>JARFIY010000132.1:11485000-12685000 GCA_036346155.1 Sinelater perroti
AAGATTTTTTGCGCTTAGGGTTTTCGAAATAAATCCACTTTTCATCACCCGTCACTATTCGATGCAGAAATGACTTTCGATCAAACCTTTGAAGCAGGATTTCACAGATGATTTTTCGATTTTCCATTTGCCTATCGTTCAATTGATGTGGCACCCATCTTCCCATTTTTTGGATTTTTCCCATCGATCGCAATCGGTTGCTAATAGTTTCTTGGGCCACATTTAACGCTTCTGCCAATTGTTTTTGAGTTTGTGTTGGGTCTTCATCCAATAACTCCTGCATTTTCAAACTTTTTCGGTCTGCCACAACGATCTTTGTCTTGCACATTGAAAACACCACTTTTGAATTGTCGAAACCACGCCTCACATGTTTTATGGTTGGAGCATGCTCGTCGTATGTTTCAACTAGCAAACGATGACTTTCAGCGGCTTTTTCTTTTGATTAAATAAAAAGAGTAATACATGTCGCAAATGCACGTTTTCAGCCACATAACTTGACATTTTTGAAGAGGTATAAATATATGACGGTGATACTTTCACAAAATATAATCTATGACGTTGAAGCTTGATGTCTGTAGAATAAAATGAACACGTGTCAAATCATAATATTATATATTAAGCCTAGCGACACCTATTGGAAAAAACCGGTAAAGACTTTCCGGTACACCTGGTACATAAGCACATTCTGGAAATAATTAAAAACCCTTATTTCTTAATATTTCAGTTTCAGGTAAATTACGATATAAAATTTAAAAATACGGGAAATTTATCCACAAGATGTAATATTTAATTATCGATTAATTTAAACGCCAAAGTTAAAACCTGATTTGCTTTTACGTTAAAACAAAGAGAGACGGCAGCAAAAGGTAATTAAAGCAAAAACAAAAATGTAATTTACCTTTTTTCAGAATTTAATCTTCCTACAAAAACGTTGTACCACACTTACAGCCAATTTTTAACGTAATAATGTAACGTTTATAAATCTAATTTAAAAATGCAAAGAAATTTATTTAGTACTCAGAAAGAATTGGATCTGTTAAATCCACATTAAAGTAGCCCTATAAATACATACTAGAAAGGTTAATATGTTATCACTATATGCATTTACCTGCAGTTTTTCATCTTGAGTGCATCGTCCCGCTCAAAGCATTCCAAGAAAATAATTTAATATTAGGGCCTATCAGCTTGTCTATTGAGACATGAAATACTATTAAATTCGAATTTCCTTAAAGATTTGCGGCTAATATAACCTAGCACTTTTAATTGTAGACTAAAGAAAATGTTGGGTGTTTAACAAACCAAATATTTTTTCTTGCTTTTATAACAAATAATGTAATATTTCAGGCGATAAAATTTCTTGATAAAATCGTGCCTCAAACTCATAATTGCTGAAATATAAAAACAGACGATATTGCTATTTTGCATTAACCTGTTGAGTTTTAAAATTAACTACTGCAACGGAAAAATCTAAGAGATCATAAATGCAAGATGATGATTATAAAAAAACTGTAAATAAAAATTATGGCATTAAGAATTAATAGCAAGATCAAATAATGCATTCATCGGTTGTCTACAATAAGTATATCTTATATAATTACATAACTTAATATTTGACTAACTTATTACTATAATAGGACATGGAGGAGAATGCTCTTGTGAGCAGTCCCTATACATTATAATAAACAATAATACAATACACGATTATGTTTATATTTATGTATCTGTTTTGCTTGTGACTGGATGTTTCGCTCAAGTGTAACGGCCGAAAAGGTTCGCCGGTTTGAACCTCTTCAATTTTCTGGATACATCTTCGTCATCATACAGCATACTAGTAAGTGGGTTGGGGTGAGTTGAAACCCTGTCTTTGTGTTTTGTGCTTAGTACTTTTTTCCCGATTTTATGCTGGACTGTGGGTACCCCTAGATCAGATGTAATATTGTGTTGGGAACATACCAAGGCGCGTTGACTATAGCTCTGAGCACTTTGTTCTGAAACCGCTGTATTATTTCTATGTTAGATGAAGTTGCAGTTCCCCAGATTGGTAAACAGTATGTCCTGATAGGTTGAAGCATAGTTTTGTATATCGAAAGCTTATTGTCGGTTGATAATGCTGAGTTTCTTCCCAGTAGCCAATCATTTGACTAAATTTTTTACAGAGTTGTTATCTTTTGTTGAAGTTAATCTATATCTATGTAGAGGCCTAAATATTTAATTTCTTCCTTATTTAGTATACGGGTACCGTTTAATGTCATACCGGGACAGTTATCATGTCTCATCACAAATGTGATGTGTGATGACTTGGCTTCATGAGCTTTAATTTTCCAATGTAACCATTCTTCTAACTGGTTTATGTGTATTTGTAGGTTTCTAGATGCAGCGATGGGACCTTCATGTGACGCTAAAATTATTGTGTCGTCAGCATACGTAGCAATAGTTATTAATGTAGATCCTGGTAGATCAACAGTGTATAGAGAGTATAACGTAGGTCTAAGAATACTTCCCTGTGAGACACTTGCCCAAATGGGGTATAGTTTAATGTATGCTTCTTGATATTTAACTCTAAAGGTTCTATTGGTGAGGTATGATTTTATTAATAAATATATCGGATGTGGAAAATTACATTCAATTTTATACAACAGGCCATTGTGCCACACCTTGTCAAATGACTGACTTATGTCGATACTGATGGCCGAGCAATATTTTTTATTCTCGAAGTTCTGATGTATAAGGTTTATTATACGGTATATTTGTTCTATTGTTCCATGTTTTTTTTCTAAAGCCGAACTGATTGGTAGGTATGAGCAGTTGTTCCTCGATTATTGGCGTCATTCTTTTTAGGATTATTTATCTTAAAACCTTAAATAGAATTGGCAAAGACTGATGGGCCGGTATGATGAGACTTAATTTGGATTTTTGCCTGTTTTTAAGATCATCAACTTTCCATTTGCAAGGAAAATATTCAAGTCGTAAGACCGCATAAAAAATATATGCGAGCATTTTGTAGCCATTCTAGGGTAGTTCCTATAGTATTTTGCCCGTGATCAGATCATATCCCGGGGCCTTTTTTGTGTTGATTTCATGTATAATTGACTCAACCTCCCGTAGATTCGTTTTCTGGATAGGTAGGTCGATGTGGGATATTCAGTTGATTATCGATTTCTTCTGCTGCGTCTGGTGGTTGAGACGAATTAGGTTAGAACACTAGCTAAATGTTTGGCGAAAATTTTTGCCTTTTTTGGTCAGTCTTAGCCCAGAAATTGTCATGATTTCTGATTGGTGAAATTTGCGGTTGGAGATGTTTTATTTTTCTAGTAGCTTTCCTCGTTGAAAATAATAAGATATTTCAAATTGGCATATCGGCATTAATAAACAGTGAAATTTGCATAATTCAATTAGGTAAATTTTTTAAATAACTTCTGTTTACTTTAATAAAACCGATATGATCTACATCTTGAGGATCTTCTGCTAATCTATGCTTTTTTGATTACTCATTTTTAGTAGATTTACCATATTTACAACTTAGACTAGCCAATTATGCTTTCAATGTTTAATAATTCCAAACAATTGGATTTATCTCACAATAAATTTCTCTAAATCAGAAATTAGAAATATTTTTTCGTCGTTTTATTCAAATCCAAATTTCTAATGCTGCATAAAGTTTAATTGAAATTTTATATAATATGGCTTTTCTTGGTGGTCTATCAAAAAACTTAATCGCGTTTACTTGCCCCCGTAAGCTTTTTCATTACTTCCTGAAGCGTGGTATATATTAAAAGGTGGTCTAAAAATTCAAGCTCAACATTAAAAATAACATGTTTTTTTGTTTTTGGATGTTATCAACATACTTCAATCACTTTTCAGGGTGGCTGATACGAATTACGAGATTACAAACTTCAGATTAACATTATTGGAAGAAAGGTCTGACTACTAGAGATACTGCCGAGGCAATTTGTAAAACTGTAAACGATGGAACAGTTGGTCAACGAACAGTGACTGAATGATTCAAACATTTCAGCGAAGGATATTTTGATCTTGAAGACAAGCCTCGTTCTGGTCAACCATCAGAGATAAACAACGAAAATTTGTTGACAGTGTTAGAAGATAAGCACTTGTGATCTAACACTGGTTCTTGAAGTTTCGTCCCATCAAACTGTGCGCAAACACTTGCATCAACTTGATTTTGTTAACAAGAAGCCCTGGCACCTAAGTATAGACCAACAAGCGAATACAGATCTTGCCGTAAATTGCTCAAATAAGGATAAGTTTGAAGAGATGGGCAGTGTTAACGTTCCTTCGCATCCAGCCAATAGTCTAGACGCTTCTTAGAGTTTTTGATGAAGTTGAAAGAGCGTATCAAGAATTCTTTGATTCGAAGAAACCAGAACAGAAACCCAACAACTTACGGAACGGTGACAACGTGAAAAATTATGGACTTTATTTTGAAGACTACTTATTATTTTTGAACAAATCCATGCATTAAAAATGTCTTTTTTAATATTGAGTACAAACCTTTTGACCAATCTTATAGTTCAAGTAGCCTGGGATCGTAAATAGTGAAGGTAACCGATCACGAGTCTCGAGTCATTTTAAATATGCATTGTATAATTACATTATTCTATCATTTGTATAGCACCTAATCCAATTTCATCCAATTGAAACCAATGCACATTTACTCAACCATCCGTTAATGCTGTTGCTTATAATTACTCTTGCAGCAAACAGGTTTTTTAATGAATGAATAATAAATATTAGTTTTGTTTGTTCGGTAAATAATTTAATTTTTTACCGCTGCTTATGTTTAAATTTAATTATCATAACTCACAGTATTAACGTCTTTCATTATTAAAGTCGTAAAGTCGGTTTTAAAAACCTTGAGGTAAGATAGTAAACATTTCTTTTAATAATAGAGAAGTAACTAGCCAAGTGGGTGTTTTTAAACTTTTTCTTTATGTTCTAACTAGAACAACGGCGTTTTTAAAATAGCATTTGGATTTAACGGCTGTAATGGAAGCTCGCCGTCACGTCAGCTTTCAATGTCGAGGTTAGTCGTCTATAAAATGCAATCAAGTCTACCTGAAACTATAGCAAACTTTTCCGAAAAGAGCATCTTTTACAGTCTAGTAGATTCAGAACAATTTGTTTGTTTATAAATAAACTTTTTAAAAACAATATCAGTGTTTCAAAAACTTATGCCTCTATAAGAAGCACATGATCTATTCATTTTTTCACAATTTCTTTGAACAATATTATGTCCAAATGGCAGATTCTGCTTTTGAACAGGATTATTTTAATAATAGCTTTATATTGTTCCTTTCAGTTTTAACGTCTGACAAGAAAAAATGCGGAGCTCTTATTATGAAAATATTCTTAATATCAATGCACAAATAATTTTTTTTAATTTTTAACGAATATTTCGAAATCAGAAATAAATTACAGTTTTGGGTTAAGAAGTGTAAGTCGACTGGTATAAACAAAATAGAAGAAGCAAACAGAAAACTTGGTAATTCTCACGTGCATACTCAAAATGACCTTTCACCGAACGCGACAGCTTCAACAATTTAGCACAGAAAGGTCACAACAATCTCATTATTTCATGACGGTGCAGTCAGGAAGGTTTATCTTGGCGAAAGCCACCGTTTCACAACACGAATTATTATTATTACGTGATTACAGAATTCTACGAAACCCTTCCACCATGAACTACAACGATCCTTTCCTTGGACGTATATTTAATTTTCCACCAGCTGCGTACCGAAGCTTCTTAAAGAAAACCTTAAAAACATGCAAATACATCGCTGCTCGGCTCGCCGCAGCGCCGGCTGCCGCGCAAACCAATTTTTAACAGAGCAATTAATATCCTTTACACAGAACCGACGGAATACCGGAAAAGCTTGCACAAAACGCGGCGGCTGCACGGCGGTAATTGAAATTCCCATTCATTGCCAGTCTACGTTTTTAATAAGTGCCGCAGTAAATTATTTCGGAACGCAATTATGTTGGCTATGCACACACGCTCCTGCTCGATTTGTTGCTGTAATATAAGTGCGACCTTTGTTTAATAGCGCCCATTAATTTCGGGCCTTATAAAACGGCGATCTGATTCATCTGCCGCAAACCGCTCCAGGAGAGCGAATGTCAAATAGTGCGCGCTTATGTCATCGCGCCATTGTGATAGCGGCGCGGCCCCAACAAAACAAAGTGGAGCCACTCATAAATATTTGATTAGCCTTTATAAGCACCGTCATCTCGCTGTAATATCCCGCGAGATGAGTGTGAGAGCAGATAAAGACGAGAAACGATATATGCACGAGCTTAGACATCGTACTTGTAGCAGAGGAAGGTCAGGACTAAGCGCTGCCGCACTGAAAAACCTGGCGAACGTCGCTTTGCAACGTTCACACAACATTAGAAGACTACATCAATAATAAAATGCGCATTTAATTTTAAATGATTGATAACCATACATAATGGATTACACCAACGTGGCTGTCTCATGAATACAAAACACTCGTCTATGATACTGAATCATAACGTATTTATAAATTAATTCGACTAGCATCCTTGCTCTGCTTGTTTGTTATTTATATTTATCGGACTGTAAAATACATTTGAGCAGTACTGGAGCGTGGTTTGTGGTCAGTGGCTCAGTGGTAGAGTGTAGGACTCATAACATAATAGTTGTGAGTTCGATACTGCTTTTGCAGTATTTACTTTTGTTTTTTATATTTTAATTTTAATTTAATAAATTTATTACTTTCATTTTATTTTTATTTATTAAATTAAATTTCAATAACATACTTATTTTTAAACGTTGATTTAAATGATTAATTACATTAAAAATATTAAATGTATTCATTTGTACTTTGTTTACAAAATTAAAAAATATGTCAATAAATTATATATATATATATATATATATATATATATATAAATTGAGTGCTGCTGCTACTGCTGTCACACAGGTCAAAGTCCAACTATAACTATACTATTGCTGTTAATGATGTAGTGATTTGAAGGAAGGGCTAATACAATAAACAAATGAGTCAAAACGTAACGTTGTATAAATATTTAACGCATCATACAGAAGAGCATATTTCGACATTAATATGTGCGTTGTATTTAGTACATAACCAAAGATTATGTGGAACTATCCATTGGTTGTCGACTTGTTATGTTTAAAAATAATTACAATTAAAATATAAAAAATAAAAATAAATACTGCAAGCGGTATCGAGAACTCACAACTATTGTGTTATCGAGTCCTACACTCTACCACTGAGCCACTGACCACTTGACGAAAATATTCTCTTAAATGCAACACTAACTAAACTTACTAATCTTCAATATTTGACCCCAATTTTAACCTCAATAGTCCCCGCGTTAGCAAAAAAACCCTTTCGCAGATGGTTTATTTTAGCCTGATAATTTTTAAAACTAATATTTGAAATACAAGAACAACTGAATATATCGCATCGTAAGTAGTAAGTCAAAGTGAATGGTACCCATCGTGCATTCACCTTGTGATAGTGCAGGTGGTTTTCATGATGTCTTCTACACTACCAACACTGGTGGACAGCATTGCTCCGAGTTGCTTAATAGTGCTGCACATATTCTCAAGAATAAGTGCGCCTATACACGATCAATGTTTGGCTCGGTGACGGATGTTCGCGGCCGACGATCATGCTCTCCGAAGCACTTACACTACTGAAATGCACGGATCCGTAAGAAACACTCTTCCCCATATTGTTGTTGGAGTCTACGGTAAATTTTAGCGGACGGGACGTTATCTCAACCGAGGAATTTGATCACAATATGTTGTTCCACGCTCCGCGGTACCTTCTGTTCGCTCATCACTCTAGCAGTTCCCAAACAGAATTGAACAGGCTCTAAGAAGAGCAAGAGAGACGGTGGAGGTTGTAGCTCCACTCTCTCAAGATCGCACAACTTCTGCGCAGTGCGGCTTGTTTACACACAAATCAGTCCCGGTCATATTTGAACCACCTTGTATTATAGAGGCAATGAATATTTCGTATAAGGTAATAGCAATGTCACTATAACGTACTTATGCACGCGTCTAAATGATCAATTAATTTAAAGATCCACCTACAAATATTAAATCGATCAGCCGAACAATTACCTAATGAATTTATTAATTTAAAAAAATAATGGTAAAAATGTATAAGAACAACTTTTATTAACTATTTGTGGATGGCAAAGTTGAACTGATTTATAAAAAAAAATCCCTTATGACAAAGCCTTTACCAAGCAGGTAAATTTTGAAATGTCTTAATTCGAATTTAAAAAAAATATATTTTTAGTCATATCTCGCTACGCCGTTATCCGGCTTAATTTTGGACCATATCTAGATGTATACGAATACTAAATTTGATGTACATCTAGCAAGAACTGCGGTAGTTGAAAAAAATCATAAACATTTGAAAATCATACCCCTTCCCCTTGAACTATCTTATGTATTTACAAACTTAGCCGAGACATTGACACAATAAATCCAGTAAGAATAGCGGCAATTTTCACATATTTTTGTATACAAAATAACGCTTTTGGGCTCGATTTTTAGACTGCAAAAATCTGTAACTTTATTGGGGGGGGGGGGGAATTATAATAAATTTGTTTAAACACCACAAGAACTTATCACTATATTACAACTACTGGTTTTTTAGTTTATTGTACGCAACCTGTAGTAAATTCCACAAGTGAGTAAAAACATCTGATTTCAGCAAGATGAAGCAATGTCACGCACAACATATATGTAATAATTGCATACTTAATGTAGATTTGTTTAATTTCGAAATACCGAAACTATTCATAATCCTACAGAATCCTAATACTTGACAATATATATCTTTTTGTGCGACTACCTTAAGAAGCAGTTGTAAGCTGCTGCAGCTAAAAAATGAAATAAACAAAACCTAAAAGGAAGTCATCAACACGACAGGAGATGATACATCGATAGAAAAATGAATAAAGACAAAGAATCAACATTAAGTCCTGTGTTACAAATGGCAGAAGTGCTACGGAAACGCTCCAAACTTTTAAAATCACTTATGGGAATAATTATTTATCACAAACACAAGTCTTTAAGTGGCATCGATAATTGAGAAAAGACAGAGCTGGTGGATAGTGATAAACGTTTAGGCTGCTCAACTAAAACAATTGCCGAAGAGAATGTGAAAAAGTGTGTAATTAGGTGGAAATTTTCAGTGAGTTTTATAGAAACGGATCTTGGAATACCCAAGACAATAACTTGTCTCATTTTAACCAAAAAACTTGGTCTGAAAAAGCTAAATTCAAAGTTTATTCCACATCCATCGTCAATGACCAAAAATTGTACCAACGTGGGCATTACAAAATCAGAAGTAAAAAACCTAGAAGGACCAAAAATTCTTAAAAACGATTTTAACTGACGATGAGACATGATGTTTTCAATATGACCCAGAAACCAAGAGCCAGCAGATGAAAAGATGCTGGTTTCTTTTACGATTCCAATGGGATTATCCACAAACCATCCATTCCTAGTATTACAACGATTAATGCTAAGTATTATCTTGGTGTATTGAAGCGTTTGATAGACCGTATTTTTCATGTTCTCCCCGAATATCCAGAATCAGGCTATTGGCAATATGTCATCGTTCGTATCACTGATCTTCTTGGCCAAAAATATTTTTTTTTAGTTTAGCATCACCCATATTCATCCGATTTGGCTCTATTCCCCAAGATATATTTGGCGATTGAGAGGAAACAGTTTTGCATCAATCGAAGGCATTCAATGGACAACGACGAGCAATCTCAACAACATTAACGACATGTCATTTTATGCGCTGCTTGAGCATGCCAATCGTTGTTTTTGTACTGAGGACCAATATTTTGAATAAGTAAAATAATTTTCATAAATATTTCGTAACTATTTTTGTTTTTAAAGCTATTTTTAGGACAGAGGGTGTGATTCTGTATAGAACAGTATTCACACTTTTTAAATTATCTGTGAGTTTGGTTTTACTAAATATTTTTTTCCTCTATTCCAGGATCATATGCAAGCAATTACATTGTCTAAATTATTACGAGCAGTAATAACCTCTCTTGGAGCTTCCTCTGCCACAAAAGCATGAGATAAAGTGCATTTATCACATACGGTACTTTCATGTATAGTAACATATTTTCCATACATTTTATTTCTTAAAAATTTTAGTCTGACAGTACTTAATCATAGATTAAAATTCATCCGACAGAGGCTGTTACTAAAATATTACTAGGACCTATTTATTGGCAATATTAGAAACATTTTAATATTTTGAATTATTCGATCGTTCTCTCGCTCGGTGTGAGAAATGGGCATCGGCACAATTATCAATGCGCAATGCGTGCGTAATAATTGTTAGGCAGTAGCTGTTGCAATTTCCGCATTTTAGCTTATTATTCAGAAGTCAAAGTTGACAGTTTTACGACTATGGTTTTTGCGTGCAGGTAATTTTAAACAACTCGTACAAGAAATGATAATGACGGAATTTGCATTTAAATTGGTGTGATTAAAGGTGTTTTATACACTAGAAAACAATAGAAAAGGCGGAGGTCAATTTAAAGCATTTTATCTAATTTAGCTACGTTTTGCTTTTGTTTTAGCAAAAAAAATTGCCGAATTTGGGACCTGAATTTGTAAAACTATTTTAATATATGTATATAATATAATATAATGAAGAATTTTTTTCTAAAAATAATCTATAAGAAAAAAACAGACATATGTTTATAAATAAAGAAGAAATCAACTTGATGATTTAAATTCTACATGCAAATATCGAGCTTTATGTAATATACAGTCTGTATGACAAGGTGACCGTTGTAATTTGGTACGGAGACACCACAGCGCCATCTATGTTGATTTGTTTGTATCTTTATTTCGTGCTCTTTTGCGCAATTATATAGTTTGCCAGCACATTGTGTTGTTCATGTCGCTGAATTCATTATCTTTACAGTGAATGCAAAATTCCTAAAGCGATACGAGGCAGCATTTTTAGTGAATTATGCGAAAAGACTGAAAGTGACGTATAAAGCGGCTCTGGAATACATGTAGAAATCGAAGGAATTCATTAAAAAGTGGGTAAAGCGATATTTAGAACATGGGAATGTAAACGATCTGCCAGAGGGGAATAACCCGCGTCACAACAAAAAAGAATAAAACCTATCTATGAAGACAAATTAGGCCTTTCCCTGAGCTGTGCAAAAGTGAAACTAACAAAGAAGGGAATTTACATCGCGCTAAATACGAAGTCATTTGGCATGAGATAAACGGGGTTTTTTTTCTATCACTTTTGAAAAAATCTTTGTTATCCGAAACTTTAGATCGAGATTGGGACATGTTATCCTTCACGGATAAGTCTTCTTTCTATAGATAGTCTTTATTATCCAGTGTTTGTGCAGAATTTATCAGCATATATTTTTTGGAAAAAACTGAAAAAACCAAAAAGCGCAATTTTTGAGCCTGACACCCTGCAACAAAAATAAATGAGTAAAAATAAAATTTATATTCTATTTTTTTAATGATTTTCAACGTTACGATATATTCGTCGTAATGTTTTTGCAGTTCCCTGTAATTGTGCTACTTAATTATTCAAAGTTTTGTTTCAAAAATAGTAGACTTCTCAGAATTATTCTACGATTAACCTACTAATATTGAGGTTGATGTCTTTAGTTTACGAAGTCCTCACTCTCCTTTTTCTGCTGTGTGCAGAAAGGGCCTTCCTTAGCTGCTAAAGATCTTAGGTGTTAAAATTCTAAGCAGAAATTACATTAATCATTGCCGCATATAACTGAAAAAAGGCAAAACGATTCGAGATATGAGGGCTGGCCAGTTAAAAAAAAGTAGCACTATTTGTGCACCCAATTAGCACATCAGGTTATTTGTTGTAGTGTCAAAAATTATTAGTCTCAAATTTTAAGATTTTAATTATCCTTTTATATACAAATTGATAATAAGAATGTAGTTATCACTTAACCTGTTTCTTTTGGCTTGAAACCAAAACAATAATTTTTTAATGGCTCATTAATAATTGAGGCTGTCGTATAACATTTTCTTAAATTTGTTTTACACTTTTTTCCTTTACCTTTTACTCACTTTCTATTTTTTTTTTATTTTAATCTATTCGCATTTTCTTTTATGTTAAAAGTACCTCATTTTATTTTCTCTATTCTTTCCAACAATAAGTAAAAAAAGATTTAATTAAATTTACCTTTCTCGGCCTCTAAAAGATGAGTATCGATTACAATCATTCCATAAAATAAAATTCCCATGTTTATGACAATATCGCTGTAAACAAGCAAATTAAGGTCCAAAAATAATTTGAAGTAGAGGTAGGAGTAAAGAAGTCTAATCAATATATTCATGAAGTTCTTCCATTCCTTCCTATCACTTAGAATTAGTTTATTTCTTGCCTGTGTTCACATAGTATGTTTCTTATTGCTTCATTCCATGTTGTTTGGAACTTCCCCTTGGGGTTCTTTGCTTTAGGGTTCGCCTACCATACTTCTTTAGCTACCTATTAGGGTCTATTCGATTTAGATGTCCCCACTACATGAGTTGGTTATCCTCTATTTTGTCTTGTAATGCTTGGATTCTTCTTCCGATTTCACTATTACTAATTTTGCCCAGTTTAGTGCACGCTGCGATTCTCTTGAGGAATTTCATTTCTGCTACTTGTAGCCCTTTTTTCTATTTTTGAATGAGTGCCCATTATTCATAACTATAGATTAAAATGAGTGTGTAGATCACCTTGTGTACTGTTAGTTTCGTCTTTTTAGAAACTTTTTTCTTGTCGATAGATCCTGTTTTTAACGCATGGAATACCTGTCCTTTATATATTTTCTTATTTATGTCATATTTCATATATATAAATGGTCCACTTATTCCGATACTAAGTCTTATTGAAGTTTGTTTCTGGTCTCTGTAAATTACCATGACTTTTGTCTTATCTGTGTTTGTATTCATGTATCTTGATTTAAATTCTTTGTGTCAAAACTTCAAGTTGGCTAGATTATAGTGCTTCTTCAGATTCTGCAAATATTGCGATGTCTTCTGCAAAGCCACATTCGCTGCTTTCTATTCCTCTCAAGTTATTGTACCCTATACCCAGTTTTCTTAATTTCGCAGTACATTCTTACATACTGTCATTCATTAGTATCACAAATAGCAACGGGCTTAGTACTCTTCGGTCTCTTACACCTGTTGTGAATTACGCCGAGTAGGGAGATAGCTCCATAATTATTACAGTTCTTGTTGTCCCCCTTTTTATATATGGGTACAATGACAACAGTTCTCCAGCCTTCAGGAATGACCTTATACCTAATTATAAACACTAAGTTGAATATTATTTCGTAATAAGTCCAATCCCACTGCTCATACATGTTTTGGCATTTCTGGTAGTATCTTGTCATGCTCTTCTGCTTTCCTCTGTTTTAATATTCTAACGGCTTCTTACAGCTCTTCTTCAGTTATTTCTACCATGCCATCTTCTGTTTCGTGCCTGTGCTAGTCCTCTCCTTTTTGTACTGTTGATTTCCATTCAAGCTCTTTAATATATTTTTCCCATCTTGACATGACATCTCTTTCTTAGTTAAGTATTACTCCGCTTTTACCTTTAATTTGCTTTAAAATGGGTTGTTTTTGCTTCTTTAATATTTTTGGGTGCTTGCAAAATAATTTCTGATTGTTTTGGTCATTTGATTCTAATGGATGTCCAAATTCCTCCCATTCTGCCGTTTTGTACTGCAAAACTGCTTTTTCGACTTTGCTTCTCTTAATTTTGTATTTTTGTTAAGCCTCTATTGTTTTAACGTTCAGATATTTCCATATTTTCTTTTGTCTTATTTTTAATGTACTTATTCCGTTGTGTTTTCTACTGTTACTTCTACAGTTTGCTTGTATCGCATATTTCGGTTGCTACTTTAAGAATTATCTCTTTAATGGATGCCCGTAATTCTACATCTTCGGTTACTAACATTCTGTTATTTTTGGTTTCCTTGAAAATTCTTATTTTATATTCTGTACTGGCTTCCTAGTCTCTAAGTGTTTTTGGTACTTTTCTCCTTTAAAACTATATTCTTCTCTTCTCCGTTTAGTTCCCTTTCACTACTAGAAGACAGTAATCTCTTACATCTCGTTGTTCTTTGTAAAATTTTCCACCATTACGTATTTGTGCATTTATCGTCAAAGAAGTTTTACATTATTTTTCAAATCACTTGTCATACAGAACTCGACGAGTCCTAGTCTACTGTCAATTTTTATTTTTTCGCTATGAACATTAATAACCCCATAACCAAAATTACTAAATTTAAACATAAAATCATGAACAAACGTATGTCGATCGTTAGCAGCCACATTGTTTTACTTATTTCTGGAAGTTCTTTACGGTTGTTCATGATTATCATGAATAATTAGTTAAAAGATGTCTCGGGAAAGACAGATAAAAAAAATCGACACATTTAGCGTAGAGAAATATTCGAGAATTTTAAATCGAAATGTTAAGAACGATAGACCTTTTTCTGCTACACAAATAATATTAATAATATCAAAAGCTATGAAAATAATTTATTAGCATTTGCAGAAGAGCCATAAAATAACGCGACGACGACGACTACGACTACACCTATCAATATATACAAGACAGAAATAAAGATCGCTACTTGGAACGTTAACAGCATGTATGAACCTGGTAAAACACAAAATGTCGAACAAGAAATGAGTAGGATGAAGATACACATTTTGGGAATTTCGGAATCTAGATGGCCCAACACAGGAGAACATGCAATCAGAAAAGGGAAGATCTACTACTCAGGAAGCAACGATAGGCAGCATAGACACGGAGTTGCAATAATGGTCGATAAAGAAACAAATAAATCAGTTATCGGTTTTACACCTGTTTCAGAAAGAATTATTTTGCTACAGCTACTAACTTGTCATGGAAAAACTTAATATAATACAAATTTATGCACCCACGGCAGATAAACAAGACGATGAAATTGAAAACTTTTATGCTGAAATACAAAAGGTACTTAAAAGTACAACAACACGAGATATAACAATGGTCATGGGTGATATAAATGCCAAAATTGGGGAAGGGAAAGTTGAAACAATTGTTGGACCCTATGGACTTGGTACTCGCAATGAAAGAGGAGATCGTCTAGTCGAGTTTTGCCAAGAAAACAAATTCATAGTACTAAACACATTTTACAAACTGCCTAAACGACGGCTATACACATGGAAATCTCCTGCAGACAACGAAGACAATATTGTTCGAAATCAGATCGACTACATATTAATAAATGAATGATACAGAAACGCAGTTAGATCTGTGAAAACATACCGGAGCGGACGTATCTTCCGATCATAACCCCTAGTTGCCAAATTTCATCTCACCTTAAAAAGGTTAATATAAGGAATAACGAAAATAAACTTAATGTAGAACTCCTCAAGGCAACAGACCTACAACAAGTGCTAAAACAAAAGATCAACAAAATCTATCAAAAATTAATACTGAACTTGAAGCAGGAAACAAAGTAGAAGATACAAAAATCGAAATAAAACATGACCAAAATCTACAGAGGAAATACGAAGCAAAATAAACAGCAAAAGAACAGTATTACGCTGAAAAATGTAAAGAAATAGAAAACCTTCAAATTAAGCATGACATGTTTAACCTACATAAAAAGTAAAGGAAATAGCTGGTACAACACGTAAAAAGAATGCCAACATACTATTAAACAAGGAGGAAATATAATAACAGAAAATGCTATGAAATTGTGTAGGTGGAAAGAATATATAGAAGAATTATTCAGAGATCAGAGAAGAAAACCTCGAACATACACACACCAACCAAGATATAGGACCAGACATAACAAAAGCGAAATAATACATGCAATGAAAACAATGAAAATCGTAAAGCCCCAGGCCCAGATGAAATACCAAGTGAACTCCTACAACTAATTGACGAAGAGAATCTAGATATACTGGTAAACCTATTCGACATAATATATAAAACCGGAATTATACCTCAAGAAATGTTAATCTCAACCAAAGAAAGCTAATGCCAAAGAATGCTGTGATTACCGCACTATAAGTCTTATGTCTCACACACTAAAAATTCTCTTAAAAATCATTCACTCTAGGATACACCGGAAACTAGAAGCAGATATCAGTGAAACACAGTTTGGTTTTCAAAATGGAGTGGAGACAAGAGAAGCATTATTTGCATTCAACGTGCTTATTCAGAGATGCTTGGATGTTAACCAAAATGTATATCTATGATTTATAGACTATAATAAAGCCTTTGATAGAGTTAGACACGACGCACTCATAGAAACTCTCAAAAATAAGAAATTAGATTATCAAGATATAAGACTAATATCAAACTTATATTACAGCCAGAAGGCTACAGTACGAATAGGAAACGAAACATCAGAAGCAACTGAAATTCAAAGAGGTGTCACGCAGGGTTGTGTTCTGTCGCCCAGTCTATTTAACGCCTACTCAGAGGAAATAATGAAAAAAGCCCTGGAATCTGAAACTGCGGGAATAAAGGTAAATGGAAGACCAATAAACAACCTAAGATATGCAGATGATACCGTAATTATTACTGAAAACTTAGAAGATCTAGAAAGGGTAATGAATAAAATAATTTACTATAGTGAGGAATACGGTTTATCACTCAATATCAAAAAGACGAAGTTTATGAAGATCAGTAAAAACAATAACAACAACAACAGCTTAAGAATTAGAGGAGAACAGATAGAAAGACTCAAGAAATACACTTACTTAGGAAGTCTAATTACAGAAAACAACGACTACACGGCAGAAATAAGATCAAGAGTAGAAAAGGCAAGAGCTAATTTTCTAAAAATGAGAAACGTCTTCTGTAGTAAAAATACGACTGCTCAGATGCTATGTGTTTAGTGTACTTTTGTATGGTATGGAAGCGTGGACGTTAAATCAAGCCGCATTAAACAAACTTGACTCCTTCGAGACGTGGACTTACCGGAGGATTTTAAGAGTATCGTGGACGGATAGAATGACAAATCTGGAGGTACTGAGAATAATGGGAAAGGAGAAGGAAATTACAAATACAGTCAAAGAAAGAAAACTCCAATATCTGGGACATATCATGCGTGGAGAACGATACAACATACTACGACTTATAATACAGGGCAAGATCATGGGAAAAAGAAGCGTTGGTAGAAGACGAATGTCATGGCTGCGCAATCTACGAGAATGGTTTGGCTGCAGCTCTGGTCAACTGTTTCGCGTAGCAATATGAAAAATTAGAATAGCCAATATGATTGCCAACCTCCGAAGCGGAGATGGCACTTGAAGAAGAAGAATAAAATAATTAGACTAGAAGTTTTCATTTTTTTTTTTACAAATGATTATTAACAACAAAACCTGTTTAAAATAGGTTCGACAGTGACAGAAATAGATACTGCGGCGGTGGGTAATATGGACCAATCAATTAAAATCTGAGATTTGTTCTAGAGACAGTGGCAAACGCGTGATTCGAACTGCTCAGTAGACATATCTCTACTTAAAAAGAACTACAAAATACTGCGGCTTATTATGGTATGGAAATGTATGTGCGCTTAATGGGCCGTCACTTAAAAGGTGGAACTGTTAATGTCCTAAGATATCATATCAAGATATATTAAAAAATAATCTCTCCTGATGCCAACTATCTTTTCCAACAAGATAGTACCGCTTTATATACGGTAAAAAAATTAAAATTTGCGGAGAAGAAAATATGAAAATATAAAAATAGGAAATTTGATTTGCAACAAAAAAATTCAAAATATCTGGGACATGACTACAAGGGCGGACTAAAAAGCCCGCAGAATACAGGTTACGCAGTGGTAAACTTTTTCTTCTACAATAATAGTAATTTTGAGATCTTTTAAATAATTTCGGTTTAATCTATAACGTTCATCATTTGTTTATTATTATTACCGGTAAGTAAAAATTAAAAAATCCGAAATAAAAGCTTTGGTATTTAAATGCTAGTAATTACTTCATTTTCAAAAATAGTAAATAACATAGCTAGGCGAATACTTCTGACGTAGGGCTCCTACTGTAACAATAAAAATGGCACATATTCCAGAAATACTGAAAATTAAAAAGAATGGGATAAAAATAATTTTAATAAATCAAACTAATTTTATTGCGATGTAATACCTTCACAAAATTTTGTCTTTTCGGCTGTTCCATTTTATTCCAGATCAAAAAGATAGATTAAATTGGACTTATTACAAAATTTGCAATTTAATTCCGATAGAAAGACGGAGTCGTTATCGCGGCACTAATCGAATTTTAATGTGGGAATTTTCAACAGAGTCGATCTCCTCCGCTCTTTCTGTGCAGGGAAATTTACCAGCACGTCAAAGTTATCTCGACTTTTGTTTGTGGCCGCCGTAATGGGCGGATTCCCATGCATGAGCGCCGAAGATTTAAAATTCTAAAATTCGCTCCTCGGGTGGCCGCGGGGGCACGTTCTCGCCCGAACCCGAAAAAATCCATTTTCTCGTTTTTTCGCAGCGTATCTTGCTTGGTAACAAATGGTTCCCTGATGCCTCTCCCAACTCCCTGTTACCCGTCCCGAGTGCGTATCAAGTGTCCTTATATGGTTGCAATTCTGCGACTGCTTCTTGCAATGTCACCCTACCGGAATCCTGGCATGTACGCGGCGGCGTATACATAATATACCCCGTACGTGATGACAATGCAGGATGTCATTTAACTTAAGGACGCGGACAAATCCGTCTGCAAATTACTTTTGTCGGCCTGCGCGCTCGAGTCTGTTCGCTGGGAGATTCAAATTAGCCACTTGAGAAATAATTAATCGCTAAACTTTTGAACTAAAAATGAAGCAGAGTCTTCCTGCACAGACCTAAGTGCCCCCTTTCGCTTAATCGCTTATAACCAAGTCGCGAGATATCCATCGGCAAACTTTCAAAACGCAAGTGGAAAAGTGGCACGGTCGACCATAGAAGTAGCACGCCATCACACTATTCACTTAGCCCATTCTCGGCGAGTAACCTTGTCGTGCGTTTCCCCTTTCCGCCTTTCTGGTGGAAATTTTACAGCGCGAAAAGCAATAAATCCAATAATGAAATTAATCTCCCGCTCTGCAAATGAACGCGACACGGGCGCCTGCAATCATATCGGCTAGAATCCAATCAAACCAGCAGCCGACAGGGGCAGCCGGCTAATTTTCGCATCAACTTCCAGGCCTCTTTCCCAACGAGCCGAGCTGAAGCGTTCAGATTTGAATAAGTTGCAGGCTTTACCGGAAACACGGAGGCAGAGGATACACTTGCTCGGCATACAAATGTTGTTATTCTATTTTAACTGGAGAAGTTTCACAAAAGGGCAAAAATTCGTGCCGCCGCTCCGGTCCGGGGAGGCGATCAAAGACGGCCGGAAAACCCCACAAGGAGCGCTGCAGGCGAATTTAAATAAACGATAAAATATGCAGGGCCTGCACTCGAGTTATCCTCTGTAAAAAGTATTCATTACATTATGTACTTTGGCTATATAAAGGCGACGTCTGGCCAATATCTATACATAGAACATGCCGTTTTTCTTGTAGTGTTTTTCTTTTGTGAAATAGTTATGACGCCAGAGAAAAAATTTACAAATGCATACTACACAATCAAAATCTTTTATAAAAACGCAACATCTATAGTCTATTCAATAATAAAATGACTGTTATAATTTTGAAAAAATAAAAAATGTAAATGTTTATTTATTTGATTCAGGTATACATTATGAGCTAGCTATTGTGTACTTACATATTATCTAGTCCAATCATCTCCATTTTTATTGAGTTTATAGTTTCACACATTTTTCCATGCTTTCAACGAAAGTTTCTGCATAATGATTTGGTAAAGACCGCTATATCTTCTTAATTTGCAATAACCGCTACTTCACCGTGTACACCGGTTTTCCTTTGAACTTCATTTTCACGTACAATCACACATTTTATTGTGCACTGCACTGTTTGCTGCAATTGATAGTCGCTGTTTTATTACAATACTCAACTTGTTTTGTCAGAACCAACAAATTTTCAGCAAAACTTCAGCAAGCATTTATGGTGCGGCGTTTAAAGTGTCTATAAACAAAACAACGTCGCAGAAGCACGTCCAAAAATGCATTTTTACTGTGCGGAAAAAACCTATTACACTTCGTTGATCATGCTTTCGATGAGGAAGACCATGGCTAGAAAGAAAACTCGCCTGTAAAGATAACATTGTCCAATTTAAATTAAAGTGGTACTTTGCCCATGCCGGTGCTTTTCTAATAATAAAGGTTTGTTCAAAATTGATCGAAAAGAAACATTGCATTCACGCAGACGAATTCGAATTATATTTAGAGACCTGAACTCTTCTTGTTGAGTTCCACTTGGTCACAACGCAGCGAAAGGCCTGGCTTGTCTTTAAAAGGCACAATATGGCGTTATCTTTCTTCATTGTTGTGACCCAAGCTATCGTCTATATTTTTAACCTCAAGTATCCTTCTCCACTTCTTAATAAAGACCTCAAACTTCCACATATATTTTGCATCTGGTTTAGAGGTCACTTTTGGTCCTTCCACCTGATTGGCTCATATCTATCGATACATGAATTTTGCATTCATTATAAAAATAACAAATCCACTGACTATATAATGCGCAAAAGTGCACGAAATAAAAATTAAAACGAATTAACGTAGATTGCACTGCGGTGCTTCCTTATCAAATGGCGACACTAACTTTCTTTTTCATACAGACTACAAATACATTCAAATATTTACTTTTAATATATCTTAATATAAAATAAAACCTGTATATAGACAATTAACAAGCAAATAAACCTCCCTGTTGTTGGAGAATCAAATTGTCATTGCGCAATACTCATTTACTCATAATAACATAGTTGAAAAAAGTATTGTGATTTCTATCTAAATAAAAAGTTCTTTGAGGATGGTAATTATTAGTACTCTACTTCGAAATATATTAAAATTTTAAAAACATCTTCGATAAAACATTCTGTATTCTTCATTGGGAGTTTGAAGAAATTTTGTTTCCAAAATCCAGTAAAATAAAGGAAAAATAGTCCTTAATTTTTGTCGACATTTTTTAAATCGGAATTGTTACGCTTTTATCAAAAAAAAAAAAAACTTTCAGTTGTTGCTTATATGCACAAAATGTCAATAAAAATTAAAATAAATGGAAAACTTCGATAACAAAGAAATCACACACCGAAAAGGCGCTATTGAATCCAATGCTGCTACATGTCAAGCATCTATGGTCAAATATTTATTTACTTCCAGTATTCAAATTTATGACTGGTGACTATTCGTACGTAAATCGAACAAGGAGAGCACGAAACTTTGAAAGTCACCAATTTTGCTGAAATTTTGTAGGAATAACATATCGGTACGAAAGTACCAAACGCCATTCGAAAACAATGCACTACTCACGCGTTTTCGAGAAATTGCGAGTCAAAGTTATGCTACGGTGCATCAATGGTACTATATTAAGATATTCAGCAGCGGGTCCCGGTAACCGAGTGAGTTAAGAACAACACTACGAACAGAGATGTTGCTTGTTTGAATCTTACTTTTCGACCCTTTCTTTGTTTTTTTTTTATTTTCTTGTTGCTACTGTAAATAAAAAATTGTAAAATGCATAATTATACACAAATAAATTTCATATGTGAACTGTTTATATCTGGTAATATATTCCATCTTATCAAATTTGGCCCGAACTGGTTCATTTAAACCGCGTGCGCAAACTGAATCGGTAATTTTTTTCTAGGTTGGTACACCCTTCTTTGACATTCGTGTGAGGTTTGTGCGGGATGCGTCAATTAGTGTGTGTTTGGCAGCCATTTGTTTACGACGCGAAAAGTTTGTCTGGCGATATTTACTATATAAAAAAATTGAACGAGTTTGCTTGAAATTTTGTGTTTCCAATAGAACTAGAGCTACGGAATCATTGAAAATGTTGCAGAAGTGTTTTGGAGAGTCTACTCTATTGAGAACGCAAGTATTTGAGTGGCATAAAGCATTCAGTGAGGCTCGTTGCCTCACGCGAGTCGTCCATCCACCTCTATTAACGACGATAACATAAAAAAAGTGAAGGAAATTGTGTCATGTTGGCATTAGAGAGACAGCACACGCTCTTAACATCTCATGGATCGACTCAACACATTTTGGTTGATGTTTTGGGTATGAAGCGCATCGCCGCGAGACTCGTACCGAAGGACCTGAATTTTTTGTAAAAACAACGTCGAGTAAAGGTCGCAAAAGAGATGCTTGCCAACATAGCTGATGACCCTACATTCATCAAACGCATCATTACTGGTGACGAGATGTGGATTTACGAATATGACATCGAGACTACACAACAATCTAGCAAATGGCACGCCAAAAATGAGCCGAAACCGAAAAAACAAGTCAAAGTTGGTCGAAAATCAAGGTGATGCTCATCGTTTTCTTCGATTACCGTGGTGTGGTTCACCATGAATTTGTCCCAGAGGGTCAAACGGTCAATAAGGAATACTACTTAGCCGGATTTGTGGACAGATAATTCATGGATTCAACCGCTTTGAATAATTAAAGACTTCAGAACGAAAATGCACCGTCAAAAGCAATACATGAAAAGGTAAAATATTTAAAGAAAGAAGTTCACATAAAGATTCAAGCACTGTTAACATAGCAAAACTCCGAACAATTTATTTAATTGGAAGTTTTACGTACGGAAAAGAACTTTTCCAAAATGTATCTACACTGCATCAAGAGAAGAATTTTAGAAATTGCGAATAACATTTTTAAATAATTCAACGAAAAAGCTTGTCTTCAAGATTCTGCAAAGGATTATTATTTGAAATATTTAACACAATTACAAATAAATACAATTTGTATATTCACCTTTTGTGCTTTTTGTTTACCTAATACTACACCGCCTTTCATTTCTGGACCAATAATTCATACTAACATGTTTTTTCGACTCAGTCCAATTTAGAAGCAATATTTTAATCCACTTTTAAAAACAAGACTATCAAAATTAGAGAACTATAAAACAAAAAGTGTTTCCGTCGTAAAAATGTTGTAAAACTAATGAACTCATTTTTTAGAAATTATGCCTAGTGCAACATACTTTATTATTATTATTATTACTATTATTATAAATTAACTTTCTTAGACGAACTTCTCTCTTTTAAGTTCTAAAAGTAATTTTTATTTAGTTAGTCAAATTTGATTGTTTTAAGTCAGTAACTAAGAAAGTATTGTGTACCTTAAATTTAATTATTCAATAAGCAGCTAGATAGGGTGTTAGGGTTGTGAAACCTCTCCATCCAAATGTCAAATTCACTTTTCCGCTGTGCACCCTACTTTCACAGTCCAGAATCTGTCAACAAAGTATGGGAATAGGAAATACTTCAGGAATTGGGTTGTTTAAAAATCACTACAGACCTTTACGTGGAAAAAATGGGAAAACGCCATGTTAAAACAATGAACAATAATAGATAATTATCCCAATATATACAAGTGCACTGTTTATCATAAAAATATGTTTTCAATAGTTGGAAAATTTGGATGTAAAACACTCCCATTCGAATTTCTAGGAGGGAACAACTAACGAAATTAAAAATAAAAACTGAAATTCAGAAAAGTTGGCACACGCAATGTTAGAATGAATCATTTGATATAATTTTGATAAAATTATTATATCAGATAACAGAAAATTTGGAGTGGGGATCGTAATGAGGAAAGAGCTAGGCGAAAAAGTAAAATTGTAGCGAAAGAATTATATTAGTAAAAATAACTACAGTTTTATACGTTTATACAGCAGCCACGGAACAGCACATGGAAAACATCAAAGGACAAAAGAAGGTATCAGATAAGTTATATCTTAATAAAATGTCATTTCAAGAACCAAGTAAGCTACCCACAAGCAGATGAGGATAGAGACCACAAATTAGTAATGATGATGTGTAATTTAAGAAGTAATTCAAAAACTTAAAAATAAATACAAAAACCTGGCAACTAGAAAAATTACAAGACCAAATCTTTAAACATAAATTATAAATAAAAATACAGAAATCTCTACATCATATAATATCAAAAGTAATAAAGAAATCATGCCAAATACAGGGTGTCTGGTGGCAGATTTATATTTTCAAACTTAAATAAAAAACGTAATAATTGACACAAAGTTTTATTAAGAGCATTGAACGATAGAATAGAAATGCGGATTTCATTTTTTAAAGAGTATGTCATCCAAATGTCTTCCGTCGAGTTGCACACACTGTTCAAAACGAAGCCTTGTGTTCTGCGCCACACGCTGCAGTAAACTTGGTTCAACTGAGCTGATTTCTCGACGAATATTTTCCTTTAAAGCCACAGGAGATTGGGGATTGTCATTATAAACCCTCTCTTTGAGGTAGCCCCATAAAAAAAATCCATGGGAGTTAGATCGGGCGACCTCGGTGGCCATGGGATGTCCCCAAAGCGACTGATCAGTTTTTGAGGGAAATTTTCCTGAAGCAAATTCATCGAAGCTCTGGCTGTGTGTGCAGTCGCCCCATCCTGTTGAAACCACGTGTTTGAAGAGTACGATGGATGAGCTCGCAGGTTTGGCAAAAAGAAATCCGTAATCATGCGTCGATAATTTTCACCATTGACATTCGTCGCCTGACCTCGAGAATTTTGGAAAAAAAATGGTCCAATTATCCCATGCGTGGATAAGGCACACCAAACAGTTACCCTGGAGCAATGCAATAGTTTTTGATGTTTCAATCTAGGGTTGCGGGTTCTTGGAGACCAGTAACGGCAGTTTTGCTTGTTGACGTGGCCGTTTAAGTGAAAATGAGCCTCGTCGCTCCAAAAAATAGGATTTACAGTGCGAAAACGCTCCAACATCGTTTCACAAAATTTTTTGGGTAAATCAAAGTCACTTTCTTTCAGTTCTTGAACGATTTGAATTTTAAAAGGATGGAACTTCAGATCCTTTCTTGAAATTTCATGAATAATCGCTCTTGGAAGTCCCAATAAGGCTGCTCTTTTCCGTATTGAAAGTCGCGGATTTTCACGTAAACTGCTTTCAACCAGTTCAATGTTTTCGGGAGTCCTTGAAGATCGACTGGACCCTGGCCGTGGGGCATTCATAGCCGAGGCAGTTGCGCGGAATCTCTGCACCCACGAACGAATTAAATTTACACTCGGTCCATCACGTATTCGCCGAATACCGAACTTTGAACAAAATTGTCGACGGGCAATTGCGTAAGAATCATTACTCTTAAAAAATGTCTCTACAGCGAACGCGCGATGCTCACTCGACCACTGCGACATCGTGACTGACAAATCCGCACGATCGGTGATTCCAACGGTGCCACCCTCACCCCGCACCGTTTATTACTTTTTGAAATAATCGAATTTAAAAATATAAATCTGCCACCAGACACCCTGTACTAAAGAGCGCTGTGCAATTATCGACCGGCAACAGCTACAAAAAATGAGGATAGGCAACGTTAAACCATAGACAACCACAGAAATTCCAGATCGAATAAGAAAAGATGTATGAACAAGGAGTACATAGAAAAGAGATGAAAAAAGAACCTAATAGTGCCAAATAGAAATAAGATATTACCTACAAAAATATAAGAGCATTTTATATAAAACTGAAAGAGATAACAACTGATAAAAATGAGAAGAATCAGAGAAACCATAATGTATTATATGAACTAATCTAAGCAATGTATAGAACAGAACTGTACTAAAAGACTTCAAAACCAACATGATACCGATCTCAAAAAAAGAAGTGAGAAATTCAAGGCTATGGGATAATGAGCCTAATATCGCACATAACAAACGCAAAAATTAGAATAGGGGTTCGCCAAAGTTGTAGTCTGTCACCATTGCTGTTCAATGCTTTTATACAAGACGCACTGTATCGATTCACAGAAACAATAGATGTAGTGATAAAAACACATGAAGGAAAATAGATATGTTGAGATATGCAGACTATGTAGTAGTACTAACCGAAAATGAGTAAAATTTGGAATGTGCGTTTGTCGAGATGAAAAAAGACCTGAAATACTACATGAGAATAAATAAATCAAAAACTAAGGTGACTATATCCGGTAAAACAGGACCACAAGCAACATTTTTCCTGCAAGGACAACAACTCCGAAACGTTGAAAGCTTTCGATATTTAGGAAGCATAACAAGAGACGGAAGCAAGCAAAAGCACCACTAACCAAAAAAATAATTTACTAACGTATAACAGGATTTTTTAAAAAAACAATTTTCAAAGATGTTTATATACGGAAACGAGACCTATATAGTATTCCAAGCAAAAAAATAGCAATTTCTGAGCTGTGATATTTCTGACGAATGTTAAAAGTCAGATGGGTAGACCGAGTAAACAACAAGGAAGTACTAGCAAGGATATAAGAAAAAATAACCTACCGAAAGAATATAATGAATGAGAAGAAGTACACTAACAGGGCCTATAATAAAACATGTAGGCTTACTAAAAATAATTATAGTATACTAAATAGAAAAATACACCAGAAAAAACAATATTATAGTTTAGATATCAAATAATGAAACATATAAATTAGCAAATATATACAAAAACTGAAAAAGATTAACAAAGCATAACGAAAATTGGAAGACACTCTTGCAACAAACAAGTCTAGGGGAGAAGTAGCTAAGTACTAACTTTCTACTTTTACAATATTCGCTTCTTGAATTGATCAATATTGTGTAACAGTGAAAAATTAATCTACCGTGGTAGTAGAAAACACAACACTGTAAGAGCTCGTTAAAATTTCATCCAAACTGTCATTGTACTCCACAAATACACTATAAACGCATAAATCAGTAGATATTGAGAATTATATTTAATTATAAAAAAAATAAACATATTAAACTCTATTTTTCTTCAGCGCCTTTACTTTTTTATATATTTATGAAATTAGATTTTTCTCGCGAATCTTGAAGGCGTTTACTAAGAGCAACCATGGCATTAAAAAAGGCGTTCACTGAACACCAACGAACAAGGTTTTGGCATAATACAAAAACAAGTTATATCGGCAAATTTTAACACAACTCTCTCAAACTAGTCGATAATTTCTAAGAAACAAGCGAAATGTGGTAAGAAATCCAGCTCCAGAAGATTAAAAAACCTTATCCCTACATAGATAAATATCTCCTATTATTTAAATACATAATGACGTATAACTTCAAAAAATTGCCGTTTCACTAAAACATCTCCACTGATATCTTTTGGTTTAACAAAATACCATCATCAAAAAATATATATTTTTTTAGAAAGATTCATTATTAACAAACTAACTTTTTCAGGTACTGCTATAAGCGTTACCTCATAAAATACTATATTATACGAGGGCTATTTTTTTCAAGGTCCGATTGGTCACTAAAGGAAAGCTTCGGGGAAAATCCACTAGGTCTGTACACAGACGTCTTGCGCTGTCTGTAGTTGCCCGGGGAACGCGTCAATTCGCGGTTGTCATTTCTGAGTACGTAGGGAGCACATAAACATGCTTCGAAAAATAGTCTCCCGCCAAATGTGAATTGCGTTCAGTCATTCGATTTCTGTATGCTGAAGGAAGCAATGCAGCTAAAATTCATAGACGAATGAGTAAGTGTACGGAGAAACGTTCATGAGTGACAGTAAAGTGCGGAATGGTGCAGGAACTTTGATGCTGGACACACAGATGTTCATGATGCAGGCGGCCAGGGAAGGAAGCCAGTGTCAACCGATGATCTTGTTCAGCGCATGGATCAGGCGGTTCGCGGAAATCGTCGGTTCACAATTTCTGGGTTGAGTGATTTGTTTCCGGAAATTTCACGGTCAGCTCTCTATACCCAAGATGCTGTCTGACCATTACAAAACTCAGCGAATGGGCGCCTCGTTAACCTTCCTTCAGCGCTACCATTACGACGGAGATGAGTTTTTGGACAAAATTGTCACAGGAGATGAGACATGCGTCCATTACGAAACTAAAGAAACGAAAGTGGATGCATTCACACTGCCCGAGTCGTAAACCAGTGAAGTTCAAGCGCACGTTCTCCACCAAAAAGTGTATGGCTACAGTGTTTTGGGACCGTAAAAGTGTTCTCTTGGTGAAATTCATGCCACGTGGCACAATTATCACTGCAGCTTCGTACACCAAGCTTCTTCAACGTTTTCGAAGGGCAATTCAGAACAAGAGAAGAGGAATGTTGTCGTCAGGCATTGTTCTTCTTCATGACAATGCGCGGCCGCACACTGCAGTTGCAACAACGATCCTCCCGCAGCGTTTTGGATGGGAAGTTTTTGATCACCCACCATACAGTCCTGACTTGGTTCCCTCAGGTTTCATCTCTTTGTCCATATGAAACGCTGGCTAAAAGGACAAACTTTCGCCACAGACAACGAGCTACAGACTAGCGTACAGAATTGGTTGAAAACACAGGCGTCTGCTTTCTATGATGAAGGTATTGGAAAATTGGTACCACGCTACGACAAATGTATGAATCGGAACGGCGATTACATTGTTCCATATAAAATTTTCTTGATTCTGACTGTGATTTTCATTTAGCGACCAACCGAACTTTGAAAAAAAAAATAACCCTCGTATGTATTATATCTATAAGGTTTTCTTCTTAGTTTTTTGAATATATATTACGACTGTAGATACCAACCATATTGTCTCTTTTAAATTCAATTAGGCATAATTTAAACCGTTATTTCAAGTAACAAAAAAATATGTAAAATTCTAGTGCAATACATACCCAAAAGTGACTAACAACAAGGAAACTTGTTCTTATTTTGATAACAATTGACTTATTTATTTTTAATCGTATAGACTCTTTACTACAAAATTCTTACAAAGTAATTTTCAATTAGTCTAATCGAAGAAACCATTTGAAGAAGATTGTTACCTGAAATATGTTCATATAATTCTTCAACTATAACTATCAAATGATATATTCATAGAAGAACTTGTGTTTTCAGTTTATCAAATATAAAAATTATATGCTGTTTATAAAATTGCCATATAAACGTTTTTGTTTTTTACGGATTAAATGAGTTAACGTTACACGCTAAAAACGCGCTTAATATTAATCATTTTTAATTGATAACTCCCAAACTCTCGCGGCAAAAAGCAAAAGAAAACAAAGCGATTCCTCTAATTGCTACAATTAACCTTTAGCCGCTCCTTAAAAGGCAAATGCTCACAAGACAGTCAATTAACGTACATCCAATTAAAATGTCGCTTACAATTAGATGACAGTAAAACAACTGCAGCTCCACATTATGAATATACGAGTTTTCAGCACTCTCGATGAGCCTTTTCGGAAAAAACGGAAATGCAAACGCGATCAAAGGCCGCCTTTCTATAGCACAATGCAGCGAAGCTCTAAAAAGTTTTCTTTTAAGCCTAACAACGGAGGCTTAGCGCGCTTCACAAGAAGAGTTATGAAGAAGGGTTCAAACTTAATGTGTTTGGAATTACAGCTTAATTGAAAAAAGGTTGCTCGCGGGCTTTGAAGTGGTGCTCTGGAGAGAAGCCTAACGCTCGAATAACACATTAGCTAAGAAGGTTTCGATCAAGTTCAACTTATTTACACGTAGCGAATTTTTTGATATTTTTGCATATTTTTGATCCTATACTTTCTGTAATAACAAAACCAATATGTGTTCAAGTATAGTTCGACAGTAAACAATATAAGCAGGTTGTTTAAGAGTTACCTAACAGCCGGTCATTATTTTGTATCTTAAAATGAATGGCATGATTATATTTAGAAGTTATTAAGACTCAATGCCACATAACGTAACAGTAGGCGATAACCTTCGTCAAAAGTATTTTGAACTGCGTTATCAATGATGGTTTATAAGAGAATAAAATGCTTTGGTTATCACTTAACAGACATGCCCTTATAAATACTTATTGCAAGATAAAAATGTTTTTAAATGGTTATTTATTATTTGTTACGAAAATATAATCTTTAATGGTACATAATTTTTTCACGATTATTCTTTCTCGCAATCATTGCTTTCAAATTAAACAAATGATTTGAAGTAAATAGTGCACTTCCTAGTTAATTGTGATTTATTGTAGATGGAATGCGAGTTATTACTAAATAAATATATCAATATTGAATGTAGATAAAAGCAAGGTAATGCCTTAAATAAACTGACTAAATCGACAATGTCAGCAATATTGCAATTCGATAGAAAAGACTAAGAAGAATAGTTTAAAACGCAGAAAAAAAATTACCACCGTTATTTATAACTTAAAAATGAATATTTAAAAAAGGTAAATTATCAGCACAGAGAGAGGTTTTTCACAACCCCTCCCCCTACCCCCATCTATATTCAAGAATAAAGGAAACTGGACACAACGGAACAGTAGTCCTAATATATATGAACCTAATTACGAAAGCAAAAACTTCTGGTTACTAATAAATCAAAATCCTGGGACGCGGTGGCTCAGATGGTTCAACCAGTTGGCTCTGTCCTCTAGCCGGCGCGCGCGAGTTCGAGTCTCGCTCAACCGATGGGCGTGTGTGAATGTCCTAGAATAAGTGAATGTTAGTGGGCACAATAAGCCCCTGAGGGTACAGTGCCTGTAAGTGCGCTAAAAAATCAAAATCCTAGAGATATTTAAGAAATATCGTGGTAAAATAGAAAAGCAACAGAAAAGTTTACGTGATAAGCAAGCTGTTAAAACCTGTAGCCCAGGACAAAGGAGAAAGACGCCAAAAAAATATCTTTTTCTATGTGCTCATATTCCAATTTGAAAATACGAAAAAAGTGATGCCACCTGACGTTGAGTGGTGCCTCACTAGACATGAACGTTACTCGTAATATAATTGAAAAACTACTACAAAACTGACCATACCCTGGGTGGTTGCCTTTTTAAAAGTAACAGTTGGGCTGAAAAGGTCGTAGGCTGACACATAAGCGGCGCTAGTAGTATTAAATCCATGTGCTTTTTAGTTAACCCTAACCTTCAAAAGACTCGTGTATAAATTTGACAACTGTCGGACTATTAGTTTAGGAGATATCGTATTTTGAGTGAAGCAACTATTGTTAATTTTAAAAAATGGATAAAAGGAATTTCGAGTATTAATAAAACACTGCTTTTGGCAAAAATACCGTTGAAACCAAGGCTTGGCTTCATAAGCATTATTTAGACTGTGCATCAGGAAAATCAACCGTTGAAGTGGTTTCCAAGTTTAAACGAGGCGAGATGAGCACTGATGACGATGCACGCAGTGAACCGAAAGAGGCTGTAACGGACGAACATAAAAAGTTTACAAAATGATTATGAATGACCGTAAATTGAAGTTAAGCGAGATAGCTGAGACTCTGAAGATATCAAAATACAGTGTTGGACATATCTTGCATGAATATTTGGACATGCAAAAACTGTGTGCAAAGTGAGTGCCGCGCGAGCTCACAATCCAGCAAAAGTTTCAACGTGTCGTTGATTCAGAACAATGTTCAGCGATATTCAACGGTAATAATAACGAATTTTTCGTTGATATGTGACAACGGATGAAACATGGCTTCATCACTACACTCCAGAGTCAAATCGACAGTCAGCCGAGTGGACTGCACGCGATGAACCGAATCAAAGAGTGGAAAGACGCAATAATCGGCTAGCAAGGTTTATGGCATCAGTATTTATTGATCACCTTGAAAAGGGCCAGACCATCAATAGCGATTATTACAAAGCGTTGTTGGAGCGTTTGAAGGACGAAATCACGAAAAACGGCCCCATTTGAAGAAGAAAAAGTGCTGTTTCATCAAGACAATGCAACTGCCACAAGTCAATGAAAATGATGGCAAAATTGCATGAATTAGGCTACGAATTGTTTCGCATCCACCGTATTCTCCAGATCTGGCCACCAGCGACTTTTCCTGTTCTCAGACCTCAAGAGAATGCTCGCTGGAAAGAAATTTAGCGCCGATGAAGAGGTAATTGCAAACAGAAGCTTATTTTGAGGCTAAAGACAAAATATATTTTAAAAATGGTATAGAAAATTGTATGATCGCTATAATCGGTGTATCGCCCTCGAAGGCATTAATTGAATAATAAAATCCAATTTTATCAAAAAAAATGTTTCTATGTTAGCCTACGAACTTTTCAAAAGTAGGTGTTCGCGCCAATCTCCAATTACTTTTATTTTTAATTTTAAATTAGGGCTTGCCGTATTTTGGTTCCCTTCCTCTATGTTTTGCATTTGAGATATCTGCGGCGAATTTGCACGAGCGCTGATATTATAGGCCGTGGTTTTGGCTGCAGGAGCGTTCGCCCTTTGCTCTGCTCTCGGCTCCCTGGCCCTTGCCTAGCTCTTTTCGCCCGCTTCGTATTGAATTTTGTTTGTAATAGTTTAGAAAGCGGCTTTAAATTTTCCGTAAGCCGAGAGTGTTTGATTGGCGGCAGAAGTTTTCATTTCTGAGAAGCCGTTTTTGTTGAAAGCTAATTTTGTGGCGGAATTCGATATTTTGCCGACCAAATTAACCTCTTCCCGGAGGTCGTTTTGTTTTCCGATTGCATTTCGTAGTTGAAATTTGTACCGATAAATTCGGTCAAATTTTTCTTTGCTTCTGACTCGGCAAGGAACGAAGAAGGAACCTTTGCACCAGGAAAGACGCAACCGAACAGCTCCGCTGTGAAGATTGGGGTAGCTTGTCCTATCTTTTCACCCACACCCTTATTTCCTTTTCCTGGATCCCCCAGGACCAACGGCACAGGGAACGGATTCTGCGGGAAAGCGTCGTTTCCACAGGTTAGTGTTTTAGCTTTAGCTTTTGTTTGAAGTTGCTTTGTTTAAATTTAAAATTATTATACAGTCCACTTTTCGGCCGCTTAATTTTATCTGAAAACTAAAAACCAATTCTTTTTCTAATTTCAAAAAAATTCTAGAAAAAGAAAAGCTAAAAACTGTTATCAATCAATAATGCTTAGACTGACACAGCCTTAACATACAATAGTAAAGAAAGTCTCCATTGTAAAACTTACGGATCAAATGAAGAGAAGTTAGAAAAGAGTTTTTGATTCTTGACATTATACAAAACAAATAAATGATAAAACTTCAACCTTTTAAATGCCCTTAGTAAACCCGCGAATTGTTTTGTACGAATTATTTTGAGGTAAAATTCTACTTACTCCAATAATAATCGATACAAACTATCTAGAGTGCATTTAATACCTCTCTGGTCCCCTTTTTACAGCCCTTTAATGCCGAGCATGTTGTAGCTTGTTTTAACAGACGACAATTTGGCGAGATACTGGCGCACTCTCGAGTGTACAAAATATCCAACGAAGTCGCACTTAAAGAGAGTGCAATGGTTGTAGACAAGCTACGGAGGATGGAATGTACTCCCTGAATGGTATACATTTTCGTACTACAAATATTTCTGTTACTGCTTCAAGTACGTCAAGGTATAAAAACAATTACCATAAATTTGTATTTTAATTGCTATACCCCAGTTTTAACCATTTAGTACATCAAAACCTCACGACGATGTTTTCACTACATTTTTATGTCACCAATTTGAAGCATTTTTTAGTTACTATATATAAACAGCTAAGTATCTGTTAAAAGTCATTTCAACAAAAGATAAATGGTAGTAAGAAATCCAGAGAAGCAATAGTTATTTTAAAAACTGTATTTAAATTGTAGTGTTCTACCAACAAAATGGAATGCACAATATAACCCTATAAAATATTGTGATAAAACAAATTCTAAATAAACGAAATAAAAAGAACCGATTTTCTAGATAAAATATATGTAAATACCCTAAACAGAATAGTAACTAAAATGTAAAAGGTAATAAAAATTCAAACATTGAAAACTTCGATATTTGTTTATTCAAAATGTTATATACATAAATATTCACGAGTTACCACGCTTATTAGGAGGCTTCCACGGGTATGAGCCACATTCCTGATAAATATCGTTTGAATAATTCTGTAAATTCCATACGTACTAGCAGTCGGGCAGATTACACATTAACACAGAATTTACCAAAACAACGTAGGTTTCGAATAATTACTAGAGAATTATTATGGTATTGCGGATAATAAGGACAACTACTCATAACTTACAGCGTATGGCCTTATTTTAGAAAAAATACTAGATTATTTCTTTTGGAAATTACAGAAGAACAAGTCCAAACGAAATTTCAATACGTAATGAAGCAAGAGTAAAACAAAATGCCTTTTCACATTTTTTTTTAAATATTTACATACGGCACGAGATATTGGAAGCAAAATCACACCATTACTAATTTATCATTAACGGCAGTCGTAAATAATGGGAACATCAAAAATATAACAAAGATAATTAGTACCTTTATTAAGCGTAAACACTCATAAATTTGCTACTATAAAAATATTTAACAAAATTCAACATTTTGCCGAAGAGACGTAATCGGAGTAAAACAAGTACGGACGTGGAACTCCGGTTCCACAGATGTCCGGGGGTTCTATACATAAAAAAATCTACGGCCACTTCCGGTCAAACCGATCTCGAGATTTTCCGATCAGGCTGACTTTTGGCGTCTGGATTTGACTTATAGTCGTTAGTTGAATATTGAAAATGTTATATCTCTATCTATCACAGATCAAAAATTATAAGGCGTAACAGCTGTCAGAAATGACAGAAATAGAAACTTGTCTCCAGCTTGGAAGCTGGCATGATCAAAAATTGAAAAATAAAAGGACGGGCGGACAGACGACGTTACTCTCTACATAAGACTTCTCATTTTAATGTATAGAAACCTAAAAAAAAGTAAATCCAAAGCATATTTCAACTGATTCATGTTATCAAGTAATGAATATCCAAATAGATCGAAAGTAAGGTGGTTCGTTAATTTTAATTTAATTAATGTTGCTGATATCTAGCGCTTTACCTAAAAATAGGTATCGCAACGCAAGAAATAGGTACATTAGTGACAATTTGTTGCTCCCATTTTAATTATATTTCAAGTAAAGTTCTCGAAGTGACGTTGAGGAGATCGTTTTAAGAGCTATGTGAACTAAAATCTGTTCAATAGTAATGTGACCTCTGTAATCTTCAAAAAATAAAAATGTAAATAATCTTTTTCTTGTATTGCATTATGTACAATTATCTCCATTACTGCTTATAGCTTCACACCTTTTTTCCATACTTTCGGTTTTCTGCAGAATTTTCTTAATGTGAAATGCCAACTGCTTCGCCGCGTGCATTGGCGTTTCTTTGAACTTCATTGTCATGTACGACCACACATTTTCAATAGAATTAACATCTTAGAACGGTGAGGGCCATTCCATCGTAGAGGAGTTATTTTGTTGTTTCCACGCAATGCACAGTTCGCCGCGATGTTTAGGACCATTGTCTTCTTGTCAACTTATAGTGTCGGAACCAAAAAAACTATTTTCAGCAGACTTCAGTAAGCATTTCTGGTAGATAGGGCACATTTTCTCGGCGCAAACAAAATCCCATTTATAGAAACATCCCCAAACATGCACTTTTACAGGATGTCGTACTGTGCGTTGAAAATTCCTATTACTCTTCATTGACCACGCTTTTGATAAGGAACACCATGCCTAGAACGAAGACTCGCCCGCAAAGATAAGATTGTGCTAATTTTCCTTTCGCCGCGCCAGTCGTTTTTCCACGCGCCTTTCTAATAATAAAAATTTCTTCGAAGTTGATCGAACACAAATGTTTTTTATGCATGCGACTTAGAATATCATTTTAAATTTCTTTCTTGTCAAGTTTGACTTGGGGCAGCGCAGCGAAAGGCCTAGCTTATTTTCACAGAAATGAAAAATCGCTTTATCCTTCTTTTTTTGTGTCGCGGATTATTCCCCTCTCTGGCAGATCATCTACATTGCCAATCTCCAAATATCGCTTTACCCACTTCTTAACGAATGTCTCCGACTTCCGCATATATTTTTGCAGCCGCTTTATACATCAGTTTTGGTCCTTTCGAAACACTGACTCGTGTCGCTTCAAAAATGTTGCAATCGTTGTAAAGACAACTAATTCGCTGACATCAACAACACAACGTGCCGGCAAATTACATACTGCTTAAAGTAACACAAAATAAACATTTAAACAAATGAACGTATATTTGCATTCGGTGCCTCCTTACCAAATGACGACGGTCACTTTTTTGGCGTACGGATTGTACAGACGAGTTGTTTACTCACTTCTGCATGCAGTTGAATCTAATTCTGTTTCCGATTTTCACACTTGCAATGTTTTAAATTTTTTTCAAGATTAAAATCATCTAGATATAATTAGCTAACCCCTTAGCAATTAACGCAATAATTTTTTTAAAATTTTAAAAAAATGTACAAATTTTTATTTTGAGTTAAACAAATTCCAAAGTAATGTACACAAGATCTGCGTGCAGTAAAAATCTCATTTTCAAGGTCATAATACTGGTATTCACAGTACTAGAAAGCGCCGAATGTACTTACAATTTTTTTTCTTAAATTTGTAACATCGTTAATATATTAATTAAATAGCATAAGGTTAGGACTATATATTATAAAATTTGGAACACAAAAAAATTAAACAGACAAATAACAGATATTATTTTTATAGTTCGACGCATCAGACAAAATTTCAAAGTTTTACATATTATGAAATGGTAGTTGTTGTAGAGCATAAATTATAACTAGGTTAAGTTGACCACGATATGCGCTGGAGTCGAAGGTATTTGATTAGTCCAGAGTGTTTAAATATTTAAAGCAATCTTGTTTTGTCTTTTAAATAGTGAACTCACTACAGTCAACAGAATAATACACACAAATATGACATTGTCGTTCTTCTTTCAACAGGATGGCGCTACGGCTCATACATCACATTTTGAAGATTCTAATCCGACGTTACCGATTACTTGAAATACGCAGTATTATATATGAAACAACGGCAAAATATATCTCGTAATTCGGGAAATTATAAATGTCTATAATAAAAGTCGCCTTAAGGTTAGATGATTAGTTCCTAAATAATTTGAAAATCAACATACTAATTAGCCCACAAATCAAAACACCTTCGAGCTATCAAATATCGTGCAGCCATCTAAAAACAGGCGTGATGCCATTTGTTAGCTGCAGACAACGAGCACACATGGCTCCAAAAATACGTCATGTTTTTAAGAGCACTTAATTAACGGATTTGTATTCGGCTTGTGAATGACAGCTTAACTTAGTCAGGGGCTTGGCCAGGCTGACAAATGCACCTCGTGCTTTACGACCAGAGCGTACGAAATCTATTTAACATATTTATAGCAGCAGCGTACGCCAGTTCATTCAGAGCATTCATATTTCCTTCGCAATGACATCTGCTTGACTACAACATTCAGCGATGGTTGTTGTAATGAATAAGTTAATTCCAAATCCTTTTACCGGTGAGAAGTTATTCATAATGTTAATGTCTATGTAAATTCCGGCGCCGTACAGTTAAGGCTAAAATATGCTGCCGAATCCGCTGCGAACGTTTACAAATAGAGAACTCTCTATCAATTTAAATAATATAACACCTGCCATACTAATGTACTCAAGCTCTATCTCTTTAAAGTGAGACTAAGAAGTAAACAAATATTTGTTTTCCAAAAACATTCAATTATATAAACCGCGCAAAAACTCGGAGCAAAAAAGTGTCTTGCAAACTTGTTTAATGAATAATGGCTGGCAATGCCTGATCGCTAATGGTAGACATAATCTTATCGTGCAACATATTAAAAACATTTATGATAAACATAACTGTCTTACTAAATAAAACTGCTCTAAATTCCACATGGCCAGCGTGGTCGCATGGTTAAGGTGTGAGCTGCGATGCGGACGGACCCGGATTCATTCCTGTATCATTCTGATGCCTGGCGGGTGGCCTACTCAGTCACTAAAAATAATTGAGTACCTGCGTTCACTTGAAGCATGGGGTAATAATGGCGGTCGTCTAAAGTGCGGTGCTTGCCACATCGTCCTGCATCAGAGGTGATGCGCGACGACCGGGCACAGTGGATGAACATGTGAGAGCCTTAACCTTCTCAGTTCGCAGGGACTCTAGAGCCTTACCATTATTATAAATTTCACAAAACAAAATTACAATCAAAAATACCCTGTATACAAATTTTGTTCATTTTCCATACAGTCCGGCAATTTGGCTTTTAATACGTACTACAAAGAAATCGTTCAGATAACGTACGTCAAAAGTAATGTATTTATAAGTTAATGTTTCAAATCTAATAAAACGTGACAGATTCATTCATTAATCAACAAATCGCAGAAAAGTCGTAAATGTTGATCGAATCTGTCGTGCAAACTCGAACCGCTTTTATTGCGAATTTAATACGACTGTGTACGAATTCTCCAATAAATAGAACTTTGAAGAGCATGACAGCTTATATTCCAAAAATTCAACCAGTCTAAATGCAATTGAAGTCGGAGTTCAGCAAAATCCACCCCAGATTTCAGATACACTTTATTGGCTTTGACATTCCACTTACTTCTGAATGCTAAAAATTATCCGGTCTGAATTTTCATAGATAATTTTTAGCAATAACAGGAAAGAAAATAACCATAAAAATTTCCTGGTAATAGCAATGTCGGTCGAAATAATCAAGACAATAAAAAAAAACTTCTTCATAACCACAAACTGATAGCATAGTTCAAAATAATCTATTGTTTCATGAGACACAGTAAGATAAACTATTAAATGTTTTTTTTTAATTTTTATGTTTGATACAGTTCTTAATTTTTTTATTTTAAACTTTTTAGTTTCACTACATGTTCTCAACTCAAGAATATAAGGTCATTATTCAGGGAAAAGATAATAAAGACAAACATTTTTTTTTAAATACACTATGAAAAAGAAAAGCTAATGTATATTTGAATTATGTCACATATTTGCAACCAGCGTGGTTGCGGGGTTGAGGTGCGAGCTGCGGTTCGGACGGACCCGGGTTTATTCCCGGAGCTCTCCATTGCTTCCAAACGGGTCGTTATAGACTTACCATTAATTAAATATTAGTCAATTTACATTCATAATTCTGGATTATGGTATTCGTAGAAAGCGCCAATATTAAACTATTAAAATTGATAATTATTTAAAAATACTCTTGGATCTTATGAAAAATAGACCAATAATTATTAAATTTGTTAACAGATTAGGTCAATCGCAATTATTTCATACAAGGCTACATTCCTCTTTAAATATCCAATTTTCTGAGTTGAATTAACGCCAATTATTTCACTTTGTCATATTTTCGTGTAAGTCTCGATTTCCATTACTAGAGACCTCTGTCACTAATGCTTCTCGTTTAATTCCTTACGTCTAGTTCTCTTAAATCTCGTGTAAATTGATCCCGACACTTATTTTATCTTTTTTTTCTCCATTTATTTATAAATAAAAACTATTTAACACTTCCATAGAATGTTATTGCGTAGTTAGGAGTTTCTGAATACGTCAGGGCATAGATCCCTTTGTGATATCATATTGTTCACGCCAGAGAACATTGAATGCTAAGAACGGATACACCCATACATGTGCACCTTTTAGGCTTCTATACCTGAAGGGAAAGCCTACCAAAATCGGTGTGGACGTCTGTCTGTCCGACGCGACTTTCAACTCGAAAACTACTGATCCTAAAAACATAAGCAGGGTGGTATCAATCGAAAGCCTATGGCCTACCGGGTTCATATCCGCGAGCTGGCATAACTGGGATATCCTACAACAACGCAATAAAGGTTTTTCGCGGACCCAGCTTCCAATATGTCATTTCTGTCATTTTTGACAATTAGCATGCCTTATAATTTTTCATCTGTAATTGATAGAGACATAACGATCATAAGTTAAGTCCAGACGCCAAATATCAGCTTGATCGGAAAATCTCGAGACCGGTTTGACCGGAAGTGGCCGCAAAGTTTTGTTTATGTATAGAAGCCCCAGACATTGGAGGAAAAAGAGTTCCACGTCTGTACTTGTTAATATCTGAAGAGGTACTCACTGGGAACTAAATAAGTTCAATGGTATATTGTTACAATATAGTAGTCTAAAATAATTCATTTATGTAGCATAAATAAAACATTTGTCAGTAAAAATTACATTAGCTTATTGCATTTTATTAATTTTTGATGTTCTCACCATTACATTAGTATATGATTGTAACTAGAAATCTACAATCTATTTTAACCATTTTTATCACAAAAATAATCACAGGTACTAACTACGGAAAAAATTTCATTTAGTTTGCTTTTTATTAATATTTTAAAGGGAGTACAAATAAGTCTCTGCCGTTTTTTACCAAAAATTGGACATTTATTGTGAAAGAACGGAACCTTATGTTTTATTCCCACTAGTGGTTTCGTTCGGTTTGAGCAACTCATAATATACGACAACAAGCTGATCCTACCAAATACACAACATGAGGTTTTTCCCATGAATATTCGGCTTGGCTGTCGATGTTGAAACATGGCCACGTGGTCGCCATGATTTCCCCTTCTTTGGGTTATCATAGTGGATCCATTTTTCATCACCAGTGACTATACGATGCAAAAAAAACCTTTCGTTTATGCTTGGCAAGCAGCATTTCACATGTACAAAATCGACATTCAATGTTTCTCGGCTTCAGTACATGTGGAACCCAATTCCCTTACTTTTGAATCATTCCCAATGATTTTAAACGATGTGAAATTGCTTGCTGAGTCACTCCTAATGTAAGTGCAAGTTCTTCTTACGTTTGGCAGGAATCTTTCTCCAATAATGCTTCCAATTCCGAGTTAAGTTCTTTGTTTTCGGCGTCAAACTCACAGTTCTTAAACTTATAAAACTACTCACAACTTCTCTCACTTAAAACAGCCTCGCCATATGCTTCTACAAGCAATCGATGCTCCTCAGCTGCAGATTTCTTCAAATTAAAGAAGTAAATCAAAAGTTCCCTCGAATAACGCTTATTCGGCTCAAAACTCGACATTTTCGCACAAAAAAATTATGAGATGCTGATACAAAATCAGCTAATATTTGAAGGTTATGGTGTTGCCAAATGTCCAACCATATAACGTTTTACATCTGACAATTTCAACCATAACTTACTGGTGAGGCCGTCTTTTGTCAAACGGTGGAGAGTTATTTGTACCCCCTTTATTAACAGGATTAACGTCATTAAGATTATCTACTATCTTCCAAAAATCATCTTTAAGCGTGGTTTCAAATATTTGGGGCCCAATTTTGCACCATATTCCCCCATTATTTACGATAAAACATGAAACTCATACACTTCATATCATAATATGCAAAGCGTTCCTTAAATTGCATTTTTCTAAACAAAAGTAATTCCTTAAAAGATTTTGTGAGAAAGTGGTAATTAAAATAATAATAATAATTAAAGAAAAGCTGAACTTTTGGCTCGTGCAAAAGTCAATAAATAACGAATCCGATTTTGCTTGGTGTTTAGTGGCACAAGTGATTGTTTGAATAATGGATTAAATGGTGATATTTATATATGGAATACGAAAAATTCACTTAACAATCAAACACGTACTTGACTCGCCTAAAGCTGACGTCCCGTCATTTCCTGTGTTTTTCTTCTTCATCGCAATAAGTAATCGTTTTTTAATGTACTTATACTGTTTTTTTCTCTAACCAAATGAAAATGCAATAGACTATAATTCAAAAAACGATGGTACGCCATCTCACAAGCATTTACATAGGTTATAATAAATGTTAATAACACTAAAATTCTGTTAGTATCTCGTCTTCCATATTACATATGTTTTAACGATACATTAAAAACAATCGCTGTTATTTATGCAATCTTTAAAAACACAATTGCTTCTAAGGTCTATTATTTTGAATTGCTTTAAATAACATCAATTACCAAAATTAGATTAATTACCGCCAAAATCAATTTTACTTTACCTCATTATTTAAATATACGTTTTAGAAAATATTAAAGCTGAAAAATTTTTCCATTAATTTAATGTTCCTATTTCAGGGTTTTATACGTATAAAAAAGGCTATTGTGTACGGTCTCTGTCCGTTGCTTTTTTCAGCTACGTATATTTCCGCGTGGCCCCGAAAATGCTCGAATAGCGATAACCACAGCGCAGTAACCGGCTGTCAGATACGCAACGGAAAAACTAACGCTTTATAAGTGCACCTCGATATTACCAATAATGAGTTAAGTTGGTAAATATTAAGGCAACGTTTGACGATATACTATTTCAACACTTATGGGTATGTAATCGGTAATTTAATTTAAAATAACGTATGTGCTGTCAAGCTAACTTTTAAGGCATCAAAGTGACCTTTGCTTTGTCACATCGTTTTTGGGCTAGAGAATTTGTCAAAATGAATGACAGTGTGGTGCAAATTTATGATATACAAGTTATATTAAAAGTAAACAGAAACATGGGGCCGGCGAAGAGATTGCTCTGTAAGCAATCCCAAAGCGAATTGAAAAAGACCTTTCGATTTCGATTTCAAATTTCGGGAAAATTCGAAGTCGAATATTTCGAAAATTATTCGACATAGAATTATTTCGGCTTCATTTTTGAATTCAGCGTAAAATTTCCTATAAGAATCACATTTAAAATCGTAATTTCGAAAATTTTCCCGAAATTCAAAGTTGAATATCTCGAAAATTATTCGAAATAGAAATTTTTTAATAAATACAACAAATAATACAACACGTTTCCACATTGCAAACAACTGCCGATTAGTTTTGCAATACACAATTATCTCATACAAACAATTACTACAATTAATTAGTTAGAAAAGAAATACATATACAAAGTATCCCAAAAAAATTTCATTTTAAGTAGTTATTAAAAAAAATAAAGAAAACGTCTATTAAAAAACCTTTCTTGTTATTAAAATACACTTTTTTAAATTATTTTTTAAAAATAATGTCATCTAAATGTGATTCTGCATAATCGCGACACATTTAAACGACAAACCATTTCTTATCTTCTTTCACTTGAACCAGAGCATCCGGATTGCTGCTGTATACTCTTGATTTAAGATATCCCCAGAAAAAAATCCATAGGAGTCAAATCGGGACTGCGGGGATGCCAGTTTATACCACCTCTTCTGAAAATCAATTTTTGGGAGAAAATTTCATGACCTCGTTACAGAGACATATTAAAAGTGTGCGATGTTGTTCCATCCTGCTGGAACCATTTTCTATGATTAAAAGCCAATAAAATTTTGCAGTTCAGGTACCAAGAAATCGTTCAGCATCTCCATATAACGCTTTGAAGTCACTGTTAGCGCGGCCCCTTCATCTTCAAAGAAGTACAAGTCGATTATTCCTCGCGGAGACATTGCAGACCAGACAGTCGCTTTTGGTGAACGAAGAAGTTTCTCATTCTTGCATTGTGGATTCGTAGTGCTCCAGTAACGGTGGTTTTGTATGTTAACGTGGTGCAAATGTGCTTCATCCGAAAACAAAATATTGTTGAATGAATTATGCTCAGTTACTCAGTTAATGAAGCTGCTACCATCCTTGGGCTTTAATTCTTGCACCAATTGAATTTTATAAGGATGCAGACAAAAATCATTGCACAGAATGCGGTGTATAAAGTACATTCAAAACACTTGCCCGTTTACGAATGGATTGTCGTACGCTCTCTAGGTTTTCCTCAATTCGTGATAACCTTGGTCGTCCCGGCTTTTTATGTTTATCCGTGGTTGAACTGGCTTCTTTAAACTTCCGCACCCATTTTCTGATGAAACAGTCGGCGCGTGCTTTATGTTACGCAAGCAAATCATGATGATTACTGAACTTTCTCCGTGCAATAATCGCCGAATCATTGTTTTTGTAAAACACTAGCACACAAAACACACGGTCCACTCCTGAGAAAGCCGTACTACCGATTTACATGCGCCCAGCGCCCCTTTGGTTCGTTGCGTTCAAACAGTGAGCCAATCAAATCAAAACATTCTTTTGGGACACCCACCCAATATTACTAAACGGGAAAGCACAGTGTTTTTATGACTAAGAACTAGACCAAAAATTAATTCTACGGAATCATAAACTTTTGTAATTATATTGGACTTCTTCAATAACAACAAAAAAATTTAATGCGATTTGAAAGAGAAGAATTTTGAAATGGCTACTCATATCGCATCTGAAATGACATAACTGTAACTGATGCTCGAATGAATAAACTTGAATGCACTTCTCGTGCCTATTCCTTTAAAGGGTACAAATCACATTAGTTGCATTGAAATAAGAACTCACTACAACAGAAGATTGGGGTCAATTTTATCTTACAGATTATCATATTGGTCCATATAAATGAATTAATACTTGTAATGTTCTTTCTTAGTAAAACCGTCCACTAAATAAGCTCAATAAAACCAAGCTGAATAATCCGCACATCTTTTAAGGCATCAAAGTGACCTTTGCTTTATCACATCGTTTTTGGGCTGGAGAATTTGTCAAAATGAATTACAGTGTGGTGCAAATTTATGATATACAAGTTAATAAAGTAAACATTCATGTTCGGCAAGAGATTGCTCTGTAAGCAATCCCAGAATGAACTGAAAAGACCTTTCGATTTCGATTTCAATTTAGGAAAATTCGAAGTCGAATATCTCGAAAATTATTCGACATAGAATTATTTCGACTTCATTTTCGAATTCAGCGCAAAATTTCCTATAAGAATCACATTTAAAATCGTAATGTCGAAAATTTTCCCAAAATTCAAAGTTGAATATCTCGAAAATTATTCGAAATAGAAATTTTTTAATTTCGAATTGAATTACTAAAATTTCCTATAGAATCCATTTTCAAATTTTAAAAAATCTCAAATTTTGTGACGGACCGACAGAGCGACGGACAGACATATAGAATTCAGTAACGAACTTTTTAAGTTCGTTGAAAATAATTAAATACAAATTTTAATTAGTAATTTTTAATGTATTAATATACGTGGTCAGTCATTTTAAATAAAAATGTTAATTAGTAATTTTTTAAGGCATAATTATGTATTAGTTGGTAACTAAAAATTAAAATGTTAGGTTAACCTGTACACGATAAAAATGACGTTTCCCTTGTCACAGTTATAGTTTTACTTTTATACATGTAAAACATAGTTTATCCGTCTCATTTTCAGCTTTTTGATAACATCCACATGTATTATTGATATCAATAGATATGAAGAGATTTGCAATTCTTTAATAATGATTTACTTTGTTTCACGTTCCCGATCAAGGAAAAAAGCCAATCCAGTTAAAAATTTATGTGTATAAAAGCCCGGGATATCTGTGGAACATTGTTCCACGTTCCCAACTTGTTTTAACGTCGTTTGTCTATTTAATTGGAATAATTAAAAAACTGAAACTAGCAATCGCATTTATAAGATATTGTCATAAGATTTTTTTACAAAGCATAGTCCACAATGAAAGTAATACATTCTCAATGAAATATGATACTTCTTTTAATACACTAATAAAAACCCCAAAAATCCGCATTTTTTTTGTTCAAACTTGTCCATCTATTATTATTATTACTAATTATGCCGACAAAATAAATATAAGTCTGTCCATTCTAAAAAGAAAAACGTATATATATAGTAGTGTCTAAGAACAATTAAGCAATATCAACATAAAAATTTAATACTTTAGTCATTCTAAGATGGTTTTTCTAAGTGTACTAGTAAACAATTTAAAAATAAACTTTTATCGTGATATATTCATATAAACTAAACTATGTTAAAACTGAGGCGTGCCATTACCATAGCGTAACCAACTTAATCAACCGCATTAGCTTTTACTCTTCTCTCTTTACTCATTAAAATGTTTAATAAGTTTGGTGAAGTTAAACTAAACATTCACTTCATAAAAAAGCCCAGAGACAAAGATGGTACAACACGTTTCCACATTGCAAACAACTGCCGATTAGTTTTGCAATACACAATTATCTCATACAAACAATTACTACAATTAATTAGTTAGAAAAGAAATACATATACAAAGTATCCCAAAAAATACGTAGGAATGTTGCTAAGCTCAGTACCATATCAAAGTAAAATTCTCTATAACTTGAAGAATCTACTAGAATATCGCCCTTTTCTGCTTTTATTTTTAGCATCACTTAGAAACAAGTCGTCGGTAGTGACTTTGCAGAGATTTCTATAAAAAATTACATTAACGAACCACTGACAAAATTCTAACAAATAATTGATACACAACCTGCTACACATACCCATAGTTGGAATATTTTAGACCAAATCGATAGAAGATCACACACTAATGCGCTACTGTGCGCACTAATGTCGAGGCCACAGATAATCTACAATGGTATAATTGTGTTATTTGACGGCAGAACCTTTATGAATAATCTAATAAAAGTTTTATAAATTTTGTATATCAATATTATAGTGCCTAAATCTAGTTTTATATATTAAAGTCACTTAAAGAAAAAGTTTCTTCACGATATACTTTTACAAAAAAAATTATGGTTATTGAAAATCAGAGTAAGAGAATAGAGAACCTGTTCAAATGTTATACCCAACATGTGAACGGCAGCCACAACGATTCAATAAAAAATATTTTCCCCATTTGCCAGTTCTATGCGAGATGCAATAAATTATGAATTACACTTATGTGGCCATGGTAAACGCTATTCGGCTAGTCTTTCAAAACAAATTTAATCAATTTTTCGAATAACATAATATAAAATAGACCCAAATTTTTTTATTTATTTATTTATTAATCAAAAACCTTGTACCGTTAAGTGTCGAAGTACCCAAAAATATGACAAACATTATGTAATGGCATGATGGCATTCGCCATTAGAAATTCAAATATTCTGCTAGCTACTTGATTTAACAAATTATTGTCAACCATCAGGGCCTGATTTGTTCATAGCCTGAGTAAGCTGTACCCTAAGGCAGAATGGGGGGGGAATGATTTGAATGAATGAAAAAGTAAGCTTAATCATAAAACCTATAGGTAACAGCTGCAAGAGACTTCGACCTCGCAGAGGTCTGAAAATACGTTCAGAGAGGTAGACTCAATTATATCACTCGGTGACCCGGCATTGTAAAGCGTAAATAATGAACTTGGTGAATTGATAACCTACAATGACATTCAACAAAACGATGCCTCTGACTTTAAAATTATGCTACTAAAAAAGATTTTGTATCACTCGGTTGTTTTATAAAAAGTTAATGAATGGAGAACCTATCAAGCGTCATTAGTTGGTTTAATCAAAATCAGCAGGACGAATATTTTGTGCGCTATGCAAACTCTATGGAGGAATGAAGTTCCTAATCGACTAAGGGGTTTAATGATTGAAAAAATAACCGTATGACAATAACTCTGAATACAGAAAATGCATTTCAAAATTTATTAGTAGAAGTCCAATTTTACAAGAGTGGGCTGTAAAATAGCAGAACAGTAAAAAGGAAAAAGCTTTGTATTGGCAAAATGCTCTCTTAAGAATATTGAAGTTGCAATGTTTTTAGCTTCCTGTGGATTGCCTATTTCTGACGATAATAAGAAATGATAACATTCTTGGCTGTGTAGAATTGATTTCAAAATTCGATCTTTTATGGTCGAATATGTAACAAAATTTAGAAATAAAAAAGGTGTTCCTTCATACTTATCAAGGATAGTTGTCAATAAATTCATTATACCGTGGGCCAAATTAAGGCAAATACTGTTCAAGAGATCACAAATGCCAAGTATTATTCTACAATTGTGAACTCAAAGTTAGACAAATCAACTAACTTTTGTGATACTCTATGTCGAGGGAAATTCCTGCTGAAGAATTTTTGGCGTTTATTTCCAACTGTGGCCATACAGATGAAGACATAACGAATGTTGTAATGTCGACCGTAGACTTTGTAGGTCTTAATCTCAATAGAAGACAGAGCTACGATAATGTCAGAAACGTGTCTGGATGCTACAAAGCTCTTCAGCCTAGAATAAAAGTAAATCTTCAGGTCACATTCATCCCTTGCGCGGATCGCTCTTTAAAACTAGTTGGTTCTGCAGCTGCAAAAGCAGCAAGCACTTGTTTTTTTTTCTTAAAACAATAAGCCTAAAACGTGCTGATACCAATCACACATTACATAAATTATACTAGGACGTTTTTGATGCTCCGACATACATTACCTTCTGATTATTCTCAAAGTAAGGTCACACAGTATGAAGAAAATGTAATATTAGAAAAACTGAGTCTTGAAAATGGCATTAACTGTATGTATAGACACAACAAAGGTCATTACTCTATACAGTACTTTAGAAGATTTTAATGGGTGGCCCATCGGGTACGCCGAATTTCCCAGCATTTTATTTAAGTTGGCAATGTTTGATTTTCATCTGCAATCACTGAGATTATTAAATATAGTTCGCTATATAATGTTATTGTTAAAACACTTTACAAATTTGGCAAAAGTTTAGCGGAGATTGTTCAAAAAGTGCGTCCTTGGTATCCATAATTCACTTGAGTCCAACGTTCAAAGATTAAAAAAATTGAGAAAACTGGGTACGGACAAACAAACTCTACAGCGTCCTCGACCTGTGCGGTCGTCCGAAAACAATGCAGTCGTCAGTGAAGGTATTGATGAGAATCCAGGAACATCAACACGTCATTCTCAACAATTGAACATTAGCAGAACCAGTTTGCAACGAAATCTCGCTTCCACACTTACAAAGTTCAATTAACTCAGGAGGTCAAGCCACTAGACCATTTGTAATGCAGACAATTCGCTATTGAATGATGAAAAACCAAACAGAGATAAAGCTCATTTTTATTTGGATGGTTTTGTTAATAAGCAGAATTGTTGAATTTACTTACGTACTAGTCATGAAAAACAAATGCGCCCACAAAAAGCCACTGTTTGGTGCGGATTATGGGCTAAGGGTGTAATTGGACCGTTCTTTTTTGAGGATGAGCTTGGTCAAGCTTTTTGTGGAATCGATTGGACGATATAGACCTCGAAGTGGTTTCAACAAGATGGTGCCACATGCCATAGCTATAGAAACCATCAATTTGCTAAGACAGCGTTTTCCTGATCGTGCGACTTGACGCCATGTGAGTTTTTCCTCTGGGGTTTTTGTAAAATCCAAGGTCTGTGCTGACAAACCACAAACAATTCCTGGACTGAAATCAGAAATGCAACGCGTTGTTGAAATTGAGCCATCTGACTTGAAAAAAGTCTTCGAATATTTGATCAATTTGGCTGACATCATATTCCATAATTAATCTCAACATGTACTTTATAAAACAATAAAAATTGCTCAACTAAACAATAATTTACTATGTTTCATTTTAAATAAAATCCGGTGTACCATTATAAACATTCTTCGAAACTAAGATTTTTTCAAGTTAAAAAACAACGTAAATTGATGTGTAAAACTAACATCTACAAAACACGTTACAAGAAAACCATAATTGTTCCTTTTAATGTAAACAGATAGAAATTACAAATTTCCTGTACGACAGTCTATCGTGATAGAAACATATTACGCTGCAAGTGGTTCTGAAGCTCAAATTAATACGAAAAAGAATGATCTATACAGAAATACCTAAGAATTTCTGATTTCTCTGGAAATCACTCAAATTGAAAATGACAGAATACGACAGAGGGCAAATGCAGTTACTAACTGCAATGGAGAACGATCCTTAGAAAAAATCTACTTTCATATATTGACAGTGAGTTTCTACAGTCTTTTGACAACATAGTGCAAAGATTTGCCAATTCTAAAGCCAGGAAAAGAAATATTTTTAAATATTTTTTTTTTAGAAGAAATGGACATTTGTTTTTCCCTCATTGTATTGAAGTGTATGTATGTATGTAACGAAAATAGAAAAAATAAAATAAAATAAATGTCTTGCCTAAACAATGAACTTCTTAGTAATTTTTGATAACATGCAAACATGCAAAAATTTGAAGAAAGGCTGATGAAAAATTTTCAATCTAAGGCGCCAACATTCTCAATCAGGCCTTGCCAATCCATAGCCGCTTCCATAACATGTTACAATAAAAGAAAACTTATATTTCGTTATCCTTTAGCGAAGTATAACTCATAAATTATTGGATAATAACAATAACTAGCATAGCATTCCAACCTACATATAACCAATTTAAGGAAAATAATTGGCAAATTATTGTTAGTATGTTTACTTATTCCACTCAGTGAAATTTTCATCTAATCTACTGCAATTCAAGTTGATAGTGCGCTTCTCAAAGTTATGCAATCTAAAATCATCTAATAACAAAACTAATTCCGTCCAACAGAGTTTGTGTTCATTTGCAAATTCAGCATAATGCCAATAATTAGTTTGGAACACGTCGGTTCTTTTGATCCGCCGTGGGCACGGTGGAACAGGAAGCAACCTCGCAGCTTCCTCAGTTCCGCGCCATGCGGAGGCACAGCGCCGCTAATTTCAATTATCAGTTTGCTCAGCAATTAAGTGCGGCCCTCGACCATGTTCAGCCGTTCCGTTATCGGGCTCGCGCAAATGGCAGCAGCATTTCCACCGTTTCCGCGCGGAGCGGCGCCCATAAAAGATACGTGACGCGACAGCCGCAATGTTCACATTTGCGGAAAAATTTATGCATTACGTTCGGGGGCGGGCGCAGGCCGGGCGAGTTCTTAGCGGCATTTCTCGCGGGAACAACAAAAAGCGGATCGCTTTGCAAGTTTTTATGGTCGGGTCGCGGCTTCTTGCTGTATTGTCGGCATTCGGGTGTCGGACGGCGTGCGTCACATTTATTGGAGGTCGAACTGGGAAAAAACCACCGTTCGCACGTCCGGAGACCATTTGTTGTACCGAATGCCGGGCCGAATGGCATGAAAAGGTTTTGGTTATCTGTTCAATAACCAACGAGAATCGCAAGTTAGAAACCAAAATATATTCACCCCCAGTACAAGGCATATTCATCTCATTACATGACGCAATGCGTCCCCTAGTTTTTCACCAGTGTCAAGAATTTTCTCTTGATCCATGAATTATTAAGTACCAACTCGCAAAAAAAAGAGTGTTATCTATTCTCCTAGTCTATGTCTTCAAGAGTTTAGTGGTTTTGTAACCCCATTTATTAAATAATCTGTCTATTAGTTTGTATTATAATACAAATTGACATACGGGGAGCGTTCCAGTGAACGCCCTCCTATGATTTCTTAATCTAAGCGGTTTAAATTACTTTAAACGCCACAGTCATCTGTTTTCTCCACGAGTTTATTCACTAATTTATTAGAATGCACATCCACTCGGTCACCATTTCTTACGAAATTTTTTAATCTCTTGTTTAACTAATTGCACGCTCAGGTCCCTTCACCGTGCAGCATTCACTAACGCACATAATATTTTATTTTTAAATCTTTGGATATGTTTGATATTGGTGTGTATTGGTGGACAGTTCTCTCTCTTCCTAGTAAGTACTAATTTGCCTTGATTGGCCTAAACCTCCCGTCCCTTTAATCACCAATTTGGTTTCAGAAACAATCATAGCACGCTAGAACAAATTCATCGCGTAGTCAAAAAATCAGCAATGACCTTGAAACGCATAGATACTGTTCGGCTGTCTTTTTTGACATTCACCAGGCATTCTAAAAGTATAGTACGAAGGACTAAATATAAACTTTGCCACACCGTCTATGTGAATTATTAGAATCGTATTTTCTTGTGAAATACCAAGATGCATATACGGAACTAGAACCTATTTCATGAGAAATTTCGTAAGGAAGTGTACTTGGGCCAGTATTGTACTTAATATTTGCACCCAAACTTCCGGCGACCAGATTAACAGCCGTAGGCACATTCGCCATTCTAGCCTCGCATCCGAACCCCGCTGGCACCACAGAAAACTTGCAAAGAACTTCAATAAGATTCAGGTGTGATTGGGGATTGTCTTCCTTTTTTTCTGATGTTGATTTAATTTGTCTTAGCAGAACCTTTTCAGACTTTGGAAAGTAACGATAAGAGACTTGTAGATCTGTATGAAGTTGGTTCTTCTATATTTTTCCAGGTTTTGGTAGCATGACTGTGCTATTTTTCAAAATAATCAAAAGTAACTTAGTCTTATTACTGCTTTGAATAGCTGCAATAGTCCTTATTCCTTTTTCTATTAGCTTTTGCAGTATTTTCCCCGTAACTAAGTCGATGTCTAGAGCCGTTTAGGGTTAGCCTCAATTTTGAATATGCATTCAACTTCTCTATCGGTACATCCCTTTGGTAAGGTGATTTTAAATACTGTTTTATCTCGTTTTCTTCTTCCTACAATGGCTCTGAGAGGAAAATAGTTGAAAAATATCCAAGATTAGCAAATACATATATATGCCTTTTCGTTGTTTCTTCTTGATTAGTAGTATATGTTGCTGTGATCGTTTAATTCTTTTTGTTGCCTTCCATAGAGAATAGTTGTTTGCTTCTGCGCTTGGTAGGCGATCAAGATATTCTTGGACAGATTGGTTTTTAGTTAAGTAATATTTTTTAGGGTCACTTGAAGCTTTGTTGAATTTAGTCTTATTAGAGCCCTGTGTAGTTAATTGTCATCGTTTCTTCAGTTTTCATTTTTATGCTATTTTTGTTTTATAACGAGAGGACATTAATCATTTTTCTGTAGAAATATTTCTCCTTGTGTAGCTGTCCAAACTACCGTTTTTATTGCTGTTGTTAGCGCCACAAATGCTTCATCAATATCAATTTTAGTGGGATATTTAAGTCAACCAGTTCACCCACTTTTGCTTTGAATATCTTCATCCAATTTGACCTTTTATTAGTAAATGTCAGTTATTTAGCTATTTGTACGATTTTGGAGTACACAGTTACGGTGATCGAAAAATAGTCAAAGGAAAGGTAGAAACATGATTCAATTTTATATCTAGTGTTATTTTTTATAACATAAAAGTCTATAAGAGGTCAAGTATTCCTCTTCTATCAGTGGACCCGTATGTTGATTCCTCTGTCGATAAATATCTTAGATTATTTTGATATATTGTTTGGAGCAGTTCTCGATCTTCAGATGTTTAACTCTGGATCCCCGGTATGTATTCTTGGCCTTGTAGCCACTGCTGACAAATTTGCTACTAAAAGTGTCAAAGTATTATTTATAGTCTTGTTTTTATTTTGAATCTTGATGAACAATAGGATGGTGATAGTTTTATTGTATTTAGTTTTTCTTCTAGCGCAATTGAAGTAGCTTAAAGGTGATTGATTATAACTATATTTATTGAGTTCATGTTTGATGTTGTTGCGCAAAAAATATATAAATAAACTTGGTGGTTTTATAGATGTGCCATACAATATGTGTATACAAAATGGTTAAATGTCTAACCTACAAAATAGCACGGTACATTGGCTTGATAACGGCAACGGAAACGAATGAATTTTGCACGCAACGTTCTTATCACTAATTTCTGTACTTGCAATTAGTAAATGTTTACCCATCGTTCACCTCCATGACTGCTCCATCCTGCTAAAACCACGTTTATTAAAAATATTCCCCCACTTAAGAATACATTATGTAATTGTTTTGTTTCTAGTCTTTAGCTATCTTTCATGTCCTTATGTCATATAGTTCATCCTACCACTTTTCGATCTATTCTCTAAACGTCTTTATGCAGCTTCCTATATTATTTTTGCCACCGTTTCTCGTTATTGTTCCTTTCTCACTTTTCCTTCTATACCAATTTCTTTGCCGCAACCTTCACTGCCCTCCAATAACGGGACCTCAGGCTTTTCTATTGTACTACAAACAATGTCATTCTCTCCATAGATGTGTCAAAATAGGTAAAAATTGTGGTGGTGGGGAAGTTTGATACAACAGTTTCTAAAGTCTTAACACACTGTGAGACAGTATTATTGCAGAAATTACTAATTCTAGCAACAGTGGCACCGCTCGACAGTATTCTTATAAAATTGTTGCACACTGATGGAAACTTGAATTTATGTCGCAGGTAAAATACTCCCTAAACAACACATCTCATTTCCAAAAAGACTGCAGGTATTTTAGAATTATGAACAATTTTCTCGAGTTTTCACTAAATTATTTCTCATACGACTATGGGAGGGCTTCTCCAAGAGTAGTAGGCAAGTATAGTATTAAATGTTTCCATATATCACGTAACTCCGCAGGAAACCAACCATGTGGACACTCATAAAATATATAAAATGTTTTATAGAATCAAATTTCTTTCCCTGAACCTCGGAGACCCTTGTAGAAGGTGCTTTTGGAGGTCCATCTGCAGATCGTAATACTTCATATCTATGGCTACAAGGCAGTATACAAAAGAGTTTGAAAATCCGCGGGGTTTTAGTTTTCAACCTTGCACAACGCTAAAGTTCTTCACTAAATTAAAGAACGTTTCGCCATACTTGCTTTGATTTTTTCTTGCTAGGAGCCGTATCCCAAACACTCTATTTGAACATTGTTACGGTTCTAGGAATTCGGACAGTAAAGTCTAGTATTGTTCAAAGCAAAAATTATAAAATACAACAAGACACAATCATGCTGCTTTATTGTTCTTATATATCATCGTGCTTCGAAGACGAAATAAATCAGCCGGCATCTTTTCTATAGAATTATCTTTCAGGCAGTCTCTCAAAAGCAAACAAAAAAATCACCGGACGTAATGCAATATTTGCAGTTAATTGTGTTCGTCCCCAAAGGGAGAAATTTTTTCGTCAAATGTGAAATCCGCTGACGAGATTGCCGAATTCTTCTTTAGTAGCTTCATAATCAACTTGCTCAAGTGGACGATCAGAAACCTTGCAAAAGGTCATAATTTAATTTAACAATTGGTTTCCTAATTGAAGATTTCAAACCACTTAGATTAATTCCTGTTGACAAAAAACCCCGTCCATTAGAGAAAAATGTGAATATGTGGATAATGGAAATAATATACCTTAGTCATCGCGTACTGCATTAACGAACTCTGTTAATCATTCCACACTCTGCTCTCACCTCTCAGATAATTAAATTTCGGAAGAAATTAATTTACAAATCATGATTGTATATGTCCGCTAAGATTGGTGCGTATTAAGATTTGTATCGCCATATTTTTTGAAGAACAGGACGCGCGGTGACTGTCACATCTACCAGCTTTGTTGCAATATTACGTAATATCCTAGAGCCCAGACTCAACCAACATGTAAATCCACCACTGTGGTTCCAACAAGGTGGCGCTATCGCACACACGAAGAAAATTTCTCGAGAAGTTCTGAAACGTATGTCTCCAGGCCGCCTCATCTTATTACATGATGACATTGCAAGGCAGGCTAAAGCACCAGACCTGTCCCCTTGCAATTTCTTTTTGTAGGAATACCTGAAGCACGAATTCTTTCGAAGGCGCGGCTATTGAAGAATAAAGATATGATATTCACAATGCGATTGCAGCAGTATCAGTGGATGACTGAACAAGCGAGGTAATGTTGCAAGATTGTATCGCTAGTGCTGGGAAACATTTTGACGATATTATCTTCACAACTGGTTGATAACTAAATGGCAAACATTGTTCTGTGTGATGGTACAATAAAACATTAAACAGAATCTACCGGGCTCTGTAAAAAAAATCTAAAACAGCAGCCCGATTTCTCCATAGTGAATATCTACAAATCAAATGTTTCGTCGTAATCTTAGAAACTACTAGATACAGAAAAGCAAAACCTTCCCTGTTGCATGATTCGAGAAGAAATCAGCCAAACGGCTTTCGTCAAAAAGTACGAGGCTTAGTTATTTCCCTGGTAGGTCAACTTGTTCATTTGTATTAGTTTTAGGAAATCTTTATAGTTTCTTCTTGTAAAATGTAATTTAAATAAAATTTAAGGCCTAATCGCCAGTAGTAATCAAGATCTGCATATATCAATTTGGAATTCGGATGAAAGTATAGACATAATAAGTTAAAAAGTCAGAAATAACTGATGCCCTTTCATCACTCCTCACGTCCATGCTTATGATTGAATTCGGAACCAAACCAATTTCTGTTTTCTATGACAAATTACGACTTTCAATGGTTGATAACTAATGTCTAGTTCCATTTTTCCAAATAAAAAGTATCATGCATATTACATGATATACATAAAATATAAACGTAAATAATATCTGTGACAAAATAGAGATGACACAATAGCTGCACGTCAAAGAACACTTTTACAACAGACAATATTTGAAGTGGTCTCTTAGAGCCATAGCTAATGATTACTGAAATAGATTTACTAAATTTTACAACTTTCGTGATTTAAAATCCTCACAAAATTATTATCAATTATTGCATTCTCCCTTTTTTACTAGTCTAAAAAATTCAATAGATCTACATATTTAATAAAAATTATTCATAGTTCCTCGACAGACTAGAAATTTGATCACATTAAATTACTTGTTTGGTAAAGATTTTTATGTTAAATAAACTTTGGCTCCATCTTTAAAAAAATAATTTTTTTAGGTTCGCTCACTTTTGTAGCCTAATTCTTTATAAATATATTTAGAAAAACTTTGCCAGCTGCAATATCTACTCGTAAGTTCTTGATTTCTTTTAATACAATGTAACTATACTTTTATATCAGTGCTTTGTACTGTGTGTCCCAAATGTTTACATCACTCGATTAAACTGTTCAATATTCATGTTTTGTTGACATACATTTAGTGAACACAACGCGTGTTTCAGATTTCATAAAATGTCTTCGCCGAATGAAAAATACAAATCATTGATGAATGGTACCGGGCGGCAAAAACGCCGGCGAAACCGTCAAATTATAGAAGAGAAGGGCGGACCAACGATCGACGAACAATAATTCGGTAAACCTTCATATTTACTTTTATAAAAAAAATCTAAATTTGATCATTTAAATTTTATTTTAAAAAATCACTTCAAAATTGGTAGTTCTAAAGTTCTCAAAATGATAATAAAAGTAGAACACCAGGAACAGTGACGGCTGAAGAGAACACCGAAAGAACTCAAAAACATTGCAAAGAAACTCCAACATCAGATCTCGAAATCAAAAGAACGTATGTTCACCCAGTCATCAGACATGAATTAGAATATTTCGCTTACAAAACTCAAATTCATCAGCAGGTGAGTAGCAAACCAATTGAAAATCGATATAAATTTTTCATTACTTTGGCATGATTGAATCGAAGCAAATGAATTGTCGAAAGATATGGTTCGCACATGAGCACCACCATTCTAAATTGTAAAGATTTGTGAACACTCATAATTACAGTATATGAGGATTCCTTTACACTACACTCAGTTACTTTGGCAGCGTTGGATCATATTTCATAACCAACAGAGCCACTAGTCAGATATACAAAGAGAAAAAAAATAATTAGTTTTTCAGTTACACAGCGTGGATTCTGGTTTGTGCGCGCCAGAGTCTTAAAAACTTAAGAAAATATGGACGCCATCTCAAAAATATTGGGGGCAAATAACATAGCTCTGGACGCAAAAACAATCGCAGGCATTGATTGACCGGCTTATAACATCCGATTTGAACCCCTGTGATTATTTATTATGGGAACTAAGCAAAGATATCGTGCGACTTTCGAAGTCCCAAAAAAAGGATCACCATGGCAGCAAATTCTTTATCCAAAGAAATCCGGTGCAAAATCATTGATGATTGATGATGAAAGAAAACATTTTGAGAGTACTTTTCTAAAACTTGGGTCAATTAGTTACAATTGAACGGTTTCAATGTCTATTTTTTTGAATACATTTTTCCTGATGACAGATTTTTGGGATACGCTGTAATATGGCCCCACTATATTATGAATAATATTTCAGACATCTATTACCTCTACTCAAGTATTAATGTTTTAATTATAGTGCAGCGTTCTCTAAATACCCCATTCATTTAAAACGCATTCGTACATTGTTTACTACGAATTGGACTTCGATCAGTAGCTACCTTGCGCCAGCAATTGCTAATATTTAGCTATTTTATTGAATATGTGCGCAATGCCTGAATTGGTAATTCGAACAACCGCAGCTAAATTGATGCAATTTTTATGCAATGCAGCTTAGCTTATAGGGACTGCAGTAACAAAAACTGGAGAGTTACTATTAATAATTATATTACAACGTGCATTGATACGAGCAACACATGGGTAGCTCGAAAACTGGCCTGATAGCGTATTGCCTGGAGTATACCATTTATGTATACAAGCCGCAATGTTGTGCATGTAATTCAAAATACAATACTGTTTATTGGAACTGCAGTGCCATTAAAATCAAATTATATTGTATTGAAACTTTTATATTATATTAAGCACCGTAATCATTAAACATTGAAAGTCGTTTGTTTGTCTGTTCGAGATTTGGTTATACTGTTTCTTAGATATAAGGTCTGAGAAAGTGTAAAAAAGACATAAAAGTTTGCTCAGTTCTCTTCATATAAGGCACGTGTACATCATCAACAAGTTAGCGAATTTGAAAGAGGACGCATTGTTGGTCTACAAGCTTTACGAAAATCAGAAGAAGATTTGGTCGCCATAGTAGTACGGTGGTAGTGGTGCGAATATGGAACCAGCGAGTTGAAAAAAAATTCATTCGTGATGGCTGGGGTCTAGAGCAGTACGCAGGACAACTAACCGGGAGCATCGACATCTTTAGAAGTCTACGATTACAAATCCTAGTGCGACTTTAAGTGCTCTAGCGCAACAGTGGTGAACCATTACACGGTATCGATTATCTACCTCCTCTGTTCGACGTCGATTGTTCCAAATGGGACTAATAACAATAACGTGCTCTCTTATGACTGTCACGGACTTCTCCGTATCAACAATGGTTGACAATAGGCAATACAAAGGCATCTGTGGACACACAAACAGCATAGAATCATCTTTTGTGATAAATGCAGAAACTGGAGCAAGAAGACTGCTTTCGTACGAGGTAAACAACACTAACTATAGGTATTATGGTATGGGAAGATATCAGTAGCGATAGTATGTCACTTCTAGTCAAGAGTTAGGAGTAAAATTATTATTCAGACCTACTTCAACGCGGTCTTAGTTCCTTTCCTTCAGGTGATATCCCAAACAATCTTTCAATAAATGTGACGCGTAATACATTAACTTCCTTCAACAAAACAAAGTCAAAACTCTTCTGTCTGGATTATTATTGTACGAAGAGTACAGCAGTATCTCTGACCTCCCAAGGAATTTAATTGAATTATGGGAGCATGTCAATAGAGTAGATTGCAGTTCATCAAGACACTCGATGCCAAGAAGACTTAGGCGATCAAAAGAGCCCAAGGTGGGTCCATATATTACTAATATATATAAATGTTTATAAACAAATTTTTTGTAAATTTAATCATTTATTTCTTACATTATTAAATAAATTTTGAAAATTTCATTTGTTAATTCGCATTCTTGCTTAGTGCTGAAAATTCAATACACAATAGTGTAATTACGGTTTTATAGCAATAACAAAACAATAAAAAATTGGTTTTAGTCACATTTGTTTTGTGTACATCCTTATCCATATGCAACTTTTTAAAAAATATTTTTGTAATAGCAATTGAAAAATTGACAAAGCAATAATCGTTATGACAATTATAAATTAAATCCAATGAATTTACGCAGATATGCAACTATTCAAAATTTGCCAATTCCAAAATTTTATTTTATCAAAAAAATGTACATACTAAAGTTCGTTTTTCAAACATATTCAGATGAATAAGTTATGTAACGAGGGTTGTATCTAGATCCACGGTATGTATTAATCATGATTTGTTCGTATTAAACTAATAGTACTCTAACAACGACAGTGAAATACGCCTTGAAGTCTAATTTTCGAATTTTCTATCTTATACTACTACATAGCAAAAAACCACTAACCTGTACTTGAAATATAGTAACGGTGTCGTCGAGCATTTGAACGCGTATTGCAAGCATTTTGCCGCCCTTCTTGGGGGTGGCCGGTGGAGTTCGGGCCCCGCCGTCTACGCCTGCGGGTGTGGAATGGGAGTGGTGCATGCCTCCGCCAGTGCTACTTGCGCTGGATAGCTGCCCCGTGGAGGCACTTGTGTCACGGTTACAGTCCATGTCGTGTTCATAAACCCAAAGCTAGCACTTTGACGCAACCTGGAAAATAAACGGTCGTTCAGCAAACCTAAAAAGCAATCACACAGGATACGCGAGAAAAAGCAATTATCCCTCGACTAGTAGCGTGTAGACCAATCGAGTAATTATAGCTCTTACATGTCCATTGTCCTCCTGACTTGACTACCTTTTGTCTCTTACAAGCTAAGAGCATGCCACCTACGCCCAATGTACAGGAATATAAAACCGCAGAAGCAATTCGTGCATAAAAAGCCGACTTGATATTAAGAGGCAAATACGCTATGATGTTTGCGCGCAGAGACCTTGAAGTGTCGAGAAAAAAGCCAAATAATTGCACTATAATAACAATCTCTTGCGTAACAAGTTTCTTTGGCCAGCCACTAACAGGCAAAATTAATTTTGTACAGCGTTAATATTTACTTGAATTTGAAAAAACTACTACCATTTTGTTTAGTCATCTTATGTACGTATATAGGTTTTTTAAATTGTAGTCGTAAATTGGCTCACATTCTTAACTAACAACCCTTCTGTAGGTAGACCAAGAAGTTTTAAAAATTTAAGCTACAAGGCTTCTAAATTCTGTAAACATAATTTTTGTTTCATCGTGATAAAATTGCTAATTTATAAATTAAAGTACGTCAATTATATTGTCAAAAAATGTATTAAAGACAAAAATAAAAAATCTGCATTACATATGCAAATAACAAATGTTCTTGTTAAATTTAAAGAAAAATCAAATATTTGATAAATATTGTAAAACTATAATACTACAGTTAATGAGACATTATAAATCGTATTTTAGTATCACATCTCGCACCTTTATTGGCGTTAAATTCTAATAACCACTGAAAGATAATATGAAACATACCGACGTCACCCCGAATCCATTTTATTTATTTAGGGCGTTTATCTTAGCCTACGCATTACACATGCATATCGCACAATAGATCTGCCGCAGTCATTTCAATTTGGCACAACATGCCAAATACGATAAAACCCATAAACGGAAACTAGGGCGCGTTTCCTTGTTTTTCACAAAAACAGCCACCACAAGAAGTGGAAATGGGATCCTATTTTTTAAAACACCTGCCCTAGAGGCGTTAGCATTTTTGTCATGAAACTTATTTTGCTGCTGAGAACTAATTCCGTGATATATAGCGGAGTTTCGATGCCCGCGATAATAACGGGATTTCTTCCATCGATTCCAGATGCGCCCAAATTGCGATATATTGCCCAACTAAATCCTAGGAAGTACATTTCTGCCTCGGTGCGCGGACGGAACAGGGCTAAATTGAATTGCAGCAGCGACTATTTTCAAATCATATTCCGTAATAAACACGATTTTGTTTCCAAATATAAAACTTATTCGCCAAAACATATACAGCAATAAATAAAATAGTTTCTTGCATTTAATCTTTTGTTTCTGGGTTAATTCCGAACCGAATACGTGAAAAATTGTATACAAACTTTTACTGTACATACATCCAAAAGATAATAAAAGAAATAAATAATTTTAAATTGTAACAATTTTTTTCGATTTCACAAAAACCTAAAGCGTAAGGAGTTTAAACCAAACAAAATAACAGAACTTTGGCGATGATAACTTGTCTCAAAATTTCATTTTTAGCTTCCAATGCTTGATGTCCCAAATGAATTATAAAAAATAAAACCGTAGCATAAATAGCAGCAAAAATGAATATTCATTTTTACGAACCGACTTTCTCTGTTCAACTGTAATATAAGTATCATATATCTCATATCCACGGCAAATCAATACATACCAAAGTATGACCCTGATCAGAAGATTCGGCCCGAAAGTTTTTGGTACAATAAGGCAAGGATGCAATATGTTCTTCTTCTTGGGTTTCCCTATTCAAATATCACAAAAGTGAATTCTAACGCCCAATACAACATCCCAATAGAAGAATTTCTTCCGATTGTAAAAAAAAATATTTCGACAAAATGCCATTATATTAAAAGCAACTTAAAATTTTCTTAAGGAAATATTTTGTTCTTATACTGAAGATCGGCTTTCTTACATGAAAAATAGTCTAGTACGTATTAAATATGTTTTCTGGTTTTGTTTCAACGTTTCAGTTAAACATATTAAATGCGAAATAACTGCACCACACATAACATCTATTGTGACGTATTGACCTTTTTTGAAAGTATCTATTGTTTAGGTTGTGGTTAAATTACCTTTCTAATTAAGTCTTGCTAATTTTTCCGGTCTATGGTCAGGAATTATGTTACCGTGCATTGATATCTTCATTAATTTTTTATAATAGCTCTCTAAAATAATGATGCAAACAATTTAACAATTTTCCCAGACTCTTCCTTTGGGCGTAATATTTTTACTTTCATTTTATTCGAGCAAAAAAATACTTGTGTTATTAATGAAAAAATAAATGCAGATTACAGTAATCTGTTCCATGGAAATAAGTTTATCTATGCAATGATAAGTTCATCGAGTAAAATCATTCTTTAAGTAGATTTAAGTAGATTGGTAGAAGACTATTGATTGTCATATACCGTAATGATCGCTCAGTGACACGGTGTAGATCTTAATCAATCGATATATTATTTCGCTAACGTAATGCAGAAAAACGCCACGCAAAACAAGTGCGTTGCAAATGTGTTAAAATAAATCTGCGATAACAAGAAGTGATTTCTTCCTTTTAAATTTCCAAAAAAGTAAATTATGTAATGAAAATCACAAAGCTAAAATCTATAAGAAGGGAACTGCGAGTGAAATATAAACAGAATGGTCAAACAGTAATTGATTTCCTCAGGAAAATAATTTGTTTATTAGAAATACTTTCTAGGGGGTAAAAATAGAAGAAATAGACACATTCGCAGCAGAAGAAATAATGAAAAAAACATAATAGATTGCATAGTGTATTCATAAGCAATACAATATCTAACAAGAACAGTGTAATACCGTAAAGAAAACTTTCTACAGCGGTGCGAAATCGTAACGGTCACTTCCGGTTAACTTGTCGTTAACCGATTTGGCTGAAAATCACTCCCATGAAAAGTACTGACCTAAGATGTGTGTATGCCAAGTTTGAAGTGAATCCGTTGGATAGAACGGAAGTTATAATGTCTCCAGACACACAGACAGACAGACAGGATGATAATCTCATTAACTTTCTACTATAAGCTCTGCTGTAGAAAGTTAATAAACCTGCAAAGCTTGCAACGCATAGCGAAGTGGCGAAGCAGTCTGACCACGCTGACCTTTAACCAATCAGTTTCAAAATCACTAGCACACAAGCCTTTTTGGCCACCTGTCGATTGGTGAAAACAGAATTTGGAAATTCCCAGCCGTTCTCGAGTTTTTGCTCAGATGGACGGACAGACAGACGGACAACATGAAGTTAGTAAGTGACTCCGCTTTGCCACTTAATAAAATACACGTTTGTAGAAGCAGAACTGGGAATCCAGCGCAGATTAATTGTAGTAATCATAAAAGCATCAAGACTATTGTGTAAGAAGAGAAAGAGTACAAGAAGATGGTGATATACAAATTAAAAAATATAAAGATGAAACAAAATATCAGGAACAAAGAGATAACGAATTTATAAAACAAGAAAAGCTCCAGCATCAGTCATTAGAAGAAAGTTGGGATAAGTTTAAACATTTATTATATAATAAAGCAAAGGAAATTTATAGGGGAACGAATAATAAACGCATAATAAGAAAACAAGATACAATACACAGTGCAAAAGCTAAAATAGAAAGGGCAGGTAATAAAAAAACATATAAACCCTGAAATGATAAAATAAGTGGAAGAAGAGCGAAAAATATAGTTTTGTAAAATATGAACGACAAACATAATATCGAAAAATTAGAAACATAATCTAATTATACGAATCTACAAAAAAGATCAAATACACTGCAGAATTATAGAACAGTATGCTTATCTTCATCGTGTTTTCAAATGTACACAAAACTTGTGGAAAAAGAATAAAGAGAATTATAGAATTACACTTGAAAAACGAGTAAGTAACATATAGACCAAACAAACTAAGGATCACATATTTATTTTAATAAATATTATCAAAAGAGTACTAGAGAAAGGAAAAGAGCTGCACTTGGCATTCAAAGACTGCTTTTTATACAGTACAAAGAGAAATATGCTCAGATAATTTCTAATAAATTAATAGACATAATGAAAAGTATATACAAAAATGTCACAGGCATAATACAAATAAACGAAGAAATATCTGAAGAATTTCAAATAAAGAAAATAGTTAAACAGGGTGTCAGCTTAGGTCCTTTGTTATTTATAATAACACAAAAACACGAAATACCATAGAACACATGAGAAAATTAACTACGAACAGATTGGAGTAAAAGAAATGAATCGATAGATAAGCAAATGAATCAATTAAATATCATATATCTTCCATAAGAGCCCAAGCAATAACGGAAGAAGAAGAAGAAGGGCAAATTTCCAAAGAAATTTGTAAACCATGACTCAAAACTAGATTAAGAAAAAGCTTGATTTGTTGATTGCTCTATTCATCGAAAAAACAAAGCACAATTTAATCAATTGGAAATGTATATACGACAAATTCTTATTGGCTCTGCCTAATTCTATAATAAATTGGAATCCAAAGGCGACCGAGATATTCTTTTAGCTTTAAAAACTATGCTTATTTTATTTGTTCCTCTTACAGAGCTGTAGAAAGTAGCTTCTGGTTTTTAAAATGCCTCTTAAGAGCACAGACAGATATCTCTACTGTTGGTTTCACCATACATTTTTTGTGAAAACAAGTCACTTTGACGTTGAGTTTTGGGATCTTCGACGGCAACTATTTTTTATCTTAACCCCACTGACATACAATCTGCGCTATTAATAGGGACAATGAAACTTTTTTATAATACAAATTGGTCTCAGGTGTATCAGATAGCACCCCAACAAGTCACTCCATGACAAAAAAGTCACTAATCTATATTAAACGTAAACAATTGAGCAGATATAAAGAATAGTTAAAACAAAGTTAGTTCAGCTGGTTTTAAGCGTTTTAAATATTTTGGTTTGTTAATTTTGTCTATTAATTTATACTGGGATGCATAGTTAGCCTGTCTATATTTTGTATTACAATTTTTGTATTTCTTCTGTCACTGAAAGTGTACACGCATCACTGTGAATCACCATTGGGCACATACTACGGAGAACTAATTATGCAAACCTTTCTATAATAGCTATCTTAGAATTGCTAGCAGTTTCTGATAAAGGAATTCCGTGCATCCAAATTGGTTACGGCGGCTTTATAAACTAGCAGCTTATTTCCCAATAATAATTTAGACTTTCTTCCAATCATCCAGTATAATCTACTAAATTTAAGTTAAAGCTGTTTGCTTTTTCAAGATCTACGTTCTTCAAGTCAAACGTCAACTTAGATGAAGTCCCAGAATTAGAATGATCGTCTGCGAAAGTTGTAGTTGTGGTTATCCTTGAAGTTGGAAGATTGGCTGTAAATGGAAGTTACAACACGAATCTTAGCACATTACCTTGACATAGAATTGGTTGGAGAGTGTGATTTTTCCTTAATAATTCACATAAAAACGACTATCCGTCAGGTAAGATTTTAAAATTTCTTACAGTTGGCAAGGTAACACTTTAAATATAGACCAGGCCCAAGTGCCACACTTTATCAAATGCTTGAGATACATCTAAAAAGGCTGGACAGCAGTTTCTGCTTTCTTCTAGATCGTAGATTGTGTCTACTATTCTATAAATATGTTCAATTGTTGCATGTTGAGTTCTAAATGCAAACTGGAGCTTTGAAATTAGCTTTTGGTCTTGCAGTATTGCTTTTGTTCTTTTTAACAGTATCTTTTCGAATACGTTAGTTGGATAGAACAGGCAATAAACATACTAGAGGCCTATTACGATATTGCCCCCCCCCCCCCTTGATTTATGCATTTCTGTGCCACTTTCAAAACACGTGGAAAATGCCTGGTTGTAAGAATGGCGTTGCATATTTGAGTAATAACTTTAATTGCATTTTCGAGTAACTGTTGATAATTGTCTCAGTAGTAAGATCAAACCTTGATACTTTTAACATTACTTTCTTTATTAACGAATTCCTTTACTTCTTCAAAGCTTCAATGAGTCGTTCGGTATGTTCATCGGAATATAATGTAATTATAAGAGAAGAATGATGTGCAATTCTTTTTGGATGTAATTACATTCAAATATCGATAAAGTCAGGGATTTTCCACGATAGATAGGTCAATAGACATGGGTTAGAAAGGCAACTTAAAACAAAATAGTCAAAATAAGTTTTTCATGTTTCAATTTTGATTATTATTTTTATGCAATTGCTAGTTTCATTTTTAATGGATTGTGAATTATACAGATATTTTAAATGTTGGTTTCTATAGAGAATTAATTATGATTTTCAAGCTATTTTTATATACTTTGATTGATTTTTAAATAATTTCTTTTAATTCTATTACAACTCTTTAATTTACTTTTGATTAGCTATGTACACATAAACTATTATTTTTTTGGGGTGATTTTTAAATTGGAGGAAATGAAATTCACATGCCAAAACTTCATTTATGGTTCAACTTGTTTTAGCTACAAAAAACATTTGTATTAATGCAATTTAGTTATCACGAAATTCAAAAGTCGAACTTTCCCAGTGTCAGTGAACTGGCATCATTAGAAATAAATATAATCTAATAATCAAATATAATTTTAGTCTTGTCTCAAACAACGTACAAAATTGTGTTATCTAATAATTAATCGGCTTGTTTATAAATAATCTAAAATAGAACTTATAATTCAACGCCAAGATTAAATTTTATCTGATCTCCTCGATAGAAAAGAAGAGTTTATTTAAATTAAACTTTGCGTCTATGCATTTGCAACTGGTTACAATTACATAATAGCCTTTATGTATAGTTAATTATATTATTTTAAAATGACAAAGAGCGCAATTTTAAATATTCACATGCCAAAACAATGGAATTATACGTCTGCGGTTAGCATACAACAAACATTTTTAAAGCAAAACACGAAATTCACCAAAAATCCATTTTCCCAGTTCATGAACTGGCTGTTTTAGAAATAATATATTTATAATCAAATAAAAGCCCAAACAACGATGTTTATTAATAATTTCTCTTATTATTATAAATAATTAAAATAATAAAATGCGCAATATTAAATTTTATTACCTCCACTCGATAGAAAAGAAGAGTTTTTAAATTAAATTTATTTGAACTGGTACAATCAGATATTTTATGTATAGTTAATTATATTATTTTAAAAATGACAAAACCAATTTTAAATATTTATTAAACAATGGAATTATACGTCTGCGGTTACATAAACAAAAGTTAAACGCAAACGTTAAAGAAAACGGAGTTTGTCGCACTTCCTTATCTATTTTAACAACCAATAGAGTATATACAAGTTTTCTGACGTCTTCCCTCTCTATGCTCAGTTATGAACGACCATTATTCTCCATTCTCTGGCCATGTTTATTTTTACTCTTTTTAAGCGTCCATTTATAGATAATCGTTTTATGGCCGCTTTTATTAAGTGCTTGGTTTAACCTTCCGCTAAATTACACATAAATCTAGAAAATGTCCGCCCGCCCTGTTATTACCTCATCTGGCAATTTTTTTCCATTACTCAAGCAGACAAGGTTTTTCATGCCTCCCATACCAGTCTGTACGTAGACTGCTCTTGTTGTATTTTTACTTTCAGTGGGGTATCTACTCAGCAAAAATTAATTCTAACTTTGCAATAAAAATCAGAATCATAAAATCGACACGTAAACTACCGGAGATGTTTTTTATTGAAATATGGTACAGAAGAACAAATTAAAAATATGTGTATTCGTTTTGAAATTCCTTCAATGATACTGGTATAAAAGTTTCTATAAAAAACGACTAATACAAGTAGATCATTTTCTATAAATGTTACAATTTTACATAATTAAATTCTAGTATCACAATTAGGATTTAGAATAAATTTTCCTTAACTTATATGAATTAAGTAAATGATTTTCCATTTTCCAGTTTAAACTCAAAAATGATTAAACATTCTTATACAATCCATTTTTCTCGAGGCCTTTTTTTCTTAATTTACGCTTCTTGGTGACAAAAAGACAATGCTAGCTTAATTTCAATATCGGGAATTTTAACTTCAAGTAATAAGCACGGGATATTGTTACCACAAAAGCACAGCAATTCCTCAGAGCCGCATTTCGAGTTCCCTAGTATTCTCTCTGGCGTAAACCACGCATACGCAGTTTCGGTGCAAGGGCGCTGCTTTTATAAAATTCAAGCTACCGTAAACTTGTTCCACTTCGTAAACTTTGAGGAAGCGATCTCGATGTACAGAGGGCTCGTAAAATGTTAGAACGCATACGTTTCAGAAAAATGTTCCACTTTGTCATAACCGTAAAATATTGGGTTGGTGGGGAGCTTGGATTTTCACAAATACAAAAATGGCAGCGTTGTTTACTTATTATCTGACCTACATAAAAAGAAATCTAAAGTACATAAATGATCACTTATTATTAATAAGAAAACAATATTATTTTCAATTCAGTTAAGACTGATGATAAATAAGTACACATAAATGGTAAAAATCGTGTTGAAACACCAACAAAATTTTTATAATGACACGATGTAACAATTCTATGCTGCAACATTTCCACTATGGCCAAGTTAAAAACGCAGAGACAAATAAGATTTTTACTCCAACGTAAGACATTGTAGCAAAAGATAATTAAAATAAAACAACAAATACTTATACTTATTTTATAATAAAGTTTTTCAATTGACAATTTCAAAATTTCTGCGCCTATATTACTATATAACTTTATATTTAATATACTAAAATATTCCATATAACTTCCAGTTTTTTGACTAAACATACATTAGTCATATTACCATACACGATTTCTAGGAAAATTTTTGCAAGTGCCTTATAAAGGCCCCAAACATGTATGGCCAACTCAACAAGTTTTAGCTTCCTAATTAATTGCATAGTTTGTAATCTAATGCAATGACTGTCAATATGTAGTACAAAAAATGTCTGCGGAGAAAGATCGAAGAAAAGTAGAAATTAAGAAAAACTTACTGAAACAAAAACATACCTCACAAGAAAAGTAAGGCATACGAGGTAAGCGACAAAAGTTTCTCGTCTGACTATGTTCCAGTAATAATAGAAATAAAATAGTAAAACTGTTGGGTAGTGGTAATTTCGATTGAAGGTTCGTGAAAATTTCAGCAATTTCAAACATCTATCGCCACAACAATTAAGAAGTTCTTCAATTCATTGCTACAACAAATGAAACCTTAATCCTATAGAATGTCGCAGATTGGACGAAAAACCGTCAAAGAAAGTACAGATAGTTTAACTGACGGAAAAGATCGTGGCAAAGATCTTTTGAGATTCAAAGAAAATTTTGTCACTTGATTTTAAAGAAACGCGGTGGTAAATGGAGAATATTAGGTCAGCTTGCTGCATAAATTGCGCGACGTTATTAAGAAAAGAGGAATAGCATGCTGGAGTAGAACTGCCCCCCTTCTCTACGATAACGCTCCTGTTCATAAGGCTGCTAGTACCCATGGTTGTTGCGAAGGATTGCGACTTTAAAAAGCTTTCCCATCCATCCTAAAGCCCAAACCTAGTTTCCAGCGACTATTAGCTATTTACAAACTGAAGTCAAATTTACAGAAAACTTTCTGTCCACTGGAATATGCCAATATGGATTTATCTAATTAGATAGATGTTATTTTGATGCGCGTGTACATATATGTAAACTAACTGGACATTAATCTGCATGCCGTTTCATTTCAGCAGTAGCAATTTCGATGACTATACAGCTAATACAGAATGTCATTTCAGTACATCAGTTTTTAACGAACTAAAATGGTAAAGTAACCGACGTTCTGTTGGGCAGAGACATGTTATCGAAAAACATATCAATACCATAAAACGATTACTGCGGAACACAACAGAATCGAAAATGTCACATAAACAAAGACATTGCAAAATTCCCAAACTTATTAAGACAGTCGAAATTGACGTCTAAGTGGGTATTAGTCATAGTAGTATCCAATCAATAATCAAAAACGTGTTCCATATCTGAAAAGTAGGAAAAAAGACGAATACTTGTATCAGATATTGACGTGAGATGAATCCAAACAAGCAAATAAAGATGAACAAGTCTAACTGTGGGAAGATTCTTGTAACTGTCTTTTGGGACGAGACAGACCTGGGTTTTACTGATTTTCCATCCGAACAAAACACAACGCTTAATTCTATTGTGACCTGCTAGCAAAGGTTAAAATCGGCCACTGCATATCACGTATCAACGAAAAGTTTTTAAGATAATACCCGCCCCTACACCGCCGCCCTAATTAGAACTAAAGTGTAGCAAATGTACTAAACGACTAGTTCAGAGTAAAACAGTAAGAATGATACACTTAAAAAATAGCGAAATATAACCTTGCACGTTTTTAAATATGAATATCAATATCTTTTAAAGTTACTAAACTTGGACCATCTTAAGTATAGTGCCAAACCATACCAAACAACGTATAAAACACAAAAGCAGTTATTGACAATAAAAATGTTATGATCATGTACGTATTATCCATCAGCACTTTTAGGCCATGTACGTACTCCATATTTTATCAATGGTAAAATAAAAATAAATGGTAAAAACAGCAACGTGAGACTTGTGAACAATTTTTAAAACTCTGTCAGAACAACAAAGACTTTCTTGAATTCATTGTTATGGAGGATAAATCTATGATACTGTACCAAAGATTAAAAATTACTCGCGTCGAATCCTTTGTTCTGTGGCATATCGCTTTGTTGACCTTGAAACGTTTGCCCCTTTAAATCTGAGTGGAAATGATGCGTCCGTGGTGAGTTTTGTTAAGAGTAAACACAGTGAACTCTAAACTACCACTATTAGGGCCACTACAGAAGAATAAACCAATTTCGTGTGCGCGAGTACAAGCTGCAATCTTATTGGTTACCATTTTGAATTCTCATTGTTTATTAACGAAATAGTACAGACCGGACGACAAAGGCCAAGAAAGACAAAGGTGGCTTAATCGACAAATAAAAATCATAGCGACGATTTTTTTAATTGAAAAGAAAATTTACTAAGTGATTTTAAGGAAAGGAACCCAACGGTAAACGGAGATGTTACTTCAGCTTACTGCATTAGCAAGGAAAAAAGGAATGACAAGCTGAATTGAACTGCCTGGCTCTGTCCATAAGAGCGCAATTGCCTATATTGCTGCAAAGTACTATAGCTTTCAGGAGCTCTCCTACCCACCCTACACCTAAGAACTGATTCCCAGTGACTACTAGCTACTTTCAAAGCTGAAGATTTTAACAAGGATGAAGAGTTGGAGAGCACTGTTCTGCAGCATCTTGCAGATAAAACTTCAAAGTATTTTTCCAATGGTTTTGAAATGCTAATTTTAAGATATAAATATGTTGAAATACATAGAGAATATATTTCAAAATAACATTGTTTTATTCCTATCACCCCTGAAATACAGTTGGGTCGGAAACTTTTGATGCTACCTCATACCTAAAAGAAAACTAAAAATAGAATCGATAAGGATTATAGATATTTCTCTGTTAAGAGGGAATAAAAAAAAACTATTAAGTAATATAAAATTTAATTTAATGTACAAAAGGAACTGAATAGAAGCAAAATCGCAAGTCAAAAAAAAATAAATAACAAACTACCCTTACAAACACATGTGAATGCCAATAACAAGAGAAAATTGGCTTTACAGATAAAGCAGAGCGGATCCTATGCGTGAAACTAAACTATAAAGTTTAACAAAATTTTATTGAAACGAGTGACAGTGAATTATATTCAAGTGAATAGCGGCAAAAATTTAGCAGCTAAATCGGTTTCGGGATTTTCCGATCAGGCTGAATATTGGCGTCTGTTGGTCCTTGGTTGAATACTGAAAACCTTATGTCTCTCTCTATCACAAATCAAAAGTTATAAGGCGTGGCAGATGTCAGAAATGAAAGAAATAGAAGTTGATCTCCAGCTTGGAAGCTGGGTCCGCTAAAAATATACTTCAAGCAAAATAAACTTGCGTGTTTTTTAAACGAAGAACACAAAAAACAAAAGAATGGAGACAGTTGACATAATTACATATATTAATGAGATTTATTAGGGTACGAGGTGTATGGATATAAAGATGGAAACAAAAGGAAATAATAAGCAAAAATCTTAACATATTGGACCGAATACATAATACTCTTAAAACTTATCTCAATTTCAATTTCTCAATATCAGCGTTATACAGTTTAAGAGAGGTGACAGATCAAAAAGATACATCCTAGTAGTAGAAAATAAATATGTAATATCTTATTATCTCACCTTACCAATTTATAATTTAAAAAGGTAAGGTCAAAATTACTAGATGACCAATCAGGAAAAAAATAAAATCTGCCATATTTACATCAAGTACTGTTTATGCTTAATGAACCATTATCGAACCCCAATAAACGTTTCAATTTTGAAAATCAAGCAAACATAGATGAAATCTTTAATCATTATCTATAGACGTGTCTCTAGCAAACTTTAACTATCCCCACCCTTCTCATGATATCGCAAATGAAACAGAAAAGACCTTTTCAGCACTATAATTAGAATTTTAATTTATTCTACTATTTCATTTTAGCTCTATCACAACAAAACCTTTGTTTTATTTGTAAACTCATAAATAGTTACATATTCTAAACCAATTATTTACACTTCCAATATAAATAAAATTCCTATAGTTTTTAAACTTGTACAAAGCCTCATTTACTGATTCGACACGTTTGAAAGTGCTACAAGAGCCATATAATTTTTGTAATCGCCCCGTTCAGTCATAGAAGTTGAGCACTTCCCTCAATACCATAATGTAACTTGTTCCTTAGCAATTTAGTAGTTAGCAGTAAATCCAACCAGCATTAAAAGTTACGATGACTAGGTTTATTCAAAGCTATTGACGCCAGTTTAATTCCACTTACATGATATGACCATAAAATATGTTTACAGGTCAACCTATGACCTCACAAATATTTTCTGTATTTTTATATTCTTTAGTTTTAATGTTATAACTCTTTTTGTATTACTGCTCCCATCATACCTTCAATGTCTTTATCATTACAATTTTCAGTATCTTAAATAAGTTAATCTAAGTGCACCATTATTACCCGTCCCGTTGGAAAATTTATTTCTTGACCGCGTGAACCTCTAAGTATATTTCAAACTTTTCCAATTTTCTAAAGTTACCTCTACAAAACTTTTCCTTCAACTTAGAAAACCAGATGAAACAACGATCGGTCAGTGAAGTTTGCAAATATTTTTTATCAAGTTTCGATATTTTACGCCATCCAAATGTTTAAAGAAGCGCCGAAAAGGTCACCAGCTGGCCCGTCTTTGAATTTCTACCAACGTTAATTTTCCAAAACATTCATTCCAACTTTAATAGCCTGTCAGACCAGCGCAGAACTATTCGCAGCACGGCATACCTTCAGCTGAATTTTCAGGCGTCTATTAAATACTTGCGAGAGTATTACGAACCAGGCGCCTCGTAAAAGTTTTCATTTCCATCAACGGCTTGGTGATTTTATACGCCGCTGTAATCCGCTGATTGCGAGCAGCACGTGAAGCGGCAGCACTCCCGCGGTTTTTACATTTACGCGGTAAACAAGCAGAGTTCCTGGAACAATTACACACCTGAATTAAATTACACTGCCATATCGCGCTGCAAGCGGAAGCTGGCGTTGGCACGGAGCCTTCTCGCCTTGATACAAATGCTGACGTTTACAGCTTGAAACTTTCTGGTGTTAGGGAGGTGTGAGGCGGCTGGCGGCTCGCACCTCACCCCTGAGATTACAGCTTATCCAAATTTAACCAAAACCACTAATGTTTTCATTTTATTTTCTGAAATACAAACATATAATCCAACATCCATTAAAGATATTAAACTTCCCTAAACTTTTGGAATCGTTTCACATCGCTAGATGTCGTATTAATAAATAAAAAATTCTGGGGTGAACATCACACGACTTTCCTTATCCTATTATTTGGGTAATTCTGGCAAAAATCCTGGGCTTCAATTTTTTTTCAACTTCCTATTTTACCCACTTTTACTTTAAATTCATGTTTATCTCGTGATAACAAATCATTTTTATTACCTCGAAAAACAAACAACTTTGAGCTGGTTTTCTAAAATCACCCCCATCCCCAGAATTATGTACCCAAGTGCATCGGAGCACTTTCTAAGCATAATATTCGTGATCAGCAAACACACAAACCCTTATATACACAGTTTAAATTCGAAAAATAAATAAATTTGTGGTAATTTTCAAAAATTACCTCTATCCCTAGAATTATGCCCCCCAAGTGCATTGGGGTACTTCTTAAACATCATATTCGTTATCAGCGACCCCAAAAACCCCTATTCAAACAGTTTAAACTCGAAAAACAAATAACTTTCAATTGGTTTCCTAAAATCACCCTCATTCCCAGAATTATACCCCCCCTAAATGCATCGAAGCACTTTCTAAGTATCGTATTCGTGATCAGCGACCCCAAAACCTCCGAGTAACGGGAATGAGCTTATTTTGGCCAATGTTAAGCAAGAAATAAAGTATTCTTTTGGATCTGCAAAAAGCTCATCAAATAAATGCATTTTTTATGTGCACAAATGCACTTTCGCATTATAACAAAAAACTATGTGGTAACATTTTTTTCTGATGCTCTTACGAATCGAATGCGCCTTGGAGCGTCTTGATACGTGTACCTGCTAAAAATTTCGAGCTCTTAGCGTTTTTCTTACTAATTTGACTCGACTACATGCTGTACCGCGCGTTCGAATGAAATCAACCGTTGTCAGTGAAAGTGTTGAAGAAAATCTTTCCTTATCAATCCCTCATCGGAGTCAACAATTAAGCATTTCCAAAAGGTCTTCCCCATAACAAATTTTGACAAAATTTTTTATTTGCATTTGTACGCCCACAAGGTTCAACCGACACAAGCATTGAAACCACAATATCATGCAAGCCGTCGGAAGTTTGCTAATTGGGTTTTGGAAAATCAACAAGGTGATAGCGAGTTTTCGAAAAAAATCATCTTATTCGGTGAGGCACATTTGCATCTTACCGGCCTTGTCAATAAAGAAAATTGTCGAATTTGGGGATCTGAAAATCCAGAACTGATTAAAGAATATATCCTATACATCCTCAACGGGTCACGGTTTACGGCAGATTTTGGGCTGGGAGATTGATTGGACCTCACTTTTCGAAAATAAAAATGGAAATCCCGTTACCATCAATGAAATTCAGCATCATAAGATGATTACCAACTTTTTATGGCATGCAATTAATAATATGGATGTGGAAGACATGTGGTTTCAACAAGACGGTACGACATGTCGTAATTCCATTGCAACCATGCAGTTATTGCAAACAAAATTTAATGGTCGTGTTATGTCGCAGTGATGTGATATAGACTTCTTTCTTTGGGGTAATCTTAAGGATAAAGTATACATCAACAAATCACAAACTGTTGATGACCTCAAAAGAGAAATTCGACAGAACATTGCTAAAATTTCCCAGCAATTATGTCAACATGTCATCGAAAATTTCATCAAAAGAGTGAACATGAGCTGCCACGGCCGAGGCGGTCATTTGTCAGATGTTTTGTTTCATAACCTCCATGTATCTACTTTCAAATAAAACAAAAACATTATCAATGTTTCATTAAAATATTAAAATATCAGTTCATTTTCGGACACCCTTTAAAAAAGAGATTTGTTTGTACCACGTTTTACTAAACTCAGAAGTAAATCTGTATGTATGTATACATACATTCTACATTACATATATGAAAACTGCATTCTTAGAACATCACGTTTTGATAAATACAATTTAAAAATAAAATTCTACACATACAAAGGACAATACATTGTTTATATATTTTTAATTTAATAGTTCATACAAAGAAATCATAAAATAATGTAAATTATATACTCAAAAAAATGTTCCAACAAAATCGTCACTGCCAAATATAAGTGGTACAATTTTTTTTCGTTTTCATATGTGGTTTTATTTTGTAAGTCTACCAAAACTTTTCTATACGGAGCTAAGCAAATTTGTAGTTATTTTTACTTTTCATTTATTTATACTTTAATTAGCAATCAGAATAAATAATTCTATAAGCTAAATTGTAATAGACTAAAGTAACAAGAGTATTTTAGTCCAAAAAAACTTCCACTGAATAAACTTCCGGAACTTCATTTGAAGCCGATTAATAATTTTATTTTTAGTCTTCTACTGCCTGGTTGAGACAGAAGTGGTTGTAAGAGTATTCGCACATACTTCTAGATTTTGGCAATATTTCTCACTTCGTGATTCTATTGCCTCTTGAATGGATTGCATACTTATATTGTTATGAAGTGTGTTGTTCGACACATACCACGGTGTGTCCGTGATTGCCCTTAGGATTTCTGTTTGAGCTCTCTGGAAGATAGCAATGCTCGAGTTACTGCAGCATCCCCAAAGTTGGACTCTGCAAATCCATATTGGTTTTATTGCAGTTTTGTACACTAATAGCTAGCTTAAGATGGATATTTTTTTAAAAAACCAGTATAATTCTTTGAATCCCCGATCAGTTTGTTTTATCCTTTTTTACTATATGTTCTTCCAGGTAAGTTTGTTATCTAAGTGTAGTCCCAGATACCTAATTGTTATAGATTCTCCACTATTACTGTGTTATGGATGGAAAGTGGGGGATCTTTTTTTAAGGTAAAGGTTATTTGCGTAGACTTTGATTTATTAATTTTTACTCTGTACTTTTTTATCCAATGCTGTAGTAAGTTCAGGTGATGATGTAGGTTATTGCATGTAATATCTGGATTTTCATGAGTTACAATTACAATATAATAATTATAAATTAATAACATCCGTATTGTCGACGAAAGTAACCGTTACTGTTGTAAGAGTTGGCATGTCTGACGTAAACAGAAGTATTGGGCCTAATATACTGCCTTGGGGAACTCCCGATTTGATTGGAAAGAAGGTTGACGTTTCACCTTTAACTCTGATTCTAAACTGGCGATCGCTTAGATATGAGGCTATCGTGCCAAACCTTGTCAAAGGCTTGGCTTATATGGAGGAATGCTGAAGGATATATCTTGTCTTCTAGCGATTGATTTATTATATGAACTATTCGATGTTATTGTTGGGTGGTCGAATGTAACCAAATTGACGGTAGGAAATTTCATTTAAGAGAAGACCCCTGTTTTGTAAAAGAAGTTTTTCAAGAAGCTTTGAAATAGTAAATAGGAAACTAATTGGTCTATAAGAAATTACATAGTTGGGATTATTACCTGTTTTGGGCACTAAGATAATTTCAGCTATTTTAAAATGTTTTGCCCAATAACAGTCTCGGAACAGCATTTAAGATATAATTTAGCATGGCAATAGCTTTTTTGAAGTTATTTCATCGAATCCGGGCGATTTATTGTTATTTAATTGAGATATTTCGTCTCCGATTTGTTATGGTATGGTTCAGTTAGTGGTAAGTGGTTGTCTAAAAAGATGCTAATATTTTAATCAACTCTATTATTTTCAATACAAACCTTGAAAAGATTTTAGCGGCTTTTTTTGTTCAGATGGCTTTTTCTTCACTACTTTCTGATATAGGTGATTCTTATCGAATTGGATGGTTTGGCTCCAATGGCTTAGAATTTGCTTTTACTGGTCGGCAGATAGAATTACCGAATCGATCGAAATTGAACACACAGTCATGAAAGGTCTGGTTGTGTATTTCATTAAGTTTTGTTTGAAGTTTATTCGTTAATCGTTGGAGTATTGTTTTATCTATTGGATAATAAATGTTGCTACTTATTTCGAGTATTTCTTTTTTCTTTTATTAATTTTTTAATTTCCAGGGGAATATTAGTTGTGTTGTTTGTTGTTTTTTTTGTGGTGCAGCTTGTTTTACTGCTTCTTGTGAAATTGTAATTAGTTTAATTATGCCTACAAATTCAAATAGCTTGTCGAGTCTTATGTTTAAGTTTATATTTTCGTTAATTATATCTTTGTATTTCTGCCAGTCACTTTTGAAGGAATGTGATCTAGGTACTTCCTTTACACTTATTATGATGTCACTGATCATTACTATTGTTGGTGAGTGATCTGAGAATCAAACAAAATTTCATTTCATTTATTATCATTTATGATTTTGAAATACCGTTGTTAACAAAAGTTAATAGGTCGAACGCTTTGGCCAGATCTGTTGGCCAGTGGATTGGAACGCTTGTTTATAGGAAAGAGTATCTTTTTTCGTGTATTATTTTTGCAAGTTGACTTTGGTAGTGGTGAAATGTGACCCCCATAGAATTGCAATTAAAATCGCCTCCTACAATAATTTTAAGACCTACATTTTAGAAGAAGTCGCTGAAATCTTCCTTTATGATGTTATGTCAAGTCTTTTTCCAAAGCAGTTCCATGTATTGATGGTTTATATTTTCAAATTTTTCTCCGCTTCTACGAGAAGCAATGTTTGCTATTTCTACAACTTGGGGGGAGGATATAATTTTCTCTTTGGACCATTTCATGTAAAAAAGCATTCCAACATGCATTAACTGTTGACGGTTTCACTATAAACTGATTGGACAACTTTAATACAATCTAAAATAAAATATTCTTTCCAAACTTCAATAAGAGTTTTAGTTTTATCATTTTCTAATCTATAGAAAATGCTTTTGAAAACTTGTCGTATGTAGTAAGTTTTAAAAATTTAGATGGCAACTTGTTCTGGTGGTTGCATTAATAATTTGCAACTTAGAGGGAAGAAAACAATGTTTACATTTGAATGATTAGGTTCCGTGGTGGGGCCGGACACTAACGTTATGAATAAGCAAAAAAACTTTGAAACACAATTCTTTTCTATCATATAGCATTCTACTGCAAAGACTAAAAATTGAAAAACCACTCTTCAAATATATTTTTTGTTGTCCACGCTTTTTTATTAGATCGTCAGAAGTAACTGGCGATTTATCAATATTTTTTTATTATTCGAAGAGCAAAGAAACGATTTATCAACATTAGTTTTATTATCAGAGTCCCCGATAGATTGTTACACATATGAAGAGTGATGTGTTGTTTAGAAGCCTTAACCCTTGGTGCACGCATTCTTGGAAATGTAACTTCGCATAGCAGTTTCTTCCAGTATAATGTTGTAGTTCTAGCTTAAACTTATGAACAGCCTCTGTATCTACTGAAACCTGCCTTCCTTAAATTTTAATATTGTGCAATCAGTACTTTTTTTAAGTTTTTCTAACGAACCTTTGCACTAAATGACTGCTTTTGTTGCTCTGCTGAGGGATGCACAATCTTTCTTAAACAATCGTAGACTTTAAATGCTGTCTGTTTGATAGGATTTCCAATAATAAAGGTCTTTTTAACTATACAATCTTCGAACGAAATCATAAGAATCCGTTCCATTACAACTATATTGATATTGTACGTGCATTTCCTCATTTTTCTTTATGGTCCTTTTAAATCTTTTAAACGATTTAAAACCCTCAAGAGAAATGGACTCTCATATTAATTTTTTTTTCATTTTTGACAGAAATTATGCAAACCTAGGGTTAAACATTATGTTCATTAAATATTAACAGAAATAAACAATAGTACCTAAATTGTTGTGTAATAATGTCCAATTATAATAACACAAATCAAGCTAGCAAAGCGCATATTATTAATCACTAATTATATAGTATGTCTGCATTCGTTTAAAACAAATCGCGTACTAAAATAATCAAAATTTTCACTGGAAAAAACAGCAGTGTCGCGTCATTTCTGCATTTACAATTTTCCCCGATGATGAAAATTAGTAGATTTCCCCATTAATTTAATTTGTAAGAGTGTAACGCATATAGTCAATCCTATAACGCAGTTAATTCGTACCGCGTTATAGGAAGAATGTCGCAATTTCTGCTCCGCGTTATATATAATCGTGTTACGAGAGAACTGCGTTATAGGAGAGTTTACTGTCCTTTAAGGTAACCTGTAATAGTAATTGGATTTAAAAAAATGTTGATATGAAACTAATACACTGTTCTGTTTTTATCTTATTTGTTCAATATAGCAAAAGAGTTAGATTGAAAAAAAAATAGAGCTAACCTTTACATAACTAAAAATAATAAAAACTGAAAAGTGTAACGTCTATCCATCACTTAACTATATTCTGGTATGTTAAGGTCAAAAATACAGATAAATAAATTCCTTGCCGCTTAATAGAAAATAGATAAAGTTAAATATGTGTCAATCACGTTCAGCTCACAATCAAAAGCGTCATTTTGATTGACAGCTCGCTTATCATAAATTAATTTTTGCTGTAGAAGCAGAACTATAACCTCGGAGTAATAGGGAAGCTCTGTGCCATTATTTTTAAAACAGCAGGCCTGCATAATTGCCATTCTTTTTATTTTACGCTATCATGCTGCAGACCACCCAGAAAGTGAAACATTAAGATGTATGTCCTGTCACATTAGCTTATCTCACAGTGCTGCTTGTCGCCGTTTCTGAAGCACATGTTTATATATTCAAAGAAATCAAAGGTGTCGTCGGGCTCTTCATGATTCAAGCGCATAAAAGTAATCCTAATCGAAACATAATTTTAAATACATTTTTTCATATTTATTTATAAAAAATCTAAATAAATCTAAATGCCAAAAATCAATTACATATAATCAAGAATCAAAACGGAATTTCCTATAACTAAAAATAGTCGAAAAGTAATGGTAGCCCAACAAACTTCCGAGGTCATTTCAAAACAAACCAACAAACACTTCGAAATATTTGCGTATTAAGACATTTTATTTATTTATATTTTTTTCGTAACGATTTTGCGAGAAGTTTGACTGTATTAGGTTTGTAGCAAATAATGTTATCGACTATTCATTTGAAAGCATACAAATGTGGTATGGAATTAGTGAATAAAATAGGATATGCTTGAAAGATTAGCGTATTTCTAGCTATCAAGCTACGCCAACTGGCAATATTGTCTTTTTAGGGGTCTGAAAACCCAGAATTTACTGCAACCATGTTCTTATATTCAGGCAAAAAAACAGTTAACTCTAATCGTATATAATAAATTATTATGTCTACCATAACTTACAGACAAAATAATTCTACCCTAAGATCGCTTCCATTAGATTGAATCGGTATGATTGACGCTTTATTCACCACTAGCGATTTCAATATAATTTTACCCAGAAAAATGTATATTTGTAACCATATTGAAGTTAGTAATCACAAAACTCAGCGCTGAACAAGCAAGTATTTTAAGTCTGAAAACTCTACTACTAAATAATTCGTATATAACAAAACCACCTTAACTCTACTACAAATAAAATTAAAAATATAAATGAAAGTAAAGCTAAACATGCGTAACTTAATTATGGCCCTGTTACTTTATCTTTTTCCCCAATAACAAGGCCCTTTAATACAATGAGTTAGGCAATTTCATGCAACATCATTTGTAAAATTTATTTTTTAAGAATCACTCCAAAGAAGGTGGTCTTCTCACCAGCTATTTTACCCCTTACTTTTTTGGCCTTACTAGCAGCCAGTTCTGTTGTTTCCATTACCTCAAAAATTGACATTATTGCTCATTTTCCGGCGATGCTATGCCTTTACCTACACACAGTAATATTTAAGAAAATTACTGATGGCTCCTCATTAAGTCATTGGAGTTAGTCCTTTACTCGGGGTCTCAATCTGCCTACTCCCTAACGAGAATTAGAAGACAAAGAAGACGACTGTCCTTTTGCTTGCTCTACTTCGCTATTTATTGAATCCGAAGTGAAAGTTTGACGAGAACATGTTTTGGTAGAAAATACATTGGGTTGACGAAGTTTGATTGGATGAGTATGAACTGATGCCGGAAGACAATAAACGGTTTCCAATTAAAGGGTAAACGTTGTCCATCGTCAAGAGTATTGAAACATAAATGTTTTTCTATTCTAATTACCTCACGAATAATTCTGCTGATAAGATGGAAAATAGGAGCGAGTGTTTTTGATTTGAAAAGATTAACTTTATATCTGGTCTTTTTATTATATTTGGTAACTGCTGAACAATTATCGCCCTTCCGTACAGCCAAAAAATGCTCGTATATGTGGATTTGTTTGTCTGTTAGTTTGGGCTTTGAAAATTCTATCGCAAACACCACAAGTTATTTCGTAAGCTCCTAAGGATTCGTGGTAATCTTTAACTAAGCGGATGAAATCAGCTGTTTTATTGTTAGTCGTAAAAATAGTTTGTCTATCTTGTTTATTCAGTATGCGACCTATTCTGTCAGTAAGGTCGTGAGTTTTGGGAATGGTATTTTTGTTAATATTATTAATGATGTGGGCCAAGGATTTTTGAGAATGTCCAGGATAAGAAGGGAAATTATTTTGTTCAACTTCCATTAGAAACTTAATGTTGATGTAAAGACGATTTAGATGGAAAATGAATTGGAAAAGGGCATTTTATCCGTGAACCCAAAAAAGAAAAATATATCAATTGAGTTATGTCAAAAAATATGTTTCAAAGGGAAGGAAGCAAGGACATTCATTTCAAAAATCATAAACTGGTTTGCTACAATATGTAAAAGCCGGGGAACCCATTGATTTAGCGGCGAAATTTATTTTGAAAGGTAAAATCGCTATTGGATAGGCAGCGCTTAATTAATTTGAGGGTGTTATCTTCTACATCACGATTAGTTTTTAGGTGTTGTAAAATCTCAGAGATGGAAATACTGATAAACATGGAGACAACATCAACACCGATCATTATGTCATCTTTACATATGGGAAAGAATTTAAGAATTTCTAAGTAGTGGTCGGTGTTTCGGACCTATTATTAAGTTTGTCCCGTAAGAGGCTAACGAATTTTGGCCAGATATTTAGTTAAGTTATGTGTAGAGGAATCACAATGGCACTGAGATTTTCCTTGTAAATTTTTGAAAGGCCGTATAAATTTTGGGATTATTGAAGATTTTTTGGTATCAGGGAATAGGTTTAAATTGGCAACGAATCTTGGTTCTCTTTTCAAGGTACATTGTTGGGTACTTGACGATAACCCAGTAATTTTAGTAAATCGTGCATTTCACCGACATGATTTAAATTGTTAAGAATAACTGTAACGTTGCTCTTGCCCAGCGATAAGATTATAACGTTGATGTCTTAGGGTGTTTAGGGCTTCTAATTTGAAAGGTTTAACATTGGGTTTGGGTAGCATGGCTATGTGTAGCACTTTGTTGGCATTCTAGCTGGTTTCATTGGCTATGTTTTTACCGAGTTTGGTATTAAAGGATTCTATCTAGGATATGTTCGGTAGGTTGCTATTTGAAATGCCAACAAAGTTGAGTCGGTTCACTTTCTCGGCGTTTCGGCAATCACTTTGATGATATTTAAGTATAAAAGGCACATCTGAACCTAAAATCGAACGTATGAAAGTTATCGCTAATATTTTTAAAAATAAAGACTCCTAGATATCCAAAATGTCGCACCTAAGTTCCCCCTCATTTTGAAAATTCTATTTCTGCAATGAATGAATAACTCAAAACTAATGACACTTAAGGAAAATATTTTACTGACTAACATAAATTCAACTTAATCTAAAAGTTTCTGCAAGTAGGTGCTTTATAGTTGATATAAACTTCGTTTATGGTTTGTTTTTATAAGAAACAATGATTGTTACAGATCATAGGATGAAAAAAAGATAACAACATATGAGCAGATGTTACTTGTATAAAAAAAAAACTAACGCCAAAATACACAAAACATTTTTGAGATAATGCTTCTAAAATGTAGCTATAAAAACGGTACTAAATATACCTTAATTAAAAAAAAGTTGGAAATGTTTTCAAAATTATCCCGTTTTCCTGAAGCCACCACTTTCTAACTAAATGTTAACGTAAACCCCTGGAATTGGCAAAATAAAATCTTATATTCGCTTGAAATACAACTCTAAGATTCATAAAATAAAGTTTTAAGAAGTTATACATACCGATGAAGAAATAAAACTGTTTTATGAAGAACTGAGAAACGTCCAACCTACAACGTTTAAAATCATAATTGGCGACTTCAATGCAAAGTTGGCGTAAAACAAGAAGAATGTGAAACGCCAATAAGAGATTACGGCTTTGGTCATCGAAAGGAACGAGAAGTACTAATAAACTTTATGAATAAATTTAGATTATATATGATGAACTCGTTCTTAAAAAAGAGTAAAAATCAAAAATGGACATGAATCACCCCAGACAGAATCACGAAAAATAAAATCGATTACATCTTGATGAACTATAAAAATATTGTGCAAAATTTTACAGTACTAAATAGTTTTGACACTGGAAGTAAAAGGTAGCAATAAACAAGAAATTACAGAGACAGAAACTACATTCTAAAAAGAACATAACAATAACATGAGACGTCAAAAGAAATAGGTAACGATTTTAAAACAACCATAGAAGGAAAACTAGAAACGCAACAAATAAAAAGGAATTCCCAATAGATATTGAGCAACTTAACAAAGAAATAACATCTATAATAAAAAATAGTATAAAATAATTAACTAAAGGGGCAAATAAACCTCAAATAGATAAGGATACTAAGAAGCTAATAGAAAACAAAGAACACTAAACAAACAACATAAAAAAGGGACGATTGAATACGTGGAGATTAATAAAATAATACGAAGAAGAATAAAGGAATTTAGCAGAATACAGCAAGATAAACTAATAAATGAAACAACAGAAAAAAGAGAAAACATGAAGTGCTCGAGACCAAATTTAGGACAAAAACATATACACACTCATAAATAACGAGAGGGGGATTATAACAAGCAGGGAATAAATATTAAATACCGTTAAAAAATACTATACTGACTTACATGAGTCCAAAGTAAAAGAACATATAAACGAACAAAATTACCCAGCACGAGTGATAAGAAATGTGGGATCAGAAAAACTACCAGAAATTATCAAAAAGGTAGAAAAGGCTTTGAAGGACATGAAAAGAAACAAAGCACCTGGAAAAGACGAGATCACCACAAGTATGACAAAAGAAAGGAGTGACACTGTAATAACAATAATAACAAAACTATTAAACCAATGTCTCCAACAAGATAAGATCCCAAATGCATGAAATAACGCTAAGGTTGTCATATTATTTAAAAAAGGACTAAAAAATTACCGACCTATAAGCCTCTTGTCAGATCTGTACAAACTGTTAAATAAAATAATAACTAATCGATTGACTCATAAACTGGACGCATATCAACCCACCGAACAGCCAGGGTTTAAGAAAGGATACTCCACAGCTGACTACCTCTTAAGAGTCAAATTACTAATAGAAAAATGCAATGAAATGAAACGTGGGCCATACAACTGGCATCAAAATATTGCAGAATCGATGGTAGATATAAATCTGCATAAAAAAACCAACCAGATACCGTTAAGAAGAGGCGTTAGACCTATCACCAAAGTTATTTACATTAGCCTTAAAAGATTAGAATGGTCAGAAAGAGGTATCAACATCAACATACCTTAAGTATGTTCAAAAATGGACGTAAGCGCTATAATCCATCAGGCCGGTACTTTCTACCTGGAAAGTATTGCGAAGTTAATGGAATTTTTGCATGTAGTTTGTGTAGTCTGTGGACTTTTCAGACTTTCTTCAGTTTTTCGCTTATAACTTCTAAACCATGCATTTTTAGCGAAATTCACTTATTTATAAATATAAAGAATATTAAATTTTCTTCAAATTTCACTGGTCGAATATATTTTTGACCTAATAGTTACCGAGATGCAGTGGTTCAAAAATACAACAAATTTCTCAAATTATCAAAAATAGCAGAAAAATGCAGGTTTTTGCCTTATAACCTTCATTTTTCAACATTTCTATGTAAATTATGTTAGGTGCAGAACTTTCCACCCTCTTCAGGTAAGAGTATTTTTAGGGAAATCAGTATAATGGGATGGCCTCGCATAACCCTTTCCGGGCGTTGGTCAATTGCGCGCCGGGGTCAGTTTAACCTCTATTTATGGCCCCTTGACCCAAAATGGCAATAGGACGATTGCGCGCGGTGGTGGATTTAATGTTTTAATACGGTTACCTGGAATTTCCAAGAATTTTTTCTGTTCACTGCTTCGTTTCTTGTTGAATTGTGAGCGCAGAAAAAAATTATTAATAGTGGACAATTATACGTTTAGAAGAGATAGAGAAATCGCGGTGGGTGTTTTGTACCGGTGTACAAAAAAAAGTTGTGCGGCTTTAATTTGTGTTGACAAATTGGAACAACTCCGCCAATGCCGGTCCCAAGCCCGGATGAAAAAGGAGGAGGGATCGAGGAGTAATAACCTCGAAAAAAAACCTGGGTTCAGCTGGCCCGGCTGATAGCACCCAGTAAGGGCCCTACCTGGGATTACAGGCGAAAACCTGCCAACAACCTGGAAGGCAGAAGTTGACAAATTAGTCACAATGGCGGAAAGGGCGGAAGAGCCAAAATTAGTAGCGGTTGATCCAGAGTGGACGGCTACGAACGGCTACGAACGGCGACTGTCTCAGATTGGACGGCCGTGTATAAAGGTCCACCATATAAGGAGGTTATGGCGCTAGGCATAAACAACCTAACACATGTAAAAATAAAGGAGTTTGGAAAGTCATGGGTGGTAATCCACACCTCGAAGAGAGGGAGCCATTTAGGATACGAGAGGGGGGGGGTCAATTCTGCGTTGAAATTTCAAAATCCAGTTGAAGATATCAACCAGGAAAACAAAAACAAGAGAAAGAAGAGAAGAAAGGATAGGAAAATAACTGTAGGAACATGTAGGAATAAAGCTAAGGAAGTGATGGGAGAGTTCAAAAAAATGAATCTGGATATGTTAATTTTGAGCGAACAAAAAAGAAAGGTCATGGAATTCAGGAAATTGACAACAGCATACTTTGTTGGAGTGGAGTGCAAAAAGACAAGAGAGCAAAGGCAGGAATAGGAATAATAGTAAAAAAAAGATATAGAAGAAACATAAAGACCTGGGAACCCATAAATGAAAGAATAATAAAATTAAATATGTCACTACAAGGCAGAGACATAGTAATACTCGGTGTTTATGGACCAACAGATGACAGCGCAGTAGTAGAGAAGGAATCATTCATAGGAGCACTAAAAGAGGAAATAGAAAAAATTAAACGAACTCAAGAAATAATCATAGCAGGAAACCTGAATGGAAGAACCGGAAGGAAAGAAAAGGACGAAGTAGTAGGAAGGTACGGAGAGAACATCATAAATGACAATGGGGAAAGATTAACAGAGGTATGTGAACTATATAATCTAAAGATCATGAATGGTTTTTACCCACACAAATATATCCACAAATACACATGGATACAAGAGATAAGGCAGCTGAGATCCATAATAGACTACGTAATACTAAAACGAAACAGTACAATGAGAACGAAGGATGTAAGAGTCAAAAGAGGGGCAGAATGTGGAACGGATCATAAGCTGCTGATAGCAAAAATAGGGTTCCCATGGCAAAGAAAAATAACAAATAAAAAAAGAAACACAGAAAACAAATGATATACCGAAAGAAAGACAGCTCAAGTTACACCTATTGCAAGATACGACAGTGAGAGAGCAAAGAATAGATCTACCAACACATAAAGGAAAGTTTAAAACAAGCGGGATTCGAAGCATTAGGGGAAAAAGAAGAGAAAACCACACAATATAAACACAAACTCACAAGTGAAAGCCAGGAAGCAATTAAACAAAAAAAGGAACTATACAGCAAATGGTTAAGCACAAAAAAGGAAGAAGACTTAAGAGAGTATAAAAGTAAGACCAGAGAAGTGAAGAAAATGACAAAGGAAAAAAATGACAACTGGCAAACAACCTATACCAATATTGATCAATACCTGGGGGGCACTAGATGCTCTGAATCATAGAAGTTACTAAAAAATCTGCGAACAGACAGGAAAGAACACCTGCAAATACAGTACATTGAAGACAAAGAGCAGGAAGCATACTATGCGAAACTGCTAACAGAAAACAGGCAAGAGTACATGAAGGACATCGAAGAGAAGGCAGAGAAGAAAAAGGAAGAGAAGAAGGAGACAGATAAAGATAAAGATGAAGAAGAGGAGCTGGTGTCTCTGGAAGAAGTAAAAGCGGTAATTAAATCATTAAAAAACAATAAGGCTGCGGTATCCGGAGGGATACCACCGGAACTAATAAAGTATGGAACGGAAAAATTGTTCAGAATGATAACGATAATGGTCCAGAAAGTGATGAGTGGGGAAGACATGCCTAAGGAATAGAAGGAAGCCTATCTTGTCTCCATATGTAAAAAGGGCGATAGACGGAAATGTGAGAATTACAGAGGAATCAGTGTCATTGCTATAATGGGAAGAATATACGGATGAATACTTAAAAACAAGTTAGAAAAACACATACAAAACAAAATAGGGGAAGAACAGGCCGGGTTCACAGCAGGAAAATCATGCGTGGACCATATATATATAATAGAACAATTACTGGAAAAGAAAAGAGCTAAAAACAGAACGATATATCTGGCGTTCGTGGATCTGGAAAAAGCATATGATACGGTTCCCAGACAAAGATTATGGACAGCAATGGAGAGGATAGGAATTCCCAACCACCTAATAAGGGCCGTTAAAAGTTTGTACAAGGGAAATAGGGTGTATATAAACGGGACAGAAGATAATAGGTAACTTCCAGACAACAAAGGGCTTATTACAGGGATGCTCCACATCACCGACTTTATTTAAGATCTATCCAGAAGAAACACTGAAAAACTGGAAGCGTAAATGCGAGGATATGGGAGTGCCAGTCGGAAACGAATATCTATACATGTTATGCTACGCAGATGATCAAGTGGTTATAGCGCAAGATGAGGAAGATTTGAGCTTCATGATAAGAAGACTGAGCGAGGAGTACGAAAAAGCGGGGTTACAGATAATCTACAAGAAGACCATGTATTTAGCAACAACGGAAGAAAAGTTAGAAGACCTACAAATAGAGAAGGATATAGGAATAAAAGCCACAAACAAATTTAAATACTTAGAATTTACAATAACAGACAAGGCAACAACGGAAGTGGAAATTAAAAATAGACTGGGACAAACAAGATCGTGTATTAGACAGTTGCATCCAGTAATATGGGATAGACAAATTACGAGAAACACAAAAACGAGAATATATACCACAATTGTACAAAGTATAATGACGTATGGAGCGGAAGTCTGGGTAGTAAACAAGGGAAATGAAAGAAAAATAAGAGCGACAGAAATGGAATATTGGAGGAGGTGCTGTGGAGTAACCAAGATGGAAAGAACCAGGAATGAAGAAATAAGAAGAAGAATGTGAGTAGAGACAGACATAATTCATAGTATCGAAAACAAGAAACTCGCATGGTACGGACATGTAAGAAGATCAGATGACAACAGATGGATCAAACGAGTAACAGATTGGAGTCCCGCGGGAAGGAGAAAGAGAGGAAGACCGAGATCGCGGAGGGATAAAGTGGATGAAGCGATGGAAAGGAGAGGTTTAGAGGAGAATTACTGGCAAGAACGAGAAGCGCGGAGAACCTGGTTAAAGGAAGGAAAACGGCGACAGCTGTAGAATCCTTTATATATATATATATATATATATATATATATATATATATATATATATATATATATATATATATATATATATATATATATATATATATATATATATATATAAAACAAGTTTTACTACAAAAAAAGACTTGTCATAATCATCCTTGTGGTAAAAATATGCAAGTAAAGGTAAAATTTTTTTAGCTTCGGAAAGATATCCTTCTATTTTTAGGTTTACCTATATAACTTAGAATATGGTAGGAATCATTAAACACTGTGTATGCGTACGTGCGCGTATGATTGCGATTACTTCTTCTTATTATGTAACTTATTATGAGTAAATAACATAATAATTCTGTAATATTTACAGAAATTACAAACTCAATTAAGAGGAAGGCAACAGAAGACATCCCACCGTCCTTGCGGTTATTAACGTGGGAGTTAAAGACGTTGAAGTCAATCCTACCACGAGAAACATTAAAAATATTGGAAAATCTGTTTACAGAGCAATAAGTGTATTACCTTCTTCACCTCGTTCCAGAGAAAATACACATGACGCACTTACGACTATGGAATGCAAAACTAATAAAGGCAAAATTTTTTTGTTGATTAACAATAAAAATTTCAATATCATTTTATTCTCATGCATAACAAATTTGGCTTACTTATGATCTCGGCAAAAAATTTATGTTGGTACATTTGATTACTGTCCAAAATTTTTACACAGTATTTATTATACATTCAGTAGAAAATGTACATTATATTCCGTTAGTATTTATTATATTACCAAATAAACATTCAGATACTTACTATAAGGCGTTTCATTTATTACAAAATTACTGTAATTCTGTAAATTTGTGTTTACAACCTCGTGATTTTGAAAAAGTAATGCATATTGGAGTAAAGAAAATTTGGCCGGTGATTAATATTATAGGGTGCAGATTTCATTTAACTCAGTCGTGGTTTAGAAAAATTCAACAATTAGGGTTCGTTTCAGAAATGGGCATTTGATTTAGTATTGTTAGATACTGATGATGTAGAGAACAGTTTTGTTGACGATTTATTTATTTTTTATTCAGAAGTTCCACAAAATTAACGCATAAGGCAATATGTCGATTATTTGGTGGATAACTATATTTCATATGATTCACCATTTCCATCACATATTTGGACATCTTGTTCTGAGAGCACAGAGCGTACTACAAAATTTAATTCTATATATATATATATATATATATATATATATATATATATATATATATATATATATATATATATATATGGAGACCATGGACAGGCAGAGACATAGGCCAATAATGATAAGACGACATTATAAGATATGGATATCACAGAATGCTACATAAGAATTTGAAACTATAATATAATGATTAGAAGAAGAAAATATATATATATATATATATATATATATATATATATATATATATATATATATATATATATATATATATATCAGATATCTATAGATTCATAAATGCGTTGATAGATGTTCAATTGAATTGTTATATAAAAATAAATAGTGTTACTTTGCCTAAAAAAGTTAATTGTGACAAGTGTCATGAATATATATGTAATTTAATTAAGTTGACAAAAATGGTACCATCACTAGATTTACTTATGTAAAAAGTGCTTGCTACAAATATATAAAGAAATGAAACATTTTTATTTGAAGATTTTTTTATTGCAATAATGGTGTGTAAAACTGGAAACTGTTTGATACCAAGAAAACAAGTTCAGAACTGAAATGTCTCACAACGATAAAGGTGGTGTTTATTATTGTTATGTTAATTATTTCCCCTTGCGCGCAACTGTCCTATCCCATAAAAGGTACTTGCGCGCAATTGACTCATAGGATTAAGACTACCTGAAAACTTTTCTGACCGCTGCGCGCAATCGACCTACGTCCCCCTTTCCTCAGGTAACGGGATCAGGTACAGGTGTTAGGGGAGAGTGAAAACCGATCTGTCGTGAACGTAATACCCCTACGACTGCCCCCAACCCACTCCACTCAGATAAGTCATCATTATCATTTGATTTCGACAAGTGCTTCTTATGCAAGAAAGGGGTTATTGAAGAGTAGAAACAAAAATAGACTAAGTTACCTAAGGAAAGGCGTAACCCTGTGGTCAAGCACGATGTTGTCATATGCAAGACAGCGACATAATGAATGAGGGCAAAAAATTGAAGATGATATGAGCATGTTGAATAATATGAACACAGATTTAATTGCTGTTAACGCGGAATACCACCAAAAGTGTATTCAAAATTTTTAAAATTTAAAATACCTGCATGTGTAAAATGTGAAGGAAATTTAATGCTCTTCAACTTTGTAATTAAGTATATTCCGTTAAAAACGCATAATTTAGAAGTTACAAGCAAAATACTGAAAAAATTCCGAACATTTCTAGTTTTTCGGTTCCCCCAAGTTAGCAAAGCGTCCTCGAAGTCGAAAACTCAAATTTCATTCCACAGAGTACCCACACACAACAGACCTCAATATCATTAACATCGAAATACCCCCTTCATTGATTACCTGCCGCTCGGACTACTATGGAAGAAGATAATGACATTTTTAAATGATTTTAATTTTATATTATTTTGATTTGGATTACAACAAAGAAACTTCTAATTTTACATAACAAATTATTTAACGTTTTTAATAATTTAAACATTATAATGCAGTTAACTTAATTTTAAGAGAATCTATTGAACAACTGGCAAGAACTAAGATATATAAAAAAGTCGTCAAAGCCGAATGGTATATTTACTTATAATTAAAAAATCTAAAATATTAATTTGTATTGCTAGTATAGGTTGCTTTGAGTTAATTATATCAAATGCAAAATATTTATCGCCTTTGGGAAAAGCTAATAGTAAAATCAAATTTATCCACAACCTTACTTAAAATGCACAATTTACTAAAAAAAAGATAACGGACGTATCTAAAGCAGGGCGAATGTAGCTCGCCAATTATAATATAGCTCGTGTTTAGTTAATTTAGAAACAGCAACTCCATTGTGTAAAGTTTTTAAACTCGTTTTAATATTCTCCAGTATGCTCTCCACCGGATGAATATACAGGAAGGCTGCTTTAGCATTGAATTATCAGGTCTCCCGGAAACAATGCGGGCTTCACAGAACGTGGGGACCGTGAAGCAAGCGTTCAGCTAGATGTACATTAGAGAATAGGGGGCTCTAGTCCATTTTTACAAAGCAATCTAGAAGCTTAGCTCAAATACTCCTCTCGCTTCTGCTAAAGCGCCCTTTTGTTTGTTGGACTGAGCAAACAAATAAAAAATAACTAAGAGTTAAAACTACGTCATCGAAGCAGTCAACATATTCCCCTTGAATTTAAAGAAAAGGGATAATGAATAATGTAAATTACTTATTCAATTTTTCAAACGAAACTTTTACCTGCGAGAAACATATCAAGAAGCAGAGGTGCAACGTACATGCATAAAACTTAAAGCTTTTGAGATTACATGTTCATCACTCGTTACTTGCCATAGTTTAGTTGGGAACATCATACTTAGATTCTACTCAGCCGCACCTTTGTTTCAGAGGTGTCAAGATCGGAACACGAGCTTTGAAAAGTAGTAAATCGTCCCCGATCTACAATAGTTAAATAAAATCAATTTGCTTAAGTCATAACGATTTTATTTACAGAACTCAGCAATGAGAATGAAATATTCTCTACGGTAATGAGTTAACATAGGACTTGAATAGCAAATGTCCTTATAAGGCATGAAGAGAACTGAATCAGCGAGGAATTATCGTACTTGTGTCCTGAGATCGACGGGCTAATATCCTTTCAGTCTATTGTTATCATGTTGATGTGAAGTGGTTGTACGAGAAGGTTGCTGTGGGCTGCAAGTATGTCATGATGCTTGTTGCTGCAGTCTTCGATGACTTCAGAAATTAAAGGAATGACAAAGTCGATGTGGATCGTCATACAATGTTTACTAATTCAGGGAGAATTTTAGACTTGGTTTGTTGAAGGATGGCAGTATTGTATTTAGTGGCACAATTCCATAGTTCCGATGCGATACGTCCATATAGGAATTATAATTTTCTTGCATAGTTGAAACTTATCTTCGATTGGCACATGTGATCTTTGTCCAAATAACTAGTATAACTCTTTAAATCTCAAATCAACTTGCTTCCTCTTCTTTATGATGTGTTCCTTCCAAGTGCGTTTTTTGTCGAAATGCAATCCTAGACAGCACATCAAGAAATCTTGTGAGATGACTGCATTATTTATAAATGCTGGGTGAACTGTTACTTGCGTTAATTTTGAAGTCTTTTATTTTAATTTTCCACTTTTTAGTCCAGTCACGTAAAACGTTCAGATGATCTTGTAAGTAGAAAAGATTTTCATGACTAGCAAGAATCAAAAAAGTATCGTCGCTGAAAGTTCCAAGTAGGAGGTACATATGTCAGCTGTGTATAATAGATAAAGCAGGGGGCTAGCTTGTAGTACTCCAGATGTTATTGGGAAGAAATCTTAAATTTCATTTACTTTGGTTCTAAATATGACTTGAACAAAATGAAGTATGGTGACAAACGAAGCTTGATCTTGTGCAGAAGACCATCGTGCCATACCGTATCAAAAGCTCCAGAAAAAAACTAAGAGTACTTTTTATTTTCCAGACGATATTTTATTTATTATGGTCGGTACTGTGGCACTGTATAGTAGTAGTGTTGTTGCTGGAATCCGAATTGATCAGGTATTCCATCCAGAAATGAACTAATTCTGTAGAGCAGAATACGATGAGATGTCATTTAGATTTTTAGCGGGCTTTGAAATCATAATTATTTCCGATAACTGGTTGCTTAGGTAGGTATTACAGTTACAGTATATAAGTTAGCAACACAGCACCTTTCTTTAGTACCTTTAACAATTTTGTCGTAATTTAATCGAGGTCAGGTGATTTTTTGTTATTCAGGTGAGTGGTATCATCTCTGACTTCTTTAGGAGTAAATATATTAATAGGTTCTGTTGGAAGTCTAGATTTTTTGGTATGGAATGTCATCGTTAAGTGTAAATATCTTAACGAGTTGTTGGGCAAACAGATCCGCGTTTTTTTTATTGCTTCTCGCCCGTTGATCAGGAATGGAATTTAGTTTAAGATGTTGGAAGTTTGCTTGAAGTGGTTTACGGAGAGCTTTAATCGGTCGCCATATTAAGATGAGGAACAGAAATGTTTCTTTCATTTGGACTTGAGTTTGTTGACGAGCTGGCTATATGCGGTTTTATCAGCTGGTGCAAATAAAGAAAAGTATCTGCGCTAGACCTTGCCGATATTTGAATTAATTAAATCAATTTTATTACAAGTAGTGTCAAAAAAAGATTCATAATTGTGTTTCATAATCTCTTTTATCGAATAAAATTTTTCTTTGTTGTGTTTGATTTGGGATATTTCTATAGTTCGTTGTATATCCACATTTATTTATGCGCATCATAGCGAACGTATTGTTGATAATAATAATCAATACCGACTACTATTATTAATATTAATAATGAACAACAACTTCCTTTAAAGCTCAGCAGACATTTTCTGAATAAGGCAAAGCGTCGCAATAAATTCTAGAGGAATTTAATCAGCAGTACTTCTGATTATTCTCCGGATCCTTATCGTAATAAATTAACAGGGCAATTGGAAAAGCCAATAAAACTGCAATTCAACTGTCGTTAAGTATTTTAAGCAGTACCGTCAAATTGCCAAGCAGCATTCAACTCTTCCACGAATAAGCAAGTAATACTTGCCCATTGTTGCACCACGCGAAGATGTTCTGCAGATGAAGTCGCGCGAGCGAGATAACCCGCGTCAATGGTCTTGCACAATTTGCCCACTCGAAATAGAGAGAGGATGTGAAACTTGAACAGTTCGACGGCAAGAGCTCAAGCTCTAACTGTTGCCATGGCAGGTATGCTGCTTGCTGATTAGAATCTTTCAGCTGCATTAGCTCACCTGAAGCATAAAATGAACTTCAAGCCGATAGAATCACGCATGGAAAAGGTTTAATTTTGACATATGTATACTTCCCCCTGTCGGATAAATGTGAAAATGTTATTTCTATATAGAGTAATAATAAAAGTTCACATGCAGTTTTTAAGTCTCCCTACTTTGCAGTTACATATTTTCTTTTCTAATTCATATCTTCTCTAAATGCTTTTGCTTTTTGCCCCTTTGTGTAGCACCTGCACATTAGGGCATACATATAACGTCATTGAAAATATTACTTGAACATTTAATAGCCTATAATTTCTACTTCGAATTTGTCCTATTAGGTACCACACAACGTGTTTGTTTTTAATGTCTATTCATATTTTGCCCCCATTCAATCTCTTGTCTTGACATTCTAAAATGCGATGTATCTACATTGGTAACGTTTATACAATCTTATGTAAACTAAATTTATATAACGGACATGTGTAAACTTTTACACATTTATTTTCACTTCACCTCACCCACATTTTTCCTTTTAATTAAACTCTTCTAATATAGTTAAAAAAATTTTTGCTTGGCAACTATTCTAATTATTAGTTATTCTGGACTTACCAACTCATATTTAGTTTTCTTTCTGCATCGACTTCGTTTTATGTATTTAACCTACCTGTGTTCAATATTATATTCTAATTCTGGAAGAACGTTAAATCGATATTTAAAGCATTCATTGATTTTCCTCTATGTCTGACTATTTTTTTATTTATTCATACAATAATTATTCCCCATATTCACCTCTATCCCTACTGTAAAACTAAATACCGTTAATACAAATAAATACGGTCCACTTGTCACTGCTTATCGATTTCACATGACCAACAAACAAGCTTCTTAAGCCATGCTGTAAAGTTCATAATAAATTACAGTACCCATGTACCTCTAACACAACTTGTACAAGAACTTTTACAACGATACTTTACTCATCGTAAAGGTAACGCCAATTAGTTAATAAATTGAGCTTACGCGATGAAAACCTTGATATACCGTTTCAAAAAGAGTGCAAAGCTAATCTAAGTTTGCCAGCAACGCCTTGCAAGGGTCATCCACACGGGGATGCTTTATATACAGCATGCATTTCCAGGAAGTACGCACGTGAGACGTGTACGGAACGTGGAAGAAAGCGCACCATTAGGATGCATGAAAAGTACGACTGGTGGCAGCAAGCAGAATGTTTGGAAATAATGCAGATGGGCAAATAATGAAGGAGTCGGTTTTGCGGAAGGCACTTTAATAGCGCCAATTGGAAGTTGGAATCTGGAAGCACTGCGAGCAACAAAGGCGCCCCTTTGCATCCGCATCTCCTTACTTTTCATGTGCATGAATCTGTTCATATGCACGAGTTAGTGCCGGGCTGGATGTTTGTACTTGTGCTTTTTATAGATCACTAAAAAGAGTTGAAACAATACAGCCTGCGCTTGCACCCAGCTGTTGTAAGCCCAGAGATGAAGCACCTTGGCCGCGTGTGCTTCCAAATAAATCGCAATTTTATGTCCTCCCCTAACTCTCTTGGCAGAAGCAGATGTGCCCTCATATATTCGAGATTTCTGCACTAAAGTCGATCAACGTCGAACTGCGTAAGCCGAGCCTGAATTATGCACCCCATTACAGCTTAAGCCAAAACTGTTCTTATATTTATTTAATCGTTTACACATGATGAATTCAGAACGTTAAAATTAAAAATTCGCTATTCAAGTTAAAAAGTAACGACTTTATAATATTAAAAAAAATTAAAAATAATATCTCTAATCAGTAAACTAAAATAAGTCCAATTAGTTTACTCATATTTATAAAAACAGTTTTTCAATGTTTCACGTCTTTATTCGGGTAGCTAAGCAAAAATTCGTTGTGGATTCAATTTGCAAAAAAAGCCATTTGCGTGAAGCACGGTAACTTTTTATAAGAAACCATTTCTTGCAAGAAATAGGCAATGCCAGCAAGGCTAATTTAATTAGTGTAAAAATATGGAAACAAATTTATAACACCTAAGCAATTCGTAGAAGATTCCCAGATGCAATATACTTGTCAGCAAATAAGAAAAGTAATTCAAAAAGTTAGATTATTTACTTCTATAATGTGCAAAACAAAAACATGGTACATTTAGGATAATTAGCCGAGAAACCTGGGAATACCACATCTCTTATCAGAATGCGGCGAGATAATGTTTAGTGTATTGTATTTTATAGATAGCGAAGATCTACTTCCCTCTGTTGATCAGAATCACGGCACTTACAACATAATAAACCTAGATGTCCTAGACAGATTGGAATCTGCTAATAATATTCAAAAACACTTCTTTTAAACGTTACTCATACATTTGTTCCCTCTTAAGATGCTGTACACAACACACACCTAGCAAGTACTGAAATTGTAAAATAGTGGTAAATATAACCATATAGAAAAGTATTTTCACATAAATACAGCCTTCTGCTCACAATTCTAAATGGGCCCAGATTATTGGTTTTGCCAATACAAACAAAAGCAATATAAATAAGAAAAATAACTCATTGCCTGAACATGATACCCTAAACATATTAATTACATACCGAAGTACAACTTCGAACCAGTTCTCGTCGCCCATGCACTAGCAGAATGCGGGAAAACATTCAGAGTATTCATGATCTCATTCCTAGAAACCGGAGCATTACAATACGTAAAATAAATACTATTGATATCAGCGTTGATAGCGTGGAAATAATTATACAATCAGACTCAAAACCTCAAATCAAAGGCAAAAGTTTTTCAAAGTCTCTTAAACATCTATCAAATGGAAAGAATTTTCTGAACCGTATTTTAACGTGTGGTTAATCGGGCGCATCGCTACACTTCCGCATCAAAGTGTATAAAGTGGCATTTACAAAATTAAGATTGTCAAGTAAAATCAAAAACACGGTTATCCATAAAAAACGCTTCGGGATGTACTACACGATGTATGCCACTTAATAAAAGGTGATCCAAATTGGATTTCGGAATACTTTTCCCGACTAAACCACAAAATATTGGAATAATCCAAATTTTATTGCTATTAATATAAAATACAGACTTAACAGTTTGCGTATAAACGACTCCGCTGACATGCGACCACTCTTTTGGAGAAGTTTTCTATTCTGATTTCCCTTAAATGCGACTCTATTTCAACAATTACAAGTCTGTTGTTCTCTTTTAGCCTGGAGTCGTAGCAGGTTTGTTGACATAGTTAAACCCTGTTCTTCAAATAACCCCAGAAAAAAGTCTAATGGGGTTAGATCGCAAGACCGCGGTGGTACCCTTCTGCGAGATTACCCGACCAGAACATTTAGACTGAAATAAAATGATTGTTTCACGTGCTGTGTGACGTGGCTCCGTCTTGATGAAACCAAGTTCAAATCATTAGTTTCATTGAAAAAAGTGTATTTCAATGTCCCGATAGTATAGACCATCGACAGTAATGGCGCTGCTACCTTCGTCTTCAACAAAAGTACGGACCAGTCCACAATGCATATCAAATGAGGCATCTTTGTGAATGCTTTTGTTTTTCGTGAATATTATGTAGATTTTCACTACCTTAAATGCGTAATTTTGACAATTTACAACACCATTTAAAGAAAAATAAGCTTAATCGTTTAATATAATTTTTTTTGTAAAAAATAGCATCAACTGTAGTTTCCTCTAAACCCAGTTCACAAATGTACCACGTATCTGGTGGTCCATTTCATTAAGTTTTTGAATCAATTGAATTTTTCATGTCTGTAAATGTAGATTCTTTGTTCAAATAGATTGCGTAGTGCCATATGAAATATTAAACTGCTGTGAACGGCGACAAACTGATATGCTTGGTTTTTCACACACACTGTCAATTACTCAAGTAATATTGTCACCTGAACCACCGTTAGGTTAATAGCGAACTTTTGCTTTGTCAATATGCAAACCACTTGTTTCAAACTTCTGCACTAAATCATGAATTGCATATTTACCTAGTACGTTATTACGTTCACATAATGAAACCGAAGTTTCCTTCGCTTAATCATAACTGTTTTTCATAACCTGTTTTTATAATAAACTTTAAAGTATTGATGCATTTCTGCACAATATGTAATGACTTTTCCATGTGTTTAGATAGCAACTGTACAAATGCAAACGGCACGCAATTCAAAACCTTTCAATTACCTTATATTACAAGCTCTTACGAAAGACAAACCGCATCAGTAAAACCGATGGAGAGTTCCAATCCACATTATGCTACTGATGCAATATCACATGCCGCCGCACTAGCGTAACAAACTCTAGCAAAACTATATTGAGAAACCTGTAAACATCCGCCTTACAGCCACTATTTGTAATCTTATGACCACCATGTGTTTGGATTACTAAAAACGATATTAGCTAAAGAGAAATTGTAGAGTAATAAGCAGGCCGAAGAATTCGTGCACCCTACTACCTTTTACATGGGCATTAAAAAACTCACAGTTAGTAGTAGCAGGGAAAAATATGTAGAAAATCAAGTTTTAATATGAAAATATCTACTTAATAAATTTATTTTGAAAAATTAAGCTACTAATCTTTAAATGTATCGCAAAGAATATTATGTTCTTAAAAAAATTCTCATGATTAAAGTTACATTTTATTCTTTTAATGCAATCCTCTCAAACTTCAACGCACTTGAGTAACTCTTGTCCAACCTTCTTGATTCTTTCCAGGAGCTGACTTTTCAAAATCGTCAAAATTATCATTTACAGTCACAATGGCCTCTTTATTTGACTGAAATCTCTTTCCATCAGAAATATTTTAACTTTTGGGAATTGGTCACAGTCCGTGGGAGCTATGAAGCGAATGCGCAATAATTTCAGTCTTCAATTATGACAATTTATCTGAACAATGGTACACGAATGGGCCTGAATGGGGTTTTAATAATTTCAAAACAATCGACTGAAATTCGCGCTCGCATCTGTACTCCGAAATGAGCAAATATAAACCCATTTTGCAGAAAGTTTCTTAAATCAAATGCATTTATGTAAAATATGGACTGATTCTAAGAAGATATTTGTAGCTTCAATTTTACGATTTCGTCAATCTGCCAAAACCACAATTATTGAGGTGACTGCCGTTTTAGGATGTCCTGAACGTGGTTCGTCACTTGTATGCACCTTACTCACGGCAGAAGATCAAGGTGATGAATCTCCAAAAAACAACACCCAACCCCAAATTTGATTTGTGGTACTTTCTTCCAAATAAAAATATTTATTATTGGCCGAATTTAGTTTTTATCTACAAATCAAAATACTTAAAATTATTTATTTAAAATCTTTTCAAAAAACAGATAGAGGTGTATTACTACGCAACAACTTAAAAAACTAATTTCTTAGAAAATTGTATATACAAAGACTATACTATATATAAAATCGTGTGACGTTACTAACTCAGGTCAATGTTTTGAACAAATCGGTAAGTAAATCATTCCGTGAAAATCGGTAAAAATAAAAACGTCAAAGTTCTGTTTTATGGCTTTTGAATCTGAAGTTATAAAAATTCAACAGAGTTTAATCAATGTGTTTCAAAAGAACCTACGAGAGAGACTAACACTTGGCTATTTTCGTGTAAAAATGGTTTTTATTTTGTTTTATCTGAAGTTACACGCCATTGCTACACAACTTTAGCATGAACATTCAGCTCATCACTCCTTTGCTCTTAGTATTAGCTACCAGAAACAAAAAGTTAGCATCTGGTGAATCTGGCAAATAAAACGGATGATGTAACTGCTTATTAAATATCTACATGTCTGCATGCTTTTTTATCAATACCCATTACATATATATAGTCGAACCAAATATTCTAAATAATCTGTTCTATGAAAGCTGTGTGCCTTAATTTGTTAATTTTTTACTATGGAACAAATGAAATGTGTAGGTTGAGCAATACAAAATGGCAAGCCAACGCCCTTTATGTACGACAAAAATAACTCATAAACAACGAATTTAGGGTCTGCACGCCAACTTTAACAATTTAGTTCTTTCTGTATTCACACAAGAAATAAAAGGCAACATAAAAACCGGCATGCCTAGAGGAGAATTTAACTTTTAGGAAATCAATACCAAGTTCCAGTTTAACTTTGTTTAAGGCAATAAAACTTAATAAATAGGTAGGTGGGCAGACGTTTCATTTATTTTAAATAACTTTTTGAAACAGTTAGTACGTGTGCGTTAAATTAAAGCATCAGAATGGAGAAAAAATCGAAAATGAAGATTATAGTGTAATAAAACTATTCGTGCGGTAATATTTTTGTTACCTAAAAGCAGAATTTTTTGTACTTACTACTTTAAAATTACACTACAGTTTATTGAAATTACAGCATCATTAAAAAAAAAGTTATGTTGCACTGAAACTTTTATATTAAATTAAGCACGCTATAATCAAAAAACAATTAAAGTTTGGCAACCATATGTTTATGTTCGTCCTAGATTTGGTTATATTATTTCTTAGATATGAGGTCTGGAGGAAGTAGTGATACTACCCATAAAAGTGTTCTCGGCTATTCAAATTTGACACCTGTAAGTTATATGGCGTAAGAATGGCTCGTCGTTGACAAAGTTGGCGAATTTGAAAGAGAACATATTGTTATTAGCCTGCATGAAAGTGGCGTTCTTTGCGAGAAATAGGCAACAAATTTGCTCGACATAGCAGTACTGTGGCGCGAATATAAAACCAGTAAATGGAAGAAGGTATTTATTTGCGAAAACAAGGGTCTGGAGCACTTACGCAGGATAACCAATCAAGAATATGATCACCTCCAGAAGTTTGAGATGACCGTAACGCAACTTAAAGTGCCCTAGCTTAACGATAGTGGGTAGTGTCTGTTTACCTCCTCTGATCGACGTCGATTACTCGCAATGGGACTAACAGCACGACGTCCTTCCTTGAAACTACCAATGACTTCTTTACATCAGCAACGAAGGTTACAATGAGCAACGAAAGGGCGTCTGTGGACACACAAGTGGCAAAGAATCGTCTTTTCTGATTAATAAGTCATAGAAGCGTAAAAAGAAAATCACAGTCGTAGGAGGCATACATGTTAACTATAGCTATTATAATATAGGGAGTTATCATCTATGATAGGTAACCTAGCGTCAGAATAAGAAGCTTCATTACCAGGTGGACTTACATCGACACGGTCTTACAGCCCGTGGTACTTCCTTTCCTTCAGAGAGTGCCCCCACGCAATATTTTAGCAAAATAACGCTCGACCACATATGGCACATAACACATTAAACTTATTTTAACAGAACAGAGTGGAAACTCTTCGATGGCCAGCCTAACCAACTGATCTTTCACCAATCGAAAATATCTTGGATATCATTGCGTGAGGGATACATAATGTTCATGATATAGCTGAATTATGGGAACGTGGCAAAAATAAATGGAATACAGTCCATCAATACATTTTTCATTCATTATTTGGCTAGATGTTGCGAAAAATTGGAGGCAGTCACAAAAGCGCGAACTGGGGCCATACTACATCATTGAATAAATGCAAATGTTTATGAACAAATGCTTTCTAAATGTAATCATTTATTTGCCTTATATTATTAAATATATCAGTAAAGGTTAAGTTGTTAATTTTGCGTTTTTCTTGGTGTTGCAACTAGAATATAGATAAAAATTGCCTGCCTAGTTGTCGGAAAAACTACAAAAATAAATAATTTGCTAGAAATATCTGTAAAAAAATTCAGATCAAACGTCTTGAATCGGTGACCATTATCCACTAAAATCTCCATTCGTCCCCAATATGGGTTGTATAAAAATTATGATCAAGAGTGAGCTACAAAATCTTTTAGAAAGTGTAACGTATTCGGAAAAATATTATGACAAATATCAACAGAAATACTAAAATTTTTCAAATCAGAAGGAACATATCTACTATTTAATATCCGACAAGAAAGAATTTGTTATCACCCTAAACTCCATAGTGTCCTCCAAGATCTCTACATAGTCAGAAGCCTGCATTACGCTCCGAACCTTACTAAAAGGTCCTAATTTAGCACCGACAAAAAGAGTCCCATATCAAAACGTATTTTTTTTTTTTTATTTCAACTAAATTTACAATCTGTTTCTATAAAACAATAAGTAAATGTTATGACAAGACTTACATTCTAAATAAATATAATCTAAGGTTGAAATGGTAAGGATAATCCACTGATAATCCTCTTGCTTGTAGAAATTAGCCAAAAGATAGGTAATTCGTATAACAAACCAACAAGAACATTACAAACACAACGCGTGAAGTATTTAGTAGAGCGACAGTACTTAATTAAATCGATTTTCTAAATCCGATGGTTTAAAGCGTTTTAGTCTTCGTATTTCATCACTATCGTCCAATAGTTCGTTGGCTACCTCGTTAGGGTGTACCTCCAATCGATCACGATATTTAATATATTTTTGTTTAATTTCTTCCCGCACTGTTTTAATTTTAAAATCACTGTGTAACACAAAATTAGGCACATAGTAGGGAGCGTCAGCTATAGTTCTGAGCGTTTTATTTTGGAATCGCTGCAAGATCTCGATATTGGAGATACTAGCAGTACCCCATAGTTGCAAGCCGTAAGTCCATATAGGTTTTAGAATAGACTTGTAGAGTAATAACTTGTTCTCGAGCGTAAGTTGGGATTGTCTACCTATCAGCCAGTACATTTGACGAAATTTGAGGCCCAGTTGTTTCCTTTTAGTAAATATGTGTTTACGCCACGTGAGTCGTCGGTCTAGATGGATTCCTAGGTATTTAACGTCTAGGGTTTGCGGAATTTCAATATTATTTAAGGTTACTGCTGGGCAAGTGCTTCTATTGGTAGTAAATGTGACGTGTGAGGATTTAGATTCATTAATTTGGATTCTCCATTTGTGCAGCCAATTTTCAATTAGTGTGAGAGCTTGTTGCAAATTTTCAGATGCCATGATAGGATCAGTGTGCGACGCTAAGACTGCCGTATCATCAGCAAAAGTTGCCATTGTCGTGAGTGCTGTGGTTGGTATATCAGCTGTGAAGAGTAAGTAAGCACAGGTCCCAATACGCTACCCTGGGGAACGCCGGATTGGATAGGATGGAGATTCGAGTATTCGTCACACAGTTTGACCGTAAACCATCTGTATTCAAGAAAAGATCGCAAGACTTCGTAGAAGTGATGTGGTAACACTTGCTTGAGTTTGTAGTATAAGCCTATGTGCCAAACCTTGTCAAAGGCTTGTTTGACATCGAGAAATACCGCAGAGCAGTAGCGTTTTCGTTCAAAATCATTGCTTACTTTTTTAACAATTCGATGTACTTGTTCGATGGTGCTATGGTGGGTTCGAAAGCCAAATTGATGGTTTGGTATAAGCTGTTCGTTTTCCAGTATTGGCTTAAGTCGTTTAAGGAGTAGCTTTTCAAACACTTTAGACAGTACAGGCAATAAGCTGATAGGTCGGTAGGAGTCTATTACAGTTGGGGCTTTTCCTGGTTTCAGTATCATGGTGATTTGGGCTAATTTCCAGGAGATGGGAAGTATCTGAGACGAAGGATAGCGTTATATATATAGGTCAGGAGTTTGATGCATCTCGGGGTTATTTCTTGTAACACCTTGCCAGTGATGAGGTCCCAACCTGGTGCTTTCTTCGGATTAAGTTCGGAGGAGATCACGTTCTGGACTTCAGTAGATGTGAACTTCTTTACGGGTAAGTGCATTTGAAATGGCGCTTCAAGGAAGCTGTGGATATCAGCTTCTTCTGCCGCGGCTATTTGTGCCGGATATGGTTAGAAAACATTTGCAAGATGCTCAGCAAATGCAGTGGGCTTTGCTGCATTACTTCTTGTCCATTTGTCAGTTGCATCTTTAATTGGTGGCATAGGTTGTTGTGGGCATTTGAGCTTGCGTGTGGCCTTCCATAAGGAATAATCAGAGGCTTCCGTGGGAGATAGATTGCTGAGGTATTCTTGGATAGACTGATTTTTATGGTTGAGCAGTAATTGTTTAAGGTTTCTGGCAGCTTTGTTAAAGATTCTTTTATCTTCTGCTGTTCTTGTCAGTTGCCATCTTTTGCGTAGTTTACGTTTTGTTGCTATCTGATCTCTGATTACTATAGGACATGTGTCTTTTATTTGTGTTTTATTACTATTAGGAGTGGCTTGCCAGGCAGAATTTTGTATAGCACTTGTAAGCGCCTCAACCACATTATCTAGTTCTTGGGCAGATTTTAAGGATACATTGAGCTGGATCGACGCATCTAGGTGTCCTCGGAACATATCCCAGTTAGTAGCAGAGCTAAATAAAGAGGGTTGTCGTTGCTTGTGGATAATATCGGTGTGTATAGTGATTAGTACAGCAGAATGATCTGAAGAGAGATCGAACAATGATGCGGCTTTACAGTGTTTATTGTTAATATTCTTTATAATAGCAAAGTCTAGAGCGTCAGGTAATCTCCTCGGATCGGTTGGCCAATAGGTTGGTTCTCCCGTTGCGACGGAATTTAGGTTACTGCGTCTCATTGCATCCATCAGTTCTCTTCTCTTTGCTGTCGTAGCTCGTGAGCCCCACTGTGGGTGTTTAGCATTATAGTCGCCACCAGCTAGGAACCTGTTTCCTAGAGTTCTGAAAAAGTGCTCGAACTTATCTCTTTTGTTATTATGCTTAGGGGCAGTATACAGATGACACCACAAACGTTCCTAGATTATCTTCTATGGCGACGCTTGTAGCTTGGAGATAATCGTGGCAGTAGGCTTGTAATTCGAAGTGTTTAATGTTTTGTCTTATGATTATCGCTGTTCCACCATGCGCATTACCAGATGGATGTTTAGTACAATAAACGTAATAGTTCGGTATTTTAATGTAAGTTCTCTCAGTGCAGTGCGCTTCGGAAATTAACAGGACATCTATTTTATGTATTTGTAAGAAATATTTAAGTTCTTCTGTGTGTTGGCTGAGGCCATTGGCATTCCATAGGGCTAATGTAAGTGCGATAGCCATTAATTTAGTTTAGCGACGACGGTAGTTAAAAGGTTTAGCATTGTACCTATTTGTTCAACTAACTTTTCATCATGTCTTTTAATTCGCGCATCTCATTTGATTGTTGATCATGGGTACTAGGAGCAGTTTGAGCGAAGTTATTGTGTCTTGCGAACTTTGCACATTACCTGTTATTTGTTGGGAGTATAAGAGGCCAGGTTGAACAAATCTTGTGGGTGGTTTACTGTGATTGTTTCGTAAGGTTGGGTAAAGTTTTGCTGGAGTTGTTTATACACAAAACAACCCTTATAGTTAGCGGGTGATTTCCGCTACAGTTTGTGATTTCACGTCATTACTTTTTCTTTACGTAAGCACTCTGCTGTTGAATGACTTCCCGTACACTTGACGCATCTGGGGGTTGGAAGCAGTAGTTTTGGTGTGCCCAAATCGTTGGCACTTGGCACATTGCGGAATTTCTCGTTTAGCTCGTACTGGTTCAAATTGTATGATAGAGTTTTGGAGTTGTTTGATATTGTAGATTTCTTTGTTGTTCTCTTTAACTTGTAGATCGATAAAGAATAGGGGCAATGGTAGTTTTGTCACTCGATGTTTAATGTTCCACACATTGACCGGCTGTGTGCCCAAGGGCAAGTAGCTCATTTTTATTAGCTCTTCGCTAGTCGAAGAATGCAAGTTTTCAGGACTACTCGGAAATTCCTGTCTTTTTGGGCTTGTAAGTGTGGAACTCGGTGCCTCGTTCCTGAAGGGCTTTTACGATAGCTACATATTTTTCGCTAGTTTTGGTTGTATTTTGACTTGCTCAGAGCTGAGTGTTTTAATAAGTAATTGTTAGGTGCAATGTTTTCAAGCATTTCCGTTAGCGGTTTGATATTTGTTACGCGAGATACAAAGATCGGTGGAGGTTTATTTTCGTTTGGATGGGTTTCATTTTGTTCACCTTCCATTGCTGCATTTTCTGATAATGGATCATATCTATTTGAAGTGGACACGGGGTTACTTAGCCAGTAATGCGATTTAGATTGGTCTGTATTAGTATCTGTTATCACTTCAGAAGTTCTTATTCTTTTCTACTATTATTGGTTACTAATCGCCAATCATTATCGATAGGTTGCGATAACGATGGAAATTGCATGTTTACTGGTTGTTGCTGACTATAAAAGGTACGTTAGGTGTAGGCAGTTGGTTGTAATACATACCATTTTGCATTGGTATATGTTGTGAGTACGCCCCTGGTTGTTGACCCATTTGGAAATGTGATGTTTGATTATAGGCTGCAGGTTTCTGCATAGATCCCATTGCAGGTTTGTATAATTTTGCGAGAACGCCATGTGAATGTGTGCAGTTGAATGCGGTTAGTGATAACACTTATAAATACACAAGTCAAAAAGTAGATAGGCCTTACGGCCTTCACTTCAAGTCGATTCCGATACCACAGCGCTAGACACTTCTTTATGCTTCGGAAATCAAACGCGGACAGCTGTTGGTAGCACTAAATTGACTTGAAGGTTGCGTAATACGAGATAAGGCGGCCGCAGCCGCGTTATCGAACAACGCACCTGACCTGAACTCGCAACGCATGAGATAAATAAATGCGGTCGACCTTTCCTTAAGGCGATAGCGCAGGTAATAAGTCCGAATCGTTATATTTATAAATTTGACAGGAATAGCAAATTCCTGTTAGTTGACACGGGATAAAGTCTGTTTTACCCCGACTCTGATGCGATGGCGAGGAACCCGGTGCAGTACTCCTTCCCCTCAGAGCGGCGGCAGTGGCGGCAAGAAGGGCGGTGAAAGGTTGCAGGCTAGGCGGCCTAAGCCACACTGATGAGGAGCCCTGGGCCTCATTCACATCTTGGTGTGTCGCAAGTCCAATCCCGGAAATTGTTTATGTTCTCACAAGGCTTGAACACTAGCAAATTAACACTTGTCACACACAGCGCGAGCTGGCTGCATAACACATCCGCTCGGTTTGAATGCTCGAACCGAACTTAAAACGTAGTTTACGCGCGCTGCAGCGTGGACACACCAAAAACAGACAAATCTCCGCGGAAACATAAGATATCGGTCTGGTTTTTTAAACTTAGGTTTCTAAGATGATCCACTAATTATCCTTGAAAACTAGGTATTCTAGAAAAAATTGGCCGACGGACTGTCCTTGACGTTAGATCACAAAAAGCGAATGGAATAAATAACAAGCCGCTATTATAATAATATAAATGACCAGTACCTTACTAAAAAACTTGCACAAATATCGAATATATCAAATGGATCGAATGGATAGAGAATAGACTTTCAAGAAATTGTTTCTCGCAAAGCCACATTTCTGTATGTCCTGATTGTTAGCGTTGTTGGCCCTAGAGAGCCTCTCTAATATATATTTATTCTGCATTTTTTCTCGCTCCAAGAAAAAAAATATAGCAAACGAAATTAGTCCTTCATACAACGTTGGTAATGAAAAATTCTTTTTCCGCAACCAAACGTCATATCAGTACTTCAGCTGCGTATTTTAATCAGGAAGGTAGCTCGTCTTCGAAGCTAGTAGTTATGGGCACAGATATAAATTTTCAAAAACAATTTTTATCGATAGTGCATATGAAGTTATAAGAACCTTCAAACCTCATTCACTGTGTACAAATTAATTATAGGTCCATATTTGCAAATTTGCAGATCAAGATACAACTCCTTTAAAGAAACTAAACGGTTCAAATAGCATTATCGGAATGTCAATTTTTTCTGGCTTTCTCGTCTATAATTCAGGTTGTCCGCAATAACTGTGGTTCATAACAGCTACTGCAAAATGGTTTAACTATAGATTCTTCGGGATCTTACAAAAAACAAAAATCAGTTGCATCTGCGACAAATGAAAGCAGATGATATCGATGTTGAAAACTGACCAAATACATCAGGATTAAACATCAGAAAAAGACGAAATCAGTTGTACTCCTGCATCGGCGAAAGTATAAGTATGAAGTCGTGGACGACCCTGATTTGGGCACAAATTACATTGATGAAGGAGAAGAAATTAAAGCTTAATGGCCGCTTTTTGTAAGAGGAGCACGAACTCCGAGCCACCGATTTTGATAAAATTTTCCAAGAACAAAGTATTGGTTTACAAGTATAAGTACCATTCGGAAACTATGCACTTCTCAAGAGCAAGAGTAGCGCTAGATGAAGAAATCACCTGTTCGCATCTTGCTACTTAACTTTCGGTTGCTTTTTCTTTTTTTTGTAGTTTGTATTATAAGCGAAAACAGAAAAAATATGACAATATGTAAATAGGTTATTTGAATTTTTTTCGTCGTGAATGCAAATGTAATATTTATTTAGGTGGCGCAGTTATGTAATAAAAAACAGAAATAAAATAATATATTAATAATATGTTCGAGATCCAAAAACTTTAAATTGCATTTTATATGAGTTTAATAATTTTAGGACAAAATGAAAAAGCAACAAAAAAAAGCAATCAGATTGTTAAGTAAATTGCAAATGCGAATAAGTGCTACTGCTTCAAACTCTAGATTTCAGTTTCGGGCATAAAAATCTTTCAATTTCCATTCCATTTACTGGTCAGCTTGTCTAGACAAAGTTGTTGGACTTTTAAGGTTTCTCTACATTAATAGGAGTTTACTTTTTGAATAATAAGAATTATATGTCACATAGAAATTTGATTTTAGAAATATTAGAGAAAGAAAGAGGGACATAAAAAAAGTATGGAAGCACTGGTTTAAATGGTTTTAATATCATTCACTAACCACAAACGTTCTACTCTTAACACTTTTGTTTCTAACTACTCGCATGAGTGCACGGCCTGTGAACTGAGAGGTTGAGGCTCTCATATGTTCGCTTTCTCTGTTCGATCGTCGTGCATCATTTCTAATGCGAAGCGATGTAGCAAGTACCGCGCCTTAGATGACCGCCATTGTTGCCCCTTGTTCGAGTGAACACAGGTACTCAATTATTTTTAGTGACTGAGGGCCACTCGCCAGACCGAGAGCACCGGGGAATGAAGCCGGTCCGTCAGCATGGCTGCGCAGCCCACCCCTCAACCATTATATATATATATATATATATATATATATATATATATATATATATATATATATATATATATATATATATATATATATATATATATATATATATATTGACAAATCCATATGATTTTTAGGAAGTACTACCCTTCAAATGATAAGTGTCAAAATTTCATGACAATCTGACGTTTACAGTGTTACAGTGGTTTTAGTAACGCTAATTTTGTAATTTTCAAAACAATGGAAAAATTTGAATTTTGTGTGTTGATAAAGCATTGCTTTTTAATGAGAAAAAATGCCGTTCAAGCGAAGCAATGGCTTGACAAGTGTTATTCGAACTCTGCTCCATCGAGGCAAATGGTAGAGAAGTGGTTTGCTGATTTTAAACGCGACCATACAAACACCGATAATGCTGAACGCTTTGGTCGCCCAAATTCGGTAGTTGTTCCAGATAACAAAATAATTTTGGCCGATCGTAAATTGAAGTTGCGTGAGATACCTGACACCTTAAATATAGAATCAGAAGGCAGTATATTCACCAATTTCAATAAACATTTGTACATGAAAAGCTTTTTTCGAAGTGGGTACAGAGTTCGCTCACAGTCACTGTTTGGAACTGTTTCGGCGCAATAAAAAGGATTTTTTCATGTGGCAATGAAAACATGGATCCATCACTACACTCCATTCAAATCGTCAATCAGCTGAGTGGACAGCAAAGGACGAAAGCCACAACCAAAAACGCAAATGTCAGCTGGTAAAGTTTTGACCTCCGTGTTTTGGAATGCGCCCAGTATTTTATTCATTAATTACCTTGAGAAAAGAAAAACCGTCAATAGCGAATATTATATGGCGTTATTGGTGCGTTAAAAGGAAAAAATTGTAAAAAAACGACCCCAAATGAAGAAGAGAAAAGTACTCTTTCACCAAGTCAACACACCGTATCACAAGTCGATCGCAACAATAGCAAAATTGCACGAATCGCACTTTGAATTGCTTCCCTAAACAACTTATTCTCCGGATCTGGCTTCCAGCAACTACTACCTGTTTGCAAACCTAAAAAGAATTCTCCAGGGAAAGAGATTTGTCTCACATGAAGAAGTGATTGCTGAAACTAAAGCCTATTTTGAGGCCAAAGATAAATCGTTCTTCAAAGAAGGCATCGAAATGTTAGAGAAGCGTTAGAATGAATGAATCACTCTTGAAGGAGACCATTTTAATAAATAAAGTGAAATTTTGCCTAACAGTTGTAACTTATTGAGTGATGTATTATATATGTAAGGAATAACTTGGTCACAGCAAAAAAAACCACACGCCATATGGATGCAATTTTATCTGAATTATTCAATAATTTAAAAATTTCATAATCATCTAAAAACATCGCGACAAAATATATGTTAGGAGGAGTTAAATTAACAAATAATTTCAACATTGCAGAAGACTTTAAAAAAAAGCCATTGTACGAGATCGGACATTGTGAAGCAGAATAACGTCTCATATTGGAGAGGTATCTTTTCCGACAATATGAGAGTTTTGTTTCATTCAGACGTTTTCGAGAAAGTGGTGAACAGTATCAATATTTTCCTCGATCAACCCGATTAAGGGTGCTGTCTCAAACTGTGCTTTAAATCTTCTCATAGTTTTAAACGGTCTTACGCCCTCTGTCGTAATAAATTTGTTAATTCGTTGCACACTATAGGTCTAATATTGTGATACTAAAGAAGCGTTGATGCAAAGTATATATGGGGGGAGGGGGGGTATCAATTCGCTTCAGTCATCTTTACTTACAACAACCAAAAGCCTCGCCTCTCTTCGTTCACCTCATGGCGCGTAAAAAAATTAGATTTATATTTAAGTCACCTTCGTGCGTGTATGTATTCTTGATTTAACAATTGTTTTTAAAATTCCATTTTGAAGTGCAAGCCTAATATTACAGTACCATTAGCCTATGTAACTATCATTGTGTGACTTATTGAGCTCTAAATATACCATCCCGTGAGACCTTTCATTATTAAGCAATGATACTTATTTAACCTTTCATTTAGCTACGATTTTAATATTTTATAGAAGGCTGCTAGTTCATTTTTGTTCTTAAATAACACACCAGCAGACCACACCATATCAAATGCTTGACTCGCATAAAGAAAATTACAAAAGATTTTCCAAGTTTTAATTTGTGTGACCGTCTTGTTTATTTGTTCTGTGGTGGCGCATCGTTCTCTGAAATCGAACTAGTAATTTTGTTAGATTTTTTTCAAAAGAGTTTGCCCCACTGCCCTTCGCTATTATAATATATGAAATTGCTGTTTGTGGTCGTTTTAATTTTCCGGTGGCTTTCCACAATGAGTAATTAGTTGTCATCTGTAGTAAAAACAGCATACAAATGATGAGTAGAAAAGCAGTTCTCGGGTTGCTTTTTTCATTTTAGCTACATCAGTCTTTTATTGGTTATTTTTTGTTAAACTAATATTAGACGGTCTTATTTGTCTTTTTGTTTTCACGGTTTGGGGAGTAGAACGAGCAGGAATTTGTATACTTTGACTTAGATTCTTTACAGCACTGTAAACATCTTTTTTCTGTTTTTAATGGTATATTTAACTGGATCTTATCGTTAATCAAATAGCTATATGTAATCTAGTAAATAACTTTATCGTGATGTGATATTTATTAATCATATGTGAATGTTTGTGTCTATTTAAAATCAAGAATTTTATATTTAAATAACTCTGCCTTGACGTAGTTATTCTTGATTCGCATTTTTAACAGTAATGTTTTGGGGAGTAATGTACTGCACAAAAGTTATATCTCTGCTATTTTTTTCGACTACCGCGCATATGAATTAAGATATTCTTGTTAATACTAATGACTTGCACAATTACTACAGAGTTTTTCACAATTATTGCTGTATCGCCATGAGCTGACTCATCAAGGTGAATGTTAGTATAAAGTATTAAGGTATTTTATCGAGTAGACCTTTTCAGTAAAATGGGTTTCTAATATAACATAATATCAACGTTATTATTTATTATAAAATATTTTGGCTTCCTGGCTCTACTGAGTCAGACAATGAGTATTTTAAATTGCACTATTTATAAATCGAGCCATTATGGCAAATTAGGGATCACTGCAGTGAATTTGTTGTGTGTCTGCAACTGATTCCATGTTTATATTTGTTCTCGATCTTATTCGCTGGCCCCTTGTATGCAAAATATTCTTAGATGTACCAACTAGATATGCTGTGTAGACGTAAGTGGTGAGTATTTATGGTTTTGAGTTTCTCTGACCAACACGTTTACCTACAGCTTGCGGATGATTACTTCGATAGTTAGCACACTTAACGCTTTTAATTCTCGCTTTCCTTTGGAAGTTATTCGTTAGATGCTCTCCAACACACTTAACAAATCTAGGCAATCATTTTTGGAGTACCAAATCTGCGACAGTTGAGACATGAGTTACTTCACACTTAATGTATGGGAGTTCAAACATAATTCCTTCCAGGAATCCAACTGCTGCTTCTACACGTACGAGGACTCGAGCGTTTCCAGGCCCTTCTGGTAAACTCCAAGTAGGCATAAATATCACGCAACAAGACAACCACAGGGAAGTTGTGACGAAAGCGAAAGGAATTTAAACGCGAGTGCAACATAGTGTTATAAATACAGTGTAATTTTACGTTATCAATTCTGTGTTGTGTACATAAATAGTATTAAGTAAATTTACACGTGTTATTCACCACTATGAAGAGCAGAAAAGTTACAATATTGTAAATCTCGTAATTAAAAACACTGATAAAGGTGTTTTGTTGATTCTGTATTTAATGTTGAATATATTTCTTACGTAGTGCCTATACTTGTTCACTTCTTTAATTTATTTATATTCATTGTAAAATAAATATTGCGCAGTACTACATATATGCACTTCATATCTTATTTATATTGGGAAAAAGAAAACTCCCTATTTTTTATCTTTAAATTTTTTTATGGCAAGGTTATAATCATTTGTTTAACTTAGTTGGATTTTACCTATTACTATGATATTCAGTCTTGACTTGTTTATTTAACATACGGGTTTTAGGTTGTGAACTCCGTATACAAATATAGGCGGCAGTTTAGTCCCTTGCAGTGGTTTATTATCATTTTAGGTGTTTTCCTTGTCAGATAATGCTTCAAATATGTTATTTGTGGAGCACCGAACCAACAATATATTTTTTTTGTACATAATTGATCAGAAATGTCACCTTTTCTATTGAGGTTTACATTTACCATTCATCACTTATTTGCGTAAGACGAGCATTTCGTATCTGACGTAAAGGTACAGGCAAAAAATAGAACCTGTATTGACAATCGAAGTTGTTGGTATTTTTTGTTGTTACGCGCAGTTATTAATATGTGTATATCTTATCTTAAAGAGTTTGAAGTAAATGAGGTTTAAAATTTGGTATGGGGTACTTGGTGGGGGGCTTACTTTAAGTCCAAATCGTAGGTTGAAACAAAAATCATATTACTATTATCCCACTAACATTTTTATCATTAAAAATAACACATAACTAATAAAACAATACAATGCATATTAATCTATGATAAGTAAGAAAAATATAGAGGAAAAGCAAAAAACCATCATATGTCTACGTACAAATTATGAAAATTCGCACCAAAAAATATCTTAGGTGGTACTACAATATTCTCCACCACCATTGTATTTGCTAAATATATTATCCAATAAAACTCGAGAGCATGTCGCAATCCCTATGGGCTATTAGCAAACAGGATTTAAATTCAAATAACTATAAATTACAATTGGCCAGTTTATGGCTGAGTGGTTAAGGTGATCGACTGGTGCGGTGGTAACAGGCCCAAGTTTGATCCTGAACTTTTCAGATGCCTGGTCAAAAAAATAAGTGACTGCCTACGTTATTTTCGCAAGAGTAGTAATAATGACATTGTCTAAAGCGCGGTGCTTGACATATCGCCCCATATTAGATGGTGCGCAACGAACCTTAACCTTTCAGTCCGCAGGTCATGTCCCTCTGATGGAATCCAGACCAGTATCATTATTATATTACAAATTATAATCATTTTCAAACAGTTCTTAGCTGTATAGTCAAACTAAATATGGTAATAAAATAACTTGTTTTGACAAAAAGGAATAAATAAGCTATTGTAAGATAGAAGTGAAGTAATTTTTGTTTATTTTACACAAACAATGTTTGAATACTCTCCAGACTATGATTATACATAGATGACTAAACTCAAAGAGCAGGATTAATTACTTTGTTCATATTACTTTAGCTCGATACACCATAACACTTTGAAATAAGGGACGTATTAATTGCTGATCCTCTTGTGACATTGCCCATAGAATTCTGATTAAGAGTGCTTGAATAGCTAGAATATCTATGTAACAGATAGGTTCCTTTCATCAGTTCTCAATTATGAGAAAAGATAATAACAACATGGAGCAAAGTCTGGTAAATGTGATATTTATCAATATCCACATCATTACATCAGAGGCTTGTCAAACCTTTTCCATGAGATGAATGCGGTGGCGAGGTTTTCGATATAATGTCCATTCGTTGTCTTTTAGATCTTTTCTGCCATCTCAAAACCGTCGATACCATTTAAACATACGCATGCATCATAAATCACAACTACCACACACTTGTCGCAACAATGTGTCATTTCGGGCGCGGTTTTCTCGGTTAGAACAAATTTTATGCTTGATGCTGTTCATGCAACCATATGAACACAAGTTGTGTCGCTTGGACCGTTATAACTCAACTAGTACTGCTTTTCCAAGAAAGTAATTTGAGTAGCAAGTAAAAGAAGTGTACCTGAGATTCAGCTATATATACACTTATACAATAGATAATAATCAGTCTTCGAAATTTCCAGACTTGCTGTGTAGTGACAATGACAAAACCTTTATGATACCATATAAAAATTTCAAACCTAGAAATTGAAAATATTCATAAAACGAAAAACAGTAATTTGCGCGCGTAAATCACACACGGGACCAACCAGTGATGAAGCAAATTAATGAAACAATCTTTACTTCGTCGATAGCTTTCCTAGAGTTCAGCACAAGTTTGGTCGAACCATTTTGGAAGGTTATATAAACACGAGTGTCTCCTCGTGCCTTGTCCTCTTCTACCTTTCAGTTTACCCCGCAATATTAGTTACAGTACAAGATATTTATCGTCCCTCATTACATAACCAAAATATAGGGGCTTATGTTGCTTGATAACAAATACAACTTTCTTCTATTGTTGCATTCTTCTTAATATATGGTCGTTCGTGGTCTATGATATGCGAAAATAGCGATGGTATGTCCACATATCAAAAGCTAGCTTTCTCAACAGTATCTCAGTGAAGGTCCATGCGTCCATGCCTCCATGCCATCAATAGAATTAAGAAAACATTCTGATTTTTAAGAACAGGCTCAGATCTCTGCTGACAAACAGACTTTTCATCTTCAAAAATGACGACTGAGCTTTTTATATTCGGCATATGTTATAGTGCATAGGCAAATAATTTTTCTTCGCATTCTAGAGGAGTGTTTCTTAAGATGAAAATTCCCAGCAGTGGAAGATTTATTTTTGCTGACAGTCATAAATTTTGTTTTAGAAGTATTTAATTTAAGTCCATATTCTCAGTAACACAATAGACATTATCCAATAGGCTTTTAAGTTTTTCCAATGAACTTGCAATCGACAAACCTAAAGTTATTTATTATTTTGTTCTTTATAAATATAAACGGCGAAATAATAAAAACTTCAGGTTTACCGCCGACACGATTGTTCATTGGTTGCCAGAGTAACGCGTTCGGGGCCACGCGGAAATATACGATCGTCGTATCTTTAAAGCACACTTAAATTTTAAAAACTTAAATTAAAATTAAATACTTTGTATCCTACCGTTTTCGTCTTTCTGATCTTTTTTGAAAATAAGCATTATTTGGTATGGAACGAGTAGAAACAGCTGAGCATCACAGAAATTACATGAGAAAACGAAGAAATGAACAGGCTGTGGATAAAAAGGCAGCAATAAATGAAGTGAGGCGACGTATATGTGCCGAAGGAACTCACGAGGAAGCTAAAGTAAAAAACCAAACAACGACGTTCTCAAAGAACAACGGAAGAAATAGCTGCAGATAACGAAGCAAGGCGACAGTGAAGTTTCCGAAGAATCCCTGAAGTAATAGCAGCAAGAAACCAAGCAAGGCGACTGCGACGTTCTCAAAGAACATCTGAAGAAATAGCTGCAGAATAATAATGATTGCTACAGAAAGTTCGTAACACTTGCATTCTCTATAGTAGCCTGGATTTTCTATTATTAAATAGTGTAGATGATAAAATACATCCTTGACGTACACTGTTCCGTTGTATCTGTGTAACTATTTTGATTATTGATCTTTGTTGGGTGGATCAAATACAAAAGTTCGATATTATTCTAAAGGGAGTACAAAGAAGTCTCCGCCGGTTGACAAAAGATGGCCCCACCAGTAAGTTATGGTTGAAATTGTCAAATGTAAAACGTCATATTGTAAGGTTGGACATCTGGCAACACCATAACCTTAAAATATTAGCTGATTTTCTATCAGCATCACATAATCGATTGCTGGTAGGAGCATATGATGAGGCTGCTTTAAGTGAGAGAAGTTGTCGTGAATGGTTTCATAAGTTTAAGAACGGCGAGTTTGACAAAAAACGAAGCGGAAGGCCGAAAGTGTACGAAGACGCGGAATTGGAAGCTTTATTGGAGAAAAATTCCTGCTAAACGCAAGAAGAACTTGCACTTACATTAAGAGTGACCCAATAAGCAATTTCACATCATTTAAAATCATTGGGAATGATTTAAAAGTAAAGAAATTGGGTTCCATATGAACTGAAGCCGAGAAACATTGAACGCCAATTTTGCACATGTAAAATACTGCTGACCAAGCACAAAAAAAAGGGTTTTTTACATCATATAGTCACTGGTGGATCCACTATGACAACCCAAAGAAGAGGAAAATATGGGGACCACGTGGCCATGCTTCAACATCGACAGCCAAGCCGAAAAAGTGGTGGCTATCGTTGGACAATACTTTGAATAAAACATAGTTCCGTTCTTCCACAATAAATGCCCAATTTTTGATAAAAAATGGCGGAGATTAATTTGCACTCCCTTTAATATCTTTCAGAACATTTAAAAATTTTTCATGTTTCTATTTTTAAATCCATATTATGTTTCTCCAGCTACCGATTTACATTTAGAATAGATATGTGGGTGTATAATTTTTAAAAATGCTTTGGTTACATAATTAATTAGGCCGATAAATCTGTAATCGTCATACGCTTTTCAAAATGTCTTAGAAATGAGCACAGACGTCTAGTCCAGCCAGTCTTCGATTATATTTTCAGTATCATAGATTTTATTACATAGATCAGTGAGCACAGTAGGGAAATCCGTATCACTCTCACAAATAAGTTTTAACATTTCTCCATATACATTATTACGACCTGTTGATTTGTTGTTTTTCAATGAGCAAATAGCATTTTCAACATCTTTAGAGATGTATGGGTCGTCTTCACTTCTATAATAAGAGCTGTTTTCTTTGAATATCTTCTCTATGTAGCTTTCACATCTCCAATTTTTTCATCGTTTCCATTATATGACCATTCATATCGTGCAAATTATTAGCTAATGAATTTATTTTCTGTCAAATTACCTCTTTTATCCCTTTTTACTTGTTGGAATGGTCATGTTTCTCTTTTAATTGCTATATTTCCTTGCATCTTTCGGACATCCACTTTTCTTTAACATCTTTTAAGTTTATCTATACAGTAACAAGTAATTTACGATACTGAATTTGATCTTTATTTTTTTTCATCTTCGTTTTTCCACGACGGTCAGCATCTCATCGGTCATCTATTCTTTCTACAAATGTAAATATCTATAACCATTTCTTGTGTAATAAGAAACGAGTTGCAATTAAAAGCTTATAAACAGCATACCGTCATTTTTCATAGCAGAGTTAAAGTCAGAGAAGCATAAAAGCAGTAATCTGACTATTACGCATGCAATTGCCATAAAAATTACAATATTGTAGAGATAGCTTTCGTATTCTAAAGTAACAAGGTGTATGCTAAAACTTCATGAGAAACTTGAAAAGACTCGAAGAATCCAAAAGAAACGATAATCCAAGGAAGCTAATTCCGGGAATAGAATGTACGCAAAACACTTTCAAAACTTATTGCGCCTGTGCGTTATCACAATAGAATAACACTTTTTGCCATTCTAGGACGTTTTTGCGTGAACGCTATTATTATTTTCCAAAAGAGCCACATAATATTTGCCAATAATGATTTGTCCTTCCCAAAATAGTCAGGAGAACTGATTTCGCATCCCTAAGAATTCGTGAATTTCCTAAGAATTTTCCAATAGTATACTTTTCGCCTTTTTTGGAGTTTGCTGTTTCATCTCCGGTATATGGTAACGAGTACCACTTTTGAGCATGATCACAAAACGCCAAACAATCAGTTAGATTCTTCTTAGTGATTTGAAAACAGTTGCCTGATCTTTGTACACGAACTCGCGTTTGCTCTGCAATGAGCAGACACGGCATCGTCTTGCGCAATATTTCTTTAAAGTAATTCGATATTCAAAATAAAGTGAATTCGATCAGTTGCGATACCCATGGCCTCTACTAGCTTGCGTACCTTCACTCGTTTGGCGGCAAATCCATACAATAGACTTTTTCAATGATTCTAGTGACGGCTGTTTTTGGACTTCCGAGACGTGATGCGTCCTTGATGCTTGTACTATCGTTTTATTCAAATTACCTAAAGTTTTATTTTCAAAAAAATGATGAATCATACTACAAGTTACCCTTTTTATTCTGACACTCAAAACACTTATTTTTTAAGAAACTACCAAACAATTTAGAATTAAAATGATTTGTAATCTCAGAATATTCATCTACAACAAACGCCTTCCAAGAATAGTGTGATTATAAGCAAACCCATTAAAAATAATGGTGGGCTCAAACATTCTGCAATCGCAATCCTAAACTGTTTACATATTCCTAAAATATTAATCGGATTCATTTTATAAGTCGTATGTTACATAAGACCTTTTAGAGTTTCAACAACTACAACACCTAACTCCTGCTGTGTAGATAGGAAAGTTGAAAATAATCTCTTATAAAATCAAACAAAAAATATGCGATAAACTTCTAAACACAAGCGTGAAAGAAAAAGTAGAAAAAGTGTCATTAAGGCTTGTTAAAAGCGACCTCAATTTTACTGGTGTAATGACTGCAGGTGGTTAGAAATTTTATAGTAAGCATTTTACAACTCCGACTTCTCTCCTTTTTCAGTTCTTGTTACACTGACATATTTAACCACTTGTCATGTTATCGCAGGACACTACGAAGATCAATTAAAAAGTTTTTGATGTCGTCTCCGAACCTGATTTTACTTTTGAATATTTTTGCTCTGATATTTTATGAGTTTTTATTTCAGAAGAAAAAGCTGTTCTTTGAAGTTCTTCATTTTACATAATAAATTTGTTCAAACGTTAATTCAAATTAAGTAATCGATCGAATCTACATAGTGGTAGGTTGCCAAATAGAAATATGAGATAAGTACCTAGTAAGCGACTCATTTTTCCCCTCCGATCTGCATTTCAATTATATTGGAATTCTCCTTAGACAGGTCCTCTGATTAACACCAAATTTAGCAGATTGATGAAAATGTGACAATTGCAGACTTTATTTTATCAACCCTATAAGTGCATTTCAAACTAACTTTTATAGAATTTCAGCTAACTTAAAAAAAGACAGATTTGATCCTGGCAAATTTAGTTACTTCGTCAATAAGAACAGAGATGACTGGTAAAATAAGAAATTTAAAATTGCTCCAGACAAAAATGCTATCAACAGCATTTGAAGTAGTTATTTTATGAAAATGGTTGTGGCACTAAATGTTTGTTATCGCTTGAGAGTTGGGTTACAACCCCTGTATCCTATGTTACAACCCTTTGAATTTTGGTGTTTTAAATGACCTTAGCGAGCTTGCGAATTGTTTTATAGAAACAGTTTAAACCTCCTTTTTCATCACTTTGGCTGAACATGGCTTTGAACATTTGATAACATATTTTGACAGTTAACAATTTGGCTTGTAAATGGATTGCAAAATTGTGAGGCCAACTGTCAGCCAAATTGTTGTCAGTCACAATACGCTGCATAATATTCAGATCAAAAGAGTTGTCAAAGGAGCTAGAGAAATCATGGATGAACAACCAAATTAGGTTGCATTATAAGAATCATATAACGATGTCGAATTTCAAAGAGTTGTGAAATTCTGAACCAAAACAGTCATCGAAATAATTTACCATGGACACCACAATCAAAGTTGTAGACAACCAATTAAGGGAACACGATAAATCGGTTCCAAAGATAGGTAGAAAGCAAGAGCAATAGTTTTTAGGGCATCAAAGAATTTCTATTATTCAGAAGAGCAAAAAACTGATCTATTCCGCGTGTCTGGGAATGCATCCGTTCCCTCATGGTACCGCTCAGCAGAATTAGTGTAAAAAATTCTCTCTTATCCACCATATTCACTTGATTTGGCTCTTTTAAACTTCCGCCCTGGAAACCTTAAACACTTCTAAATGGATCAAAATTATAGTCAAGGAAAAACTGTTGTAAACAAACATCTATGTTCTAAGGAATCTCAGGAACTTGGGTCAAAATTATTTTATTTCAATCGACTTGATCGATCTTGTAAACCAACATCGAATATCACTAGTATACTATTAAAAGAAGAATATAAATTTCATAACACCATGTACATGATTGTAACCAAGCAAGTAAATATTTGTGCAAGAAGTGCGTCTGTTTGTTCGTTTGAACTGCGCATTTTACGCCTCTTTCAAACTAATTCGTGGGCAAATAATGTACAATTAGTTTGGGTGCCACAAACATCATCACCACAATGATAACGAGCCTGCACGGTTGCGAAAGGTCTTTGAAGACCGGGAAGTCGGAAATCTGAGACGTACTTTCAAAATACGAGAACGGAGCTCAGGTATGCAACAAAATGGGGCAATCGAAGCGAAGGCACAAAGCGGCAGCGACGTGCCGTCCGGCGATCGTTGCGATTCCCTGAGGGTGGCGCGTGGGCACCTCCACGGAGGCGCAGCCGAACGTCCGGGCCAGTCGTAATTAAAACGCTTGAATCAAAAACATGGACCATGTCAAAAAGGCGGCCGCTCCAAACACGCCCGACGCGCAAGAGCGAGACGCACGCCCCGGCGGCAGGCGCGGCCGCAGCGCGAGAGAGACGGCGTGCGTGACGTGCGGCGGCGGAAAATCCGAGCAGCAAACCCACCCATGGTCATTGATCCTTGTTTTTGTTTCTCGCCGGCCCGGGCCGCCGCCACGGCGCGGGGCGCAAGCACTTACATTCATGTTAGCGGGGCGAGATAATCCGGACTGTTGCACTCGGTGTCTTTGTGCACGTCACGCTCACACACCCTGCAACACAACCTCCATTTTACTGCATATGCCTTCGACTGGTTGCCGCTCGGTTTGTCGGTGTTGCGGCCGTCGGCTGCGCCCGCCGAAGACGCACGAGCGCGCCCTCGAGGTTCGAAGCGGGCGGCAGCAAGGTCATCTATCGAACTTTTTCGAAATTTGTAACAGGGACTGTAGTATATACGAAGGAAAACCTATTGAAGTTAACTTTGTTATCTTTTCAGTTTCCATTACTCCATTCATTTCATTTTCCTTACTCTCTAGTCTTTCTGTTTGTAGCATTCATTTTGTACTAAGAAATTATAAAAAAAGTCAGAAAATATTAATAAATAGTTTCTAAAGATGGTGAGAGTGATAGGTCGATTAGCAGGCATTAGATGGTAACGTTCTTTAAAAGAACAAAGTGCCATAGTACGTTTTTTGTGAAGAATTAATAAATTATTTCGATCACATTTAAAGGTTGTTGAGTAAAGTTGACCTATTCATGCAGCAAGACAGAAGACTGTTTGAGCTGACAGAGAGTTTGTTTAGAACTAAATGTTGTGGTTATATATTTAATATTTTTGTGACCTATTTACTGAGTTTACATTTCTAGTTAGATTCTATCAAAATTAAGTGGCGAACAACATTTTCTACTCCCACGTGCCAGAACAAATTGCTTATTCTTAGGTCGTCGCCATCGTTAGCTTTGAAAATATTTTGTCAATGTGATTTAACATCCATCTCAAAATGATCAACAGGCTAACACTTTATTTTTATTTGTATTGCCCCAATGAGGAATTCTAGTGACCAATATGAACACAAATTTTGAATATTTAACTTTGTGAAAGTGGCCAAATTATGCATCGTCTCTTCTCATAAACATGGTTTTCCACCACATGTATTAAATCATCAACGATCAGAGATATTCGACGGCTTTGCTGTTCATTCTGCTTATATTCACGACAACAAAATTTACATTCTTTCTCTTCTTCAGACTCTTTCGCCTATTAACGGAAGTTAGTGATTACAACAGTAAATGCCTATCCACTGTAATTTTAAACAACAGTGGTGTAACGAGGCCAGTACGTGGCCCGATGTTTTTGAACGGCTAAATTTAGCACCGTCCTATAAAACGTTTCCCCTATCTCACCTTGAAGAATCAACGGTGCAAGCTGCTATTTTCTATTTCTCATAATTTGACCACGGTGGTAAGCTTTTCTAGGTTTGGTTGGATTTTAACCTTTGCCGTCTATTCAGCTTTCGAAATACCCCTAGAATGCCCTTTGCTCTCCAAGCAGTTATAGAAAAAAAATGAAAAGATGAAGAACCCATCTGAGAATATCCCATTATTCAAGATATTTATTTCTCTGTCTACTCCAGTTGTTTACATTTTATATGTGTTGGTAAAGGTACGTTCTGCCTTTGGAATATTCTCATTGCTTTGTTTTTTTGAGTTGTTCGCGTTTACTTTGTTTAATAATGACAGAAGACCACAATCTGAATCTGCTATTAGAACAGCATAATCCACATAACGAATGTTATTTATTATATGACCGTTAATTTTCATCCTCTTTGAGGAGCCAGCTAATGCAACCATGAAAATTATCTCCAAATATACATTATATTTACATTTACAATTATGCTCAAATATGATCTTTAGCATTGCTTTCAAACTTTTATCTACTCTAAGTGTGTGTCTCACATTACGTTTGAAGAAAGGTTTATATTTTTTGTCTTATAATTTTTTAATTTGAACATTTACTGTAAATCTTGAATATATTTTTTAGTTTTTTTTAATAAGGCAACAAAAATGTACTTTCTTAATTCTAAAGCTTTTTTATCTTTTCTAATGTAAGGCGTTTGTTTGGTATGGGTCACTGTGTTTTTGTCTATTTATCTCTCTCTATTTTTTCTATTTTGCGCTTTTTGTTTAGCTTTATGTCAACTTAATGTTACGTTTTTTCGCTGCATTTTTCACTTCTTCTATCCACTCTTCTTTTCTTCTTTTTATAACCTTTACTTCAAACAATCTTCTTGGTGTTTCCTTCCTCCATTTTCATTACGTGTCCGAACCATCTTAGTTTTTCTTCTTCTAATGCATCAGGCATTGTTTTCTATGTTACTATTTCTAGTATTTTCTTCTATTTTTTGTAGGAATCGCGTTTCTGAGCTTTGAGTTTTGTTTACCTGGCTCTGTGTTAAACTCCATGTTTCAGATCTGTGAGAATTGGAACGGCTATTTTTTAAAAAGTTCTGTTTTTACTTTTTTTGATATTTTTGTTTTTGGAAAAAAGATGTCCTTTATTTGTGTAGAAGCGTTATCGTACTGTTCCCGTCCTTGCATCTATTTCTTAGTATATTCTTCAGTTTTGTGATGGTATTGTTCCTTGGTGCTACGTCTTCCAATTTTATCTGATGTCTCCTATTGCCTACTTGCAATCATAGTTTTCATTTGAGTTTGTCGATTTTCATGTTAATTGATTTTAAGCAGTTATAAACATTCAAGTTATTGTTTATTATCCGTTTATCTTTTGCAATGAGCATCATATCGTCCGCTTTTAACAATCTTGAAATTTTTATGTTTTCTAGCTTCTGATGTTCCACTTTATATTGTTTTATTTAGTTTTTCACCTTTTTGATAGCTACTTCCGAAACTATTGTAAACAGTAAAGGTCTTAAGATGCACCCTTGTTTTAGACCTTCTGTAACTTCTCTGACAAAATTCTTAGTCTACCTATATAGTGCTATTATTTTGTTTTTTTTTTCTTTCTTCCAATATTTTCCACATATTTGTCCTATTGACCTTATCAAAGGTTTTCTCTAAGTCAATAAAACACAGGTGAATTCTAAATCGATATTGCGAGTCCTCTACAGTCCGTTCTAGTTTATCTCCTATTCTAATTTCTAGGATTCTTGCACATATTTTTCCAACTGTGCTTAGTAGGATAATTCGCCAGAAATTAGTAGTCCTTTACATCGCTTGTTTTAATTGGATTTATTACTTCTTCTAGTGCCTCTCCCGTACCCAGAAGAATAATAATAATAGTTTCCCGTAACAGGCCTTGAAGGCCCTTTGGGGTCGTAACAGGATAGATAGATCTGCTACATTCTAGAGCCTACGATACACACGGTAGTAACGTGGCTAGCGCTATGTACCGACCGCCTATTATTACCCCAGAGTTTGACCTCCAGGTACTCATTTATTGCAGCCTGAGTCGAGCTGGGCTGTAAAAATGCCAGCGATTGAATTGGCGAGGGCGGGATTCGAACCCGCAACTCTTGGTTTCGTAGTCTAGCGATCTATCCACTAAACCACCACGGCTCGCCCAAACAATAAACAGTGATTATTATCAAATGCTTTGATAATTATGCCAGCGTTTGATCCACAATTACAATTTTGACGCTAGTTATCCAGAAATAGCTTTAAACAGCTTTTCCATTATAAAGCAAACTGCACATGCATGATGTCGCAGTCATATTGAATGCATTTAGTTCTGCCATTGATTTTAGGAACGGAGATCGAAAAATCATCAACACACTTTTTAATTTTCAGATTATTTCTCTTACGATCAGAGAATCAAAATTTTATGGTTTACTTACACATAGATTGTAAGTCAGACTTCAATTAATTAATATTTCAAAATTATTACTTTGTAAAGTTGGCCTTAAAAGAAATTTCCAGCATCTCTGAACTGAAGAACTGTGAAACTTCAGTTGATTACAATATCACAAAATAAAATGATCGCTAATGATTAGGAATGTTGTACATATATGGAAAACGTTTTTATCCTTTTAGTTCGTTCAAAATTTGGTTGAAGTAACGTTACTAGGGACATCTCCTTGTTTATAATCGTACTTCCTGACAACGGTTTCTTAAAGTTGGTGTTCAGCCGAAAAATCATTCCTAAAGAGCTTGTTTCGGACAACGTCGACAGTTCGTCTTGCGGAAATATGAAAGCTTTCTGAAAACTTGAGATATTAAGAACTTGTAGACGGCGGTGTCACCCGCAAGTAAATGGTGGAATTGAGCGCTTCAACAGGATAAAGAACGAAATGGCGTTTCACGGGAGAAGTTTGAAAATGAAACTCAACACATTCAAAGCGTAAGAATTCTCAAAGAAGAGGAGGAGATACGAAAAAAAGTTCAGAAACGTAGACTGATAGTCAACCAGTTCAGAATCGCGCCGGAGCACACGAATTGGGAAGAAATCGGACCGCTACGAAACATAGTTGCCTTATTTAAAGAAAGGGGGAAATGTAGTGATGTTATTGTAATGCATCCCCTCTCGTAATGATGAGTGCGCTATACACATTGTTAAGGTAGCATACTCTAAATGTATTATGGTACAATGACCAGTGAACTGTCATAAAAGACCTTTCATCGAATTTTTATACTAATAAAATCTATTTAACACACAACATAATCTATTCATGTTAAACACACACTACAACTGTAAAACTCCTAGTAACCAATATGCAAAAGTCATAGTTGGTCACTGACGCGCAATAACCACCATACGGGGGTATTCGTTCTTTCGAACAACCTTCGTATAGGAATTGAAAAGGTGTAAAATACAATTGTGACATTCCCGTACAAGCGAAAGGAATATTAAATGCAAAAAAATTAAAATTTTATATAAAGATTGACTTTTCTGAATTTGTTACATTCATTATAATTTTAAAAACACATCAATACAGCAACTTTGTAATATTGTTTATGAAGCACAAAAAAATCCGTAATCAATTTATTTTCTTATACAACAATTTCAAAGATGTGAAATCTTTCGTTTTACAAGGCTCGTCGTTAAGGAGATAAAGAACTAAGATTACAGCAAGCATCTTATTTGGTTGATTATTGATAGGGCTACGCAGCAACTGTGACAAAACCAAATAACGTCAATTAGTTCAGCTACTTGCACCGCTGGTTCCTAGATCTCCCTTTAGTCTTTCTGTGTTATACTTAAAGCAGGCTCTTGTGAATGAATTTATGAATTTGTTTCATTCGTAACGTCGATAATTTGTACTTATAGGAATATGCGTTTCTCTACAGCTTTGCTATGCACAGGGTTCTACTCCAAAAATACTGGAATGTAATTAACAATAATTTATTGATTGCTGTAGTGGTGCTCAGCTGTAGTCTCAGTTTAAAATAAGAAATTTATCTGATAGTAATTTAACATGATTGTATTTGGGACGTTTTGTGATGCTTCTTGAATCTTCTCTATCGTGTTGAGTTTTTCCGCTTTATATTCATTTTTTAGAAAACATAGACATTTGCCTGATATCGGAAACCCACTTTACAAGTGAATTCCATATTAAGTTTCGAAACTATGTGATATACCACACTGTTCATCCGGCTAATACAGCTCGTGGCGGAAGTGCTATTATAATTAGAGAAAACATAAATCACTATGAATAAAAAAAAGTGCGCGACTCACGATATTCAAGCAACAACTGTGACAATAGGGACTACCAAACAATCACTAACGGTAAGTGCGATATACTGTCCACCGCGATACAATATCTACGCAGATCGGTATTTAGAATTCTTCCGAAAACTAAACGGTCGCTTCATCATTGGAGGCGACTTCAATGCGAAGCACACCCATTGGGGATCCATGCTTATCACGTCAAAAGGGCGAGATCTATATCAAGCTGCTATAGAATACGGATGTGAATTCGTGTCTACGGGAAAGCCCACATTCTGGCCAACTGACCAAAACAAGATACCAGACTTGATCGACTTCTTTCAATCTCATGTTAGAGAACACCATTAACCTCAATGTCCCACTTAAAACAATTGACCAACCTAAAAATGAAGTGTACAACTTTACCAGCGCCATCCAGCAAGCAGCATGGAAAAGTACACCAGTTGTTAAAAGAAAGCTCAAGGGATTGAACTATCCAAAAGAGATTAAAGATATGATTGCCGAAAAACGTAAACTAAGACGGCGCTGGCACCAAACTCGAGCACCGCAAGATAAAATAAATTTGAATAGATTGACACGACAACTAACCCAAGAAATAAGAACGTTAAAAAAAGTCACAATTAACAAGTTCCTAATAGGCCTGACAGCAAATAACAGTACAGAATACTGTTTGTGGAAAACCACAAAGCACCTGAAGCAAGTACCTCCTATTAGAAAAGCCAATGGACAATGGGCTCGTAGTGATAGTGATAAAGCCAATATGTTCGCGGACCACCTTGAAAGCAGGTTTCTTCCAAACACGGGAACAGACAACTTACCTGAACTAACTTCAAATGACTACAATGACACAATTCCACTGATCACACCGAAAGAAGTTGCTGAAGAAATTCGAACAAACCTTAATCCGAAGAAGGCACCTGGCTTCGACCTAATAACTGGAGCCATACTTAAGAAACTTCAAAGGAAAGCTTTGGTTAAGTTAACTACATTAATTAATGCTTCAATTCGGTTAAAACGTGTTCCAGTATCTTATAAAGTATCTGATGTAATTATGCTACCAAAACCTGGTAAAAACCACAACGAAGTAGAATCATATCGGCCAATTGCACTGTTACCGATTATGCCGAAATTGTTCGAAAAGCTAATATCGAAACGTCTCAAACCCATCATTGAAAAATATCAACTTATCCCAACACATCAGTTTGGCTTTCGTAGTAAACATTCAACCATCGACCAGATCCACAGAATAACTGAGGTCATAGAAAAATCACTTGAAGACAAAAAAGTATGCTCCGTAATATTTATAGACATTGCACAAGCCTTCGATCGGATATGGCACATCGGCCTGCTACACAAACTAAAATCAACTCTCCCCTACTTATATTATAAAATTATTAAATCGTACTTAAGCGAGTGAAAATTCCGCATTAAACACGAAGATGCGTACTCAGAACTGAGAGAAATTCAAGCCGGTGTACCCCAAGAAAGTGTCTTGGGTCCAGTGCTGTATTTGTTGTATATCATTGACATGCCAAAAACAACGAATTACATGATTGCTACATTTGCAGACGACACAGCAGTGTCTCCTCTATGGACTGCCTCCGCTCAATGACGCCCTGCCGCAACCCTAGTTCCTCTCGAAGCTGCTGCTCCGGCCCGGTCGTCAGCCTCCTGCGATCGGCCGCCTCCTGCAAAATAAAATGCAAAGTTTTGGTGGCTACAGTGCGATATGCACTTATCACCTTAACTGCGAGTATCCTCCGTACGCTTAGCAAGTCCCTAGTTTCTCTAACTTTGCACCCTTCCGCCCAAATTTCAGCAGCGTACAGCATTGCCGACTGTACTGCCCCTTCTAAAACTCGCGCCGCCGCTTTACCGCGAAAACCCCAAGTTAATCGCGCCGCCGCCCCGATTCGGTGGGAAATTTGTTTCCCCTTGTCACAAACCGCGCATATGTGACTTTTCCAATTTAACCGATAGTCGATTTCTACCCCAAGGTACCGGATGTGGTCATTGCAGTAGACGCGCTCGCCACAGAGTAGGAAAGTCGGTCTCTCCTGCCCAAGTCGCATTCCAAAAAATACCGCCTCCGTTTTCTTTACATTAAATCGCAATTTCGCGCTATCCGCCCATGTTTTAAGCGCTCCGAGCACCTCGTTTCCGCGCGCTTTAGCGTTCACGGAAGGACAACCAGCTCCCGTGATAGAGGGGAAGCCAAAGGCCTTAATTTCCTCCCGATTTACGGCGGTTTCCAAGTGAGCTTGAAGGGCTTGGTCAGATCTAGGAAGACTGTTGCGGTGGTATTCAAAGATCTTTTCCACCACCCAAAGGAGTTGGTTAGTAGAGTTGGTGGAGTCACTAGACGGAGTACGAACTGATTATCTAGAATCAGTTGGAAATTTTCGACTGTTGTCCGTGACCTTTCAAAAGATTTAAAAGTGGTCGACAACGTTGGCTGTGGTGCTGATGCCTTCTTCGAAAGAGCCTGCAGCATTCAGTTAAAAATACCATTATGTCCGGATACCTTTCACAGCTTGAAGGCTTAGATCAGCTGGAGAACTTCTCCATAGGACACGAACTCTAGATGGTCGTAGAAGTTCTGCGTTCTCAGGCGTCCTACAGCGCGGTCGACGATGTTTATGTGGTTAAAGGTTGATGGTACACTAACGCTCCAGATTGTCAACGAACGCCTCGACTTTGTCGGCGAAGGTGTATGCAACGCCGTTCTCCCCAAGAAGAGACGCGGTGGGGAGGGCCTGCTGCATATTCTGTGGCGCTGCTTTCAGGAGCGCTGTCTTAAAGACCGGAAGGATACGTCTGTGCTCTTCAAAGAGTTTCGGGACGGCCGTTCGCGGAGATAGAGGTAAGTCACTCCGGCATTCGTTCTAACCTATCTGCTTTCCCTGGCGGAGAGCGACTTGGAGCACGCCACTTCCACCTAGAAGAGCCCCAGCAAAGAATTTTAAACCCGCCCGCAAATGTCCTCGTCTTCGCCTACGGTGCTGATTAAGGAAAAGATCCCACCGATCATCGTGCAGGAAAAGAGGTCTGGCATGCAGTTTGCTTTGTCACACTCAGCCAACTTCGTAGAATGCCCCACCCTTTCCAAGTCAGCACTGCGACTTCAACTTTCGTTCATCTTGACCAGCAAACCCAGCCAGCCCCGCGGCGTCTTTTGCCAAACTTTCCGCCACAGCTTAACACTAGGGCTAAACCATCATCACCGGATGAGTCCAGAACGTGGATCACATCACGTTGCGGGAATTGTTTAGAGCACGTTATAGTGGCTACGTTTAGGTGGTTCAGGATTACCTCAACACCTGAGTACCAACTCAGCTTTTGCTATTCTGAAGACTCCCGAGTGTCAAACAACGTTCAACGCCAGAAAGAAAGGTTAGGCGTTTGAACCAGAGAACTTGTAACCCAAGAATGTTCACGTCCTGGTACTGATGATTGCGTACCTATGATTTAAGTGTTAAGCTGAGGAAAAAGGTCTTATATCCTAACTCGGGTCTTCTAAGGTGATTTTGGTATTGATTTGATCAGCATTTAATTCAATTATACATTTTTTTTACCTTGGTTATCAGTTTCAACAGAAACATCTTGTTGTAGATTACCAATGCAAACTTAAGAAACGAACGCAACTTTTTTCTGCTTTAAAACCATATAGCTTTTGATCAGGAGCATAGAGTTTCTTGATAGACAGCAATACACAGTTTATGTAATCTTGAAAACCTGAGAAAAAAAAGAATTATTGCTTGCTTTTGGAATCCAACTCAAATTAGTTTATCTTGGTTTTGGCATCACCTTAATTCTGTATAAGATACTTAAATTAATTCCGTGCTACTACTTTAAATAAAAATATAGTATCCTCAATAATATATCAACAATGGTACCGAAAATTTCACTAAGATGATTTTAATCATGGCAACTGTCCAAGTTTAAACAACGAGAAGGGGGAAGGCCCAGGCCATTGGAAGACATCGATTTCAAGCTCAAATATCTTCATCAAAAAGGTTTTGTTCTACATCTGACGAAGCCTCGAGGGATAAAGACCTCTTCTACCTTATGACAACGCCCAATGGCACATGTCCATGGAAAAAACATAGAAGAGCCGCAAACTGTCCTCATATGTTTCATATTAAAAACGTCTCAGATCCTTCAAATCACCACCTAGCTAAATAAAAATTTGGAGCAGTTAAAACAATGAGGATAACTTTCTTGCTTAGAAGAAGTTTCTAGCACCTATGACAAGAGAAAGTATTTCGATACCTAATGTTACTTTACATGTTTTGAAGTTACAATCAAATTTTGACAAAAGGCACAGAATTAATTGACATACCTTAAATACAATTTAAATGGACAATTTAACAACTTCAAAAAAATTACGCAATGTTTCTTAAAATACTCTTCAGTCAGCAAGGCTAGTTAACCCAGCAGTAATCCCTCTTTTTCTGTCATGCGCCGCCTAGTTGCGCGTTAACCGTGTTACCAAAGAGGATCTTCTGTTGGTGCGGTAACGGCGATGGGGCACTCTTCTACTGACAGCTCGAGACACAGGGACAGAAACTAGTTTGTAGGTGAATCTCTGTGTTTGTTCTTAATCCACCCACTTAACCTAACCCACCTTCAATTACCTTTACCTAGACTAAATTAATTACTCTACTTACACGGCTTTAATCTTAAAGCTAACGGGGACGAGGACACTTAGAGGACCTGAACCCACATGGTGGAGCCGACGGGCCAGGCGTCGGAACAGAAAGCCTCTGAAGCCACCGGCGACGCAGGTAGAGCTGCTTGGTCCGGCGACAAAGTAAGCGAAACTGGTGGAGCCAGTAGCCACACCTGTATTCCCTAAATGCCTGGATCACAATCAAGCTTCTGCCACTCCGAAAGCGCCTGAAATCGTACAAAAATTTCAAGCCAGGGCTTTCCAGGGAACAAAGGTTAAGGGCTTAGACTAAAGCCAGATGCATTGAATGTCAAATATGTCAACGTCAACGTAGCAAGAATGGGGGTTCTCGAGTTTAATCCCCAACTCCCTTCCTCTTCGGTGATGTAAATCTTGGCACAGAACGCCCAATTGACATATACGTACTTCATGATCGACCAGAGATTCGTCTTGTAAATCGTTAATTTTTTACGAAAAAGCAGTCGGCTTCGGGAATAAAGGAGGAAGCTAAGGGTCTTCGTTACTGCCCGATCTAAGATGGCTTCCAGGCGAGTTGTGTCAAACTTTGTCGAGGAACTCGGCCACATCTAGGAAGACTGTTGCGGTGGTATTCAAAGACCTTTTCTACCGGCCAGAAAAATTGGTGGAGTACCCGGGGCGGAATACGAACCGATTCTTTGGAATCAGTTTGAGATCTTCGATTGCGGTCTATGACCGGCGGTAGATGATACGTTCCACCAGCTTCTCTGGGGTAGGCAGGAGCTGGTCAGATAGCAATCCTGGGGAACCATGTCTGTTTTCCTATATTTGGGAAGCATTACAACATTCGCGACTTTTCAAGGGATCTGAAAGTGGCGTAGTCGGATGACAACTTTGGCAATGGTGATTATGTAGACTCGGTTGGGAATGCCGTCATGTCCCGATGATTTTCGCAGCTTTAGGGCTTTGATCAGTTAAAGGACTTTTTGTAGGACGCAGACTCCAAGTGGGCATCGAGTTCCTGCCCCTTCAGGTGTCCTACAGAGCGGTCGACGATGTTCATTTGGTTAAAGGTAGGCATCTGTATAGTCGAGGGTACACTAACGCTCCAGGCTGTAAACAAACGCCTCGTTGTTGGCAAAGGCGTAAGCGTCCCCATAGATGGACGAGGTGAGCAGAGACTGTTGCGCAGTCTTTGGTGCTGCTTCTAGCAGCGCTATCTAGAAGACCCGAAAGGCATGTCTGTGGACCTTAGAAAGTTTTTGCACAGCCGGTCGGCAGCCCCCCTAGCCGCTTTAGCCACTGCTGTCGCTCCACAATCGTCTCAGTCTCGCTTCTGGAGAGACTTAGAGCACGCCAGCTCCACCCAGAAGAGTCCCAGCGAGGATGCGGATTTTAAACCCGTTCGAAAATGCTTCCGTATCCATAGTCAAAAGCAAGTTAAGATGCCCCTATCTTCGCTAGCGGTGCCGGTTAAGAAAAGAATACTACCGATAATCTTGCGGGGAAAGAAATCTGGCATGCAGTTGGCTTTGTCATACTCAGCTAGCTTCCGGGAATATTCCGCTTTCCCCAAGCCAGCGCTACGACCGACAGCGACCACTTCAGGTTACAGCTATACTGTAACTATACTGCAGGGATGGGAAGGGGGGGGGGGGGGGCTTCAACTTTAGTTTACTTGACCAGCGAACCTGGCCAGGTCCGCGACGCCTGTTGCAAAACTTTCCGCTGCAGTCCGATTACCAGGGTTGAGCCACAATCACCGGATGGTTCCAGAACTGCAACCGTTACATATAAGTAAATAAGACTAAGTTTCGTCTTTCCGATACTAGAAAAACTTTAAAGGCACTCGCCATCTTGCAACCCAACTGCTTCACGAGACCTACCTTTAGAAGAATTCTTCTTTCCTTCCTATACGGCCCGGCTAAAACGACTGAGTTGCACTATCATTGATATCTGCACGGCAGCATTCTTGCAAGTCGTGCCTGAAATCACTCGAATGCAGTACTTACAACCGCACCTTGCCGAATTCGTATCACAACTGAAGTAAAATTAGCAGACCTGCACTTCTGAGGCTCTTTGCATGCCTACCCCAACATGCGAAAAAACATCCGGTTGTAAATCGCACGAATCGCCTACGCGAAGAACAAGCCATGTACACGGCTGCATATTATTTGTAACGATAACAGCGGCAAAAATTGGCAGCAAATATAAAGGCAATTGAATAATTTGGGCTGCAATAATAAAAATTGGAAATTTTTAATGGGTGGATTTAAATAATTATTATTAATTCCCCTCCATCATATCTACATATAATAATTACGAAGTCTGATTAGAAAATAACCAAATTAATCTTTATTATTTTATTAATTCCCAGAGGCTTCAACAATCCTCAAAACAGCCGGATGTTACGCTGGCTTACAACCCTACTTATCAAACAGTTCTTGACGAAGAGCAATACTCTCTTGTTGAGTCTTCCAACTTAACGGCTTAAAAATATGTAGGGAAAGTAGCTCTTTAGTGGTGATTCTGCAAACTTTTCGCGCAGTTCTCGTAGTCTTAATTTCATTTTATTTAAAAAACAAGTAAAACTCCTTGTGCCTTTTCAATTCTTTTTACATTGTGAAATATTTCATGGCAACGAATTTTACGTAAATCCAGGTAGATAAGTTTTTGTTATTTTTTGAGTGATATCTAAGACCCCAGTTATAATAATCATAAATAAAAAAAAAAAAAATTATAATAATCGCTCAGGCATTCTAATATTATTCAATCGAAATTGTTTAACCAATTTAAGCAATATGAGCAATAGTGATGGGCTATTAAAATTAAAAAAACTTGGCCCATTAGGACTGGGTTAACCGCTAAAAACAACTCACGTTATAGTTGAACTCCGTAAAAAAACAGCAAACACCCCACAATGCCATCGCTGCCAAAACTACGGCCACACTAAAAATGATTATACTTTAAATCATCGTTGTGTGAAATGCGGTGGCGATCACCAACATCACCAATGTACGAAAAAACCCGAAGATCCACCAAAGTGCGCCAACTGCAGAGGCCCGCTCCCACCAAGTTATTGCGGATGGCAACACCACATACAACTACTGAATAAACAAATGACAGCTAACAGCAACAGCCACTCTTATACAAGACTTAATAGAGATAACCAAACCATTGCTAATCGTACATATACCAATCTTAACACTCCCAATCAACCAACCACTCCGACAGACTCTTTTAATATAAATAACTTGATCAAATCTTCGTTGCACCAGATTACTCTATACCTTCCTCAAATTAAAAATTTCATCATCAACACAATCCTCCCCCCATTTTTCAATGGATCATAGGACTCCAAAACATATAAAAAATTATCAATCCTTAACTAGAACGCTAACGGCGTCCTAAGCCAAAGATTAACATTTATAGCATTCCTCGCCAGATATAACATCGATATTGCTTGCGTAACGGAAACTTACCTATCCGAAACAGACACGTTAAAAATACCTGAATATCGTGTGTATCTAAACGATAAAATATCTCGTATAATAGCCGGATGAGTAGCAATTTTCATTAATAAGAAAATTATCCATAACCCTATCCCCAACCAACCCACTCAAACCCTTGAAGCAATAGGAATCAAAATCAACCTCAGCGAGTTGTATCTCACAGTAATAAGTGCTTATCGTCAACCCAATAAAAGTTAAACGAAGAAAATTTTAAAGCCACATTCAGCTCAACCGAACCAAACAACCCCGATGGAATCAAAATTGAAGGCTACGCAACAATACATTCCTTTCAAATAACAGCTCCTGAGAGATACACATACTACCCTTACCGCTCCGACCATCTATCCGACGTACTAAACATTGTAGTATTGCTACAAAAGAACTTAGACAAGCAAATACATCAGAATGTAATAGACGAACTTGACTCTGACTATCTACCTGTTGTCATATCAAAATAGTACAGCTTCCACCACGACTCATTACTGGGTTAATTAAATTGAAGAACATCCTCGACAACCAACTAAATCGCTCACTCAGTCTGAATGGCAATGAAGATGTAGACAACGCAATAGACAAATTAACATTTACAGTTTCAGCCAGCGCTCGTCAAGCAACGCAAGCTAACAAAATATGAGGGTTGGATATTTCCCAAATAAATAAAAATGTGTCCACGTAATCATGTTCTGCAAACACGACTGCAGTAGTTATAGAACTATAAGTCTATTACCAACCTTCTGAAAAGCTACTAGAGCGAGTAATTCGTAATCGATTGATTTCGTCGTTGGATGATCTTAAAATAATTCATTTATCCAATTTCGATGTAGAAAAGAACACTTTACCACTCGGCATTAAAAGAATTAGCGGTCTTTTTTGACATAACCCAGGTATTTGACAAGATCTGGATCGAAGGACTTCAATTTAAAATTTTACAAACACAAATTCTACGTTATTTGTTTGCTAATATTTTCTTCTTCCTAGAGAATCGAAGATTTTCAATTCGCATGAATGCTTCTGTCTCTAATACCTTTGAGATTCCCCAAGATAGTTCAGCTTTTCAATTTATTCATTCATGATATTCCAATTCCCAAAATGAGTAAACTTACATTATTTGCTGACCACACGACAATTATCACTCAGCACAACGACCTTCTCATTGCAATTAAACTATTCCAATCAGCCATCAATACCGTAAGTTGTTAGCTTAATAAATGGTCTCATTAAATCCCTCAAAATGCGTCGCCAAAATAATCATCTTAAAACGAATAATGGTTCATCCGGCACTGCAAATACCTTCGGATTCAAGAACTGTTGCAATTAAATATCTAGCAGTATAATACAGGCAGCCAATATATAAATAATAAATTAAACTTGTCTTACTCAAGATTTAAACATTTATTTTCTTTAAATAACAAAAATTCTCCATTGAGTAAAGAATGTGCTATTATATCGTACCCAAACACTTCTTACACCAATCATAACATATGCTTGTTTATGGATTACAATATCAAAAACGAATATGACAAAAGTACAAGTTTTTGAAAACAAAATTATAGATATAACTATCACCTCCCCGTTGTTACAAGCGAGAAAATTTATATAGAACTTGGAATAGACATCAAATATTTCGTTAAAAAATTAACTTTTATCAAGAATTCAAAATGTAGCAAAAATGAAATCGTCCAACAGCTGTACCGGAAGAACACGCACACACTACTCAAACACCAACTTCTGCAAGATTTGGCTTGTGCAAATTAAACATCAACGGTGGCTATCTATACGTTGGCTGCACGATATTTATTGCAAAAAACTAGCAAAAACAAATATTTAATGTTGAAAACTTTTTTTTTGTTGTTTTTAACGGTCAATACATTGTTGCATACGATGAAACCAATTTTCATGGCATTTTTCCTTAATGAATTAGGTATCTCCAAAACATGAGTTCTAAACGCATCAACCGCCTCTTCTGGCATCAAAAATTGTTGTTCGCCCAATTTGTTCTTCATATGTGGAAACAAAAAAAAATCGTTAAGGGCCAAATCAAGAATGTACAGCGGATGACCCATTAATTCTTTTTTTGAGTATCAAAAATCTAGTTGTTGGCGTCGACGTGTGTAAACTCGACATCGACGCAACGGCGTCGCGTGTTCTTTTTCTTATTTTTCTGAAGACTTCTGGCAAACAAATGGTTGTGTACCATTGACAGTTTTACGATCCTCTAAAACCACAGTTGCGACATGTCCATTTTTTCTAAAAAACAGGCGACCATTTGCTTCCAAGTGCTTCGAGCTCGAACGACTTTTGTTGGGTTTGGGTCATATAATCGACTGCTGTTTACTTTTGGGCTCATACGCACAAATCCAAGATTCGTTACCTATGACGATGTTCCAAATGGTTTTTGAAGCACTGCGATAGTATTAGCATTTCTTTCGATCAATCGACACGAGCCTTTTTTTAAGCGATCGTTAACTTATACGGGATCCAACGCGCACACAACTTTTTCACAGTTAAATGTTCATGCAATATCAAATGTATGCTAGTCATACTAATGCCTAAATATGCCTGAATTCCACGATAAGTCGCAACGATCTTGCTTATCAATTTGCGCACGGCATCGATGTTTGCTGGTACCACAGCCGATTTTGGACACCGTTTTATAACTCTATTCGCCAGCGAACTACTATCTTGATTAAATTTATTAATCTAACGATATTCAATGGCTCTGTGCGGGGCTTTATCACCAAAAGTCAAAGTAAATTGATCGGCACACTGTTGCTGAGATAATTCACGTCGAAAGTCGTAAAAAATCGTTGCACTAAAATGTTCACGAGTTAATTCCATTTTTTTGTCCGAAAACAAATTTTAAACTTAATGACAACAAATCAAATAGCGTCTGTATGATAAAACATTCTGAGTACGTATGCTATAAAAAATGTCAAACCTAGCACACCAGGGTTGTCAATTCGTAATAGATATCGAGCAGTGCACGTATTCCTCCGTGTTTAAAGTTATTTAATGTACAATTTTATCAATACCATGTATAATATTAGAAGATCTTGATCTCGTGTACTTAATTAAAAAAAGTTTTAGTCAAAAGATCACAAGATCTACACGTTATCTGCTAGATAAGACGGTATTCTTTTGTAAGGAATTTTGCAATATTTTTTTATGTTTAAATATCTTGAGTAATATATTTTTGTTAGTGAGAGAACATTAGCGGAAGACACATTCAAAAATATAAAGATTTTACGATGCTTATGTAATTTTTTGGTGATCACTGATCTATTGTATGGAGTTGCTGGTTCTCCATCGGGCGCCTCCCCAGGTAGCGGATAGGGGAAAGCCCACCAGATATGGGAAATAAAATATCCGGGACGGACCAAAACTAGCAAGCGAATGGTCTCAGTGATAAGCGGTTCCCTGTAAGCCGCCAACAGTCTATATGCAATAGAGTGGACGAGCAGATACAGACAGGGCACTTTCTTGCCCTCGGTGTGAGAAATCTCAACAAAAGGCGGATGAACCAAGAAATAGGTCAACAGCATAGGATGTTGAACACAACGGGAAACAACATTAAAGATTCTTATGAATATCCCTAGTATATCAAAATAGCTAGTTTCAATATAAAAAAAAATTCGGGAGTTTTAATTCCCCCAACCGGAAAATTAATGTTAGAAAAAAAAGTAAAAAGAAAAATATCAGCACAAGATGTGACATGCAAAAAATAAAAGAGCAAAATGTAAAAACACAAATAGAGCATGAGTTATCGGGAAAATTGATAGCATCAGAAGATACCACTAATATAGAAGATAAAATAAAGCATTTAAACAATGCAATAGAAAAAATTAAAAAAGAAACCTTGAAAAAAGCTGAAACAAACAAAACAAAACCGTGGATGGCAAATGAAATCTTACAACTGATGGAAAAGAGAAGAAACTCTAAGAACGTAAATATAGAACAATATGATAAGATACAGAAAACTGTAAGATAAAAGATACGAGAAACGAGAGAAAAAGACATCAGAGAGAAATGTGAAGAAATAGAAACTCTCCAAAAGAAACACAACTTCAATGTACACCGAAAAATAAAGAAAGCCACTGGACAATATAAAACAAAAACAACAAACAACAGGGTCTGTATTTTAAGTAATGAGAATAAATCCACAAAACAAAATTTATTACAGATATCACTATAAAACTTTAATAGTCTTCGCAGTATGCTCCTTGAGCGTCAACACACTTCTGCAAGCAAGTTTTCCACGCTTCGTACGCTCCCTCAAAGTCAGCAACTAAAACATCCTTCAGAGCACGCGTGCAAGCCGCTTTGACAGCATCCAAGGTTCAGTGGTGGCGTCCTTTGAGTGCGGTTTTCACTCTGGGAAAGAGGAAAAAGTCTGCAGAGGCAGAAATCGTTGTGATGCCATTTTTGGTCAGGTACTCTATAACCACAAAGCAGGTGTGACATGGGGCATTGTCATGATGGAGCTTCCAATCGGTGGCAATTTCTGGTCGCAACTCGGTTGACCCGTCTCTTCAATCTTTAACACTTCCACATAGAAGGTACCATTGACTGTCACAAATTCCATGTGGACCACACCTTTTTTGTCGAAAAACACAATCAGCATTGCTTTGATTCTGGACTTGGACATGCGAGCTTTTTTTGGTCGAGGCGATTGTAGAGTGTGCCATTCGGTGCTCTGGCGTTTTGTTTCGGGGTCGTATTCAAAAATCCAACTTTCATCTCCGGTAATGACATTGTCAAAAAACTGAGGGCTTTCTTCAATGCGTTCCAAAAGATCTTTCGAAACGACCTCACGGTTTTGCATTTGTTCGTTCGTTAAAACTTTCCGGGACGAGCTTGATGCAAATCTTCCTCGTCCCAAGATTGAAATATAATCTTTTGCAGAGTAAAGTAAAAGGAAAGAGAAGTGCCGGAAGAAGAAGAATCTCGTGGTTAAAAAATTTAAGGATCTGGTTCTCCATGACAACCATTGAACTATTTCGAGCAGTTGTAAATAAAGTCAGATTAGCCAACATAATAGTAAATATCTGGAACAGATAAGTAGCCGAAGATTTATTGTAAGTTATGATCGTGGATGAAAGACTATAAACCAATGCAGTTAAACTCATTACTATCAAAAACCTGTTAACTGAATGACGATTTCGCATAGAAAATGGTCACTCTCATGGTCTTTTAGTGATTTCTAATTATTCCGAGTTATTATAGTAAATATTCTGATAAATCCATTGGTCGAATGTTTTTTTCCTTCGCTTAGGGTATGTCTTCCTTGATGGATCTATGTTCACTGCAACTTACGGCTTATTGTGATTATCCCAATAAAGTGAATTCACAGCCAATCTGTAATTGATGTACCCTGAATCAGTAAATACAGGTCCTTTACAGAGTGTGTCTAGAAATTTTCCGGTTCAGGATTGGTCTCCCAAATGTATGTTGCCTTTTTCTGCACAGCGCATCGCACTTGCATAGGAATATGTAAGGCTGTTTCTGGTTCCTTGCTACAAAGTCTGTATGCAAAGTCGCCATTGAATTGATCAATTTTCCAGGGGTGCTTTTTTAGAGTCGCATGTCCTGTAAGAATTATGGTTATTTTTAGATGTAGCCTACTTAGGTAAAGGAGTTCTGCAGCTCTCTTTTGGAAAGGGCTCTTATTGAAGGTTTTCCTAAAATTATGTCCTCGTCGATTTTTCCAGTACATTCGATGATGAGTGCGCCCTCTCCTTAATGAAGCTTCGGACAGCACTTCGTGAAATTCCTAAAGCAGATTCTGGACCTATATAAGCCTCACTAGATCCCTGTCTAGTCAATTCATCGGCTTTCTCATTGTCGTAATTACCGCAATGACCTTGTGCCCATAACAGTTTCACCGTGTTCTGCCAGTGCACTGAGTTCGTTGATGCATTCCCATACCAGCAGTTTAAATGATGCTTTAATGCTTGATAAAGTCTTTAAAGCTGCCTGCCTGTCTGATATAATATAGATCCGCTTGCTCCTGTAAGCCCTCTTACCGTTTTCAAGCACATACTGTAGTATGGCGTATATTTTTGTCTGAAAGGTAGAAACGTACTGACCTAGGGAAAATCTTAGCTCTACCTTGGGAACCTCAGTATATAGTCCAGCTGCGGTACCTCCTCGGTTTTAGAACCATCTGTGTACCAAATTAGGCTACCAGCTACAAATTCCTGTCTAAAAGTCTCGCTCCTACCTCAATCCTGCATGATTACCTCGAATAGAGAGTCATCACATATTTTTGAGGTCATGTGGTCCATCCTCATTTCAAGCAGAGCCCCCCCCCCCAGACTATCAATTATTCTAGTATGGCCTGTACCCGTATATGTCTTGTACAGTAAATTATGCAGGCTGTAGTGACCCAGTCTTGCCTCTCCCTAAATCACTATGTGCAGAGGTGGGAGGTCTAGAAGAATATCCATTGCTGCGGCGGGTGTGGTTGTCATCGCCCCTGTAATGCCCAAACAGGCAAATCTTTGTTCCTTGCCTAGTTTTAGTTTGGTAGTTTCTTGTATAACTTTGGGCCACCAGACCAAAGCTGGGTATGTAAGAGAGGATCTAACCACTCTGGTGTACAACCAGTGCACCATTCCTGGTTTTAGCCCCCACGACTTGTCATACATGCGTCTGACAACTGCTAGAGTTGTCACCGATTTGTCGACCACTTTCTCAATATGACGGTTCCAAGTAAGTTTAGAATCGAAAATGACTCCTAGATACTTTACTTCTCTCGAATTGGTCGAGTGTACTCATGTATATGTTAAGAAGATAAATGAGGCATACACTAGATCGTTAATTATCCGAATTATCCCGACGGACGATTTTTCGTAAAATAAACATTTCAACACAAATTCCTAGTATTTACCCATATAAAAAACAAAAAATCATTTCTAGACTATTGTTTTTGTAATTGCTTATCTATAAATAAAAAATAACTTTACATTGTCACACCGTACACCTGGATTTACGTAAACTCCGTCGCCGTGGTACTACTTTATTCTAGAGGTCCCCCAATATTTTAAGTGCAAGCAACAAAATTTAATTGATTTCTAGATGCAAAATTACATGCTCAGTGCAGCAACCATCACCGTCATTTTTTTATGGAAGACTATAACATTGATAAGGCTGTTAATCAGTTGAATAAAAACAATTCACAACATAAAAAAATTGAAAAGGCATAAGACTTTCTTGTTGCCGTTTTTTAAATAAAATGAAATTGAGACTACGAGAACTGCACGAATAGTTTGAGAATCACCACTAAAGAGCTACTTTTGCTACATATTTTAAGCAGTTAAGTTGGCAGCTCTTTTACGTAAGAATACTATCGGTATTAAATTAATTCTTCCGACAGCTTATAAAGACAGCATTTGAAGAGGTGACTGAGGCTGCATATAGTTATTTTGTTTGCTGAATGTTGAATTAAATTTGTTTTGTTTTCATTATTGTCTTAAAAATTGAAGTTATAGGAGCTAAATTTGATAAATATGGTGGATGTCCCAACAAGAGAGTATTGCTCTTCGTCAAGAACTGTTTAAGTATTTTGAGTGTTGTTGAAGCCTCTGAGAATTAATAAAAACAAAATTCGGTTATTTTCTAATCAGACCTCGTAATTATAATATGTAGATATGATGGAGGGAAATAAATAATAATTAATATAAATATGCCCCAATTAAAATTTTTAAATTTTTTTATTATTGAGGCTCAAATTATTCAATTGCTTTACATTTTCTGCCAATTTTTGCTCCACTTATCGTTTCGGATAACATGCAGCCGCGCACGTGGCCTGTTTTTCGTGAGATTTACAACCAGATGTTTTTTCGTAAGTTGGGGCAAGCATGCAAAGAGCCTCAGAAGTGCAGGTCTGTTAATTTTACTTCAGTTGTGATACGGATTCGGCAAGGTTCGGTTAGAAGTGCTGCATTCGAGTGATTGCAGGGAAGACTCGCAAGTACAGATACCCATGCTAGTGCAACGCAGACGTTTTAGCCGTGCCATATAGGAAGGAACGAAAAATTCTTCTAAAGGTAGGTCCCGTGAAGCAGTTAGGTTGCAAAAGTGTGAGGGCCTTCAAAGTTTTTCTAGTACCGGAAGAGAGAAAACAAAACTTAGTCTTATCTACTCATACATATGTAACGGTTGCAGTTACTTAGAGTCGAATTATTCGACTTTAGATATTTTGAATCCCCGTCGTCAAATAGAAGAATCCAGTTTATAAATACGTGACTTTTATTTAGAGACACACACCTCATACATATTATCGATATAAGGTTAGTCACAAGTACTGGAATTTTTTCTAGTTGAATCACCGGTAACCGTCAATGCACAAATGAAATACCACTAAAGCAAAATATGATTGCATGCGCTATATTGAATTCTTAATTAGTGTCCCTTCACGTGTGTGAAACTTGACTGAGACTATAACGTTCTACGTAATTGCGTAAATGATGCTACTTGCGCTTGTCGGCTATGGGGAGCCTTCAACGCAGCTATTGTAGCAAGGGATCCATGGTAACGTAGTTGGAGAAGAAAATGAATCTTTAAGAATTCTCGATGTTGGGCAAATCGTCACTTTTGTGGTTTCAATTCATTCTGGATTATTCAACTTCCTTACGTTGGGTCCAAGGCGCCTTTCTTCTCTTATTATATTAAAATTTTCGTTTTGGTGGATTGGTGCGTTATCGAGTTATCCGTTCACAGGCATTTTTCGCCGAATACACGGTATCAAGCAAATTATAATACGAAAACTTTTTTTTATGGTGATCTGTGTAGTTACTTAAGACAACGAAACCGTCGTTAATCTAGTAAGATTAGCTTTGTTTTTCTTATTTTAATTTTTTTTTGTATTTCTACTTATGTTTTGTTGTGCTTTTTTACAGATTCCAACTACGATGAGCCGCAAATATAAATTTCTTTTCAAAAATTACTCTCCTAGAAGCAGCGCCATCAAAATTCGTACCCTGATCTTTCTGCTCCTCTTTTAGCCCTTTGAATTGACTGTCATTCTTCTAGTGCATTTCCTTTTTTTATATCATTTTTGTCGGTTTTCCGTTTTTTACTTAGACCAGTCGACTATTTTCCATAGTTGTCTGGGAAGCAGTTAATAATTTTTGGATTCATTTTTTGTTTATTGAATTCTGTAATTCTATAATTTAGTACTTTCATCCAAGTTACCCTATCGAATGGAAAGTAATTAAATTTATTACTTCTCTTCTTCCTCATTGGATCCATCATTCTTTAATTGTTGTTTTATTTTTTAAAAATTCATCTGTAACAAGTTATTTCTCTAATAATAATTCTTCCCACTTTTGTATTAATCATTATGATATTTCTTTCACCTCTCTTTTGTTATTCTTATTCAGGTTTATTTATCTCTTTTGTGAGCCTGACTGTAACGAGACAGATAATATGGTGATTGTCATCAAGTGAATTGATCACTTGTTTTCTCTCCCACCCACCCTTCTTATTTCTTCAATATTTTTTTACAATCATTAAGAACTTATTGTAAGGAGTTATTTATGTAAACATAATTTATCCCCTCTCTTGTATTAATATTTATTTTTGCTTAAATTTTGTTTGTATTTGCTCAATCGCCGGGCCTTCCCCACTAAACTCTGTTTTCGGTAATTGAGCTCTCATCTTTAAAATTAAAAAAAATTAACTACTAATGGATTTTTCCTCCCTGAAGTGTTATTCCATCCGAGCGGGTAATATGAAATAACTCTCTAAATGTGTTTCTTATTTTCCGCCCTCTCCTGTTTACTTATATTTCTGAAACGGTTAGACTTTGAGCTTAACTGCACCAGTTCGGTTTCTAGCAATTAAACCCTGATTTCAGATTCACAACTCTAAATTTCAAAGATTTTTTCCTTTTCTAAATGCCCTATGGAAAGTGGGTAATACAATAGTTTAAATTTATTCCTTGTGCTTTATCCTCTACCGTCTTCATTTTTAAGTAGTGTATTTTTTGGTTCTTTAAGTATTTTACCATCAAAAGTTATTTTTGTAAACTTTTTTTTTCTATTATGCATTAAACTATATTTTTGTTACGTTATGTTTGTATTTTCACTTAGTAAGTCGTTCTCCCTAAATTCAGCATGGATCTTGGCAAATAAACCTTTATTTTTAGATTCAAAACTCGCGTCCCCCTTCCCTCTATAACGCTACAAGTTACTTTATTGGGACGAGTAATGTAATAGTCGAAACTATCTAAATTTTTCTTACATTATTTCAATAATATGTTTCTAACTTTTTAAAAATTTGGTTACACAAATTATTTTTGTAAATATAATTCATTCCACTTCTCATATATTAATTCACAGAATTAGTCACTTGCCCCCCTCCCCCATTCAATTCAGTTTTTAATAACATCTTTAGATGCGAAACTACAACTTGCAAAGAATTTTCCTTTTTCAAAACACTCTATCGAGATTGAGTAATAACTTAAATTGATTCCTTGTTTATTCTCTTCCCTTCTACTTTATATTTAACCAACGGTATATTTATCACTTTTTTGTGATACATCTTCTCCTCCCATGCGTTAACCTTTATTTTTGTTCTTATAATAATTTTACATATACACGCGGAACGTTGCCCACTCCTTATGGTGCTCATTTTGAGATTAAACATTACAACTAGTCGCAATTTTTTCCTTTAATTACTCTTTTTGGGGTGGGTAATGCATGTAGCTGAAATCAACTACATTCATTGCTTACCTTTTTTCCTTTACCCTCCCACATTAAATTATAGCTCATCAAACCCCCTCTTATCTCCAAAATTTTTCGATTAAATCTGGACAATATATAAGCAATTGCTCAAACTATTTAACCACCACCCTACCCCATTTCACAGCCACAGTGATTCTATTAGAATTGCGTCTGCGCAAGCAGCTTATACATTGCGTAATTATGCGGATGCGTGCGCGTACGTAAATTGCCCACTATATAAGCGTAACTGCTGCGTCTGCAGTGCGAAATTCAAATGCTGAACTTACGAGCGCTTTACTAAAAAATTGAGCATCGCGCATGGCTGCATGTAGTTTGCGGTGTGGGATAAACATGGATTTGAGTATTATGGAGGTGAAATTGCATGTTTTGCTGTAGTGCCTCCAGAAATAAAATTATATTTTTTTTAGTTTAGTATAATATTTACTTAAATTTTTAGCAAAGTGTTAGTACGGGTTAAGGTTAAAAAAATAAAATTTAAGAATTGATAAAGATTGGTAAACAGAACTTAGAGTGGTAACCAAGGTTCAAACGTAGTTATACTGTTAATATCAATTTAATAGTACGTTACTGCAAATAAGTTCAAAAAGTTATGAAAAATAAGGCGTTTTCGCTTACATTTTGATGAAAATTATTGTTTCGAGGTACTTTGATAACTAAAAATATACATCCATAGAATGGCTTTCACTATAGATTTCGTCTGGCAGATTGAACCATTTGTCGGACAGGACACTATAAACTTTGTCAACATAAGAACTCTAAATCAAATTTGGTTTTTTTTTTAATCCTGTTAAAACCGACCTAATGGGTTTTGCCTACGTATATAGAAAGTGTTGGAAATAAGCAGAATTGAAATGATATCAAAATGAATCGGCGCGTAGACGTGACCATATTTGGCTTCTTACAAGGTCCACTAGTCTAAGCTCGTAACTTTCTTCTTTGGGAAGCCTTGGCGTTCGAAGTTGGTGTACTATATAATTTGAGGTGCTTCCAAAGTAGCGAAACAGGTGTTTAGGCAATCTTGAACATGCCAAAGATTGCTGTAGATCATCAGGCCTGCAACATGAAGAAACTGCAATGCGCTGTAAGGATTCCAGGAACGTGGTGAGGTACTGTATTGAAAACATCCCGGGATGGTGGCCCAGTCCTGGTATAACAACTGCGGCGAAAATTTCTGAGACGGGCGTCGCGGAATTGATTGGGGTTGTTAGTCAAGATGGGCGGAGGCTGGAGTATCCACTTTCATCGCTCATGCATAGATGTAGCCTGAAGTGGCTGCTATCCCCGGAAGCTGGCTGGGTGTGAGCCCTGGCAGTTAGCACAAGTTTCGGACTCATCTCGGGACTTTTTGTTTTAGGAACACGAGCGACATGAGTCGTCTCTTGAAACCCTTCCCCATGCGCCTTATTGTAAGGATGTGGATGCCTAGATCGGGAAATTCCTGTTTCAGCTCATCCACGAAGACATTCTCGGAAACACCGCGCTTGACGGTGCGGAGATGCCCACCCGCCTTTAGGAGGTGGAAATGATGCTGTATCTTCGTTTCCTCCAGAAAGCTAGTCAAGCACCGGTAGTGTCGAATGTAGCGATATAAATATGGTGATTCTATCCACTACATTCTTGGCCTTGTCAAAGCGGATGACATTAAAAACTGTAGACCAGGCCTCTCTCTTCAGCAAGATAATCGAAGAAATTCTTACTCACGGGTGAGCGTTCACCAGACGAGTTGGTGTACCTGGGCTAGGGCTGGTGTGCTCTAAATTGCTCTCTAGCAGGGAATGTGGAGGCGATCGTAGCGCAATAGCGCTGGCTGAAACGGCTGGGCAGTTGCCGGGGTGGCCCGCCTGTTTCTCTTCGACCGGCTGGCTAAGAACTCTCTGAGGAGAACAGATATGCTCTCCGGGTCTTTTAAATAGCGCTGCTGTATGCAGCGCCAAAGACTTCACAGAAGGTCATCCCCCATCCCCTCCATCCATGGAGAGAACAGGGTCACTTACACCTTTGCCGACAAAGTCGAAGCGTTCGTTAGCAGTTTGAGGCGTCAGTGCACCCTTGACTACACCGACGCCGACCTTTGACGATAAGAACACCACCGACAACGCCGTAGGAGGGGCAAGAGCTCCACAGCCACCTAGAGTCCGCCTTCTACAAAAGTCCTCCAGCTGACCCAAGCTTTGAAACTGCAAAAAGCACCCGGACATGACGACATTCCCAACCGAGTGTTGTAGGCACTCCCGAACAATGTACTCGTCTTCATCATCACCATTTCCAACGTTGTCGTCCGATTACGCCACTTTGAGATCCTTTGAAAAGTTGCCGATGTCGTGATACTTCCCAAATGTGGGAAGACCGACCAGCATGTTCCCCTAGATTACCATCCCTTCAGCCTTCTGCCGACCTCAATTAAGCTGGTGAAATGCATTATACACCGCCGGCCATTAACAGCATTCGAAGACCTACAGTTAATTCCAGATAATCAATTTGCATTCCGCCCGGCCACTCCACAAACTCCCCCGGGTGGTGGAAAAAATATTTGAATACCATCGCAACAATCTTCCTTGATGTGGCCAAAGCCTTCAACAATGATTGGCACTACTCTCCTGGAAACGGTAGATCGGGCAGTGACAAAGACTCTTGGCTTCCCCCTGTATCCCGGGAGAGAGCTGTCCTTTCGTGAAGAATTAACGATTTACAAACAAACCTCCACCCGATCATAATGTATGCCTCCCCCACTTAAGCGTGCTATGCCAAAACACACGTCACCGAAGAGTGACGGGTTGAGTTTAGTTCCCTAATTCCCTTTTTTCCCTGGAAAGTCTCGGCTTTAAAATTTGTGTATCATTACAGACAATTTCAGAGTAGCGGAAGCCTGATGATGCCTCCGGCTCCACCTACTTCACCTACTTCGCCCAGTAAGTAAGTAAGTAAGTAAGTTAAAACATTTCTCTTCAGCTTCACGTTTTAAACATAGTTATAGAATCATCGGGACCATGACATGAACATTCTTGGCTTACAAGTTCCCTGGGTCTAAGCGCCTAACCTTTCTTTCTGGAGTTGAAAGTTGGTTGACTCTCGGCGTTTTTAGAATGGCAAAAGCTGAGTTGGTACTCAGGTGTTTAGGCCAAGGATAGATTTTATGTCGTTGCTGCAGGTTATCAGACCTGCTACCACCTTCACGAAGCCACTACGACACCCTGGAAAGATTTTAGAAATGTGGTGGAGTCAACTTTCTAGAAAAATCTGGCGATGGTGGCTCGACCCTGATGTTCGGATTGCGGTCAAAAGTGTATTGGAAAATCGCAGATGTTCTGATGCTTCCGAAGTCTGGGAAGGCCGGTTTGTATCTAGGATTATCGAAAATGTTCAACTGATTCCAGAGAATTACTTTGGATTGTGCCCGGCCACTCCACCAACTCTCCGGATGGTTGAAAAGATCTATGAAGGCTTCCTCAAGAAGCATACCACCACAATAATATTCCTAGATGCAGCCAAGGCCTTCGACAAGGTTTGGCACAACTCGCCTGGAAGCCGCCGTAGATCGAGAGGTAACAAAGCCCCTGGGTTTCTTCCTTTATCCCGGGAGCCTACTATATTTTCGTAACAAATTAACGATTTACAAGACGAATCTCCGCCCGATTATGATGTATATCTACCTCGCCTGGGCATTCTGTGCCAAGACGCACATCATCGAAGAGGAAGAGATGTAGGGATTAGTTTCGGAAACCCGTAATCTCGCTAAGCTGACATTGACATATTTGCCATTTAAGGCACATCGGTTTAGTCTAAGCCCTTAACCTTTCTTCCTGGAAAGCCTCTTCTTGTAGTTGGTATACTGTTACAGGAGCTTTCAGAGTGGCGGAAGCTTGATGGTGGCCCAGGCGTTCAAGGAGTACAGATGCGCTACCTGCTCCACCTGCCTTGCCTACTTCACCGCTGATCCGAGCAGCTCCACCTGCGTCGCTACCGGCTCTAACCTTTCCACATACTTTGCCATCAGTTCCGGCCGCTCCACCTACTTCGCCATCGGTTTCAAGCAGCTCTGCCGGCTCTTCTTTTCGGGTGCCAGCTCGTCGCCTCCTCCAGGTGCTCTAGGTGTGTCCTCATACTCATCGGCTCCACCAGGTATGCCAGTATTACCGTCGGCTGCCACTCCTGGGCCCTTCAGGTGTGCCTTCGTTTCCGTCGGCCCTATCTGATGTGTCGCCAACACCATCGGCTCTACCAGGTTATCCAGTCGCGCTATCGTCCTAGTCACCTCCATCTGGTGTGCCACCGTCTTAGACCTGTTCAAATGTTAGTGGTGTTAGTGGGCGGGTTAAGAACAAACACAGAAATTCACCTACAAACTACTCTCTGTGCTTGTATCCCGAACTGCCAGTGAGAGTATCCCATCGCCGACACCGGCGCTCACCGACCGTCACTGCACCAACAGAAGATCCTCCTTGGTAACATGATTAATGCGCAACTATGCGGCGCATACGACTGGAACGGCGCATGGACGTGAACATTCTTGGCTCACAAGTTCCCTGGGTCTAAGCGCCTAACCTTTTGTTCTGGCATAGGACAGTTTCATATTGGCGAAAGATTAGTTGGTACTAAGGTGTTTAGGCAGTCCTGAACATTCCAAGAAGCTGACTGGGGTTGTTGGTCATGGTAAACGAAAGGTGGAGAACTCTTCCCCCCTCATCGCTGCGGCATAGCTGCGGCTTGAAGCGGCCGCTGTCTGTCGTAGCGCTACCTTGGGAAAGATAGGACATTCATTTCTGGTAGCTGGCTGGGTGTGTCCAGGCCTCTTTCTCCCGCAAGGTGATAGGTGAGATCTTTTTTTTTATCAGGCATCGCAGGTGATGGACACGGATACGTTTGCGCGTCGGATTTAAAATCTGCATCTCCGTTGAAACTCTTCTTAGTGGAGCTGGCTGATGCAGTTGAGGCAACTGGTGTGTGGCCAATGTGCTCGCCTGCTTTCCTGCGTCCAGCAAATCTCTGAGGAGCACAAACATGTTCTCCGGGTGCTCTAGACAGCGTTGCTGAAGGCAGCACTAGAAACTGCGCAGCAGGTCCTCCAAATTTTGTCCATCCATGAGGAGATAGGCATCGCTTTACACCTTCGTTGACAAAGTCGAGGTGTTCGTTGGCAGTCTGAAGAGTAATGCACCCTCGACTATTGACCGACCATTGACCATAAGAAGATTATCGACTGCGCCCTAGGAGGCAGAAGCTGCACGACCACTTGAAGTCTGCGTCCTACGAAGAAGTCCTCAAATTGATCCAAGTCTTGAGGCTGCGAAAGGCGCTCGGACATGACTGTATTCCCAACCGAGTGCTACAGGCTCTCCCAAAGAGGATAGTCGTCTGCATCACCACCATGGCCAAAGTTGTTGTCAGACTACGCCATTTTCAGATCCCCTGGAAAGTCGCGGATATTGTGATGCTTTCCAAGGCTGGAAAGACCGGCCTGCTGCCGGTCACAGACAGTAGTCGAAAATCTCCAACCGATTCAGTTCGTATTCTGCCCGGCCACTCTACCATAACCACCGACCAACTTTCCGGATGGTTGAAAAGATCTATGAAGGCTTTCTCGAGAGGCCTACTATCACAACAATTTTTCTAGGTGTAACCAAGGGCCATTGACAAGGTTTGGCACAACTCGTTGAAAGCCGCCGTAAATCGGGCGGCAATGAAAGGCCATTTGCTTCCTTCTCTATCCCGAGAGCCGGCTGAATTTAAGTAAAAAATTAATGATTTACAAGAAGAACCTCTGCCGGACTATGATGTATGCCTACCCCTCTTGGGCGTTCTGTGCCAAGACGCACATCACTGAAGAAGAAATGATTTAGGAATTAGTCTCGGGGACTCCCAACCTCGCCACGTTGACATCCATCCTTAGCATTTAAGGCATATGGATCTAAGCCCCCTAAGTCCTAAGTTTTCTTCCCTGGAAAGTCTCGGCTTAAAAATTGATATACCATTACAGGCACTTTCGGAGTGGCGGAAACTTGATGTTGATCCAGTCGTTCAGGGAGTACAAGTGTGCCAACGGCTCCACCTGCCTCAACTACTTCGCCGTCGGATCAAGCAGCTTCTCTATCTTCGTCGCCACCGACGTTCCCGTCGGCTCCACCTGGACTGTCACCATAGATATCGGCTCCACCAGGGCCTCCAGTTAGTCCATCATCTGAGTCTGTTCCACCAGGTGTGTGGCCGTACAAAACTCGTTCGAGTGTTGAGTTAGAGAGGATTAAGGCTGTGTAAGTAGAGTAATTATAATTAATATATTATAGTGTGGGTTCAGGTAATTTAAGGTAGGCCAGGTTAAGTGTATGTATTAAGAACAGAGATTCACCCACAAACTATTCTCTGTGCCTGTGACCCGAGTTGCTAGTGGAAGTGTCCCACCACCGACGCCATCGATTCGTCGACCAATGCCACGCTTACAAAAGACCCTCCTGGGTAACACGGTTAACGGATGAAACAGCCGATCGCATGCACTGCTCGCTCGTAATTTGAATCATCGGCAGACGAGGGAGTGGTTATTGCTGGGTTAACAGATCTTGGTGATTGAAGAGTATTTTAAGAATTATTGCTTTATTTTTTGTAGTTGCTAAATTATCCATTTAAATTGTATTTAAGATGTGCCAATTAATTCTGTGTCTTTTTGTCAAAATTTGATCGTAACTTCAAATATTTACACTAATATCAGATATCAAAATATTTTTTCTTGTCATAGGTGGAAGTGTATTTAGCTGGATTGTGATTTAAAGGAGAAGGGGCGTATTTAATATGAAACATAAAGAAAAAGTTTGTTACTCTTCTGCGGGTTTTTTTTTCATGAACATATGCGATTGAACGTTGTCATAGAGTAGAAGTGTTCTTTATCCCTCTAGGCTTCAGCAGGTGTAGAACAAAACTTTTTTGATGCGGATATTTTGACTTGAAAACTTGGACAGTTGCCAAATTGAAAACCATTTTAGTGGGATTTTTGATACATTATTGAAGATACTGTACACGGAATTAATTTACGTATCTTATAATCTATAAAATGTCTATGTAAGTTTGTAAAATATGAAGCTTAACGATTTGTTATGCGATTAATACGATTTCTAAATTAATATTTTATGACTTGAATTTTATATTTTAAGTAATATTTTTGTTAATTTTGTTAGACGTTTGTGTAATTTTCCAACAAAAAAAAATACTTTCGGTGCTGTCACAGTACTTGTTTTTGGACTTAAGTGTAAACAAATTTCATTGTACCTTGTGCAATAGAACGCTGGAAAAGAATTAACCTAAGTGGTAATAAAATGTAGATTTCATGTTTGCATTTGTTTCCTTGTAAAAGCGTTTATTGTTGGTTTAGTTTGTACAAAATTAGATTCATACTACGAGACATGTACGTACAGTATGTATAAATGCTTTTTGGATATAATAAAAATAAACCAAAAAAAATCCGTCTTTACGATTATTCGCATGTATATATAAAGCTTCGATTTGTAAAGCTATACATCCATAATTTTTATAATGGTTACTCCATTTCAAATTACCATAAAAGAATTCTGTTGGATACAAAAGTTGATAATGCAAAAAAATGGAAGAACAGTTTTGTGGAAGCTGAAAAATATTCCATACTTGTACCCGAAAGATGTTCTGAAGTTACTGCCGATGAAAAGGTGAACTCGTTAAAGGCGATAATATCTTCTTAAGTTCTCGATTTTAGTGGTGAAGTCGACATTGGCAAATCAAATAAAGCAGCCGCTGTTGAACTGTGAACCTGTAATCCTGGATTGAAGAAATGCGACATTATTATTTTAGCTTTCAACCCTTGGTGTTGGATATAATCCAAAAGTGAGCTTTCTTATCTTAATCTTCCAATAACGCTAGAAGAGCACGTTGAACGAGTGTGTGGTTATCATATTTTTGAACTTGAAGATAAAGTTGACTAGGGCAAGATAAAAGTGCTTTTAGGGGTTGAAAAAATTCTAAAAAGATTTTTGTGCATTGTTACTTTTAAAACACCTGAAGTGTATGACGACATAGATTGCTTGCCCGAACAATGTGTTTTATATTATAAAGGATATCGTGTTTTAAATTTTACAAATTTTTAAATTTATATATATAGTTATTAATATATATATATATATATATATATATATATATATATATATATATATATATATATAAAGTAAACAAAGACAGCTGGTATGAAATGTGGCGTGGCTGAGCTCTGAGCATAGGTTTGGTTGCGTATCTTCAGGATCGTTTTGCATATTTTACTTTCGTAAGGCCACCCCATCGACTTATTCCACTGTCATCATTTGTAAATAAATTGTTCCACGTTTCCACCTTGCAAAAATTTCAGGGAAAGCGGGTGAGAAATTGTCAGCCTAGGACGCCCAAAATGTCTTTTTGCGGACAATCCTCGTGAAACGATAAAGGAGAAGTTGTTCAAGTTTAATAATTGGTGTAATAAATACCTGTATAAATCTTTAACTGTAATGTATGATTTAAGTATTCAATTTTTTAACAATTTTTTCACAGGTTCCATGCCAACTCCCGCGATCAGCGAGCATTGGGGATAGTGTTTTGTCACCACATTATCGATATATGTTATACCAGTAAATAATAATAATCCAAGCTTATATCAAAACATTGTAGCCAAAGAGCAAATTACTCGAAAGCACATTGACACGATTCGGGATCGTCATGCTACAATGGTCCCTGATGAACTAGATCCTGACCCCACTTGGGATGAAACAATGAACATACTTTTTTAGAATAAGATAAATGTGAAATATTAAGTATAGTTATCTTTTTTAAAATATGTCTAAGTAGTTTTTAAATAAAATAATATTAAAAATATGTTTTCTATTAAACCAGGATACTAGCATACGATAATAAGCAGAACTACAGTTTATAATTGTAAAAATTGTTTATATTCATTTGTACCATTAACACGTGTGCGCGTGTGCCTTGAAATTAAAGATGGCTCGAGAGTTCTCAGGCCCGATTAATTTCGTGTTGCAAATGATTGACGAAACCTATAAAAAACATAAATAAACACTAAAACTGTTATAATTTGAAAAATAGATTAGACTTGTCGATTATAACATTCGATTTATAAATTGACAACGGTCGGATTTCTAAAGCTAAAACCGTTTTACTAAGATTAGGTTTAACCGCAGAAGCAGTGGAAATTATGATACTAGGGCCGAGTATAGCTGCTGAAGAAATATATAAAACCCTGCCACTAGGCCCAGGTGCAGGTGATGGAGAAATAGTTGAAGATTCGGTATTCTTACACGTATTTATTTCTTTAGGTATTTTCCATCTGGATTTAGACGGTCTGTTACAAAACAAGTTAAAAAATCATGGTCGCCAAAAATGTCCGTTAAAAGGAAAAATTCCACAACTGAGAATATATTTGAATTTGTGAACGCCAGAGTATACGTAGATGCAACTATTTCAGATATGTCTTATATGGTCATTGATGATTTACCATCCAAGCACTGCAAAAGAAATTAACATGTCTCTTCAAGTACCGTATACGGTTTGGTCCAGTGGCTAAAGACGGTGAGTACAATGAGGAGGAAAGAAAGAGAGAAAACCATTATCTTTAGCGTAATTTAATCCATCGATCGAAAGATGGGAATCACGATTATCGAGCAATAATAAGCAAGGATGATCTTTTGAACTCTTTGCATGGTTAACAAAATGGTGCATGAAAGTGATGAAATGTTCCTCCTTCATCCACCCTGAAGGATTGTTGGTCTCACAACCTATTAGGCGAGCGGGGCATCCTCAAAAAGTGGCTTGGAAATAGCAATATGTGACCATGGAGTTCTAGTCGCTAAAACATGTTTATTCTCATGTTTCTGAGGTCGTTGAACACGATTACGATGATATTTTTTTGCTAAAAATGGGACGTCGATGTATAAAATGGCTTTTTAGTAAAAAATTAAGAAAACATTTTTTCACGATTTTTTACGTTTAACTCGCGACATATCCGGTAATTTTTAACATTTCTTTTTGAAATTTTAACCACATATTCTTCGTGGTATGAGCTAAAAATGAGTCTTATCGGAAATCTCTGAGGCGTTATATTGCTCAAGCAGCGAATTTTACAATTTGAACTTACCGATTTTACGACTTTTTATGTACTATCGCAAAAGTTGTGCGACACACACACACGCACATATTAGCTTAGGCCTTCTAGGCCTATGGCTTCTTTGCCCTTAAGGGTTGGTATTTTTTATCTGTAACACTATCTTCTTCCATACATTCCTGTCCTGGACTTTTTGTTCCCAACTCTTCACTTCGGCCTCTCTTAAATCTTTTTCTACCGCTTCTAGCCATTTCTTCTTGAGTCTACCTCTCTTTCTCTTCCCCCCCTTCGCTAGTAGTATTCTTTTTGGAATCCTATTCGGCTGCATTCTTTCCATGTGTCCTAACCACCTGACCATTAAACCCTAATTCTTCGTACTATTGTGGGTTTTCCATAGACTTCTATAATTTCTTTATTTGTTCACTTTCTCCAGTTTCTTATCCTTAATTCCTCCGTAAATACTCCTTAATAGCTTTCTCTCCCAAGCTTTCAAATTCTTTACCTCTTGCTTGTTCATTACCCAGAGTTCGGAGCCGTACAGGACTGCAGGGCACACTACCGTTCTATACAATCGTATCTTAGCTGCCAAGGAGACGTATTTGGATTTCAACAGTTTTCTCAGTGCTCCAGCTGCTTTATTTCCTTTTCCTAATCTCTTCTCTATTTCTATTTTTTCATCACTTTTGTTGATTATTGTCACTCCTAAATATTCAAATTGCTTAACTTCTTCAAAGTAATACGTCTTTCCTTCTGCTGTAGTAACTTCTAAATGTTGTCCTTCTCTTACTTCCCGACCATCTGTCATTTTTATGTTCTTAGTTTTGTCGGTATTCACCTGTAACCCATATTCTCTTGTCTTTCTTTCCAAATTGTTAAATACTGCTTTTAGTTCCTCTGGTGATCTAGTGATTAGCGCAACGTCGTCAGCAAATGCAATACATTGGTGCTTATTTTGATATATAATTGATGTAGTTTTAATTTTACTTTCTCTTATTATGACTTCAAGTACTATATTGAGAGTGTTGTCGAAAGTGGGTCCCCTTGTCTCAGGCCTATCTCCACTTCAAACTCTCTGATAGGTTACCTCCCACCATTACTCTGCTTTTCGAGTTATTTAGCGTCATACAGACTAGTCGAATTATTCTCTCAGTAATATTAAATCTTTTCATTGCGTCATATATTTTTCGTCTTATGATCCTATGATACGCTTGTCGGAAATCAATAAACAGAATGTGCAATGGTAAGCTTTGTTCATAACTTGTCACTTGTATTTGTTTTATATATAAATTTGGTCTGTTGTGGATCTCCCTTCTCAAAATCCTCCTTGGTAGTCTCAATGATTTCTTTTGTACATATTTCTATTCTATTTCTATCTCTAGCCAAAATCTTGTACATTATATCAAGTAACGCAATCCCTGGTGGTATTCCCTTTTTTATGTATAGGGAAGATAACTGCTTTACTCAATGTCTGGCATTCTCTCTTCTTTCCACAGTTCTTTTATTACGTCTGTTATTCATGTCCACAACAGTGGGCCTCCTGCTTTCGGGTGTTCCGCCGGTATAGTATTTTCTCCTGGGCTTTTATTTTTTGCTAATTTTGCTATTATTTCTTCTATTTCTTGTTGTGTTGGTTTTCTTACTTCTTGTTCTTCTGTTACTGTATTTTCTAAGTTTATGGGATTAGTCTCTCCTTCTTTTTTCTTTTCTCCTAATAACTTTTCGAAGTAGTGTGCCCATACCTCCGCTTTCTCTTTCATATCTCCTACTACCTCGCCTTGCTCGTTTCTATAGTATTCTAGTGTTCCTACTTTCTTTCGTCTACTTCTTTTGGCTTCTTGATAGAAATTTCTTATATCATTGTTTCTATAATGTTCCTCCACCTCCTTCAGCTTTTTATCCAGTTCCTCCCTTTTCTTCCTTCTACATATACTCTTCGCTGCTGCTCTTTTTTCCTTGTACATTCTCTTACTTTCTTGCGTCCCTTCCTTGAGCATATTTATCCTAGCTTTGCCTCTCTCTTCACAACTTTTTTTGTAGTCAGTATCATACCAATCTTCTCTGCTTGTTCCTTTGGGTTTCTTCAGCAGTCGCTGCGCTATCTCTGTTAAAGTTTTTTCTACTACTTCCCATCTTTTTTGTATCCCTTGCACTGTAGATTCTCCCTCGAGATTTCTTGTAATTTCTGCTTCGAAACTTTTCCTCTTCTCCATATTCTCAAGTTGTTTTACGTCAGTTTTTTTTAGGTCATTGTTCTCTTCTTTGGCTTCTCTTGGCAGTTCTTCTCTTAATTTTATTAGTACTATGAAATGGTCCGTGTCTGTGCTGTCTGCTTCGCGGTAGCTTCTAGTATCTTGGGTGGACTTCGCATGTCTAGACTCTATCAGCACGTGGTCTGTTTGATTCTTAGTGTTACCATTCGGGGATACCCACGTAGCTTTATGGTGATGGAACTGTGTACTCATGATCTTCAATTGGTTCTTCATTGCAAACTCTATTAATTTTTTCCATTTTTGTTTGATTCTTAGTGCATACTAGTTACTCCTATATCTCTATAGTCTTCCTCTTTCCCCACCTTCGCATTAAAATCGCCAATGATTATTGTTAGGTCATACTTGGATAACTTACTTTTTGTCATCAAATTCTTTGATAATTACGACAGCGTTTGATTCAGAATTACAGTTTTGACGTTATTTATCCAGAAATAGTACATTTTTTCCATTATAAACCAAACTGCACATGCATTATGTTGAAAACATTTAGTTTTGCCATTGACTTTAGGAATTCAGACATCAAAAATCATCTAACAGATTTTTTAATTTTCACAGGTCTCTTATGATCACAGAATCAAAGTTTTATGGTTTATTTACATTTTTAAATTATTGATATTTTGTAAAGAAATTGCCGGAATCTCTGAACTACAGAACTGTCAAACTTCAATTGATTACAATATCATAAACTAAACTGATCGCAAAGTATTGGAATAGCATAAAAATACATCCTGTATATATATGGAAAATATATTTATAATTTTCACCCTATCAATCCCTCTTGCTTTTAATTCTTATCTACAGTATTAAAATTCAAATATCTGCTTTTAGTATGTTCAAAATTTGGTTGAAAGAAACTTTCTATGGGCATCTCCTTGTTTATAATCACATTTTTTGGAAAACTAACATCATCTTAGTATAACAACTGAAGCAGACTCATACTCATATTAAAGGCGATGTTTTGGAAGAACCTAATAAATGATTTTAACAAAGGTAATACTGATAGTTTTGAGATCCTTTGAAACATGGTGTAAATAACCATATTAGTTTGATACACAACTAACCATTTAGCACAGTTTAACATCAATAGCAACATTTATTTGGTAGAGCTTGATTGCTTTTCCCTTACACAAAAAACACGTCGTTTGCTATCATAACAACGCACGCTCTTATATTAAATGCTTTGTGGTTGAATCTATATCCAACAAGAGATAAGATCTGCTGTTTTATCCGTCCCACCTTTCTAATAAGTTCTCAGTGGTCTATTACGTCAACTGCTTGCTAAAAACTTTTAAGTGGGCAAAGTCTATAACAATTTGGATTTGTCTAATATTGAACCATGGATTATCTTAAATCACCAACACTTTTTTAATCGTGGAATCCCCCATCTTCCAATAAATGAGCAGCGATAAATGAAATTGATGGTAATTACACTCCAAAATGATTATTGGAACGTGTTTTATTTTTTTAATAAAAATTGTCTAAAAAAAAACAAACAATTGTTCATCAACCTAATATTAATGCCCTTAATGCAGTTGTGTTACAATTAGGGTAACTTTACGTACTGAATTGGCAACGAAAAAAGAATTTGCTAGTCATTAGATGCAGAGAACAGATGACAGCATTTTTTGAAAAATTTTAAGTGCAACTGCTATATCATCTACCATATATTTTAGAGTCCGTTCTATGAGCATCAATTTGAAACAGCACAAAGTACTTTATATAGATATACATAAACTAGGTGTTAGAATAAATAAAAAATTTTATTAATACAACAGTTATTTAAATATTCAACTAAAAACTACAATTAATACTTAGTTGAACCTCCTTTACTGTTCATAATTTAATTAAATTGCCTATAGTTATATGAAGTATTTTCTACCATTCCTCTGTTATCACTGATATTAATTCGATTTTCTTGCTAGGCTCTTCTGGTCTTTTGGCCAGATTTTATTGGATAATGTGTCCCAGTTTTTCAGTTGAAGTTTGTCTGAGAACTGACAAATGTCAAATTTGCTGATCCTCTTTGCACATGTTAAGTGTATGCATTCAATGTTAAGACCATTCTCAAAGAAACATTTCCTTTAAAGAGAATGTTTAAATGCCTCCATGCTCAGGTTCCACTACCATCATTAAATTGATAATATAAAATGATACGTTGGAAAGTCATTTCATCAAGAACGTATCCGTTTCCAAATCCTGTCTACGCTTTTTCTGGAGGATGTCCACAAAAACTTCTTGACAATGCATTTGCACAACCTCACACTATGTAGGAAGCCTTGAATGACGGCTTCTTTTAGTACTGCTAGTTTTATTCATTTCAAGGAACTTGAAAGGCCAAGTCTTGCAGTGATGATTGTTTATCATTTCTTTTAAATTGGGAAATAACTCAATAACTTGGCAAAAGTATTTTTAAACACACTTATTTCTCATTGCAAGTCACTATAAATTAGCCTGGCCTATAATATGCTCAAACTGAAATTGATTTTTGTACCCAGACAAATATGATATAGTTCAAGCAACACTAAGTGTACAAAAGTTTGGAATTTTTTTGCAAAACTTTAAGACTTTGAAATATGAACTTTTACTTAGCGTCTATTTTACTTTGACACTCTATTGCATATGTTAGTATTGAAACAGATGACCAGAATAAGGCACTTTAAAAGTGGTATAAACAAATGCACCATTAAGCAGATTGCAATGCAGACCATTTTGAGTACATTCAATAAAATTTATGATTTTGCAAATTATAGATTTTATATATCTTAAAAATTTAAGTTTTAACCTTCATACAAATAAATTAAGGGGAGGTTCTCATCTAGCACCCAAAATTCAAGGCGAATTTTGCGATTTTTTTTCTCGTAAACAGTAATAAATGAACAACTCAATGCTTTTGATGCTTATGTAATATATTTTGAAGCTTACAAAAAATTTTTTTTTATAAAAAATAATGTAATATACGCTGTTGGCACTGTCGGAAGCAGGGTTGCCTAAAAAAAAAGTCGTCTTGACGGGCGCCATCGTAGCTCCTGCAAATATTATCGGAATTCAAAAATCCAAAAAGTTTTCGAAAATATATTACTGTAGTTAGATCCTACACCGATAAAATCAATAAAAAATCAAAAATTTGTAAAATGGCGGACTTGCAAATTTTAGTGCTTATTCGTTTTTTTGCTCTTTGAAGAGCTGTAACAATAAAAAATAATAACAAATATTGTAATTTTATTGCTATAGGATCCAGCAAATTTAATCTACTTTCAAACAAAAAAAAAGTACATAGCGATACGTTCAGTAGTCTCCCAGATATCGTGGCGCCCAGTTCAAAAAACATGGTTTAGAGAAAAACGCGTAAACGTTTCCGTATGCAAACTTTTTGGTTTAATGATAAAAATATGTACCTTTTGGCTAATCTGCAATTCCAGGTCTATACAATAATCTTTCCTCAACTTCATACTGATCCATTTGGGTAGCCTGTTCTGATTTTTTTGCTGATGCAGCTGCTCTGGCGCCATCTGATAATCTTTTTTCGGCTGTGTTAATACGCTTTTTATCAACGGTCTGCGTAAAATTGTAAGCTTCAAGTCCGACGGCGATTCCCAACAAGTTCATTATTTTTAAGAGTGTTATATGCCCTTCGTTAAAAAGTGACACTCCAATGTAGGTAGCAATTTCAATAGTCTTGGAAGCACTGTGCAAATGTTTGGGTGCTGTTAGTTTCCACACACAAGCGTTCACACGCTTTCATTTGAATTTTGTGTGTATCGGTACATCTTTCCATCAAATCGTCTGAAGATAATGCTTCAAAAACCGGTTTAATAGCATCACTCACTTTTTCTGTTAAAGGAGGCTTGTGGTGGAACGATGCCAAAGATCCATTGGCGTCGGCGACGCGCCATTTGCACCAACTCTCTTTTCCTCTGGGGCAATACATATGCTGTGGATTGTCGTCGCTTGAAATATTATGATAATAGACAGCCCATACGGCATTTTTCATATCTTCTACTGAGTCTGGATGCCTCCTAATTGCCAAACCGTAATAAGTAGTTAAATCAGCAATCACCTTGTCGGTCAATTTACCAGCTCCTTTCCCGCCTAGACCTTTGACGCTCTTCTTAACACCACGAAGCCGAGTTCCCATCCTCTTTTGTACGTGACCGACACATTCTTTTTTTTTACTGTAATATCATCATAGGGATCCAAATCTTGAAGAGCTTTGAACGTTTTCGTATCACCATCGCCAATGTAAAATTCATACTGCACATCAAGAAATTCTTATGAGCGCGCAAACATTTCCTTCATAGCGTCGATTTCCATTTTTCCTGCACTTCCTTGGTGATTAGCAGAACACTCATTTTCATGACTTTCTTTCAACAAATTGTATTCAATTGTACCTATTTTTGACTTCCAATTTGCACAACTCTGACAAAAAGATGACTTAACAATAACATCTAAAACTTTCTTCGTATACTTTCCTATCAACGTAGCAAGACCAAACAGTGATGAAAAACCTCTTTTCTTCCACGAACCATCACCTGACACAGTTAAATTTAAAGGCTCTTTTCCAGCTTCTGCATTCGCAGCAATCTCTTCTTTCACAGCTTTTTGTTGAAAATGTTCAAAAACAGTTTTTGATGCCAAATGCAAGTTGTCGACGAAAGTGTAGTAAATATTAGTACTGAAGGAAGACGTTATATCGAAAATTCCACAGAGGATTTTTAAACTTTGAAAACCTCCTCCTAGCAACCGTACAACAAACATGAGTCGGCGATGAATTTCAGAAAAGCGGTTTATAGTTGGGCTGGAATCGTACTAACCTAAAAGCCACTCCTGCACCATTAGTTTTGCAAAATTTTACGTAACTGCCACAGTTCTTACACTTCACGAAGGTGCTTAAAAATGAAAAACTGTTTAAAAAGTGCAAAATAACGTAATTGCAAGTCATGTCAATAGTAACTTCATCGTAAGCAATATTCTTCATTTTTTTCGCCGACCTGCTGACAAACTTCGTATCACATTCTGCAGAAAACTGATTTCCTTGAAACTTTTTTTTCCGGTTCCTCGATGGATGTTTACCACGATCTTGTTTTTTTGACAAATTCGGCGTGATTGTGATTAAAAAATACTATTAAACTGTTTGTTTTGAAAGCACGCACTTGATTAACGGTACAGTCTGCTACACGCTAGAACCGTTGATAGTAGTGTATAGAAGCATATCTACGTAGTAGTAGTAGTAGCATGTGTTGCGCCATCTGGTGGTACTAGAGGTACGGTTGTAAAGGCGAGAAATTCGAAAATATTGCGAAAAACGCTACTGCGAAAAATCAGTTTTTACGTAAAAAGGTGGTTCCGGTTTTTATGCTATAACTTTTTACTAACATTAGTTTGAGCAAAACGGATTACGGGAGCATATTCTTCAGATGATTTCCTATAAAAAAAAGCAAAAAAAATTTGATTTTTTTAAACCCCTTGATGAGAACCTCTCCTTAAGTCATTGAATTGTATGTCAATTAGTAGTATATATTAAGACTAAAAACCTTAGACCTAATTGTAGAAACATTTAAGAATCTAATTTTTTCTTCACCCTTTAGATTATTGATTTTAACTCCAAAAAATTGTACTCTCGTTACATCACAATTTCTCTATAAAACCAATAGAATCAATATTTTTATTTTAAAATTAATTTATTACAGTTGGCTATCATTAAGAACTTAAAAAAAGTGTTTAAAAAGTTTATAAATACAAGATGGGAGATAAGTAATTTTTTTGATAGAAAGGGGTATTATTGCAATACAAACGCAGCATGCAAGCTTCAGCAGTCCACTGAAAATATATTTTCCTGAATAAATTTTACAATTTACTAAAAGCTATAAGGTAATAATAAATTCATGGCGTAACAAATTATATATATAACGCTATATTTAAGAAGAAACCTAATTAAATAAACGCTATCAAAAGAAAACCAAATGAGAGTAACTTAATAGCTTGACAGTAAACAATATTATTCTACCCAGTTGGGTAACGAACTGTGTTTTATCACTGTGAACGATATATACACAACTTGTTTTAGTTTAATCATGCACCTCTGCACCAATGGAATCCAACTTATCCATCACTAATATTTAGGGTACACTGTTTTATTTTTTAAATCCTTATTTTTACGAATAGTAATCAAAAAGAAAACCCAATATTTGCAAATGTAATAATAATAATAATAATAATAATCGTAATCGCAATAATAATAATAATCTTCATGATCGGTTATATTACGATACAAGACACTAGTATTAAAAAAGATTATAGTGCAGTTACCAAAGAAACAAGAGTTTATTATCAGCACAAAAAAATTATTACCAACACAATGTTATTAAGTCACACAAATCCGAAATTCTTAGTTTTGATGGCGAGGAGCAGTTTCTGCCGCAGCACGGCTCGGCTGCTGTACAGAGGGATGTAGAGGCGGGAAATGCATGTATTTGCAGTTGGTAGATGTGCATCGTCAGCAGGACGAATTGTTACCGATGGCATCGGCTGAAAACCATCTTCACTTGCAGGCAAGGCAGGCGAGCCAGTCCAGAAGTAAACCTTAAAACAGGACGCCTTTTTAAAAACCTTCACCAAAAACGCTGAAAAATTAAGAACTTCAAATTACCAAATCTTGTCTCTCTAGGTGGGTCATTTTTTCAACTATCGACCACAGCCAACGCTTGAATTTCACTAGCCGTTCGCTGCTTTCTCCAGACTCGTCGTTGAAAGATGTGTAGGAAATCAGAACTGACACGTTGATATCTCCCACTCCATTCAGAAGCAGCCGCAGATCCTCGGCTGTTAAACCATCTAGGGAACCTTCTGGGAGAACATCAAACACTCCCATTCGCATGTGCTAGAAAATATCATTTATACCGCTGTCTATTATAAATCCACTTATAATTTAATATATTAATTATTTTAATTATACTGCACTATTTAATAATTTAAGTGCATTGTGCCAGAATAGAATAAGAAAAAAAACTACTTTAAAGGAACTTATGCAGTTTTTTTCTAATTTATGGTTATTCAGACCGAGCATCACCATAAAAACTATATTAGAATGAATTGCTAGTTTATAGATAGAAATGTCTTCTTCATCAGAAAACCCCCTAAGAAAGAATTCAGTAAAAGCACACAAAAATCTTGATCACAATTGAGATAATGTTTTTTCTAACAACCCTTTCAATTGGATGTGGAACATTTTGATATAAATACCTAGTAAAAGTGTATATTTACAGGTGCCTCTCAAAACGTGACATTACAGTGCAAAGATAAAAATGGCAACAAAGTTTGCAATTAACCATCCCAATTCCCCAAAGCGAGTCCCACTGAAAATATATGAGGATATCTAAAGTATAAACTGTGTGAGATAAGACCAAAGCAATTATCTCGCCAAATGGAAGTATGGAATCTTCCTAGTTTCCTTATTATTCTATTAATTTCTTTTAATGTAGGAAACATTGCAGGTATTACCTGGTGGATAGATTTCGTGTTCTGTTTGTCCTACTTCTGCATCACTTATCATTTCCTTGTGATGCTCCTTCCTACTCTGTATTCCCCAACCATTATTTCTTTTTTGTTTTTAAATTAATCCATTTGTTTACGCCCTCTTTGGTAAATTCGATTTTCTTATTTATATGTTCATTCTCCTGTTACTGCACTTCTGTTTTTCTTTGAATATCTCAATGTTTTAGGTAAATTATAATATAACATTTTTTTGACTTTCTCCACCAACTCTTGTAATTCCCATTTGTATTGATGAAACAACCAGAAGCTTTTATTTTTTATTCATGCTATAACTTCTTGCTATCTGTATTACTGCTATTACTACCTTAGCCAATTTTTTTCTAAATATTGTTTACAGTTATCTTCTAGTTTTTATCTTTTAGTAACTGTACTTGTACCTTTTATCTTCTTTATTGATTCTTGGTTTATAATCTAGCTAAGTATTTATTACTGCCTTTACAAGAAATGATTGGATGCTACAACTATGGATTTTAATATCACTATGAAAAAACCTGTATGCATTGAGTAACACTTGATATATAAAAAACCTTAAATACGAATTAAAAATGTTTAATGTCAATGACCTTTGATTGTGACATATATATATATATATATATATATATATATATATAAATACAAACAGTCGTTTTAAATCATAATGATTTACCATCATTTGGTGCTTGCCTTTATTAAGACGATTTTTTATTTTACAGGTACGATGTTTCTTTGTGCCTTTATTCACCACTTCAATAAGACATCATTTTAAAATTTATCTTGAACACAAAAATCTTTGCCTATTGCCATTAGATAATTATTGTTTACTATAATTGATCTGTACTCTTCTTTGCCAATTTTAATATCATACTTTAATACCTTTTTCGTAGATTCTTTCTATTTTTTTGTAAATATTGTCTTTATCCTCATCTTCTGGGGTATTGATATCTGAGTGAGTATTATGTATTATGCAAAAATTCCTATTAATTCTCCTTATTCCAATATAATTAATCCTCCCATTTTTCATGTTGAAATATATTATAGTTTCTAATATCGTTTTTACTACCATGAAAACCTACTCATCACCTGTTTAAAAAAAAATAATGTTTCAGTTCTACTTTTACTCTTTCTTTTAAATCAACTTATTATAATTTGCATTATTTGTCATTTTTAATGCCCCATGCTATTTCACAAATTCTTTTTTCATAATGCTTCTTCATTAATACTTATTTAATATTTTAATTTGTATATTCTTTCATATACCATTTTCATTGCCATATCCATTATCTTTGAATCGCCTACCTAATTTTCTTTTATAAACACTAATAGTTTGATGATCTGACAAAATAAACCACATGCTGAGAAGATTACTGGCATGCATGTTTTACCTCTACTAAGGTACAAGATGATTGATTATGTATGTTATGTATATGTAATGTTTATTTTTTTATGTCTCATCCTTTACAAATTTAATATTTTCATTCCTCTTTTACCATGTACTAATACATCTTGTCTATTCTTTAGTCCTTTGTATTCCTTTCACAATATCTTGTCAAATTTTTTGCGCTTCTTTCAACTTATCATACTTCATTAATTTAATTTCATGTTTAGTGTTCCCTATTTGAAGGTCATTTGTTATGGTAAAATGGAATAATTTTTCTCTTTGTAATATTTTTTTAATTTTTCCACAATTTTCAGTGTTTTGTAAGCTCTTGAATTATAGTTTTCTATAAATATTATTACGTCTTTTTTCTAGCTTCCTTTGCCTTCATTAGTCTAGGTTTCACGTTTTCCTCTTATACTACTTCTGGGTAGTCTTTCTTTATACTTAAATATATTGGTATTTTGTATTTTTTCCCTGTTGGATATATAATTTTGATCTGTAGACAGTTGAGTTAATCAAATTGATGCTTTAGCATTCTTTTTTAGTTTCTTGATATAGTTTATATCATTTGTTAGATCAAATGCATTATAAAGAAAGAGGAGTATTTAAAAAAGCAGCCTTATATATAGCATTTTCATATCTTGCTTCGATAAAGTATTTTATATGTATATGTATATATATATATTCACAAAATTCAAACAGCTGTATTTTAAAATATGGTAAGATTGAGAGTGAATAGGTTTATTACAATTCATTTAACGATTCTTATATATTATTGACATAATCTAATGTACTTTTAACCCAAATACTAGCCTTTTTTAAATGAAATATCTTTTCAACAGTAACTATGTAGTAGAAAAAGTAAAGGGAGTACAAATAAGTCTCCGCCATTTGTCAAAAGATAGCACCATCAGTAAGTTATGGTTGAAATTGTCAGATGGAAAACGTCATATCGTAAGGTTGGACATATGGCAACACCATAACCTTAAAATATTAGCGATTTTGTATCAGCTACACATTTTTTTTGTGCAAAAATGTCGAGTTTTGAGCCGAATAACCGTCATTTGCGGAAACTTTCGATTTGCTTCTTTAATTTAAAGAAATCTGCAGCTGAGGCGCATCGAATGTTTGTAGAAGCATATGGTGAGGCTGCATTAAGTGAGAGAAGTCGTGAGTGGTTTCATAAGTTTAAGAACGGCGAGTTTGACGTCAAAGACAAAGAACGTAGCGGAAGGCCAAAAGTGTATGAAGGTGCGGAATTGGAAGCAATATTGGAAGATTCCTGCCAAAGGCAAGAAGACCTTGTACTTACATTAGGAGTGATTTAACAAGCAACTTCACATTTAAAATCGTTGAGAATGATTCAAATGCAAGGAAATTGGGTTTCATATGAACTGAAGCCGAGAAACGTTGAAGGCAGATTTGGCACATATGAAATGCTGCTTGCCAAGAATAAACAAAATGGTTTTTTGCATCGTATTGTAACTGGCAATGAAAAATGGATCCACTATGATAATCCAAAGAAGAGGAAATCATGGGGACCACATGGCCCTGCTTCAACATCGACAGCCAAGCCGAACATTCATAGAAAAAAACTCATGCTGTGTATTTGGTGGGATCAGCTTGGTGTCATGTATTATGAGTTGCTCAAATCGAACGAAACCATTATGAGGGCTCTCTACTGAACACAATTGATGGGATTGAGCCAAGCACTCAAGGAAAAACGCGCCTACTACATCTCCAGACACAATTATTCTCCTGCATGATAATGCTCATGCACATGTTGCGGCGCCGGTCAAAACCTACTTGGAAACACTCAACTGAGAAGTCCTACCTCACTTGCCATATTCACCAGACATTGCCCCTTCCGATTATTACTTGTTCCGATCGATGGCACATGGTCTGTGTCTGAGCAGCACTTAGCATCATATGAGAAAAGATACCAAAAATTGGATCGATTCGTCGATAGCCTTAAAAGATGAAGCGTTCTTCCGAGGCGGTATCCGTATGCTGCCAGAAAGATGGGAAAAAGTAATGGCTAGCGAAGGACAATACTTTGAATAAAACATAAGGTTCCGTTCTTTCACAATAAATTTTTGATAAAAAAAAAAACGGCGGAGACTTATTTGTACTCCCTTTATATACCCATTCTAACTTTAGTAGGTGTTAAAAAAAATCAGTAAAATCATTTGGTTTAATTAAATTAAGTAAGTTAGAAAATGTGGGGTCAATCACCAGAATAAGATATCATAATTTTCTGTGGTTGCTATTTCCTTAAAAGGTAATAACAAATTCATTGCAAAATACATGTGAGAGGTTGTTAACATTCAAATACAAGTGGGACATTTAAAGGTATGAAGTTTTGTTATTTGTAATAGAAGATAATTGAACAAACAGTTTTAAGTATTTGTTTCAACATTTGTATTTCACCAAAATTTTTGTTTTAAAATTTGCATATGTATTAAAAATATAAATTAGCAATTCCTTACCTCAATTGCTTTCTCTTGTGTCTTAATCATTTTATACTTGGCATACTTTCTGACATAATCATAGACATTTGCAGGTGTCACTTCAATATCACGGCCACCTACCATCAAGTCTACAGTTCCACCACCTTCTTCTGGAGTCAGATCAATACTAAAGAAAACGTAGATTTAGTTAATAAAAAGAAACATCACACCAATTACAAATAAATCATCATACCTGAAATTCAGATCCAAGGCTGAAAGAAAGTTGTTGCTTTCTTTTGTTTCTGCGTCAACCACTAGCTGCCGCATAGATTCATAAACAGTCTGATCAAAGAAGGCAAGATCATGAAACCGAATTGGCCGTCCAAGAATAGACTTTAGCACATGTCTGGTTAAGAAAATTGGACACAACTCGTTTTGTAACAGACATAATCCAAGCAATCTGAAAGCATAAAATTAATATATTTTATGAAGTAGGAAATTATTAGGTTATTTACCTTCCAACGTTTCTAAATGCATTCAATCGCTCAAATGTAGCCTTTCCTTGTCTAGGAGCATAAAAGCCAGTCTTTTCAGGACAGTAAAACAAAGGAGCATTGTCCTCCTCCTCATTGGTGTTGTCATCTTGTACTGCAGCCGTCTCCCCAGCATTTGACCGAGCCGAAGTCTTACGTGTGCTGCCCCTATCTGCCAGCGAAAACACATCTAATTCTGAACAAGTGCATTCACATTTAAAGCAGCTATAAATACATAGATAAAGATAACCAACCTAACAGTGCCTCCGAATTTAGTTCCTGTTGCGAGTGTGAATGGGCCAGGATCATTTCCACTGCTTCCTCAACTTTTGTTCTAAGAGAGTCTTCAGATGCTAATAGTAACAGAAGCTGGGTAGGTGAGAGTTCCAGCAGCATCCCCGTTATTCTGCCAGCAAATGTTGGGTGCAAATGATATACCTAGGGAAATTTAATAAATTACAGATAAAACAAAAGACAAATATCTTATGTTTACTTTTGGATATAAACGATCACCCAGCTGTCGCTGATGAGTTGTCAGATGATCATTACTAACTGCATTAGACTGTCCTCCTCCACTGGCATTTGCTGTAATGCAATATATATTAATTATTCTACTAGAGAAAATAAGTGATAATCATGCTCATATATAAACACAAAACCAATTTCTCACCACCAGATATATCAGGCATAGACATAGATGGATTATCAATACCAAGAGCATCACTGGGTATGAAAGGTCTTGCATCGGCACTCATAACTCTACGATGGTGTTCTCTAGTTCTCGAACCAGCCCCTCGTGATGGAGCAGTCCTTCTTAGAAAATCTCGATCTCTGCGTAAACGTTGTAGTACACTATAATGAGTGTACTTGCTGCTTCCAACTTGTGCAGATTCTAAGTTTGGTAGCTTTTCATTTGCTAAAATTGCCTGAAGTACCGGTTTTTATTTATTTTTATACAAAAAACGTAAAACAATTTTAAAATACCTCTGCAATAGCGGTATAAAAACTACGTGCAACTCCAGATCCTTCACCAGGTTCATCTTTAAATGTAACTTTCACCCTATTTACAGCTAAAGGTGGTTGTGATGCTGATGCTCGTCTATTGTAATTGTTATATTGTGTATTAAGCTCTTTAAATGTTTGGAGCAGAAGTTGAGTACGATCTCTTTCCATCTAAAATATTGAAATTAAATGAAAAGCAATTAACATAAACACAAAAACAAACTTTTGAAAGAGACAAATCCCTTTGTTGATTGTTTCTCAGCTTTTCCATGTCTCTTCTAAACTTGGCTTCTTTTACAGGGAAACCACCCAGTTCTGACACAACAGACCCTGGTTCCAAGCCTACGTCTTCCATGAAGACTCTACCAAATAAGTCCAGCGAGAGCCTCCAACGACCTAGTAGTAAGTCATGGGACACTGTTTGCCCAATAGTAGGTCTATCAATGTTGAGTGTGGGGTTAGGTGTGGTGACCACAGTAACATTTGCAGAAATTTCTTGATTTTCCAACGTTTCAGTCTGTTGATTGTCAATTGACATGAGATCTGTATCTTCAATTTTACGCTCCTGATGATTGCTCTAAAAATGTTAACAATAAAACTTTTAGTTTAATCAAACATACCTATAGTCTAATTGCAAAATATAGTATTTATCTGACTTATTTTTGTAGCCAAATATAATGGTTATATTAAATTATATAATTAAAATGAAACAACGTTAATAAATAAAGCAGAGAAATTAGTAAGTTAAAAAGGAGGAAACTTCTATAATTTTATTTCATTCACTAATCTAAACCAACCTATGTGTAGATGTATTGAGTATGTATAACAAGATACAGACGACTACAAAGTGATATAATTATAAAACTCTAAAAGTAGACATAAATTCATGTCTTCACAGCACTAATCACCATCTCTAGGTTTTGGTAATATAGTTTTACATAACAGAAAAATATATTTACTAAATATCTAAATTATCCAGAAGCACCACAAATATGTATTGTTGATTAAAAGATGAAACAAAAAAATATTTATTGAAACAATTGTTTTTTTAGCTTACACTCCTTTTAGAAACAAATTTCTACACACTATGTATCAGAAACAGAAACATAATGTGTGCCAAAAATGAGATGGTTTATTGTAGTTCTATCAAGGATCATTAATATTAAACTCCAAATAAATGCTCTGAATTTGTACTCGTCTCAAACGAAATCAGTTACAGATTATTTGTTGATCTAAAGAGAAAAAGCACCCACTGTAATCACATAAACGTTATAGAATACAACTAAAATGGAGCTAAAAGTACTGTTAATGTTCTAAGCTCCAAAAGAAGTGATAAATACGTATGTGACACTTTTTAGAATATAATAGGTTTTAAGTTTATATTCAAGAGAAATAATACATACCCTCATATCTATCTATACATTTCAACAGAAAGTAAACAAAGAAATGTGGCATGGTTCTCGGCCCTTGATTTACGAGGAGGTTCGTGTGGAGTAAACAAAGACAGCCTATACATTTGAACGGAAAGTAAACAAAGACATGAAATTTGGCATGGCGCGCTCTGAGCGCTTAATTTAAACGAGGTCCGTGCGTTCGCACACGCACGTTAGGGCTGCTCTCGCAAGTTAAATTATTCCACGTTCCCGATCTAAGGAAAAAAGCAAATCAAGGAAAGGTGCCGAGATCCAATTAAAAAATTATACGTTTCCATTTCGAAAAATTTTGAGAGAAGGCGGGTGAAAAATTGTCAGCCTAGGACGCTAAAAAACAAATGAACGAGTTTCTTAAATACGGAAATATTTATTACATGAAGTGGTCAACGTTTCCAGATATGATTTCAATAGAACATATTTGCAATGTCTTAAAGAGGCCATCCTATTAGCTAACACAAAGAGAAATTGCAGGCTTCTTATTATTTTTTGTAAATAATGGAATTTACTATCTATAAAAGTCTAATAATTAACACGTTATGTTGTTGTGTCTTAGGTAGCCACAAAGAGTAATCCCATCAATATAATCTAGACATAGTTTTTTCCGCTTATGTTGTTAGAACTGCAAGGTGATTTAATCAGTTGGTGCATTTGTATCTTTACTATAATCAAGATTTTGTGAATGATGCGTTGTTTGCAATTATGTTTTTTAAATCTAGATAATAACCTCATTTGATTTTTATTTTTAGATACATAAGATCAGCAAGAAACGAACCCCGATTTTACCGAAATTGAAAAAAATATTGATTTTTCCTTATTCTTATATGAAAATACATTACAAAAGCTACAGGGCATTGATTTGGTAAATGACAGCCAGCTGCGGGGCAGCCAATGACCACCGATTATGGATAATCGCCTGGCACCTTCTTGGGATACTTTCAACCAGTTTTTCAGCGCAATCAGTGGTGAGCAAACTTCATGTATTCCGAATAAACTGCAAAATTTGCTTCAAATTGTGCATAAGCTTCCCAGATAATGCCGCCTTCATGATGCCCCACACCTGTTCGATGAGGTGAGCGTCTGGGGATTGAGAGGGCCAATTCACAGTTTCAATATTTTCAACTTTCCACGCTTTACAGAGCCAGCTGCAATGTCCTGAGTCGTTATTCTCATGTAACACCCAATTTTACTTTCCTTATCCTATAATAAGGAAAGTAATGTAATCGGCGGAAATTTGACCTACCCAGTTTTTCACATTTCTGGACGAAATATAGTCTCAGGACACCAAAAAAGTTGGTTTCAGCCATTGGTTCGTGTGTGTGTGTGTGTGTGTGTGTGTGTGTCTGTCGGTCTGTCAGTAAACAGGATATCTCGAGAACCGTAAGAGCCAGAGACTTGAAATTTGGTATGCGAGTTACTCGTAGGTACGGGATACAGTGCGAAGCTTTTGGTAAAAATCGGCCCAGTCGTTTGGTCGCAAGGTCACAAAATCGGTCGCGAATCTAAACGGTTGAAGATACAAAAAATTCATGAGAATAAAAATGATTTGTTATCGTGAGATAAACATGAATTTAAAATAAAAGTTGGTAAAATAGGAACTTGAAAAAAAATTGAAGCTCAGGATTTTTAATATACCAGGTGTTGATAAAATGTTTCGGGAAATTTATATTACCGGATAGATCAGACCGAGACGAACAAAAAATTACAATGAAATTTTTTGATCCGAGGTCAAATAAATAAGTTATAGCCGATTAAAATTAATTAAACGGACCAATCACAGCGCGCTCGGAGAGCTTCCAGGCCGACTGCGGGAGGATGGAGGGGGTGAGCGCTTGGCGATAATGGCGAAGGCTGTGCGGCCGAGCTCGCACGCTTACTTTCAGTGACGTAGCAAAATTTTAAGTACGAGTCAATTATTGTCTTGTACTGTTTATTTTAATCAGCTTTTGAGTGTTGGACTCGCGCCTCGTCCTTTTTTAAAATAACAAGTTCCAGGACGAGAGCAGCGCAGGGCCGAGACGATGGACCCGGTATAATATATAATAATAGGATAAGGAAAGTCGTGTGATGTTCACACCAGATTTTTTGTTATGGGGTCCAAACATGTACTTGGCCGATCTAAGAAAGCTACGTTTATAAGTTTTTACAATCTTCTCTGCATTCAAATTCTGCGTGAAAAGCTCTTAACAGCCAAAACCGCGTTCTAAAAAGCATCCCTACACATTTCTACAGGGTGTTTGTTTCACAGTTCGTTGGGTGAAATTCCTGCCAGGGGCACACCAGGCACGCTTTACTAGAACTCATACATTGAAAGTTGGAATTAAGGAATTAAGGTATACTTCACCTATCACAAACGGATAATACAAAATAGAAACGTTTGCAGCTAGCTCAATAAGAATTACAGTAAGCCCACAAGGAAGATCAATTGAAAGCTGGTATATAAGCTTAGACAAAAACCTGTTTTCATTTAAATATCTAAATAAATATTAAAAATAATGTTACACAGAGTGGTATGACTGGAAAGTGACTATAAAAATAGACAATGAGATTAGTGAAACAAAATAAATAAAAGCCATTGAAAGGAGGTGGCGAATTAATTATTGTAATAGCGTAAAAGAACAGAAAATAAACCAAACATGTAAATAGTGGCAGTTTTCTGAATTAACAGAATATAGAAGAAGGCAATCCTTGCAAGCTAGAATAGTAGTGATCAGAGAAAGTAGGATGGATGATAAAGATGACAATAAAACAACGGAATATCTAAAGGAATACAAACAACAAAGCAATGAATTGAAGATATAAAGAAGTCTAAACAAAAAGTATGAAGGCAATTTGTAAAGTAGATAGATTTGTGGGGACTGGAATATAAAACTGCCACAAAAAAAATAATAAAAAAATAAAATAAGAATGCAAAGCCCAGTTTTGGTATGGCGTTGTAAAAATTATTCACAAGTAAGCATACTGAAATGTTTATATAAGGAGGAAAATATCAGATATAATCAGAAAAACTTTTAACAAAACTGTTTACAAAAGACTTTTGAAGTATATGGAGAAAAGGACGTTTTATATTAATAGAAAAACCTATTTAGGGCAATGCTAACAAGTCCTATAAGCCACTAAACCTCTTAAATATAATTTGCATATGATAGATATAATCATCATCATACGCTTATATAGTTATCCTTTCACAGATCTAGGTCTCTCCAAGTACTCTCCACAGATACCTGCCTTATGCTTTCTGTATCCAGTTAATTGGCTGTTCTTTTTATATCATCGGTCCATCTTAAAGGCGATGTTCTTCTTTCTCTTTTTCCCAATCGTGGTCTCCACTAGACTATCTTCTCTATCCATCTATTATCTGTTGTATGGGCAATATGCCCGCCCATGACCATTTCAATTTAAGTATCACTTCAATTACATCTTCCACTTTTGTCCTTTGCCTCATTTTTAATTTGTTCACCTATCTCTTAAAGATATTCTTAACATTATTCGCTCCATAGAGCTTTGTTTTACTCTTAACTTTTATTTGTTCCCTGCAGTTAGAGTCTACGTTTCTGTTGCATAAGTCAATACTTGTATATTCTAATTAAATCATTTTGTTTTCATTTCTTGTTTTATGTTACTTGTTAGAATATCTCTCCATTTTCCAAATGCAGCCCAACCCAGTTTTATTCTTCTCTATACTTCTTTTGATTGTCTATTCGTCTGCAAAGTAATATAATTGACCTACATAAATGCAATTTTCTACTACTTCAATCGTTTCGTTTTCTAAATGTATATTCACTCTCTGATTTACTAGATTGCTTGTCATTATTTTTGATTTGTTTTCTTCTTGTTTTAGTGCAATAACCTTTGCCTGTTCATTTAGATCTATAAGCAATTCTTGTAATTTCTGTAAGTTATCTGTTATAAGTAAAACGTCATCGGTGAATCTTAAACGATTCAACTTTTTGCCGTTTATATTAAGACCTTTATTCTTCCACTGATAATTCTTAAATACATCTTCCAGACAGTTTAGGGGAAAGATTGTGTCTCCTGCTTCACTCTTTTTTCCACTTTAATTGTATGTGTTGTATTACATAGTATAATTTTGCAGGTAGCGTTTTGATAAATGTCTTTTATTAGCTTAATATATATAGAATCTACTCAATTCTTCTGTAAAGATTTTATGATAGCCTAATATTCAACTGAGTCAAACCCCTTCTCATAATCTATAAATGCAAAGCACAAAAGCAAGTAATGTTCTCTGGCTTTCTCGATTAAGTTTCATACAATTTGTAAATGATCTTATGTGTTGAAACCACTATGGAAACCCGCTTATTCGGGGTTTGGAATTCATCTAATTTCTTGGTAAACTTGTTAGTTATAATTTTTGTTAGTAATTTACATAGTTGAAATATAACACTTACAGGTCGGCAATTCTCTAAACGAGTTTTGTCACCTTTTTTAAAAAATCAATATAATAATAGCATCGTCACAATTTCTAGGTATTCTCCCATTTCTAGACATTGATTGAATAATATTTTGAGTTCATTTAGCAACGGTTGTTTACCTTCCTTAATCATTTCTGAAAGTATTTGGTCTTCTCCCTATGCTTTGTTTATCTTTGTCTCTTTTAAGGCTTTCTCTATTTCACATATTTCGATATCGGGTATGTCTTCTGAGTTTACATTTATGATCTTTTTTCTATATTTTCAGTTTTTGTCAATGCTTTTGTACTGTATAGATCTTTATAAAATTCATCTGTTATTTTTAGTGGACCCAGCTTCCAAGCTGCAGACCAGTTTTTATTTCTGTCATTTCTGACAAGTCACGCCTTATAATTTTTGGTCTGTGATAGAGAGAGACATAACGTTTTCAGTATTCAACTAAGGACCACAAGTTAAGTCCAGATGCCAAAAATCAGCCTGATCGGAAAATTTCAAGACCGGTTTGACCGGAAGTGGCCAGAAGTGTCCTTGTTACACATAGGCGCTAATATTTAATTGTCAAAATGATATTTACATTTTACCATATACAGTTCATCCATCAAATTGTTTCCATTATTTGTGAAATTACTATCTTTTTAAAATTATTTCACTTATTCTCGAATTTCTAAACATTCCTGATTATAAAGATTTTGAGCAACTGAAAGATAAATGTAAATAAAGGCCGTAAAGGGTTATTTTGATGATCTTAGAGAAAATTACTTCTAGAAATGAATCAAGAACCTGAAACATTTGGTCAAACATATCAAAATTTAGGATTATATTTAAAAATAAAATACAACTGAATCATATTTATTGCTTCAATCGCCATTCTGGAAACTCTAAATTAACTCTGTTAACTATGGCTTTAATAATAAAAAATACCAGAACCTGTGAATTGAAAATTTTGCAAAACATCACACTAATTTTGTCTTAAATTGTATTGTTTTAAGTTCAAAAATATGAGTGCTTCATGTTTTGCAGTTCAAAATTTAAAATAAAAGTCTATTAATAGAAAATTCTTATCTTTGTTAAAAAAACAATGTAGTTCTAGAAATAAGACCACCCAATTACAAATATTTGAGCAATATAAAAGTAAACTGTCATCAGTATATAATATCTATGAAAAAATGTATGCTCCGTATCTGTCCATAGCTCAATACTTAACCAACTATGGTCATCAAAAAGCAACAAATTATCTAGGGAGGCAAGTGATGTGCAAACATACAAAAAGTAGCACACGTATGAACTCCCACGTTAAAGTAATACAATAGATGACTTACCAATGAAGATCCAGCACGCACAATCACACTTTTGGTAGGGCTTCTGGTGGAACTTGATGAAGAGCTGATGCCATTCTGAGTACTAAAATCTTGACTGGTATCCATATTAGAAGCCAAAAGATTAACAGGTGGTAAATTAATGGCAGGAGTGCTTCCAGAGTTATTTTCTCCAGCAGTCTTACGAGGTGAAACAATAATTTGTGGTCTAGACGTTGGAAGGCCTTGTTCTAAGCCAACAGCAGCCAACAAACTTGGTGAAATAACTGATGATAGAGCTGGTAGCGAATTTGATTCTCCTCGCAAGTGATTGGCGTCAGAATCAGAATTGTAATCATGATCTTGGCTGTAGTTCATTGAAGAACTTTCTTTGTTACAAGACAGATCTTGAGGGCGATCTTCATTGGCTTCTATTTGGTAATAAAGTAACTTGGTAATACAATACATCAAAATGAATATTTCTAATTACCTGAAGCTGTTTCACTATTTACTGCAGCGAGTAAGCTCTCAAAGTTCTGGTAATTCCTAATAGTCTTGCTAATTCCAGAACAACTGCTGCTAGCTTGAGGGGTATCCACAGAGTTGCTTAAGTTAGGCACAATTTCTGTTTTTTCTTCCTTTGTGTCGATCTTAATTTCCATCTCACTACTTCTTTCGATATCAACTTGTCTATCTAGATCTCCACCATCATTTTCAGGATTGTAACTGGGAGGATAAACTAGAGGATTTGGACCCATAACATTGAATGTGGAAGAAATAGGCTGATTTGCTCTAGCAGGGTGGTTCATGGCGTAGTCTGATGTTCGACTTGAAAGGCCAAGTCGTGTGGGCAACGAACCAAGAGGATTAGAAGAATTCATATCTAAAATAAGTAAAAATTAAAATGTTTCGTTTTATTAAGTAAAAATAAATTAATTTACTTGTAGGTGGCAATGTAATAGGCTGTTTGGGAATACCAAACAAGTCTTCTCTACGAGCATTCGGTTGCAATAGGTGGGGTTGATCAGCTAAAGGCAAAGCCTCTGCCATAGGGCTTTCAAATGGATCTGGTGGTGGACAACCCAGGCATAAAGTTGATTCAGAGCGCTGAAGATTTAAAATAAAACGAGTAAAATATTAAGCATAAATAATATATTGTGTGCATTCTTTTTTAGAAATATCAATAGTTTGTATTGTTTAAATATTAATATGAATAACTACCTGAAAGAATGAATGTTTACGCCCTTTCCCTGAGCTAGAGGTATGTAGTGAACCACTTGTAACATTCAGTGTATTTGATAGGCTAGCTAAATTAGAGACATCTTGGTCATCAAGAGATTCAGTTTCCATCGCAACAGGAATGTCTTCTTCACCTTCTTCATTTTCATTTTCATCCTACAACGTGAAGTTATAAGGTATTTTCCAAAAATTATTGCTAATAATATAATGGACAAGCTACACTATGTCACGCTTAAAATTTCTATAAAATATAAGTCATTAATAAAGTAAATTTAGTTTAAATGTTTGGCCTGCTATGTGGCCTTACCGAATTAGTTGAAAAATTAGCCGAATAATCATCACGATCCTAAAAAAAATTTGTATCAAATAAAAACGAAATTTCTCATAACTACTCTCCACGTTACACTCATTTGCTTCGTCACCTGATCATTCCATGGCGGTAAGGGCAAGCCTTCCCTAAGACTGTCCCCTTCAGAGGCATCAGAGTTGCCAGATCGCATGTAATAGATCAAGGCATCAAAGACGTATGCCACATGTTTTAAAGCAGATACATCTAATATTGGCAGGGAATCCAAGTGCTCACTGTTATGAGCTCTCATCAAAGATAAGCAATACGACAGAAATTCTCTTCTTGCTGAGTGAGCATCTACACCTAGAACAAAAAGTAATAAAATCATTTCCATAGACTATTTTAAATACCTACTATCTCTTTCCGTCCTAGAGCGACTGCCCTCCACATTAGTTGTAAAGCCGACAATTCGAGTTCCACCAGAAGTACCTGAAGTTCCAGACACAGCATGTCCACGACTTGATCTAACAGTGCCTGAATTGTTGGCAGACACTTAAAAAATAAATTAACTTCTATTTATCAAAAAGTATTTATTCTACCTCCAACGTTAATTCCAGTAGTATGCAATGGATGCCCAGGATGGGTAGGATCAGCTGAATGAGTAAGAGAAGCTCCAAATCTTAATTGTGCTTCCGTAGCATCCATTACAGTGAGCAGCCAATCCCAAGTTGCTTTTAGGCGGAGTTCAAGATATATCTAAGATAAGTTGATTATGAATATTTGCGCATAATTAAAAATCAAAACTATATACCTGAACATTGCAAATGTCATCTTGTGTAATGTCTAAATGGGCAAAGGATGTGGGCATTATGTGCAGATCTTGCATTAATGACAACAAGTCTGATATTTGCCTTATAACGATTCCTGCAAACATACACTCGGTGATATTTAAAATTATTCAATTTAAACTTACCAAAAGCTCTAGCTAAGCAACTGGCAGTTGTGGCCATAGTGACAGGTTCTGTGCTAGCAGCTACTGCTGTGTTGCCTGTAGTAGATCTTCTTAGTGAACTAGGGTCGATAAAAACAAGATTGGAACCACCAGCCAGGCGTACGCCCGTTGATCGGCTGGCTTCTCGGGATCGAATCGCCCACTGCATGTTCTGTGGAGCCAAGTTGCTGCGCTGGCCATGGCCCGCCGCATTGCTGTAACGGCTTCTTTGATAGACACAATCAAAATTCATGAGAAAAATGCACGACACATAGTAAGCAACCAAAACCAAATCCTCCACAAATGAATGCAGCAAATAGAGAAGATAGTAATAAACCGTAGATTTTTGGTACGATTTATTTCATACACATAAATAAAATTCAGTTTAGGATGGATGGAATAAATTTTAACAATGGAACTGAACTCAAAGACGCAGTTATGTTTATTTATGTTAAATATTTGATCATCACAATCTTTCTTATCAAATCATATAAACCTTATAACTTCACTAAATACATTCTTACTTATTGTTTCTGAGAAAAAATGTAAAATCATTTTTTGTTTTATAATTATGAAATGTCTACATATAATTTAGTTTCCATTTAGTAATCTAACATTAAATATTTTTACTGCATGTTATATTTTCCATCATAATAATGGTCAATGGTCAAAATTAATGTAATCTTTACCTTAAGTTTCCTTTCATGTGCTGCTTAGCATATTCTGCCAGATCTGATAAAAATATTATGACTGGTGCTCTTACTACAGATTTGTAACCTTCATTTATTGCCTCTCAAACTGCTCATTTAGCAGCAATTTCACTATAATGGTCTTCTATATCAATGTTACTTTCAAAATTCGATATCAATCGTCTTTTCTTTTGCTTTTAAAGATTTCAGTTTTATTTATAACCAGTTTAGGATATCCTGACTAATATACTTTAAATTCCTTGTATTCATCATTCAACTCCTTAGTTTTCTTCATAACGTCATCCATCAAAATTTGGTTAGCAAGAGCTTTGCTCATCCCTTCTAACAGAATCATCTTCTTGATTGTTTCTATGACCTCGATAATGTTTTTGGTTATACATTAAGTCTACACCAAATCTCTGTATGTAATCCAATCTAAATTTTTGTAATTTAAAATTCATAATATAATGTTTAATATTACCTTGTAATGTTCTGTGATGCAAATATGAAACAATGGTATCATCACTACTGACCCAAGTCAACAGTTCTGCTCTAGTATTATTTAGATATGGCTCTGTTTGTTCCTTCCCGTACTTTTGTCATATCCAGTGATTATAACTTTCTTTTAAAGAAGCGATTTATTTCGTTACATAAAAGGGTAGTCTACCTTTACAATGATTCATTCATCAAATAACATTATATTTATAGTGGTCTTTTTGTAGCATTAATGAAGTGCCGATGCTTATTACTATTATTATACAAATATATACAATACATTCATAATTATACTGAGTTTTAACTTTGATAAACACAAAAGTTTAGGATTCAGTACAAAATATATCGAGTAATATAATTTCTAAACTAAAAATATTCTTTACTAAATGATTAAGTACTTTAAAAAACATGAATATTTTTGAATAAAGTTGCATTTTTTGGCATGAACTTCAAAAACCAAAACTTGACTCATTTGTAACAGTAAGAGATTTTGAATTTCTTTTAAAAAAAGGTCAATAATATATTAACAATGAAAGATACGTTATCATAGGACAGTTCAATGAACAATACAATAATGAAAGGCATGATTATTGTAAGACGATGTAACTTATATTACAAATACAATGACAAAGTTATTGCTAGAAGAGTTTCTTAGTTACCACACAGAATTTATCTGATATCATGCACCTTTTTTTGGGGCGAGATCTTCTGAACTCTCATCTCAATATCAACAAATCAACAATTTTTCAACTAAAAAAGAAGATCCAATGTATTATTGCAAGTATTGAACTGCTATTGCATCCGTTCGTTTATAGAGCAAATGTGTGCCCATAGTAATGCAGAGAACTTGTCACATATTATATTCGACATCCAGTTATAATTGCATATATTTTATACTAAAATAAAAACAACCTGAATTTCAAAATATTGTACGTTTCATAAAAAAAATTAATTTTGCACTCCTATTGTTAAGACTTTATTAATAAATTAATAAACAAAATGCCCTCTAAGAACAGTTCCCTTGTCAACTAATAATAAATATGTCTTACCTGCGTCTTTCCAGTTGTTCATCAGTTAATGAGTATTCCTCAGTGTCTTGTTCATCAGTTTCCCCAGCTTCACTTTCTTCCTCCTCCTGTTGGCTGGACTCACCGCTCTCGTCTTCCGGAAACAGCAGCATGCCTGATAAATCAATTGTACTATCACAATGCACTCACACTCACTCAGGCACACTTCATACACTCCCCACATTTGTTAGAAAACGCCACATACCTGTATCAGAGCCAGCAGTTGCCCCAGTTTGAACAGACCGTTGTGCAGATGCTGCATCTTGATTGCTGTGATTGTCATCACTGTCAGATTCAGTTTCAGCTAGCAAATCCAATTCGGGGTCACTGTCTTCACCCTGGCCAGCAGCAGCTTCTTGCTGGTCTGATGGAGCCTCAGGAGGCTCTCCTTCATTCAAAGAAGATTGACGAACAGTAATAGAAATTTCACGATCGGCCGGCACATCGTCATGCTCAGATGCATTATCATCATCATTATCTATAGCCATACCTAAACCACACATTAATATCTATTGATAATACATAATTACAGACTTACTTTCACCATCATTCGTATCATCAAGATCTCTGGCAGCAGCAGCAGCCCTTCGAACAGCTTCAGCTAAGAAAGGCATTGGTTCAGAAACCGAACTGCTAACTATTGGACGCATTCCTATTGGTGATAGAGGATCAACTAAGAAAAGCTCTTCTGACCCCTGCAATAAAATTTGGAATTAAAGATTAGGGCCAAACTAAGTTTCTGAATAGGAAATTGTAACCAAAAATAATAAATTAATACACTTACATTAATAATTTCATTAACAGAAGTAGCCAATGAAAATGGAGCAGTAGGTCTTGCCACACCTAATCTTACAGGTGCAATTAGAGAGTCTGCAGTTTCACATAGCTCCTCAATTGATATCTTCACCATTGAGCGGAAGACTCTTCTGCATTTACTAATTGGAAGATTGTAGCCACTTAAACTAATGCAAGAATTTGATTTGTAAATCGGAAAAAGGTATAATGATTTGGCTTTACCTGCGTCTCTTAGTAGAATTAGGCGCCATTTCAACGCTGAATATAACAAATATCCTAACAACAGATCTCACAAAACGTCTTGCAACTTGGGTGGCAAATTCAGCATGCTCAGGATCACTCCTCTTCATCTCTCTAACTAACGTTTCAATTAGAACTTCTAATACTTCCAGGTAACATTTTACAAGTAAATAGTGCGTAAATTTGTCTAACAAAGTAGTTCCAGTTTGGTTTGCAATGTAAGGTTGGTCATCATTATTGGGTTCTTGGTCATCTTTTGATCCAGACATTATCATACTTTGTACAGCTTTCCAATCAGCTAATAAGCATTCTAAAGCCCTCCGACTAAATCTTGGTGGTTCTAAATCGTGATCTGGCATGTCAGATTCAACTAAAACATTTAAATTTCCGAATAAGTTTTTATTATCACAATTCAGTAGACCTACTATCTGATGAAGGAGTTTTGTTTCTTGAGCTGGCAGATGCAGTTCTTGGTCGTGCAGCACGATACTGTCGTTGTTCTTGGTTCTGACGACCAACAGTTTGTGCGAGAAATAGAAGAATACTTTCACCTCTAAATTAAAACAATCTAATTAAAATAACAAGCCAATAAATAATTAGTTTTCATACCTTGAATTAGGCAACATAACAAGATTCGTGTCTCTCACTAGACGAGTCAATAATTCATAACGAACAGCTTGATTTCCCATAACAAGAGCTTTACATTTACATTTTTCCCAACAGTCACAATAAGCTGTAGGAGAAGTGCGTTTTAATTTGCAATCATGGCCTTTATGACAAACTCTGGCACATTCTGTGCAACAGCATAAGGTTCCAGTTAAACCACAGGTACGACATTCAAATATGTCCTAAATAAAAAAATTGTAAACATCAAAACTTTAAAAAAAAATTTACAGAATTACCTGATTAATGTGTTCTGCTCCAGTCCAGGTAAAGCTGCATGTATCATTGCAGCACAACACATGAAGAGGCGAATGATCAGGATTTGAACCCTTTGGAAAAATCATCTCTTTTTGTTCTTGTGGTGTTCCCAACTGTATAATCCTCTCAAATATCTCTAAAGCAGCTGGATAGCTACGAGTTGAAACTGCCAGCATAAATGGCGTTTGTCCTTGAGCATCTCTGCAAAAGATTAAATTGTTATTACTCTAAACACAATTAAATTGTACTACTGTTTACTTTGCACAAAGCATCTCGACCAAATGTGGTACAAGTGCAGTAGACTCATATAGCAGTGCATGAAGAATCTGCATTGCATTATTGCGTCGTTCTGTAGGATCAACTGTAGCAGTTGTTGTACTGTTGTTTACATTGGCATTTCCTTTATTGTTAGCACTAGCACCTAACCCCATAAGGCTATCTTCATCACCAGAAGTAACATCAAATGTCTCAGGGGGCCAGCTGTGAGTTGGAATAGGTAACTCCTGGACAAACGCCTGTTGATCTACTGAATTAGAATTATTCAAATCCCGTTCGTTTCTAATAGCCCTTCGCATCATCTCACGCAAAGAAACAGATCTTGGTCCAAGGGCATTCGTTATCACATTTATGCACTCCAGTCCTGGGTTTGAGTTTGTTGACGGCACATTTGTCGTTTCTGTAAAATAAAATTATTTCATCTGTGCTTGCAAAACTAGTTTACATTAACCCACCATTATCTGTATCTTTATTTGATGTTGGTGTACACATGTTCACCACAGCATGAAAGACATTACGATTTCCGTCACAACGTTCAGTTAAAATGTTTTGAACAGCACTTGGATTTGACCCTATAAACAGAAGTGCATTATTAATAGCACTTTTTATAAAAATAATTTCTTCTTACTACAATCACTCTCTAATTGAGCAAGAATTTGGCGAGTTCCTTCAACATCACACTGTAGAATTTTGGGCATGAGCAGCTGTTGCTCAAGTGCAAGAACAACCACGGCTACTTGATTTTTCATATTTTGAGCTGTTCCTGTTAAGGCAATGGTTCCAGTTCCAATGCACCGTATTGGTGGCAGATCTAGAGATAAGGGATCGCGTATTGCGTCAGCACAATCTTTAGCGAGTGGATAAATGGTGCTGTTGCCATCACGCAAAATTAACACTGTTTCTGTACTCTAAAATTTTAAAAAATACTCAGCATGTCTCAGAACTTCAATGTAACACTTTGATTTCAAATATTTTAAGTCGAAAAAAAATAAATGTGTAGAAAATTTAAACAGCAATATATGTTTGTAAATAATTTATATAGAAGTTTTATTTTCTTTTTTAAATTGAACATCCATAAATGCAATTTCTGTTAAATATGAAAGTTATGAAGTACATAATTAAAAACTTCCCTTTTTATATAAGTAAATCTAGCAAAGTGGTCAAGAGGCATATGTGAAAACGCTCACGTGCTAAGTTGTTGTCATTAAAGTATGTTGTAGATCATAAAGCATAAAAGGGCTATAAACACAGAAAGTGGGCCTTTTATAGGTTAAAAGCGTTTTAAATGTGTTGTAGACAGTGTATAGAGTAAGTAGAAGTTCACTTCAAATTGTTTTTATAAAACAATTTGCAAGCTTATTAGGGGCATTCAAAAGACTGTAATGAGAAGTGCAGAAGTGAGCTATGGAATAACATTTTCATACTAGAACCATTTCTATATTAAATAATTGCTTCATGTGTCTAAGGTACAATAACAATTACCCAAGTTTTGCCTAAATATTTTTCTATTCTTAAATCAAGCATATCTCTAATATTGTTTTATAATCATCATCAAAGCAATTTGTGTGCCCCAATATTTCGTTTATCCTTAATGAATTGTCAGAATTTTCTTTTCTTTGATTTGGATGAAACTAACAGGAGAAACAAGGAATTTTGAAAAACTGAAAAAATCATAGTTGTAAATGTTTTGGTTTAAATGCTCATTTTGTTGCTGATAAAGCTGACGTAGAAGCATGCTGTGGAATTTAGATGATTTCTAACGTAAACGTAGTATTGATATGTCTATAGGATAGAAGAGCCAACTTCAAATTAATGATCAAACAATCAAGTAATCTTAACAGCAGTCGTGTAGCATTTTCATAACTATTTTGCTATTCCAAAAAATTTGACCTATTTATTATGAACATGGATATTTCATAAACACCTTTTGAAATTGGATCTAGCCATCAAGTATGGACTTGAAAAACTGACTAATTCAAATCTTGATGGAATTAATGAAACTGTGGCTTTTAAATTGAGTAGTTTAAAAAATCATTTCACTAGCTTTGATAAAAATTGTACTAGAAGTGCAAGCACTTGAAATTTGGAAAAGTCAAAAATACATTTAATAAAAATTTTAAAGAGTATATCCAAAAATTGTTATTATACGCTTCTGCCACCAAAATAACTTTTAAAATAACCATTTTAATGCATTATTTATATGAGTTTGCCAAAAACAAGTTTGAGATCAGTTTATCCTGCTTGAAGTGAAGTTAGTTGTCTCTATGGACAAAGCATAGTTATTGAATAACTATAACAGTACCTGGTGTTAACAAACATAGCAAATAAAGCAAAACAAATTTTTTATAAATTGTAAAACTTGGAGTGCACTTTTATAACTTAGAGCACTCATTAGAGTACACTTTAGTTAGCGGATATACTATTTTTAGAACATCTGCTAGAATGGTGATCATGGTTGTATATGTAACAAATTTTATATACATCTAAATATATTTAGAGACTTCGACTGTTTTGGGTTAATATTTGTTATATATCATTTTAAATAAAGGATCATTTTCATTTTTAATTACTACTGACTATTTACCCGCAACCTAGCAAGTATTACCAAGATAATATACATCAGTGAAAATGTTAATAACTTTCAAATTTTTTGAAAGATTTACATTCCAATAGAAATATTGTCGTCATGTTACAAATTCATGAGTAATCACCAATAATAAATAAAAACATTAAAGACACAAGAGAGTCTTTCAGAACACAGCAAACACCATAGCAAAGTCAAAGCTATGCACGTGTCAAAAATCATTTCAATAAAATAGCAATCAACTTATGTCTGTACACCATGCTTCCTCTTCTGATTATCTGCTCAAATTCTATTTTAAAGATTGTCTTAGGAACCACATCCTGTCTCCATATGACTTAATCACCAAAACTTTTTCTTGTTTGATGGTCTGGATAAGGGGTCTATATGTACAAATTGTATGAATTTCCTCATTTGTTTCTTCTCCACCTGTTTTTGTTGTTTCACACCTCCACAAATTGTTCAAGTATTTTTCACTTCCACCTAAGTAGCTTGTTCTTGGTTACGTTTGTTATAAAGTCCATACCTTACTACTGCAAGTAACTACCAATTTTATGATAGTTTTAGAAATGTTTTTTTAATTACTCTTGACACCACTTTTTTGTTTAACATAGAACATCGCACACATTCTCAAACTTGTTAAATTTTTTTTTGAATTTCTACATTTTCTTGTCCACTGCTGGTTACTTGGACTCCTAAGTAGAAGGTTCATACACTTTCAAACAACCAGTGAGTCACTGTTTAAGATTTTTAAGGTTGAAGATCACGTATTTATTTTTTTCCGTTAATCTCGAGTCCAAAAATTTTTGCTTCTTCCTGTAGCCTTGAGAAAATGTTATTTAGTTCTTGTTAACATTGTGAGATTGTCTGCATATGCTAAAACTTGATTCAGACTGTTAAGTATATTATTGATTTTATTTTTCTTATATATTCTAATGCAAAGTTAAAAAGCATTGGAACATGGAATCTTCCTGTCAAAGTTCCATTGATTCTGACTTTGTTTTCTATATTTATTAATGTCATATTTACTAATGTAAACAAACTTTCTGGAACTTATATTTCTTTCAGCACATTTACTAGTTAAGTTCTATTAACACTATCATACACTTGTTTGAAATCGACAAAGCTGTATTTCTTTTATTCTCGTTTTTTCTTAAATTATTTTCAAGCCGAATTAGATGGTTAGTCACAGATCTTTATTCTTTAAAACCAGTTTAATATCGTCCGATTCCCCTGTCTACTATTTTTTTTTTCACTTTTTCAATTATTAGCAGAGAAGCTAATAGTTTATACTACATTTAGCAAAGAGATTGGTCTATAATATGCAAATTCATGTTTATCTCCCTTCTTATACATGGTGATTCTAAATATATGCGATAAACTTTTAAGAGCTGATTCCTATCCTGAGGATTTTGTGCAATTTTATATTGCATCCATTGACACAAAGCTACTCTTTGCAGGAAATCAGTTGGCAAAAGTGCCTATACTCGTAAAATGTGAAAGGGATACAACTGTTGTATCTTCAATATCCTCCAAACTGTGAGATGACTTATTCTTAAAGCAGAAACAATTTTTCTAGTGCTTGTAATAGGATGTTCCTCGATTTCATTTAGCACCATTTCTTCAACTTGTGGAATCATGAATCAAATATCTTTAAAGCACAATGCAGAGGTCCCCGGATCCTGGCCGTGAGAAAAGTATTGGTTGCCAGAGTAATGCGTTTGGGGCCACGCAGAAATTCACGGAACGATCGTTGCTATGTATATCGTAATATCATCATAACGTCAACACCCATTACGGCGATGTATCAGAGTGAGACGGAATTCGTGACTGGCACAATCGTTGAAGGGCAGCAATAGTAACGATTGCTACAGAAAGTTCATAACACTTCCATTTTCTCTAGTAACCAAGCGTAGCTGGCTGGATTTTCTAGTTCTATGTGAGGATGTCCGTTATCAGCCGTATGTTTTCTAAAACTTCCCATTTCACGAAGACGGGCAAATATGGAATGATTGGGCATTACACACTTCAGATATCATAAATACGTATAGCTGCACATGAATTGCTATTGGCAAGGCCGTAAACAAAATGCATATCACACACATCTTAGCATTTATGCAATTCATTTTGAAGAACAAATGGTGTCAATAAACTTTAATGAACCAATGCTTCAGCACAATAATATTGAAATATTTTCACTTCAAAATTATTGTTTTTTGCTGGCTCAACTATGATTTTGGATGGTGTAAGTTATACTATACAAACTCTTAATTTATTATTAAACATCCTATAAATTTAAAACTAAGCTGTTTTGGACATTTATTCATATGAACTATTATGATCAAAATAACTCCAAGAATCAACCCTTAAAGATTGTCGCATATATTTAAAATCACCCTATATATCGGAATTATCAGGGTTTCTTTCCATATTTACTATTGGTATTTTGCACGTTGTTCATTTCTGTTTCAAAAGTTCTAAGATTCTCGTTTCTAGAGTCGTTCTCCTATGCTTCAACAGTTCTGTTTCAGTTCATCAGTTCCAGTGTTTTTATTATTTCATTGTTCTAATAAATTTTTTGTTGTATATTTACTATTCACATTTTATGGTATGCAGATTTTTCTCTTCTTCCAACTGTTGTACCTCCTATATTGGGTTAATAATTTCCTGAAAATGCTCCCTCCATCTCCGTTATATGCTTCTCCTTTCTTATCTTTAAAAATGATGGCAATTCTTTTTGCTGGTTTTTATTTTCTTGTAAAAACCATCCTCATAATTATCTTCTATGCCCTCTATTAATTTAATGAACAAATTTCTTTTTTTAAGCCTATATAGTTTCTTTACTTAAAATTTTCTGTATTTTTTCTGACTTGTGATTTAGCATTTTTTGTTTTTCTTTTATCAACTCTTGCAAAGCTCCCTCACATTCTTCATCAAATCACGAATTTTAGCGCTGCAATTTGTTCGTTTACTTTTTCATTAATATTTTTATTATTGCCCAGTCTTTTTTTTCTGCACCTCTACAGCTTTTAATGTTCATTACTATCTTTTGGTGCTTTGTCTCTATTAATAGGTGATCAACCTGATCAACTATTTTGCTATTTTTGGCATTCAAATTCTCCATTTTGAAATCATACTTTAGAGTCCCATCATAGATTTACTCTATTTCTTCATATTTTTTTAACATAGTTCTTTTCATTTTCAACAAAGTTTTTCACGTTTCCTTCCTTTGCAGAAGTGTTTTTACGACCCTCAAAATATGTGTTTATATCATATCACATTTTCATTTGATGCAAATTTTTGCCCAGTCAGAAAGACTTTTTTGGGAACAGATGGTAATCCGAACAAGCTTATTGAGTAAATTGAATAGATGTGGAAAAATTTCGAACCTTAGTTCAGTCAATTTTTGCTTATTAACTTATTAAATGTGTTAATGTATTGCACAGTAGAATATTTTTTAATCATCTCATGACGTTTATCTAGAATTTCTACCCTTAATTTCTCCAAATGTGGCACACAATATAAACCAGTAATAATTTTTGCCTTCTTAAGATAGTCAATCAAAATCATATCTTTCACCTCCCACATGATGTCATCACTTATCTAGCAAATGACATGTTTTTCGTCCTATTCAATCAATATATCTCTTACAGTACACTGTTTGGTTTCTAATATATAGTGGTATTATTCAATTTGTCCCATACAATACCCTGAAAAATCCATTAAATTCTTCTTAAACACTTGTAAGCTGGCAGCTGATGTTTGCATACAAATTTACTTTTGTTTAGAAGTGAACAGAAATGATACCTATTTTGTGCAAAGTATTTTCATATGTAATTCATTACACAAAATAAAGTGAATTTAACTAAGATGCCTGTGGCCTCTGCTAACTCATGCAGTTCCACTCATCTATTGGCCATAATATGGATTTTGTTAGGCCTCTAGAATTTAATGCATCTTTGATGCTTGTTCTTCCATACTTGAATTGATTTGCCTAAAGTTTACAGTTTCATATGAAAAACGTGAATCACACAATGTAACCAAAAATGCAAATTTCTTTTACTGAGCCCCATAAAACATTCCAATTTTAGCCATTTTGAAATATTATTCAAAGCTTTTGTGTCTAAGCAACTATCACAAACAACAAACTAGTATCAGAATAATTTGTAACTACAATATTCATTTATGAGAATAAAACTATATAACCATATGTGATCAAAATTATTCATAAAATCACTGTAGGTGCATATAATAATGGTAAGGCTCTAACGCCCCGCGTGGGAGCACAGCCTGTAAACTGAGAGGTTAAGGCTCTTATATGTTCGTTCTCTCTGCCCAATCGTTGCGCACCATCTCTAATGCTGGGGTGATGTGGTAAGCACCGCGCCTCAGACGATCGCTATTATTATCTCTTGGTGTAGGTGCATATAATATTTACAATTTTTTTGTTGAATTTGCCATTATATCGAACACATTACACAATTTCCTCACAAACAAACCTTATTGCTCATTTGCATTCTTGTCTTTCAAAAATAGAAGAAAACAACCATACTTGATAAGCGAGTAATAATATAAGATCTGAACAATAGTTTTGTCCTGAAATCAATAATTTTAAAATTCATGAAATAATACAGATCTGAAAGATGCAACAGAAAGTCCAAAGTTATTTCCAACTACGGAGAAAAATCAAATTAGGAAATCTACAGATCTTACTATAGGTGCTGAAGATCCACAAATGATTAGATTTTTCACTTTATTCATGGAATAACTAAATATCTTATATTTAGTATACAAATAGGTCTCAGATTCTTATAGAGAAACTATTAACTATATGAATTGGTAACCCCAAATATTAGAAGGAACATAATTGCTGAAGTCGAAAGAATTCGCATACACTATTTTGGTAGCCAACCCACTCTTAGTAAGGTTCAAATCTTAGAGGCATCAAAGAGAAGGTTAATCTAATTCAATTTGGAAAAACATACATTAAAAAGCTATGTACAAATATCAAGTATCAGCTGTGGAGCAAGCTATTTTATAACTAGGGCGCCATTCAAAATCAAATTTATTAACCGACTGTCCACATTTGAAAATGCGTACTTATCGAAGAAATTACTGACAACAAATAAGGCCTTCATCATCATCATCCATCCTGTAAGTCCTGAAGAACTATAGGGCGCCTGTACAGGCGTTTCAAGACAAAATAAAGCCTTAAAGGAGGCTAAATGTTCAATTCTACTTGATGTATTACCATAATATATGAAAAAAAATGTTGAAGTTCAAATTTTGAATGAAATTTCTACCAGTCATATAAAAATTTTGGTAAGGTGATTTGAAGTTATGTATTCTACTTTTCAAAACAGGAATGGTGCATTTTAGGAATGTTCGATTATTTTTTTTTTGTATAGCTCTGGTTAGTGGCCAGCATAACTACCAATAGTCAAGCTGGTGGATTATAGAGCACATAAAAAATACATCCACTGACAAACAACAACTTCAGCAATTGTTAAAAGCTAAATGTAAATAACACACATTTCACTTAATAATAAAGTTTAGTTACCTCTCCTGGACAACTCAGGCTAATATGCTGTGCATGTAAACCCATAAAAGAAGTTGTGTCACTTGGAAATGGATTATCTTGTTCAACTCTACCACTGCTAACATTATAAATAACATAGCTAAGTCTGCTGCCAGATCGAACAACAGCATGAATGCCTTGCCCATCAACAGCAATAGTCAGAATTTGGCCAGTGGATTCTGAAATTTGTACCCTCCTGGGAGTACGCTGGAAGCAATCTGGCACTCGAGATGTTGATGAGGATTTTAACACCTGTAAGCAATCAAGAACATTCTTACTCATGAATTTTCTACAAAGAACTATATTGCAACATATTCAAAGTAGCTGCTAACCTGCAAGTCATCTTTGCGCATCAATCTACAGTCTTGTAATAAATCATCAGCATCCTTCGAGTCGCGTTCTTTCGAGTGACTTGTAGGAAAGCGCACTGCAGCATATGCACCATCTACTTTTAGCACGCGACCAACTGGTACACTACGAACATCTTCAATAAAAATGACGTCTCGTAAAAGCCACTCCTCTTCGTCTTTGCGTTGTTCGCTTGTTAAATCTGTTCCAGAAACAGCCATTCGTTTTTGTCGTTCTTTAAACAGACAATTAAACTGTAATATTGCTTCTATTAATTACTAAACATATTTTCTTACTGTGACTGTTGGAAATGCTGCCTGTATCGCTGCAAGTACTTGAAGCAGGTGATGGTGGAGGGGGCATGTCCAGTCTGTCAGCTGTTTCTTTATTTGAATTTTTATTTGATAAGTTATCTGTTTCAAAATCAAATCCATCAGTTTGCACTTGCAAACATGATCGGTCAATAAACTTACTTAATCCACTGGTCCCAGGGGTAGAGCTGTCACGAGTCCTGTCTGAACTAGACGAAGCTGGGGTTAAGGTATTTATAATTTTAAAGGTGCATGTGTCGCTTAAAGTCCAAGCAGAATTTTGCAATTGTCCAACCTTTGGCACACCAGCAGCAATCGTAAAAGCAACAGCTCCTGGATGATAAATAGGACTGTTCTTCATGCACACTTGGGAACCTGCTACAATTTCGGGTTGATTTGTAGAAGGCCTTTGCTTGCGACACTTGGTGCGATATTTTTCCCACAGGCGTTTACGTTGCGCAAATGGTAGAACACCCCTAAAAGCTTCACTTAAAAAAAGCAACAATAATCAAATACCACCAACTTACCACCAATAAAGAGCACCATTTTCAAGGCGAGCAACAGTGTACAATGGGCAAGTGTGAAGAGAAATTATTCGATCATTTTGGAACTCTGTGTAAGCTTGAGCAGCATGTTCTAGCTTGCTAGCAGCAGGTGCCAACAATTCGTCCAACCAAGTTGCCACTTTTCCAGATTCTGTTGCAACTGTACAGCGAGTTGAACATGCTGATAAGTGCTGCACTTTTTCTCCTAATAAACCCAACGATAGAGTTTTTGGGTGATGAATATTTGGATTCTGTAATAAATTTTATTACAATACCAGACCTTTTCACACGTTTCAGTCAAGTACAATTTAACTAACAATTTAACAAAGTTAACTAATAACATAAACTTACATCTGCATGTTTGTAAGGTTCCAGATCATTCCATCGCCACTGATAAATTTGTCCTGTACTAGACAAAGCTATTAATTCACTGTATAATGCAGCAATTTGAGTAAAACGTCCATTAGAATCGGGCCAAAATTCAAGTTCATCAGATATCCACAATGGGCTAGCAGCATCTTTCTTTTTGTTGTCTGTTGTAGAAAGAAAAGAAAACAAAATTTACAATTAATTATTCTACTGATTTTTGAAAGGACTGTAGTTATAAAAAGAATAACTACCAGAGTCTTTGTCATAACCACTGTCACGTAATGCACTTTCAAGCCAACGCCTAGGTCCAAAATACTGTCGCTCCCTCCAGCGAGAAAACGTGTCACGATCCCGGTCTGTGTTGTTCGAGTTGGTTGGTGGTGCATCTCTGTCGGACAATCGGCCTCTATTGCTGTTGCCTCGGCTGTTTAAAAAGCTTTGTTTGAGCAAAGTCAAACATCGCCAAAAACTGTTAGTTAAAACACACAAGCAAAAAACAAATACTTAAATCAACATTAAATAAAATATATAAAGTGAAATAATATGGCATACTACTACAAATATTCCATTCTAATACAAACTAGACAAGAGAGCTTACTTTCTTATTCCAGAATATCCAAACATGTCTTCTGAAAACATAGCATCAGCATCAATAATGACAGAGTGATCTGAGTGAAAGCCGCCATCCAAGAGAGAAATAAGATCTTCGGGTACATAAGAATCAGTAACATCATCTCCTTCCTCACCTTCTTCGTCATCACGTGATAATAAATTATTAACAGCTAAATTAACATCAAGGTTGGTGCGCTAAAAAATATAAATTAACTTTATTGAAGTGAAAGGTTTACTTATAAAGTACCTGAAGTTCTCTAATTATAAGGTTGCGGCTTTTGCCCTGCAACACAACTTGTGCTTGAGATACTAGTTCTTCTGGAACGTATGGTGCAGGAACTGTAACCATGGGGCGCCCACTGCTGCTACCTCCACTTGAACCAATTATCACAGGTGCTCCACGGCTTCCTAACATTAAAAGAGAGAAGTTACAATAAACGTACCTGTTGCTATTATTTACCTCCATGACTGCCACCACGGATGGCAGTATTAGATGAGCGCATGATCCGAGCTCGGGTGCGAGTAATCTGCCTTCCACTCCCAGGGGGCTTACTGTTGCCAGACCCACCAGTGCCCCCTCCACCTCCTGATCCGCCAGCGCCACCACTGCCAGAACTATGCAACAACCAAACTCTTGGTTGTATACAGTACACATTTAGACTAATTACCAATTCATTTACTTAAGTTATGTAATTTTGATCTCTTAAGAGAGATGCCACAAGAAGAACGTCAGAAACACTTACCTCTTAACTGGATCATTTTTGCTCAGATCCAATCTGTCAGATATTACACTGAAGGAGACACGGCATACCCTTCCATCTTCTAACAATAGGGCTATGTGTGCTGGGCCCAGTACTATGCGCTTCACTCCCGTGCGAAGGTTGGAAAATGCAGCATGGGAGGTTTGGCCAAATCTGTTTAGGCGTTCTGCAACTTCTTTCAATCTGTAAGAAACAAAACATAAATTAATCATAATATTACAATTAAAGTGTAGCCGCAATAGAAACATGCTCATTTTACATTACAAAAAATACAAAGAAAGATCAGTATAAAACAACGCAATTTAATTTCTCTCAATAATTTTTATTCTAAAGTTCTTATATGAAGTGAACTAAGCTTTAATAATCTAAATTTATGATTAGGTCAAAATTTACAAAATGGGGGAAATATATAAAGAGCCAAGTTCTTAGTACAGTTATAATTGGCAAAAGCTAAACATCAACAGATATATAATAATTACAAAATTGTTTCCTCCATATTTGTAACTGGATCTAATCAAGTCAAAAGACGTTTCCATAGCACAAAACTTTGCATAGCTAATAATGGCATTTGAAGCGGGCGCTAAGGGCAACTAATAAAAAATATGAGATGAATCATGAATTCATTAGTACGAAATTCTAAGGTACATTTCTGATTTCATTTAAATAATAATGAAGTGAATTAAAGATTAATTTTGAGATGAAAACAAGATCATGGAATACCTAACCTGGTTATTAAAATAAAATGTAATAGAATGGTTAACTCTTGAAGTACAAAAAGTTATAAAAAATAGTTTGGAGGAAGAGGTGACCAAGATGGACAACATATATAATGATGAACTAAAGTGAGATAAGATTTAAGAGCACTTGAAATTAAATAGAGCAAAAAGAGACAAAAATGAAGAAAGCCATTTGACAGAAACAGAACTAATAATTTTGCAATGCTAAACAAAATTGATTAAAAAGTTAAAATAGGTACTTCCGCATTAATTACCACATCGCATTATTGTGAGTGATGTTATAGCACATAGCCAAATTCACCTGATGTTTCACTTACCTATTTAAGCAATATGCCAGTTTCCAAAATTTATTACAAGTAGTGGAATTAAATTTCGCCTAAACTACTTTCCAGGATTTAACAAAAACAAGTCAAGCACACGTAACACAATATCTCTCTATTATAGCAATTGTTATGTTATAGCGATTGTTTAATGGTTAATTTTAATTATTGTTTAAAATATTTCACTTTTAAAAGTGCAAAACGGTCCATAAGAATTCTGGAAATTTTGATATACAAATATGTTTTTGATGTCGTTAAAAAATACAGCTTTTTACAATAGATATTTTGAAAAAAAATGAAAACTTATTACGCTGCCAACATCATTTCCAAAGAAGCACATGAATAACATTTATTTTTCTCTATTTTCATATAGAAGTGAGATATTGCCATAAAACTGAAGGTCAAAAAATTGAATTTTCATGAATAACTAGAAAACAAAAGACAACAACTAATGTTGGCTTTTACTATTAATTTTTTCTTAAAAAAAAAGACAACGGGTACATTTTTTGTATTTCTTGTAGTTAGTTATTCAGATATCCCATGAAAATATAGTAATTTACTCACTCTGTTAATGAGCTTGTTTATTCTATTTCGTCGCGTTTTTTCTTTTTCTTTAAGCAGAAAGTGCCCCCTGTAGCTACTATTTCGATTTCGTTTAGCGAAATTAAAGCTTTAACGGACTTGCTTTGTTCTTTAGCTACTTATTGCTCCTCTGTACATTTTATGATTGTTTGTCTTTATCTAACAAAATATAATGGAAAAACACATCCACATTTCGTTTACCAATAACTTTCTAGGTTGTTACTTGCGGCATCTATCGTTTTTATAAGCATGTGCATTTAAGCGTGTAAAATTTAGTAATAAACGCTGAAGGACATTCTACTTGTATCTCGTGTTTCTCTTACAATAACATATTTATTCAGATTGAGCATAAAAATGCCGAACAAATTTCACATACTTTTCCCAACGCTGACAAATGTCAGCAGACCAAAACTAAAATAAGATAAACTAAAATTAGTTTTGTCATACATTATGTAATATTAAAAAAAAATTAAAAACAATCAAAATAAATTGATTGTACTAGCAGAGATTTCGAACTTCTCTTAAGAGTATCACTAGAGTTTTTCTACACTAAAATAAAAAATGAATAAATAACTTGGGGGTGAGACGATCAAAGTAGTTGGATTACCATAAGTTTAATCCTTAGAAACTAGAAGAAATTATGGGTGCTCTATAGGATGTTAAGCTTGTTTTACCAGGATTATTTTATTAAAGTTTAAATGTTTTTATAATATAAAAGAACTACATTTTTGAATGGAAATACTCAATCTACACTCCTAAATTATTTCATATTTTCTATTTGTAGTAAGGTTTAACCTTCTTTTGTTTTCCAAATAAAATACTAAAATTTAAAAAATCATAAAAATGGCTAATTGGGCGCTTTTATTTCAGTTCGAAGTTTCTTATGTGCTATCTCATAACTTTAGTTTTTTGATTTTGGAAGTTTTCTTAGGCACTTTTTGAATATATAATCTTATATAAAATAGATTAATATTAACTTCGCATCTGCTCTGTAAGACTTATCTTTGTTCTAATTGTAAGATAATAATAAATTTTATCGAATTACCTAAGGTTTTTAGAATACGTTAGCACCACGCGCATATACATAATTCTTACGAGTTTCCACTACGCAGTTATTTATACATTAAAAAAATCCATAGACATTCATAATGAAAACAAATAGTAAATTTAAACCGATATGTCATCGATACTACAAAAAAAACTTACCAATAATCACGTTGCTTATGATACTAATTTTGTACAATAATTTAAGAGCATTTTAAATGTCCTAAAAAGGGAAAGGATTTCCAAACTTTTACTGCATTAACTTCAAAATTCCGCAACAAAGCGACTGAACCATAAGAAAACATTCGCATAACTAAAGGAGATTGCGCTATTAATTGCGATACAGTAAAAGTATGATTCCCAAAATTTAAACGTTGCCACTACGATCTACAAGATCAACTTTGTTCAGAAAGACCTAGTACGATACGGTGTATTCGGTAGTCAACTAGACCACAAGAACATGTAAATTATTAAGTGCAGTTGGAGCTTCAAAATAATCTGTGCATCATCTCTTCATTGTATTTGGAAAGGTGTAAAAATGTATAATTCTATCGGATGATTCGACTAGAACATAAGTACAGAAAAAGTTTGTCGTCCACCTTTGATAAAGCTTTGGTATGGTTTAATAACAGCTAATAACTAAATCCAGACCAAACACAAAACCCATTCCAATCGCGACAGACTTGAACACAAATTGATATTACCCATTTGGTGGAAATGACGTACATTTTAAATTTGTTCAGGATTATCGTGACTAGACCGCAGAACATTATTCTTCGCAATTGGAAACTATGTACGTCATTTTGGTCCAAAACATTATATCCTTGTAAATAGAAAGCAAGTGTTGTTACAACAGGACAACATCCTCACCCCCACCCCCGTAGCTTAGAAAACAAAAGCTAAAATTCAGGACTCTGATACAACTGAACTCTTGCCTCTTAGCCTTAATCTTTCACCATCAGATTCCTACTTATTTTGGGCAATATATGGGTAGTAAAAAGAAAACTGTCAAACCGTAAACCATTAGTATATTTTGAAAATTAATGCTATTTTTGCTTCTTCCTGATCAACAAAATTTTCAACTTGTTTTACGGAAAAATTTTGGGATATTGAAAAATTGAAATCATTCTTGCCAGGAACTATCGAGATGTACCGCCGGTTTAATAGAACATTTCATCGAGTAAGTGGAATTAAACAAAGTGGCATCATCGCTAAAACATCTGATCTTACAGAAGAACTTATGGTGTATGTTTCGTTAAGCTCAAATTATTAGGCACTATAATAAGTCGAAGTTAGCTCCTACTCGAATGATAATTTTTTTTTAATTTTATTTTATACGAAACAAAATGTTCATAAATACAGATTTATTTTATCTGAAGGTAATCAATGATTTATAAAAAAAAAACATCCAAAAATAAGTAGATGATATCACAAGCAAATTTTTTCAATTCTAATAAAGCAAAACTAATATCCGGTAAAGAAATTATTAGTCCGAAAACGAGTTACATGATACGACCAAGATCCACTATCTGTGGAAGATAAAGGATAATTAAAGAATAAATTACCTTTCAAGGCCTTGGAGTTTAAGTTACTCAAATCGGTGAATTCTCAGTATAACGACTAGAATGACAAATCGAATTGTTACATTCCAGAACAGATAGGTGTTGACCAAAAAAGATTCCCAAGAAAAAAGAGAGGCAAGTCATTAATGACAGTAAAACAAGCAGAGCATCACAAAGTATCGATGGAAAATATTACGTATCTTTGCATTTATGAACGGGTGCTTTATGATGGATAATAAATTATTATTATTGATTATATTATTGACCTGATATCTGTATCAGCTAGGCGACTTGCAGAAAAACCAAAATTACTTAATATCACTAATTTTCATAGAAGCACAAATATATCTGATGTATTTAAGAACAAGCTTTTCTGTGTATTTAAAAATTTCAATTTGTAAACACTATTTCGACCATTTAGGAGACCTACTTTTAACGAAACTATTGAACTACGATTGTTCAATTTAAAAAAGTTTGTTATTAAGTAAGTAGAATTATTAACTAAATTACTATGTAATCATTGTAATCTATGACGTAAATTAAATTATGAATAATAAGAGTTAGAGTGCACATTTTTTGCCTTTTTTTTAAACTTTGAATATAATTAAAAGCTTATGGATTTTAGCGATACTTAATTTTGAATAGAAAGTATCCCAAAAAAGTTGTCATAATTCTCAGAATTTTGATGGTGACTAACCATACTTTTATATATCACAATAATTAAAACTATTAAAGGCATTCAACTGACACAGTATATACCCATGGCTTTGTACTGTTTATTCACTCAATGTAGCCGATAAAAATAATTATTCATGCATTTTATTTTCCAAATCCCTAGTTTGCACCGGTAACCTGTCAAAAGATTGTATGGCATTCGAAAAATATACAGTGGAAAATCTTGCTTCAAACGATGGTACCATTGAAGATGCATCTTTATCTGGAAGACCACGCTCTTTGTAGACGACCATCGAAAAAATAAGAACATAAACAGTGAGAAGAGTTAATCAAATGGGCGTTATATATATTAATGTCAAAAAACAAAACTTCATTTCTCATTTTGTTCAACATGTAATGATCATGTACTTAAATGGCATCATTGATTAATCTCCAGGTGGCTGACGCAAATATCAAAAGTGTAAGTAATTCAGAAAAAAAAAAACAAAATTGTCACCTATGAGATGGACTACGACAGAAATTATTCATCGCCGGCTTTTAAAATTGAGAAAACCATCACTCGACATTTTTGCAGCCAACTATAACCAGTTCATGAAAAATAACCTGAATTAGAAAATAGTTTTATTTCATCTCATATAAAAAGCGACTATAAAATAGTGAAACTTAAACAAGAGATGGGATAGTGCAACCTATGATACTCAGCAAAACTCTTAGCAACGAGTTTGCACTAGTTCCTTGGACCACATAACTATGTGTAAAACAGGTAGTTCAATAATGTTAGTGTGAAAGACGTATTTTCCTTCTCAAAAAACTAAGACATTGATAAGTTGTTACAACGCTAGAAGGTTGCAGAATGAAGAAATGACTTTAATTCGCGCGAAAGTCGTAGCTCAAATTTATTTTTATGTTGGCACAACCTTCAGTGATATTCCCTTCTAATTTCAGTTTGGTATGCCAAATAGTTTATACATTTTAGCAGTTTATTTACATAATTAATTTTGCCTTTTTTAAATTTTTAAAATTACTAATATTTTTTAACAAAGAAGTTTAATTAAATTTTACGTTAAAAATGAAATTAATGCTGCTACTGAAATGTTTGAAATTGTGTAAGAAGTATTCGGCGATCAATCTTTATCGAAAAAACTGTATTTCAGTAGCATAAGCTGTTTAGAGAAGGTCGTGAATCTGTAAAACATTAACCTCGTTCTGGTCGTCAATCAATAACAATAACCGAAAGAAATACCAAAAAAATTAGAAACAAAATAATAAGAAATCGTCATTTGACTGTAAGAGAGCTTGCAGAAGATATTGGTATATCAGTAAGTTTAGTATATGCAATTTTAATTTTTTTTGAGCTTAAGGCGTTTGTTAGCAAAGCTCCGCAATCATTGTTCCAAACTTTTTTGTTACCAATTCAACAAATATTGCTCCAGATCTTCAGATGTCACCACGCTACTTTTCTCTGTTCAGTCGATTAAAAAAAAAAACTCCAAGAAACTTGATTTGTCTCGGTTGAGTCGATAAAACAACAATCGAAGGAGGTGCTAATGGAAATTCAAAAAAGTGAATATGAAAAGTGTTTCTAAGATTAGAGATGAAAACATTGGCATGTGTGTATCGCAATGGGAAGGGATTACTTTAAAGAAAACAAAATAAATTTGGATAAATAAATAAACATAAGAGTTTTATTCGAACAGTCGCATTACTTGTTTAATAGAGTAGTATATTATCGATTAATATTAAACTAAACTATTTCAAATAAAAAAGCCAAGAACTTTTTTCGGGTACTTCATGTCAATAATATGCCCAAACAAAGTGGTTTTCTTTTTATAGTAAATGGTGTAACTTTTATGACCTTAAAGAAATGGTTTTCAATGTGACTCAAGAAATACAGATTATCTTGGTTTTAAAATTTTTTCAATGTGTATTAAATTATGTTTTAGTTCAATTCCTGTTAATATGGTGGTAAATATAGTTTACTCTTTTTTCGAAATCTGTTCATAAGTGTCATTGTGGCGCTACAGCCGCATTAATATAGCAACTTTTAATCAAAGGACGAGTCATGGAAAGTAATTCGCTTTTTTCTTGATCATTCCACTTCTTAGCAAAATACATTTTCCACATTGACATAAAATTTAGTTGTCTAAATATTCGTAATTAGGATTTTAAATTTAAAAAGGACACCAAATTGAAGAAATTATAAATTCACTGATGACAAACTATTGTCGTCACCATCTAAAAATAGTATTTTACAATAAACTATTTGTGAGTTAATGAAAAAGTGAAGTTTGTACTTTTTTACCAATCTAGTAACATTCATGCTATTTTTATAATAGTAATATTTCATTTATATTTCTTGTATTCAGATTACAAGAAGAAACTCTAAAAACAGATCAACAATATTAAGCAAAAGCTAAGATAGCGCACCACAAAATTATTAGAAAAAAATGACGTTTATTACATTTTCATATTCATTTTTGACATAATCTTCAAGGTTTCCCACACACTAATCCAATCTTATGATCAGGTTGTCGATTTCACGCGCATAAAAATTTCGCTCAATTTCTCTTATTTATCACCTCGAGAATGCTGCTTACGTTATCATTTATAACAAAACGTTCGCCCCTAGATCTTATTTGAAAGGATCGAAAATGTGATAGTTATATCAAGTTACACAAGTTTTAGCGGTGACGCATATTTCTGGCTACATTTCTTCGTTGCTAGTTTAGTATGTAGGCTGCAGAAACAGTATGGGGCGTGACCATAGACCATAAAATCTCAACAATTTGGTGATAAATTTAACTCTAATTATACAAAATACGTTCGAAAAGTAACAAAAATAATTCCAGAAAGTTCATTCAATTGAAATAATGATTATATAAAGTTAATAAGCTTCAAAATAACATCCTCTAGCATCAATACACAGTTGTCATTGTTTATTCAATGTGCGTCGTAGATTGCCTGAAAGTCTTGAACTGGAATATCTTTCAAAGCACTCGCCAAAAGCAGTCTGCACATTTGGACAGTCCCAAAATGGCGCTTTTTCAAGCTAGATTTAAGCTTACCAGAAATCGATACAGTTTTTCTTCTGTTCATTAGGCAAAACCTCTGAAACCAATTTAGCACTAACTTTCTACGCAATTAATATTGAAAGTCCAACTGCTACCAATCTACCACTCAGATGTCAGTCGGAATCTAAAACCGCTTTGACCTTGGCCATATTGTTCGAAATGTAAGAGGTTGATGGGCGAGCACCATACACGTTGCTCATCCTTTTTTACTGTAGTTTATGTAAGAAAATAGTCAACAAAAAGAATTTTATTATTGGATGTCACCTCTATACTATCTATACAACGTTATTATTTGAAAAATGAAAAGACAACGGCAACTGTTTAATATATCAGTGCATCTGAAGCAGTTTTATAAGAGTGGTTGCGGTACAAATATAGGGAATAAATTCCATCCACAGGAGCTCAACTATAACCTCTGCACCTTTTGTTAAAACCATTTGAAGCACATTTTTGAATTTTCTTAATAAGCTTGGAATTATTTTATAAGAATGATTTTGGGGTGAGTTTGACCTACTTTATTCTATTTGCTTATACATTTCGCCTACAATGTGTTTAAAACCTTTATAGCTCTCTTTTCTGCACCTTTAGAGAAGCAAAAACGGCAGCGTGTGCTCCTGGTTTCTGCCATTAAAATTATCGCTATAAAATAATTGGCGTGCGTGCAAAAATATCCAACGAGGTCGCACTTCAAAGAGTTGTAATAAAAGACACAAAGTGGACATTTTTGTACCTCAACTATTCTTACAAAATAATTGCTGCAAATGCATTACAATACTAAGAGAACAGACAGTGTCACCACCAAAAGAAATTTTATGCTTTTTACTACAGAGATGTTTTGGGCGTAGCTTAATTTTGAATTTCTCCTCATACATAAAAAAAAATTAATTTTCCAAATCAATATAATGATAGCTTTTCTTCAACGTAGATTAATTAGAAATGACTAATTATTAAGATAGTACATTGTTTAATATTATTGATAATGCAGATTAATTTGGGTTAAATAGAGTTAGTTGATTATACGACAAATTCTAAATTGTGATTTATTACATAGATTAAAAATAAAAATATACAAATATCGTTTCAGATTATTGGTTACATTGGAACATTAATGAGTTAACGTTAAGAAAACTACTATTGAAAAGTACTAGATTTTCATAGTACGGTTTACATTTATGCTGCTTTTCGCTATTGATCATTATGTGCTCTATAAAATTCATTTATATTTAGTTTGTTTTCCAAATAATCTTAGGATATGTATGTCGTTTTGTAGTTCATGGTTTGTAACATACTGGTCAGTGCTAAAGATTTTCTTAATTACTTTATGTCCGATGCTTAATTGTCATTTACCTCATACATGAATGCTCATCCATTTATTTGATATAACGCTTACAGTTAAATGGAAGAACCAAATATTTTAATAAATAAACAAGCGAAAATTTGCTTTACAGATAAAGCATAGCGGACCCTATGCATGAAACTAAACTACAAGGTTTAACGAAATTTTATCGAAACGAATGACAGTGAATTATATTCAAATGAAAGTGAGCAAAAATTTAGCGGTCGGAATCGAAAAATTTGCGGCCACTTTCGGTCAAACCGGTCTCGAGATTTTCCGATCAGACGCCTGGACTTGACTTATGGTCCTTAGTTGAATACTGAAAACGTTATGTCTCTGTCTATCACAGATCAAAAATTATAAGGCGTGACAAATGTCAAAAATGACAGAAAAATCAGAAGCTGGTCTCCAGCATGGAAGCTGCCTTGATCAAAAGTTGAAAAATAAAAGAATAGACAAACAACATTACTCTCTACATAAGGCTTCTCATTTTAATGTATAGAAGCCTAAAAATGAGTTACCAGTTTAAATTACTAGCGGCTTTTAAATTAATTCATGATTAAGTATAAAGGTGATTGAACGTAAGTGCATTTTGATTAATTAACACATCCTAGTTCTGAACTAGATCTTTGAGATAAAGTTTTTGTGAGTAGCTGTTGTAAACGATTCTTTTTAAAAGTAAGGGTTATTAGAAATCAGAACAAAAATATGATTTATCTTGCAAAACATGGTTGAACATTTGGTGATAAATATCCCAATATCTGTTGTACTTAATAATTTATTCTGTAATAAAATAAAATCCCATGACCAAATAAAACTATAAATAGTTCAATAAAAACCACTTTAATTCGAATGACATTAAGAATACGTACTCAAACACATAATTTAAATTTATTTAGTCAGAATTTACAGGTGGAGATTTTCAATACAGAATTAGTGTATAATAGATGCCAAGACAATTAATTCACGATATACTTAACAATGTAAAAACGAAACTTTTAATGTGCGAATGCATCGACAAAAATATAGTCCAAAAATTCATGTGTATTCCCTAAAGAACAACGTTTGAAGAGTATAAAAGCATATGAACATTTTACTGGCGAAGTTCATGCTGCCAATGACCGCTATAGTAAAATCTAATTGGCTAGCAAATGCTTGAATACCAATGAGGAGTTTAAAAAATTACCAGCTACTGACTAGCTTGCCTGCTCCCTTTTTTTGATAGCAAATCTCATAAACTATTATCACAATCGAATTTTGATTAAGAATTAAGTTAAAAATTTAAATAAATGTTTCTATTAGTTAATCAAAAACTACTTTTGTGTAGCCCTCGTATTTGAATTATTGAAAACTAAATATACAAATATTTTGCTAAGAACCGTTCTTTTAGCAAAATGAAATTTCGTGTTCAATCGCTATTTTTTACTTAAAATTTTTTTATTTTCCGATATAATTTTGACCATAACAAGTGAGAATAGGTGATCGACGTATTGGACGTCCCTATCTGACTAATTATCAAATTATAAACTTTGTTAACAAACGTGTGTATTAAATAGTTGATTACAACGCAGTAATTAAAACAAAAGCATTTATTGCAATTTAAAAAAGTCAAACCACTAGCTAATATCGTCAAATGACCGATTAAGTGTTTAGCAATAATTAAATTATTGCTGCTACCATAGATAACTGATTTATTTGAGATGGCATAAACATTTTTCTAAATTCTGAATTTTGCAGTAAAATACATTTTCAAAACCTTGAAAGTATCTGAGCGAGCTTATATCATTGGGATAGTTAGACTAAAATGTTGATAAAATAATTTTCAAAATACATATATATTTAAGTTCTATTAGTATTGTGCAAACACTATCTTTATAAAAAGTTCTAATATGGATGGATTTATATTATTCCATCAGGCACAGCGCAGAACTGTAAAGATTTTAACAAATAAAATATTGCTATAGATAGTTTTAATACGAATATTTATATTTAACGGATTTTCACAAGCACGTAGCCATTGAACATGGCATAAGAATATTTACTTTTCTTGAAAGGTAAACGCATAATGTCCGACTAGATAATATAAATCCACCTTATATATTGTCTTTGTTATCAATTTTGATAAATTAAGGTAAGTCACTCGTTGCAAATATTGAGCAATTATATACATCTATATTATAGGTAATGTTAAGTAACTAAATTTAGGTGAAGTTCAAACTATGGCACGTCTTTCTCATAGCTAAGTATTGAAGCAAAACCAATAATTCTCTATAATTGTCTTAGCTCACCATAAATTGAGTTAAATAAAAAGTGATTGTATTTTTGACAAATGCAATAACAAAATTCTCATATGTGTGTACAGTTTATTTAATAAACTCTTGCTACCTTTCATGAAAATTAATGATTACATTCTTCTAGAGTGTTTCACTTTTATAGGTGAAAACTGTTTAAGGTGCTTTTGCAAACTTCCAAAGAAGTGATTTTTTTCCATGAAAGGAACTTTAGAAAGATCTAAACAAACAGATCAACTAAATAAGCCTAGCTTTGCTTTGGTGGAATACTACATCATAGCAACTGCTCAATTCTGGCTCTTCTTTATAGACAGCTGTCTTCAAACAAATCAATTAGGAAAATATTTATTGGAATAACTTGTTTAATTTTGAGAAAACAGCTTATAGTATACCTTTCGGTTTCTTTTCTATCAAATATACAGCTTTTTTGCATGGAATTTTTCTTCGAAGTAGTTTGAGACCATTTGTCTTTTCCCCACCATCTTTTGCGTTCTACATTATTATAAACAACCCGCTTTTAATTGTCCGTTACCCTACATTTTAAAATGAAACGTTTTCATTGCGTTTGATACATATACAGCAGAAAATACTCCAACAAACGCATAAATTAAATATACTAAACTTAAAAAAACAAACAAAGAAACAATTGGAACCTACAATGCCCAAATATTATTAAAACCAGGAAAATTAAATAAATTAGTGACTCAACAAAAACTAACAAGTAAAAAATAATGGTACTACATTAAATACGTTGGCAAGGAGCAGGCAGCATGTATAAAAAAGACCACATTATTATGGTACAGTGGTAACCCAGATCGGCAAGGGGAATGGGAGACTGACTACAGCGTTACTAAAGAAATAATAAATAACGCATATTAGGTCTTGCGTCTAAAAATAAATGATTATATAAGACAAAACGAGTACCACAATACAATTTTAGACGATTTCAACGCAAAAATAGGTAAAGAAATCGTAAATTAAAATGTAGCAGGCAAGTTTACAATAACATAATGAAACAAATAATAATGGAATGCGCTTAACCCAATTCGCTGAGGAAATCCAAATGATAATTAGTACTACAAAATTCCAACATAAAAGAATACATCTAGGAACGTGGAGAAATTTTGGAACAAATAAAGTAAATAAAATCGATCATATACTAATAGCAAGCAGGTGGAAGACTTCCGTATAGGATACAAGGGTATTACGAGAACCAAATATTGATTCTAACCATTAATTAGTAAAGGCAAAAGTAAAAGAAAAGATCAAGATAATAAGAAAGCACAAGATAGGAAAACGTGTAAAATAAAATCCACTGTTATATTAAGCTACGGAGACATATAACCAAGCATATGCAAGTGATTTATAACGGTCTTTTAAGATGCTCTGGACATCTTTGCGATCTCTCGTATCATATAACGGGGGTCATTTGAAATCAATATCTTAATTTGATCACCAGCTATCAATAGCCTACTCAAATGTTCACCAACTTGATATGTATCACCAGGAAGTTTGAAAACCTTTCGTTTACGCTATCTTCTCCATACACTGTACGTATTTTTTGACGGGCATCGCATTTTCCCTTTTGCAAAAATATAGGTCTACATAGCCAAATGAAAGAAATAAACATATTTTGACTAATTCTAGTTTTAAATAAATAAACAAATCCAACCTATAAAAAATGAATGTTAAGTAGCGACGAATGAGAATTCCATGTACAAAACACATTTATGGCAATAGTAGACGTTTACTTCATTCACATTATTACAGCATTCCTTCAGTTAATTTTTATCAATGTAAAAAATCACGAAAAATTAATAGGATTCCACCATAAAGTCTCTTTAGCATATAAGGTTTACTACTAAATGACAAAAACAACATAGATATGAATAATAGCTATGTTGTATATATGTTCACTTTCAATTAGAAAATCTTGGATAATCAAAAAACAGATTCAAAATTTCAATTAATGGCGTACAAGGATCTCTCCAACTAAATGAAACTGGTTTTCCAATAATCTATATAGAACTTTGAAGTAAAACCAAAAATGCAAGCAATTACCAAGTTCTGATTGCATTAATTTATTTTTAAGTACATTAAGAAGGAGCAGTATAATTTAAACGATCATCACAATTGCATTTAGTGGAGCAAATGCGACAAATCCAATTTTCGACGCCTCTGATACACAAATCAAGATTTACTTTAATAACACAAATGAGATTGAGATTTTTAATAGTTTGTGGTTTATTGGAATAAATCAAAAACTTTTATGTTCCCCTTACTTTCAGACAGTTCATTGGCGTAGAGTCTAAATAATAAGAGCATATTTAGAGAGGGAATAAACGCAGATTAGGTCACATGCAAGCGAATTTATAACTAATTGGCACATATGCAGTATTTTCGGCACAAACCAAGGCAGAAAAATACTGAGTGCATTATATTGGTATCGCTTCCAAGGCTGCTTACAATCGCACTTGAGGCTTCAAGGAGAGGCTCTGATTAAATTACATATATGTGGTGGTTCAGCATTTGGTATAAATCCACTATAATCAAATCAAATCTATGCTATTCACTCCAAAAAAATCTGAAATAATTGAACGCTAATGCTACACCAGACACGATCACATATTTGCGTAATTTTGAGGAAAAAAAATAAAGCCAACGACTACTAGCAGAAACACATCAAATAACTCTTTGTGGTTGCAGTAGACCTTCCACTATTGGAAAAATTGACATCTCCTCAAATCCAGTAACTGTTTATTAATAAATCCGTCCAGTCCCAAACTGATCATCGATTGAAATGTTTTGGCCAATTTAGAATTGGTTTCGATTTTACTTTAGGATCCAATCAGCAAACTCACCAAGCATACGAATTGCTCGACATGGAAATTTGGATCAGAGAACGGAACGCATGTTAGGTCGTGGCTACAGATGCGCTTTAGCGGGTGCAGGTTTCCTTCCACGACAAAAGGGCGCTCTTCGTTTGTACACATTACTTTTATGCAAATAATGGAGGTTATTTTTATAACTTTGTTGGGGGTAACAAAACGCTTGCACCGTTTTATAATTGCAGTTTATTTTGTTAAACCTTTTAGAATGTAAATGGTTCTTCTGCAAGAATTTACTTTTTTATAGTATAACAATGTTAAACTTTGCTGGCGTCAAAATCTATAATAAGAAATAGTGAAAACGTTTTAGCCTTCTATATTAAGGGGGGAGATACAATTAGAAAGTAAAAAAAAATACGATTTTTTTTTTGCTTAAGAAGATAGTAAATTTTCCGTAGCATACGATGGCGAAACCCCAGAATTGAAATTCGAGCCCTTCTATCTTTTTTCGACGTTTTTCGAAGATGCCTTTCGGAGCGCACAGCAGGTATTTTCGAACGGTCGATGAGAGGACCCTTTTCTATTGTATCTTATTTTGGGATACTTATGAAAAGAATTTATATACCTAGGAGGCTTGTATACGCGGCTTACTGTCTAAAGAGAATCACTTTTTTGAAGAAACTGAAGGTCTTTTGTAAGGTCCTGGAATCGCCAATTAGAAGGTAAACATCATTTTTCGGCAATCAAAACTTTAAACGCGTTTTTTCTCAAAACAGCATTTTTGAGATTTGCGGGAAAAATATCTCAAAAAGTTCTCAACCGATTTTGATGAAACTTCAATGATTTCTTCTCCATATTATTAGCTACTATGCGAACCAAAAGTTGTTGCGATTCGACTTAGCAATATATAAATATTATTGCAAAACTCGCAAATTTTTCGTAGATTTTTGACCCCTTTCGAAAAACTTGTGCCAATTATATAACTAATTAACATAAATTTTCTTGCTGGACTGTTTTAGATAAAAATTGTGGCCTCCAAAATTCCCGCAAGTCGATGCCTCAGATTCGGACCTGGTGTCTTTGGGCGTATAAGTCCGCCATTTTGTAATAGACAAAAAAATACTTTATTTCTTAGATACGTAGTAAATATAGTGCCAAATTTGGTTGAATTTGAATAAAAACTTATTAAAAAAATGTTTGAAAAATGCTTGATTGTTGGCCTTCTAATTGTATCTCCCCCTTAAACTCCATAGGGTTAGCTTATGAACCTAAAATTTGATAGAATCTGAATAATATAAAAGAAATAAGAAGCGATGTAAAATTTTTGTATTCGTTTAATTAATAGATCGAAAATAAAAGAACGAACGTCACACATACTAATAGTACATGTTACGCACATTAACCACCTAATAATGAATGACGTTATCTACACCTTAATAAAAATATGACTAATAAATTGTAGACAATACAATATCAATAACTACTTACTTATTCAATAGCAGAATATATGTTTTATGAACCAACAGTAATTACAACAAATTAGAAGACGGGCGTTTATTAATTAAACGAGACTGTAAGGAAACAAATATATATATATATAGATGTATAAATAAGTTCTCAGCTTTTTTCTGCAAAATTAAAGTTTTATTTAAAAACAAACAAAAAAAGCTTAAGTATCAAAGTATTCTCCGTTGGCATCGATGACCGTTTGCCATGTTTCTACCCGAAACATGGCAAAATTGCGAATTCCCTGGTGATAGAAGCTCACCGGCTTCGAGACGATAAAGTTATCGATGCATTTTCGGACTTCTTCTTCTGTTTTGAAGTGCGTATCAGCCAAGTGATGCTGTAACGACCGGAATAAATGATAATCGGAAGCGGCCATGTCTGGGCTATATACCGCATGTGGGAGAAGTTCCCAGCCTAACGCGTCTGCAGCTCATCCGTGTCAAATGTTTGAGGGCGTCCAGCGTGTAGTTGATCTTCAAGACTAAACTCTCCTCCGCGAAATCTTTGGTACCACTTTTTGCACGTTGCATGACTTACAGTCTTTTTCTCGCCATATGCAGCACAAATCATTTCGGTGGCTTCAGCAGCGTTTTTCTTAAGATGAAACGCGAAGTGGATAGAAAATCGAATATGCTCTTTTGTGATTGCCATCGTGAACACAGCTGATTATTGAGGTTATGTGCATCAAACGCCAAATCGCATGATGTTTCGAAAGACCAAATGTCATTGCTTTAAAACCGCAAGAGGGCGGACAAATACGTTACATATAAACGGTGATTTGCGTCCTGTGAAATTTAAAGCTGAGAACTTATTTATACACCTATTAAAATATTTCGAAATTTTACAAGGTCATCAGACACACCATCATGGAGTTATTGCAATACTTCTGGAACGATTTTCTTTGTAATCAATAACTGAAGCTTCCTTTGAGATACATTTTCACTCTCAAGTACACGCTCTAAGATATCCTTTTTTAATATGATAAAATCCCACTTTTACTCAGTTAGGTTTTATCCTCGCAGCCTTCCATTCCCAACCATATTTCAAATTTAGATCTTCTTTCCGGTCACGTCTTAACTCGCAATTTATCTTCTGCAGACGATCTCTGAGAATGCATAAGCATTGCGATGACAGCTTCCAGCTATATGTTCCGTCCAAAATGCATATTGCTGGAGCTTTCCACATTTTTAAAATTCAAGCGCCATTTTAGTGCAGGCATAATCAAATGGAACGTTGTGCCATTCAAATATTTATAGGTGTTCTACAGATTCGACATCAGCAAGCAGTGCTCTTCTACTTACGCAATAGTTGCGTTCAGGATTTGATAATGCTTTACTGAAATAACCGATCACTGTTTCTCAGCCATTTTGTAACTGTGACGAGTTTTCGATTCCGACACTACTCGCATTTTTGTCCAACTTCTGGCTCTGGGCAGCTCATTATCAGTGGATTTATTAATGTACGTTTCAAACTTTCTAAGAAGCTTCTTGACATTTCCTTTTCCTGTCTCTTCTTCATAATTACTTGGTTCTATCAAAACAACTCTTCTTGCTAGAAGAAGCTGCATCTACCACCGTTTCACGGCATTCTGATAGGATGGTTTCGTGAGCCACTCTCACTCGTGCCTCAGCTTCGTTTCGATCATGAAGCACCACTTCTTAGTTTATTTTCAGTAACCCATGGTCACGGTCAACTTTATACCCATAAGTTTTTCAAAATATCCATTTCGAGGATTGTCATTTTCAATGTCAGCTATCAGCAAATGATATTTAAAAGTAACATTTCCAATGGGTATTTGGGCTTTTATCTTCCCATAAACTTTTGCTGAAACCCCAGTTATTTGATAGAAAACATTCAGAACTTTTGATAACGTTAGGCAATAGTTTTCATCATCCTTGTACCCAATAGAGCATGCAATTTTCGATTTAATCAGCCATCGACTCAAACACTATTACAATTATGCTTAAAAGCCGTAATTCACATTTTCGTAATTTGGGCTTTACTATTACGGATTGACAGTCGCCCCTTCCTATCAACCCGTTTTAGTTTTCTTGTCGAGGAACCTCCAGCCAAGGGCTTCTTGGACCGACATGGCCCCCATCTCGCAATTCCGGCAACGTAATTACATAAATCCTTTCTCCAATGTTTTTGCAACCTTCCTTATTCAGTTCATCAGTACTTCCCGTTGGTTCTCTTATATTGTCATGTCTCTTAGACGCCTTTTAGCATCATCACATTCTAGTGCCCGTGTGAGCGCTTCAGTCAATGTTTTTGGTCTGGCTAATCTCATTACTTTTTTGTTTCCCAATCGTTAATATCGTCAATAAGTATTCGCACAATACTTCCAGAAAACCATCTAGGATCTAGTTTCAATCACATCGGCACTTAAAAATATGTCGACCTCTGACTTTCTTGACTGCTTTAGTTGAATTCGCCACCAGACACGCTACTAGAAGTGATCTTGAACGGAGTACCGAACTTACCTTCAATTTCTGTTATTTTCTCTTCAAGGGTGTTAATTTTCGCGGCCTATATATCTATCACTACCTTTACTGCATTAAGTTCGCTTTTATTTATTTCTCTGACTTCAACATTCCTTCAATGATTTCTGCTTTAACTTTTATTTTATCATTCAATGTTTCCGCTACTCGACTATTACTTCTGAAATATTCTCACTAGCGCTCTCGTATTGACGAGCACTTTGCGATGATAATATAAAAATCTCCTTTTGGAAAGTACCACGATTCAATCGTTATTTGCCACCCTCAAGAATTTATTCCTCAATAATCTAACACCCAATTCGTAATTACAAAGGGTCGTTATTTTTTAGTTGATCAAATGTACTAGTGCCGTCTACTGTTTTATTACAAAATCCTGCAATTTCTTCACTAATTGTACATTTTTACTTTATGCACACATAAGAATAAAATTTATTTTACGTATTTACAAGGGGTATTCCTAAAATTGCATTGATCATAAAAAAACAACCTTAATTCTCAAAATAGTGTATCCATTTTTCGGACAATTCCCATATCTCATAGTAGTATTTTTACTGTTTTTAGAAGCAAGAAATTCTGTCACACATTATCCACTTCATTTTTAAATTACTTAGCATAAAAAAGGTATCAATTGGTCCAATCAAGTAAAATCCAATGATGAAATATTAAAGCTATAGCAGGCTAAGGCAACAGTTCAAATGCATCAAATTTCCAGATTTTGGCTTTTGTTTTTGGGTTATATAGGAAGAAGTGTCATCTTGTAGCAATACCAGTTTTCTGTTTACAAGATACTGTTGAGCTAAAGGGGCGCACATACGTTTCAATTAAGCAGAATAAAGTTCTACATTATAACCATTTGGAACAAATTCAAAGTATACGGAAATTTCCAAATTCCGCAATTGCTCGATATAAATTTGTATACAAGTTATGTGTGTTTGTCCTGAATTTAACCATTGCTTACGCATGTCTGGATTTAAAAAATAAGATCCACTCTTCAATGTTTCTATAATTTCATTATAGTCAAATTATGCGGCAGAAATCTATAACAAATCTTCACATTCACAAATGCAATTCAGAAGGCAATGCGCAAATAACTACAGCCTCGACTCATGAATACTTGTGGTCGGTTTGTATTAAACATTTTGAATCATAGCTTCAGAATCTATTGTACTGTCTTCTTGAAGATCCCAAGCGTCACATTAAAATTTTTGGAAGCAATACCATATCATAATTGGCAGATTAGTCGCCCCTCTTCATAATGCGAATGTATATTTAACACTTGTTTCTTTGTGATAGAATTGAAACTCATATAATAGAGTTTTTGAATAAGTGAAATTTATAATTGCATTTCAAGACCAAAACTATTAAATTATTGCAAACAAATGACTGTTTCTTTAACTGCCGCAGTCAACACTATAAATTGTTTTTTTAATCGATATAAAATTAAAAATTAAAATACCAGAAAATGTAGTTATTTTTGATCATAACAAGATGGTCGTGGTCATCAATACGTACATCAGCTGTTTTCTTTAAAATCACCAGTTTTAACTTATTTTTACATAAGTACCCACTATGCTTAAAAATAATTCTACTTTAGTCCAGGCGAGGTAGCAAAAATGAGTGATTTTTTAAAATAATTAGTTGCGGCACTTTCTCAACGGTTTTATAAGCAAAATCATTGTCTGAATTGAATGCACATGTTTTGGACAAAATCCGATTGTAGGATCATTGCGAAAAAAATTCAAAAAGTTACGAAAAAAAGGTTTTTTTGACTTTTAGACACGAAAAAAAACATTGAGTAAAAAACAAAAAATGTAACGTTATATCTCTTAAAAAGACGAATAAAATTATTTTTGGATCATTAAAATCGGTTGATAACTCTGCACAAAAAAATAAAAACCGCGAAAAAAAGCGATTTTTCGATGTTCAATTACTCAGTTTGTGATTATCCTAGAAATGTCTTCCAGGACTCAAATTATAGGGTTTTCCAACACCTTTTTAAAATTAAATATTTGTCAAAAAATAATAAGTTTTCGCGCAAATTTCGAAAAAGTAAAAACAGCTACTTTAGTAAAACGACCCTATTTACACAATAATTGTCGTAGAGCAATTTTGCAACAAGCTGCCTGTTCTTGAAGACTTCCTCTACAATCATATCAAATTTGAAGTCTATTCGATAATAATAAGTACCTCAAAAGCGCGTCTGAAGAACGTGCAATTTTAGACTGCGGCCGCGTGGACGCACGAGCGAAGAAGTGGTGCGGTGGTGGGGGAACTCCATTCCCGCGGGTGTAACGGGTGCCGGGAAGCGATCGCGCGCGTTCAAATTTAACAAGCCGGAAAAAATTGAGATTTCTCGGGATCTACTGAACGAAAATTGATGTTTTTTTGAACTGGGGTAGCGCACTAAAATATTAATAATGAGCGGAGTGGTTATTTGACATAAGGGATGGTTATGTGCTTATTTATGTAATATTTTTTCTTTTTAATCTTATAATTACTTCTGTTTAATTTTTCAATTATTTTTGACGTTAGTGTTGTCTACGTATTTCTAATTTTATATAATAATGGAATCACCGAAAAACATTTATCTGATATGCGACACGACATTTTTAAAAGTATGAATATCACTGATAAGACGAAATTGGAGCTGCTGCCACGTTTTTGCACGTGCACGATTTCCTTTTGCACCCGGTCTTGCATTGACAACTGATGGTAGCTATCAAAACATGAGGAATCAGCTGCTCATTGTGAAAATCGGCTCAAGGGTATTGTCTGTTAATTTCCACCCATACTGCGTCGCCGGATTTATCCTTCCTAGCCAAGCTTGTACTTGTAAATAAACACGTAAACAGTGTTGCTTGGCGGCTCCTTCCGTTGGTGGCAGCAGCTCCAATTTCGTCTTATTAGTGATATTCATACTTTTAAAAATGTCGTGTCGCATATCAGATAAATGTTTTTCGGTGATTCCATTATTATACAAAATTAGAAATACGTAGACAACACTAACGTCAAAAATCATTGAAAAGTTAAACAGAAGTAATTATAAGATTAAAAAGAAAAAATATTACATAAATAAGCACATAACCATCCCTTATGTCAAATAACCACTCGCTCATTATTAATATTTTAGTGCGCTACCCAGTTCAAAAAACATCAATTTTCGTTCAGTAGATCCCGAGAAATCTCAATTTTTCCGGCTTGTCAAATTTGAACGCGCGCGATCGCTTCCCGGCACCGTTCCACCCGCGGAATGGAGTTCCCCACCACCGCACCACTTTTCGCTCGTGCGTCCACGCGGCCGAGTCAAAATTGCACGTTCTTCAGACGCGCTTTTGAGGTACTTATTATTATCGAATAGACTTCAAATTTGATATGATTGTAGAGGAAGTCTTCAAGAACAGGCAGCTTGTTGCAAAATTGCTCTACGACAATTATTGTGTAAATAGGGGTCGTTTTACTAAAATAGCTGCTTTTACTTTTTCGAAATTTGCGCGAAAACTTATGAATATTTTTTGACAAATATTTAATTTTAAAAAGGTGTTGGAAAACCCTATAATTTGAGCCCTGGAAGACATTTCTAGGATAATCACAAACTGAGTAATTGAACATCGAAAAATCGCTTTTTTTTCGCGGTTTTTATTTTTTTGTACAAAAAGTTACCAACCGATTTTAATGATCTAAAAATAATTTTATTCGTCTTTTTAAGAGATATAACGTTATATTTTTTGTTTTTTACTCAATGTTTTTTTTCGTGTCTAAAAGTCAAAAAAACCTTTTTTTCGTAACTTTTTGAATTTTTTTCGCAATGATCCTACAATCGGATTTTGTCCAAAACATGTGCATTCAATTCAGACGATGTTTTTCTTATAAAACCGTTGAGAAAGTGCCGCAACTAATTATTTTAAAAAATAATCTACGCCGCCTGGACTACTTCACATCCTTAACGAATACGGCAGAATGGTGTTGCTTATCTGAACTTCGACACAAAGTCAGGTATAGATCAAGTGACTCGTCTATATTAATACACATTACGAATGTGTTTCCATAATTTTTGGATTCAGTAATGTCAATTCTACTTCCAAATAGTCGAAAAAACGATAAAAATATAAAACTTGCATCTAAAAGTGTATTTACGGTGAAAAACCACATGTATATTATTACAATCAAGAAGCAAACAAGTTAAGATAATTGATTCCAAATTGGTGACACCACAATTTGTATCTTTTTTGCTTATTACAAACTTTTAATGCACGACACTCTAGATCCTGGCACATTGTGTGGCCATTTGAATTTATTTCTTCGGAATAAAAAGGAATTATAACGTTCTCCAGACTACGGTTCATATTTCATTCCTGGAATTTCTTCTTCCTAGTTCTTTTTTATTTATTCCATTGTCGGAAGCTTCGTTATACGATAGCGGAGATTCGTTTGTTATCCGAGGTTTCCGAGTGGTATTATTTGACTTCACTCCTTAAGGGTTTTCAGAAAAAGTAGCGATGGAAAATTTATTCGCAAAAATGTAAACTTCGTCACTTTATTGCAGATCTCCGTAGATAGTATGCGATGTTTTTATTATTAATAAAATACTTTTTGATTGTTAAAAGCACTGACTGAATATCTTACAAATCCTACCAATTAAAACAATTTGGATGGAAAGTTAAAACAACTCATATAGAAGAAAACTTAATAGCTTAGTGATTATTGCTAAACCAACAATTGCAAATAGTTGCTGATAGTTATAACATACAAAGAATAAAAGAAATGAGAAAGAAAACCGCAACTAGACTCGCTTGTCACATCTGAATTTCCAAGTAAATTAAAGTAACATACAGTAAATCTTTAGCAGGTAGGGCACATTTTTGACGTGCGTAATAACCACATAACAAAAAATCATTATCATGATAATTGAAATGAACTCAATTTTTGCCTTAAGAATTATTTGAAGGTATGATACCAATATAAAAAACCGACGCTCTATCAATCTTGAAATACTTCCTGTGTTTTGAGTTGCTTAATCATCTTTCTTTAAGATATCAGCTTCGCGTTAAAACTATGTATGGTGATTGAAAAATCAAACAATTATTACATCCTTACATTATTCACAATTGTATCCGAGGACATCACTAAAACTACGTTAAAAATAACGTTGACCATTTAAAAGAAATTAAAATCTATTTACTGAAATAGATACGATTATGCAGCATTATCAAATTCTAGAAAATATTCAGTATCAATTCTACATTCAGCACGTTCTTATCGCAAACACGTTTATTGACCTCGATAATAAAATAATAGGCAAAATCAGAATGTGGTAGGTATAAAACAACTTTTCTTGCAAATTATTACAGAGCAATTAAAATATATGCTTTTAATAATATGTATAAAACCGCTATTATTTATGAACTACAAATATTCTACCAATTAATGACTGGTAAAGATAGTTTAACATATCCTGTAGAATTTTATTTCAGGTTTGTTTAAAAGACCAGTCAATTTGTTTACATTTTAGGATTGTTGTCCATTGTCACAAATTTTCAATTACATCCAACTTAGGTGAAAGAACCCGGCCGTTTTAGAAGTCCAACATATTGCTATTCAAACCAAAGTTATCAAGATTTACACGTCAAGCTATGTGAATAGCAAAACGATCATGATGAAATATCCATATTGTGTTTCACATTATTAATCTTCAGTTTTATTGCAGCATGAAGTTTTGATACTTTTGTGCATTTTGCTTGCCACCTAATATTTCTAAACGTGCGGAGTGTCTTAGATTCGATGGAGTTTTGGCATTACACCTATTTTCATAGAAATTAGAAAAAAAAACTAGTTACGCTATCATGGGACCGATTTTAAAAAGAAATTTACTAGTGTACACCCCATCCCAACATCTCAAACAGTTTCGGTGCTACAAGCCAAAAGTAACAATAAAAACTAAATGGTCCATGCAAACGAAATATTTTTTTCATTTATAGAAATTAGTATTCCACTTCTATATTACGATTAAACAAAAAATTCAATATGACGCTTAGTTAAAGCAAAGATTAGAAACTATTAAGATGGATCACTGAAAAAGAAATATTAAAAGAGACGAAGATAAAAGACCACTCTCGTTTAAAAGGACAAGGTCAGAAACAGATGAAAACGAACGTGTTTTTTATATATTTGTTTTGTAAAATAATATTAAGAAGTTGCTTACGTAGTTACTTGCAAAATTAATTATTAGGTATGGAGGAACATAAGCTAGAATGTGCTACGAAGGAATTATTAAAATACCGTGGATATGGGATGTTTTGTGCATATAAATATTGCAGATCTTTCTATTTCATTGATAAAGAAAAGTTGAAAATGCATTTTTTTCGTTTCTCCAGGATAAAAAAATGTAAATGAAACTTTTTAAATATTTTTATATAAGTTCGTGAATCATATACAATAGGATTTTAAATACAGTAGTATAATTAATTCACTGTTTTAATTGTAATTTAAACTATAAATGATATCACTTCTGTGGATAGTAAATATTTTTAATTTTTAAGTGTGAAATTTGGCTGCAAATTTCAGGACATGAAGATTTACTTGCGAAAGATAAAAAACTTTTGAATAAAAACTATCGCCTTTGCCCCTTGCACTTTGATGAAATCTTTGTCGGTCCTGATAAAAACAAAATTTTACAATTAGGAATACCAGAAAAATAACAGGTAAACTGATTAATTTTAATACTAAATCGTATTAATAATTTATTGCAACAATGTTGCTATAAACTTTAAAGTAACATATTCTTTTTTTAAACAAAAGATTTGCCAAAAAGAACGCGTATGACGTAAATTTATCAATTTTACATAATTTAAATTTGGCGCGGCATTTTCACTCAGAATAATGAGACAAACGCTTAAGGGGAGGGGGGCAGCCTCCTGTAAAAAAAATTTTTTAAATTCATTTTCTACCTGAAGAATATATTTCCAATGTTTTAAGACCAACAAAAAGTCCTAAAGCTCCCTAAGAAGTCACCAAAATAATGCGCTCCAAAAATACCAAAAGCAGGTAAACGCGTGGGTGCCCTTTACGTTCTCTACCTTTTAATTTCTTAGCCTAATAAGTTTGCTAGTTTACTTTGTGAATAAGAGGACACTTCCGTCGATTGTAAAAAAATAGTTGAGAGACGACGCACTCATAGTAAACAGTTCTACTTTTCAGGAACGAAAACTTCAATCGTGTTTTTCTCGAAACGAGTTTTTTTCCGCGCCGTAGAATGTAACTAAAAAAGTGTTGAACCAATCAACTTGGAATTTTTGTACAGATATTCTTTAACTTATTAGCCTTTACACAAACCTAAAATGTTTTTTTATTTACAAAAATAAGTGATTTTTAGTTTTAGTGCAAAGACGAATAACTTACTTTAATAAAAAAAATTATTTAGTAGAGTTCAGTTAATTACAAGGACGACCTGGGCGTTCCACGGCGCAAACTCAAGGAGCCAAGTTCGAGCATCTCTAGCGCCGCCATTTTGTTTTTTTTTAATAATAAAAAAATTGTATTCATTTAAGCGTCTATTTTATTATGTAATTCGATTAATTGCAATAAATGCTGTTTTTTGCAAAAAATTATTGAAAAACCTGTTGTCTGAAGGAGGCTCCCCCTTAAGGCCAACAAAGCGATATTGCCAAAGAACAAAGAATTCGATGCGAGTGATCCATCTTAATAGTTTCTAACGTTTGGTTAAAGATAGAGAAGGTGCGAGACCCAAACACAGGGGATCCCCTAGTTTTTTTACTTAATATTTATTATACAATTTAATGTGACAATAATAAAACGACCTAGGGGGAAGAAGTCCAAAAAGGCAAAATACGTCGTTTGAAATTTTTTTTCATTATAATATATATAATATATATAAATCATTATCCCTGCCACAAATGTGCTTTTTCAATGTGATATTTTCTGTTCTTTCTTTTCCTTTCTTGAGCATTATAAGGAGGTTCCCATTTTAGTGAGCCTGGGACCCGATCAGTACCGTAACCGGGGATTACTAGGCTTGGGCAGTGGACGCGAGGTGGTAACACTCTTTGAGGAAACGTAAATCCACCACACTTACACATTAAACTGTCTATCGGCCCTCGCAACAATCACACAACGACTTTATTCAGTCGATTGTGCGGATGTGAAAGGGCATTGGTGACTGCCACCAAGTTGTCAGTGCCACACCCTATTATGCAAGCAAAACTGTCGTGTCGCTTCTCGATTTAGTGGACTCTAGCAAACCCGACGTATGTGAACATCAAAATAACTGATCAGGGGATTCAAGCATTACCAGTGTACCAATGGAGCCACTAAGAGGTAATTTGAGTGGATTGATGGATGAAAGTGGTTCTGTCGTTTATTAGCTTAGACATGAGGCTGAAATGAACTAAAATGTATCAAGCAGAACCTAAAGTAAACTTCTTGTATTGGAAGATCATAGTACAAAATTAAACAAAAATGTGTTGCGCAAGCACTATTAACTACCAACTTGATTAATGCAAATCAAAATGTTTATTAAGAATTGGTGTTAGTGAACCACAAAATTGGAATAATTGTAGAATTGGTATTATAATTAAAACAGTATCAGCTGGTGGCTCTGTCCATTCATTTCCGTTCATCGGTTTTCATGTCTTCACGGCTGTCTTGCTTCTGGATCCATCCAAACACCTCTTCGGTATCCACTAGATCTTTGCGTACTTCAGCTAATTAGTCACTAGAATATATTTCGGTTATATCAATAAAGATTTGCTGCAGACCAAAGCGTTTATTTTTTAATGTAACAATGTAGTCTTGGTAATACATGTACTCTTTCAAATAAAATAAAGCAAAAATACAAATTCAGCTTTTTTGTTTTGTCGTACCTACGAACAAATCTCATTATTTTGCGTACTTCAACCCACTGTCTTTCTATGTGATTCATCATTACACTGATTTGTTGACCATTGGTCTAATTGACCATTTACTCTTTTTTCGAGTTACGTTCTTAGCATACTTCACCTATGAGTGATTAATTGTGATATGATCTACACAATAAATCTTTTGCTCGAGATTTTGATAAGTTTTCTTAAATTTGGACAAAACTCCTCTCTCCCAGTTTTAGGACATTTTCCTACGAAAATCTGCTACTTTCTACCGCTCTTCTGTGCCTTGGTTAATCTTAAATTGTTGAATTTACCCTTTCTAACGCAACATTCATCAACTTCGACCATCAGATTTGTACCACGACTTATTTTTCACATTTTATCAAACTTTCCAAGGCGCTACCCCACGAAGAGATACACCTAACTTAGTAAGCGTGGTGCAACTGCTGCACACAGTTGTGTTAATATACATACTTAGCATACCAGTGGCCCAAAGATAGAAACACATAGATATGTTTTGCAAGTCATCCCACTTTGCTGAGAAGATTAAGTTTTTGACTTACAAATTTTGTCTTGTTTTTCTTGCAAATGATAGTTTTTCTTCATTCCCTTAACGTCGTTGTACCAAATTTGGGTAACTTAATGTAAAGTCACAACTTTCAGGGTAGTTTCCTGTCATCATTAATAAATCCAATTTTCAAGAATAAGTTTTCCACATCTTGTTCCGATTAGACTGGATAGACTCAGTTCATCCTGCAGTTCCACGTCTAGAACTAATAAATAAGAGAAAAAGAACTACAGCTAGATAAACTAAATCTTAGTTTTCGATCCACTCCGATTTACCTCTCGGTAGCTTCATTGACTCAAGCATCATGGCTGTCCGTTCAGTTTATACCAGTAATGCTCGAATCATTTACTCTGATCTTCTCATACGCCGAGCTCGCACTAGACCAATAAGGAGAGGGGCGACAGTGACAGATCAAAGCTCTAACAACATGTTGTTGCCACCAATGTCAGTCCATATGTGCACAATCGGCTGTGGATAGACAAAAGCGTTGATCGATCATGTTGTGAAGGTACTGATATTGGGCAAGTTCTGCTATGTGAGCGCAAGTGATTTATCTTGCTTCGAAATATATTAGCACCTCGCACCCATAACCCAAGCCAAGTGAAGTGCTGGTTACGGTACTAATTTTCTAAAGAATGGCAGTTCCCTTACGGCACGAAAAAACACGTTTGAGGGAGATATGACTCAGCAGAAAGTATTTTGTTTCGAGTCCAATTTCAAGTATCATATTTTGTATTTTCAGACCCGGGATCCATCCAAAATAAATTTCTTATTAACACACCAAATTAACTAATACTACAAAAGAAAATTAGGGGGTTCCGTATTCTGGCCTCGCATCGCATTTTTTCAAATTTTCCACAAAATTGTTGATTATCCAAGTACAATACCAATTTGTTTACAATATATTGATTAGTATTCTTTTTTAAAGCTTTTAATCATTCTTATTTATTCTATTGGCAATCTTTTATCACTAACCACTTCGATGGCTAACACAATCTTTAGTTATAATTTTGTCTATTGGGATTGATATTGTACTGTTAAACCGTTGCGCTTTTAAAATTGCGCTAAACCCAACAATGCAGGCCAAATTTAGTAATGCTGATAATTGCGTCTATTTCAGTAAACAAACCATCATTTCTTTTAAATATCCACATCACTAAAAAAAATTCAAAAAAAATGGGGTGAAATTGATCAGTCATCGGGAACCATAAATTTCTATCTATTTATATATGTAATCTTACTTTTGTAAACTCACATTAGTATTTTACACGCAGATTTAGAATCTCAGATTAACTTAATCTTAGTGGCGAGTCATAATTGAAATCAGTCTGGTTTAGTACATAAAAATCTCGAAGAAATATCAACGATCCCAATAAACTAAAAAGGACATTAGTGACTATTACCCATAAGATAATTTAATGCTCTGTTGACTCTATACAACTACCAAATAGTTTTTTTGCTTTGTAAACATACTGGTTGGTAAAACTAAATTTTAGGGCTGCTAATCAAACTAATAAGACACGTAGTTAGGAGCATTTTCAAAATAGTTGAATGTGAAAATGTCAAATAACATGTGGAGACGAAGAGATTCATTGCAACTGGATTAATCCCTCACCAAAGATGGATACATTGTTGACACAACAAAACAATAAATTTGCCCCATAAAAAATTAAAAATCTAATTGCAATATCCTATGGAAAGCATTTACTTCAATTAGCTTTGATTACGGACAGTCGTTTAATTAAATTAAGATGATTTATGGTAACTATAAGTTGAACATACATTGTCTGATCAAAAGTATCTGAACACCTACTCGAAAATATCACCAGATTTACCGTATATCACGAGTCTCACTAATTGACATTAATACAAACTGGGCCAGTTGTTTGTTTCAATGACAACTCTAGCTCTATAATGGAGACTTCTAGTCGAGGACAGAATGTCTCGAAAGAAATAGCAGCCCATTTTTCTAAAAACTAACCAGTTTTTTATGCGATGTCGACCATTAAGGCCTGAAATGAAGGCGGCGTTCTAATTCATCCCATTTATGTTATCTTATTGTCTGCAAACCATTCGCTAGATCGCTGCTTTATAACAGAGCGTTAGTCAATACAAGTATACAAGTATTCTATTTTAGTCAAAATATCTTTTTGTGTTCTTTTAGATTTACATTCAGTTTAACAAGAGGCTCGCTCTATTTCATTCCATAAAAACAATCTACTGTGAAGCCACCTCTTCTAAAATTCACTATTGATACTACGCATTCTGGCAGGTATTGTTCTTTACGAATTCGTCACACCAAAGCCCCCCATCAAGATTGCCATATGTTAAGACATGATTCGTCATTCCAAATCCAATTGACCACAATTTAGTAGCCGTTGCAGGCGATGCTTAGCATTTATAGCAGAAAATGTTGGTTTGTAGGCGACTGCTCAACCAGAATCCCATTTGTCTTCATTACTAAGATTTGTGATGGATGGACAATTGGTAGCCCTTAGATGATGTCTAGTGGCGTCTTCCTGTCACCAAGAAAAGGGAATCGATTCTCTGCTTATGTGGTAACCACATTCAAAGTCACTAACCTCTTTCGGGTTCTTTTTGCTTGTACTGCTCAGCGCTGTACAATGTATTAATTCATGCTCTCTTTTATACCTATTGGTTAGGTCACAGCGACCTCTAGGCGCCAATTTACGAGTTAGGAGATAAGTGTATGTATGGATAATTTTGATCAGATAGTGTATCTTTTGTCTATGCAAATTTGACATAAACCATTAACAAGAGTACAATCCAAAGCTTGCATTAGACAATAAATAATTTATTAACCGTTATTTTAAATGAAAGAACCTTGCAGTGCACAGGTGAGAGGTTTTATATTCAACGTATTTTAAATTTGAATCTCTGCAAGTTCAAACATTTTTCCTCTAATTTGGTGTTGGAAGGCAGATCAGAATTAATTATAGTCTAACGAGAAAATTAATGCACGATATACATAGAGTAACACAATTACCTCCTCGTAGAAGTTCTGCAAATGATAAATATAATTATGGTTGTTAATATCAGCAAAATCAGAGCTAGCACTATCTTCATACAAATACATTAACATCAAGCAACCTATAAAACAAAAGACAAAAGACAATATGATTGATTGTGTACATATGATACAGGATGAACTGAATATGAATATACACAGACCTGAAAAAAAATAGAAAAGGCTATTACTTCCTTCAATTCAAATCAATTGAAGATTAAATTGTTATAATATTCAGATAGAAGTCCCCAGGCAAGTAGATGATATTAAGGATGCAATGCAATTATTGCAGTGGAAAGGCAATAAACTATACCTTTTGCTGCTATTTACTATCTAATTTTCATTTAATTAAACCACTAACATAATTACATATGATTCGTTTCATTCTAAACCGTCCATACAGTTTCCAATGAAAAAAGGAACGGATTATGGAAATTAATTGCTATAATTGTACTTTTAACCATGTAAATTAAAAGATCGCCTTAAGTAACCCAAACCGAATTTAAAATTAACGTAGCAGCTTACTTTCCGAATAAATCAAAGACACGCAAAAACCGTAACAGCGATTGCACAAACCGCCGCTGCCGTTTCTGCAAGAACTACAATCGGCCCAGCCTTTATTAATGCGCCGCACGGGGTCCTGAACTCCTGATGTAACTGCTGGGTAGGTAAATCCTATTCCAATGACGCATCCCAGCCACCCGGGGCGGAAAAGACTGGCCGAGAGGCCAGCGGGCGCCGCTCGACGGCGCGCGGCCTCCTCGGGGCGCAGCCCTGTGAGCTGCGCGCCTGGAAGGCTCTAGAAGCCCGTCGAATTGCGCCAGTCTCCATTTTATTGCATCGCAGCATGAGTAATGGAGGAACGCCAAGATTACCTGTCGTTAAACTGCTCCTCAGTCCCAGGCAAGGGGTGCACCACGAACTGCAACGATGACATAACGCTATCGCACTTGTCGCTGCTTCAAATCGTTGTGAACAAACGGCTCGGGCTGTCCTTCAAGCGCATTTCGCTTACACACTACATGCACTTCGCCATCTTTCCTGGCTCGATAGCGAGTGGAATTTGTCAAAAATTTAGGGGCCGACACAGGCTGCCAACGGCGCGGCAGTGAAATCTCCGCGTACGGCCGCAAAATCACCAGAATCTAGTGCCCGGCGCTGCTACTGTCGCAAGCTGTTCGATTGCGAAACTGGAGTCCGTTCGCACGCTGATCACTACAATGGCAGCACGTCTCTGGGGTATTTGCACAAATCTGAGAACAGAAGTCAAAGGTCTACCACCACACGCCGCGGTCGATACGTAACTGCATAATGTCCGGAAATAATGGCATTGTCAATAGCCAGTGGGTCGAATGTCAAAACAACTTGCGCCATTTCATTGTTTTTGACAGTAGCTACGGTAACGTAACTAAACAGCAGTTACTGGTAGGTTTGCGGAACGTTAGTCGACATACAATTACAGGTTAGAAAAATTGGTGCGAAACCAGAATACGGGACCTCTTAATTTTCTTGCATAACTTTGTGTAATTTAGTTTGATAATTAGTAGTAAATCGGCCCTAGAGTAGTAATCCAGAGTCCGAAAAGATAAAATACGCCAGTTGAGAGTTTTTCCGATTTATTTTGTAATCGGACTCGAAACCTAATACTCCGTGCAAGCATTTCCTTTAGAACATGCCATGAGTGAAAAATCATTCAGTCCACAGATCAGTCATAAAAAGATAGGTGTAACTAATTTGTGCCATCTGTCAATTGCGTAATGTACTACAAATAATGGCGCGAAATTTAAATACCTGCAAATTTGAAAAAAAGTAAATTCTTGTTTTTATATTTTATTTATATTATACAAAGCCATATTTACATTCTTATGAATAATTTAGCACTAGTTATTTAATTGTGAAGCAATTGTGCTTATTCTTTATGGAATTCATTTTGTGCTCTTTTAAAGAATGAAGGAATGAGACCTAATATTGAAAGTTTCTTTAATACTTACTTCTAAAATAGCCTGTAATGATAATGTAACTCTGATATGGAAAATACTTATGACTCGATACTAGATTTTATTGCACTAAAAACGCCAAAAATTGCACAATAAAAAAGCATTTTGGCATATATACTATTTTATTTGGAAGGCAATACTTAATATACAATAAAAATACATATTAATTAACAAGAATAATTTTTATACAAATTGTTGGATGTAATTTACAATAATATACATTTTTAGATTTTCTTTTGTAAAATTGTGCCTCCCAAAACTTAATATATGATTGTAGGTAGAAAAGTACCGTCCCACCTCGACACTAGTAATAGGTGCATACTTATATTTGGGTAAATGTTCTACTTTAAAATCTCTGTCTATCACTTCATCGCTTAACACTCTTGTGTAATTAGTAAGATCATGTCCGACATTTTTTCTAAAGCTACTGCAAAATTTGTAATTTTTCTCCCACGTCTTTTGGAATGTTAGCAATTCTTTCTTTGACTGTTTCTATAATATTTACACTATTCCACAATGGCATGTCATGCTTCTCCGATTCTCTTATAGCGCAGGTATAAACGCTTTGTGTTTTTATAAATACAAAGTCATATTTAACGTCAGACTCCAAAGCAAATGTTTTAACTTCCTTATTGCTTCACAATCTTCTGGTAAACTCTCTATTACTTTTCAAAATTCGTTAAAGTGTGTAGCATAGAAGAGTCATGCTTCTACCCGTACCCCAACGGGTAATTATTGGCTCTAGAGGTAACATGGTGTCTGGTATAAGCTTCTTATACTTTAGAATCCTTGAGGGAGCTTTAAGAAAAACCTTTTTTCCTAAAGTACAAATTCAAATTAATTATCTGTCATATTTTTTATATATATATATATATTTACAATGAATAATTTGTCCTTCAGTAATAAAAATTTCCTCGATCTCGGTTATAAGACTTAATCCACGAATGAATTAAATTACAAGTCGACTCCTTTACTTTTTTTTTGTCTGAACAAGCGCAATCAAAGTTAATCTTTGTATGTAGTCATTGTATAAGAATTCTTACCTATACCATGGTAGGTAGTCAAAAATAAATTAAAGAGTTTTCAGTGCTAAGTTAATTGGATATCTTACCATTAGGAGGGTGAAAAAAAACCATTAAAGGTGCAGTTAAGAAAACCTAATCATAATAAATAAAAGTGTCTATTTGGCAAAAAAATAGAAGAAAAATTTTCGAATAATTTTATTTTTACTAGAAATTGCAAAAATGTTACAAAAACATCAAAAATTACATTTATTGCAATTGCCAATAAAATCCGGTCCCTACTTATGAGCCTTACAATTGGGCTTTGCTGCTCAAGCTACTATAAGGCAGTGGTTCATGAAGTGAGGGCCTTGTGGGTTATTACGCGGGTTCAGAAAAAATTCTCCTCAAAGTGAATGTTACGACTGCAATCGACTTTCTCGAATGAAAGGACATGTTATTAACTATCAAGGAGAGGACACCACACCTTTACTCCTTTGTTTACCAAGCATATTGTCAAGATTCTATTCTCACACATGGATAACAGTTTCTTAATTCTTCTAATGGAGTTCAGTAAAGAGATCCTGCAGAACTTTTGCTCTTCAGCTTCTCAATCCATCCCATTATTCAGTTATTATTTTAACTAAATTTGCTGGTGATCCTTCGACCGTTTTGAATGATTTCAGATCTTCGACCGAAAATTTTGAATCCTTTGGCCTCTCAATCAGTGTGAACTATTTTTTTGTCTATTCAATCATTCTACTGTTAATCATTTTGCAAGGTTCTTCCCTAGAATTAAATTTATTCAAGATGACTTATCCGTTCTAGAAGCACCCATTATCGAGGGTGCCGTACATCCTATCTTTGAGAAGAAATTACAGGAAATTAACACTGATTTCTCTTTTATCTTCAATTAAATCACACTTTGTTTTGTGTTTACTCCAATTATACATCTTTCAGTATACACCTGTATTCAAATTACCTAACATTTTGGAAAAGTTAGTGTCGCGTTTTAAAATATGTTTAGAAGAAATTTTAAACATCTTAAACGATACTCAATGGTGTTAAGCTTCATTAACTGTCAAATTTGATTGTTTTTAGGTATAAGGAGAGCATTGGATATTAGCTCTCCTCACTTTATTATCCAGTTTACATTGCACAGATTAGATTTTCTCATTTACTCAAGACGTTGAAATTTATAAAGAGATTTTGAATTTATGAGAGGCAACGAATAGAGAAAATGTCTCCACAACTAAAACCATCTGATGCTTCTGGAACTATATTAATTATTGAAGACTAATACTCTTCCCATTTTAACTCAGAAGTCAACGTGTTAGATTTGAATCGTGTAAAAAGTATGACTCTTCTGCATGGTAATCTGTGTTGTTCTCCTTAGCTTTGGACACTTTTTTAATCAATAACTCCACCCGTGTTACCATCGGTGTTCGGTTAGGCCTGGACGTCTGTAAACTTCACTTCTGTCTTTGTGGTTCAAAGTTGATAGACTGGGCCATCATGGTCTCCATTGCAAGAAAAATTCTGGCAGACAATTTAGACATCAAAGGATTAACAATGTTGCTAAGCGCGCTATAATTTCAACTGAAGTTCCTTCATCCCTTGAGCCTACCAGACTTTGTCGTAATGATAACAAATAACCTTATGGTATGATTTTGGTGCCCTCTTATGGAACTTTATATGCAGTGACACAATGGCCGTCTCCTAATTTCAGCATTCTGTTCAAAAAATCGGTTCTGTGGCGGAATGAGTGGCTTCAAACCAGAAAAACAGATTAAATATTTCTGAGCAAGGACATACTTTCGTTCCTTTTGCAATAGAAACATTTGCACCCTGGTGTGATGGTGCTATTTCTCTGGTTTTCATTTGAAGTTAATCTTGGGTGCCCCCCGTTCTCATTTTTACTTATCTCAACGCATAAGTTAGAAAACCAACGAGGGAATGTAGCTTTTTTTCCTCCTTCGATTTCCATTTTATTTTACTTACATTGAATTATGTACACAATTTCATGTTTTAAAATTTGTTGAGATTTATAAAGATTAATTTTGCTAAACGTGTACTAATTTTATGAGTTTCTAGAAATTTTTTATTTTCTAAAAACAATTTTAGGCAGGATAAATGAAGCAGGGCAAATGGGATGTACAGGATTACTCATAAGTCTGTAAAATATTTAAAAATTTATCAGTAATAAACTACACTTTAATTGACCATTTCAAATTAAATCTGTGGTTATATATTTATATTCTTGCGATTATAAACATTTAATATAACACATCTAACGAATTGAAACAATTTTTGTTAATGATAAATAAAATAATTTAAGCAAGGAAAATTCTGAAAATCTAACATGCTCTTGCATGTCTACATTAGAGCGAAATTAGTGCAGCAACTGAAGCTCTTCTATTCCTAGACTCCTACGATAAATTTTAATTTGCGAAATACAAGAACTTACAAAACATTACAGTCTAATTTATGTGTAATGTAGTAACCCACCATTAGTATCGCATATCGGATGCCAACGATTTTGCATACTGGCGACTAAGTTATAGAACAAAAGTAAGAAGCATGTACCACATCACCCAAATCGGTTGAGATAATTTTCTACTGGTTAATAGACGTTTTCGTGCCACACAAACAAAGAGTAACGAAGTTAACCACATAACACATCACTCAGTAAGTTCGTAGACTAATAAAACAACAATTGTTAGGCAAAATTCGACTGCATGCATTAAGATGGTCTCTTTCAAGAGTGATACATTCATTCCAACGCTTCTCTAACATTTCGATGCCTTTTTGTAGAACGATTTATCTTTGGAGACAAATTTTTCCTGGAGCATTCTTTTAGGTAGTAGTCGGTAAATGCCCCGCATCAGAGATGGTACGCGACGACCGGGCACAGTAGCTTAAATATTGCAAAAATGTGTGTGTTGACAAAGGATTATGGATGATTCAACAACAATGTCATTTTTGTTGCGATAATAAACTTTATTCAAACTAAAGTTGTTATATACAACAAATTAGATAGATAAAGTTCAAGGAAGCCGTCTTGGATAGAGTAACTAAAAGCACAACCCAGAATAAAATTAGCGATTGGATAATGACTTAATATAAAAACTACGGCATAAATGGATTCGATTTAATTTATTGAATTTTCTGCACTGTGCATTATTATGTAGGCCAATTACGTTTTCTTGAATGTACTACTGTTGGAAGGGGTAAAGTGGCAAAAGTTGAGATCAAACAATGAATTGCATATCATATATTCGTTTATTAGCTATAATGACATCTGCACATCCAGCACATAATATTAAGGACCACGTTACTATAATGTTTCGATAAAATACATCAAGTAAATCCAGATTTAATAGAGACTATCAGTTTGAAAATGTCAAACAACAAAATATTTAAATATGAACAGTTGCAAGTGACTTAAATAAAAGGACGTATCAATGCTTTTTCTAGCTTCAAAAAGAACCATCTTAGTTAGACTGCATTAACAGTTCAGTAAGTGACTATTCTGAAAAAACAAAATACTGGAGACTTGCATGTATCTATTTCCGTGTATATGTATCAAATAGTGCCAGGCTATGAAATGATTTTCTCAAAAGTTACTTTATTTTGTCTGATAAAATGTTATTATTTTAGAACGAACATCTACTTTCTTCTTCTTCTTTTTATTCTTCTTTTATGTAGACTACTAGCCTGTTTTTAATGTCACGGTCGTGCAGTGTTATGAACCATATTGTCTAACTCGTCAATTTAGAAAAAGAAGAGAATGTACTTTCACGACTACCAAAGGTGTTTTTATGACGGCCGGAGAGCATCTGGTGTTTACCATTGTTATTGACCCGGGAGCCGAAGGTCAAGGCCTTTACCTTGCGGCTGTCTGCTCTATAAAATTACAGTTAACCATTTTAGGTTGGTGTTTAAAAATAATTGCACAGTTATGTTAAGAACTTACAAAAATTTGTCGGTAGAATTTTAATGGGATAAGTTATATTTGTGCATCTAAAGAAAACTAAACACGAAATATTGGATGTACTATAGTACACCAATATAAACCAAAGGAAACAAAATAATTCTTTGGTTTCTTCATTGTTCGTTTTACGTCACTGAGAATATTTTACAGGGACTGAAAAATAATTTGGATAGCAAAAGATCAAAAGGTTTATCTAACTAAAATTTTATATATAAATATAAACATATTTCTAATCAAAAGCAAGTTTTGAAAACCTTATTTGTATGTTCCTACAAACTCTCAACTCATTCATTTCCAACAAAGACAAACGATAAGAAACACAAATATAGAAGGCATCCTATAAATTTCTTCCTATATATGTTGAAAATTTTAATGATCAAAAAATACAAGTAACAAGAATATAATCCATTATGATCTATAGTTTTAAATCATTTATCGTATTATTCTCGTAACCCGTATATATACTATTCTTTGGCGTTGTAGTAAGAAATTTTTGTGCTTTAATCTTCACTTGCACGATGTTGGCAAATTATCGACTGTGGAGAAAGTGAACTATTGACAGGCATGAGCAATAATCTAATGATGAATCATTGTAACTATATCGCTGTTTTGCTTTGGTAGTGGCACAATTAAGAAAATATCGTTTTTACCATTTAAGTAAAAACAAAGTCCTCATTTACAAAACATTTATCACATAAGACGGAATAATTCTGTTGACAGTAGTTTTCCACTAAGGTGCACGTGTCGCTATCAAATTATCGGCGGTATATCGGCAACAGCATATCTTTAGTTGTTCGAGCCTTCCAAGGGATCGCACGGCGTTTTCTTAGATACTAGCACATTTCCTGATTTAATAAGTTATTAGTAATTTTGTTTCTTTGAAAACGGCACATTTCGTGTTGTGCTTATGCAAGTATTATTATTAAGTGGCGAAGCGAAGCGGAGTCACACGAACAAAAACTCGAGAACGGCTGGGAATTTTTAAATTCAGTTTTCATCAATCGACAGGTTACCAAAAAGGCTTGTTTGCTAGTGATTTTGAAACTGAGTGGTCAAAGGTCAACTAGACTAGAGGGTTCTCAAATTTGGGAGACTGCTTCGCCACTTCGCTATGCGTTGCAAGCTTTGCAGGTTTATTATGCAATATTTTCAGTGTTAAGAGTCTATTTTGAAATGTGCCCCTGTAAGTGACTAAATAAGGGTTATGTTAGGATATCTTTTGAGTTTTTCCTATATCTAAGAAATAATTTGTATTTGTATTTATTGTTTATTATTTCTCTTTTTTTTTAGAATAATTTCAAAATAGTATAGGTAATACTAAAAGTGTGGAACATTCTTAATCAAGAACTCGATTAATATTAAATCTAACCAAGGTACTAGATACAAATGTACCTGAGCGCCAAACGGATAGAAATACCAATGAATACTGGAAACTATTCTGCATGTAATTATAGTTTATCTAACAGTGCTTTGTTGGTAGGTATATATTGTTGCGAATTATTTTTGCAGCAAAATATATTTAATATTAAATTTTTAATTTTATTTTTCAGCACGAAAGGAAGAACATCAAGGACAACTATGATGCCTCTGAAGGTACCGGTAGCAATAAAGGAAGTTCATCTGATGATGTTGCAATGAGAGAAGCATACAAAATGAAGAATCCACTTCAACTAAAAAAGAAGGAAAAGGAAAAGGAACGTGGAAAAGTGGGTAACTAATATGAAGCTAAGAAATACTGCTAAGCTATATCTCTTTCATACAAATGAAAGAAAGATGTAAAAAGGGAGGGAACCGAAAAGGACTTGCTATGAAAAGTGTAAGCAAAAATATCGGAAAAAATTTACCGGAGCTGAGAGAAGAATTATTTTTAATAATTACTGGCAGATGGCGGATTTACATAGACAGCGAGACTTCATTGTTGCAAATATGCTGAAAATTGAGCCTGCATATCGATACGTTAAAGGAAGCAGCAGTGAAGCCAACAATGCTTTTTATTTCGAAAAGAGAGGGAGACGTTTTATAGTTTGTAAGGTATTTTTTTATGAATATATTGGACATAAATCATAGTTATTCGAACCGTGATAGACAATAAAATTAATATTTCGACTAGTATCGTGTCAGAAGACCTTCGTGGGAAATATAATAGTTATAAAGAGATAGATGAGTAGTAGCATATAAATTCAAATTTGTCATTACTGCCATGCTGATTTAAGCAGAGATTATGTACACACAAAACAGCAAAACAATAGCGCAAATCTACAGAGACTATTTTACAACGAAATGAGCAGAATGTCGACTATGTTATGTTCTATAGATGTTTACCAAATAATTCAATTTGTCACTTTATACCCCGAAGAAAGATCAATGCGAGAATTATGTCGCTTACCAGAATGCGCCTAATGCAGAAAAAGATAATCTTAAAGTTAGGATCATCACTTTGTACAAAAAGGTTGCAAAGAAAAAAAAATAGACAAAGAAGAAAGTAGCACTAGCACCATAATAATGTGCTTTGATTTGCAAGCAGTTTTTCAGTGTTTTACTACAAAAGTAAACTAAATATTTTCAATCTTTCATTTTATGAGCTTAAAACAAAAGACGTTATCCGTTTCGTTTTGCACGAGGGTGAAGGAAAGCGTGGTGTTAATGGAATAGGGAGCTGTGTGTTGGGATAGATAGAAAAAAGCTCTTTCTACTAAGGAAAAATTTGAGTTTATTTTTATACTGATAATTGCAGAAGTCAACAAAAAAAATTATGTTTCTTTTATGTCAGTATGCTGTCCAAAAGTTCCCAAATATAAGATCAATTACACACAAATTTTTAATAAAGGGACACGCGCAAAACGAATGCGATATTTCAGTGATTCAGTGATTGAAAGGGAAGTTAAACGAGGATTCAGAAGTGGTTCAATATATACGTCGGATAATTTCATATCCTTAATTCGTTATGCTAAAAAGACTAGATGACCATATAATGTCATTAAGATGGCTCATGAAGGTTTTTACATTAAAGGTCTTAGTAAAGGTAAATATTCATTTAAAAATACAGATAAAGAAATTGTATGAATCGATGACATGGAAGTGACAAAAGTGATAAGAGAAAATTTCTCTTTATTTTATTACAAAGCTTCACTCATGAAAAATTAATTAAAAAAGGTTGATACTATAAGCAAAAAAAAGTAGTTCAAAAAGGTCATCAAGTGACCGTTAGGTACTCCAACTAACTTGCTTATTCCAAAAACGTACATTACTAGAAAAAAAGAAGTGGGATTTACTTGACCTAATTAGCCATAACCACATTCCAAGGTTTTATGGCTTCCTTTTCTAACAATTTTCAACTATTTATTTATGTGATTATGTGTAATATTGTTACATAATGTATATTTTTGATGCTTAAATTTAAGAATTCTCTCTTTACCTGTATTAATGTATTTTCAATATAATAGCTGTAATGTTTATAATTCAAACATACTTTTCTTAAACTTCTTAATCAACGGCACAAGTAGAAAAAGTAGTTGACTGTTATGCTTTTAACAAAGTAGGTCAAAGGAAATATTTTTTTTAAGCATAGGCAAAAGTTTAATTAATTTAACTAAACAATATATATATATATATATATATATATATATATATATATATATATATATATATATATATATATAATTATTACTTTTGTTATATTTTTCAAATGCATCTGATGTAAAATTATCATTCTTCGAGTTGCGCCAGTATCAAAGCGAAGCAATGATATGAAGAGTGAGGCAATATTACATCAAGTTCTCAAACATGGATAACAGTTTCTTAATTCTTCTAATGCAGTTCAGTAAAGAGATCCTGCAGAACTTTTGCTCTTCAGCTTCTCAATCCATCCCATTATTCAGTTATTATTTTAACTAAATTTGCTGGTGATCCTTCGGCAGTTTTGAATGATTTCAGATCTTCGACCGAAAATTTTGAATCCCTTGGCCTCTCAATCAGTGTGAACTATTTTTTTTGTCTATTCAATCATTCTACTGTTAATCATTTTGCAAGGTTCTTCCCTAGAATTAAGTTTATTCAAGATGACTTATCCGTTCTAGAAGCACCCATTTATCGAGGGTGCCGTACATCCTATCTTTGAGAAGAAATTACAGGAAATTAACACTCTGATTTCTCTTTTATCTTCAATCAAATCACACTTTGCTTTGTGTTTACTTCAATTATACATCTTTCAGTATACACCTGTATTCAAATTGCCTAACATTTTGGAAAAGTTTGTGTCGCGTTTTAAAATATGTTTAGAAGAAATTTTAAACATCTTAAACGATACTCAATGGTGTTAAGCTTCATTAACTGTCAAATTTGATTGTTTTTAGGTATAAGGAGAGCATTGGATATTAGCTCTCCTCACTTTATTATCCAGTTTACATTGCACAGATTAGATTTTTCATTTACTCAAGACGTTGAAATTTATAAAGAGATTTTGAATTTATGAGAGGCAACGAATAGAGAAAATGTCTCCACAACTAAAACCATCCGATGCTTCTGGAACTATATTAATTATTGAAGACTAATACTTTTCCCATTTTAACTCAGAAGTCAACGTGTTAGATTTGAATTGTGTAAAAAGTATGACCCTTCTGCATGGTTATCTGTGTTGTTCTCCTTAGCTTTGGACACTTTTTTAATTAATAACTCTATCTGTGGTACCATCGGTGTTCGGTTAGGCCCGGACGTCTGTAAACTTCACTTCTGTCTTTGTGGTGCAAAGACTGGGCCATCATGGTCTCCATTGCAAGAAAAATTCTGGCAGACAATTTAGACATCAAAGGATTAATAATGTTGCTAAGCGCGTTATAATTTCAACTGAAGTTCCTTCATCCCTTGAGCCTACCAGACTTTGTCGTAATGATAACAAATAACCTTATGGTATGATTTTGGTGCCCTCTTATGGAACTTTATATGCAGTGGCACAATGGGCCTCTCCTAATTTCAGCATTCTGTTCAAAAAATCGGTTCTGTGGCGGAATGAGTGGCTTCAAACCAGAAAAACAAATTAAATATTTCTGAGCAAGGACATACTTTCGTTCCTTTTGCAATAGAAACGTTTGCACCCTGGTGTGATGATGCTATTTCTCTGGTTTTCATTTGAAGTTAATCTTAGGTGACCCCCCGTTCTCATTCTTACTTAACCCAACGCATAAGTTAGTTTTTTCCTCCTTCGATTCCCATTTTATTTTACTTACATTGAATTATGTATACAATTTCATGTTTTAAAATTTGTTGAGATTTATAAAGATTAATTTTGCTAAACGCGTACTAATTTTATGAGCTTCTAGAAATTTTTTATTTTCTAAAAACAATTTTAGGCAGGATAAAGGAAGCAGGGCAAATGGGATGTACAGGATTACTCATAAGTCTGTAAAATATTTAAAAATTTATCAGTAATAAACTACACTTTAATTACCATTTCAAATTAAATGTGTAGTTATATATTTATATTCTTGCGATTATAAACATTTAATATAACATATCTAACGAATTGAAACAATTTTTGTTAATGATAAATAAAATAATTTAAGCAAGGAAAATTCTGAAAATCTAACATGCTCTTGCATGTCTACATTAGAGCGAAATTAGTGCAGCAACTGAAGCTCTTGTATTCCTAGACTCCTACGATAAATTTTAATTTGCGAAATACAAGAACTTACAAAACATTACAGTCTAATTTATGTGTAATGTAGTAACCCACCATTAGTATCGCATATCGGATGCCAACGATTTTGCATACTGGCGACTAAGTTATAGAACAAAAAGTAAGAAGCATGTACCACATCACCCAAATCGGTTGAGATAATTTTCTACTGGTTAATAGACGTTTTCGTGCCACACAAACAAAGAGTAACGAAGTTAACCACATAACACATCACTCAGTAAGTTCGTAGACTAATAAAACAACAATTGTTAGGCAAAATTCGACTGTATGCATTAAGATGGTCTCTTTCAAGAGTGATACATTCATTCCAACGCTTCTCTAACATTTCGATGCCTTTTTTGTAGAACGATTTATCTTTGGAGACAAATTTTTCCTGGAGCATTCTTTTTAGGTAGTAGTCGGTAAATGCCCCGCATCAGAGATGGTACGCGACGACCGGGCACAGTAGCTTAAATATTGCAAAAATGTGTGTGTAGTTGACAAAGGATTATGGATCATTCAACAACAATGTCATTTTTGTTGCGATAATAAACTTTATTCAAACTAAAGTTGTTATATACAACAAATTAGATAGATAAAGTTCAAGGAAGCCGTCTTGGATAGAGTAACTAAAAGCACAACCCAGAATAAAATTAGCGATTGGATAATGACTTAATATAAAAACTACGGCATAAATGGATTCGATTTAATTTATTGAATTTTCTGCACTGTGCATTATTATGTAGGCCAATTACGTTTTCTTGAATGTACTGTTGGAAGGGGTAAAGTGGCAAAAGTTGAGATCAAACAATGAATTGCATATCATATATTCGTTTATTAGCTATAATGACATCTGCACATCCAGCACATAATATTAAGGACCACGTTACTATAATGTTTCGATAAAATACATCAAGTAAATCCAGATTTAATAGAGACTATCAGTTTGAAAATGTCAAACAACAAAATATTTAAATATGAACAGTTGCAAGTGACTTAAATAAAAGGACGTATCAATGCTTTTTCTAGCTTCAAAAAGAACCATCTTAGTTAGACTGCATTAACAGTTCAGTAAGTGACTATTCTGAAAAAACAAAATACTGGAGACTTGCATGTATCTATTTCCGTGTATATGTATCAAATAGTGCCAGGCTATGAAATGATTTTCTCAAAAGTTACTTTATTTTGTCTGATAAAATGTTATTATTTTAGAACGAACATCTACTTTCTTCTTCTTCTTTTTATTCTTCTTTTATGTAGACTACTAGCCTGTTTTAATGGCACGGTCGTGCAGTGCTATGAACCATATTGTCTAACTCGTCAATTTAGAAAAAGAAGAGAATGTACTTTCACGACTACCAAAGGTGTTTTTATGACGGCCGGAGAGCGTCTGGTGTTTACCATTGTTATTGAGCCGGGAACCGAAGGTCAAGGCCTTTACCTTACGGCTGTCTGCTCTATAAAATTACAGTTAACCATTTTAGGTTGGTGTTTAAAAATAATTGCACAGTTATGTTAAAAACTTACAAAAATTTGTCGGTAGAATTTTAATGGGATAAGTTATATTTGTGCATCTAAAGAAAACTAAACACAAAATATTGGATGTACTATAGTACACCAATATAAACCAAAGGAAACAATAATTCTTTGGTTTCTTCATTGTACGTATCAAGTTTGTTTGTTTTGCGTTACTGAGAACATTTTACAGGGACTGAAAAATAATCTGGATAGCAAAAGGTCAAAAGGTTTATCTAACTAAAATTTTACATATAAATATAAACATATTTCTAATCAAAAGCAAGTTTTGAAAACCTTATTTGTATGTTCCTACAAACTCTCAACTCCTTCATTTCCAACAAAGACAAACGATAAGAAACAAAAATATAGAAGGTATCCTATAAATTTGTTCCTATATATGTTGAAAATTTTAATGATCAAAAAATACAAGTAACAACAATATAATCCATTATGATCTATAGTTTTAAATCATTTATCGTATTATTCTCGTAACCCGTATATATACTATTCTTTGGCGTTGAAGTAAGAAATTTTTGTGCTCTAATCTTCACTTGCACGATGTTGGCAAATTATCGACTGTGGAGAAAGTGAACTATTGACAGGCATGAGCAATAATCTAATGATGAATCATTGTAACTATATCGCTGTTTTGCTTTGATAGTGGCACAATTAAGAAAATATCGTTTTTACCATTTAAGTAAAAACAAAGTCCTCATTTACAAAACATTTATCACATAAGACGGAATAATTCTGTTGACAGTAGTTTTCCACTAAGGTGCAGCATATCTTTAGTTGTTCACGAGCCTTCCAAGGGATAAGTTATTAGTAATTTTGTTTTTTGAAAACGGCACATTTCGTGTTGTGCCTGTGCAAGTATTATTATTAAGTGGCGAAGCGAAGCGGAGTCACACGAGCAAAAACTCGCGAACGGCTGGGAATTTTCAAATTCTGTTTTCATCAATCGACAGGTTACCAAAAAAGGCTTGTTTGCTAGTGATTTTGAAACTGATTGATCAAAGGTCAGCTAGACTAGAGGGTTCTCAAATTTGGGAGACTGTTTCGCCACTTCGCTATACGTTGCAAGCTTTGCAGGTTTATTATGCAATATTTTCAGTGTTAAGAGTCTATTTTGAAATGTGCCCCTGTAAGTGACTAAATAAGGGTTATGTTAGGATATCTTTTGAGTTTTTCCTATATCTAAGAAATAATTTCTATTTGTATCGTTTATTATTTCTCTTTTTTTAGAATAATTTCAAAATAGTATAGGTAATACTAAAAGTGTGGAACATTCTTAATCAAGAACTCGATTAATATTAAATCTAGCCAAGGTACTAGATATAAATGTACCTGAGCGCCAAACGGATAGAAATGCCAATGAATACTGGAAACTATTCTGCATGTAATTATAGTTTATCTAACAGTGCTTTGTTGGTAGGTATATATTGTTGCAAATTATTTTTGCAGTAAAATATATTTAATATTAAATTTTTAATTTTATTTTTCAGCACGAAGGGAAGAAGATCAAGGACAACTACGATGCCTCTGAAGGTACCGGTAGCAATAAAGGAAGCTCATCTGATGATGCTGCAAGGCAAAGGAACGAGAGAAGCATACAAAATGAAGAATCCACTTCAATTAAAAAAGAAGGAAAAGGAAAAGGAATGTGGAAAACTGGGTAACTAATAAGAAGCTAAGAAATACTGCTAAGCCATATATTTCATACAAATCAAAGAAAGATGTAAAAGGGAGGGAACTGCAAAGGACTTGCTATGAAAAGTGTAAGCAAAAATATCGGAAAAAATTTACTGGAGGCGAGAGAAGAATTATTTTTAATAATTACTGGCAGATGGGGGATTTACATAGACAGCGAGACTTCATTGCTGCAAATATGCTAAAAATTGAGCCTGCATATCGATACGTTAAAGGAAGCAGCTTTTTATTTCGAAAAGGGAGGGAGACGCTGTAGAGTTTGTAAGGTATTTTTTATGAATATATTGGACATCAATCATAGTTATTCGAACCGTGATAGACAATAAAATTAATATTTCGACTAGTATCGTGTCAGAAGACCTTCGTGGGAAATATAATAGTTATAAAGAGATAGATGAGTAGTAGCATATAAATTCAAATTTGTCATTACTGCCATGCTGATTTAAGCAGAGATTATGTAGACACAAAACAGCAAAACAATAGCGCAAATCTACAGAGACTATTTTAAAACGAAATGAGCAGAATGTCGACTATGTTATGTTCTATAGATTTTTACCAAATAATTCAATTTGTCATTTTATACCCCGAAGAAAGATCAAAGCGAGAATTATGTCACTTACCAGAATGCGCCTAATGCAGAAAAAGATAATCTTAAAGTTAGGACCATCACTTAGTACAAAAGGGTTGCAAATAAAAAAAATAGACAAAGAAGAAAGTAGCACTAGCACCATAGTAATGCGCTTTGATTTGCAAGCAGTTTTTCAGTGTTTTACTACAAAAGTAAATTAAATATTTTCAATCTTTCATTTTATGAGCTTAAAACATATGACGTTATCCGTTTCGTTTAGCACGAGGGTGAAGGAAAGCGTAGTGTTAATGGAATAGGGAGCTGTGTGTTGGGATAGATAGAAAAAAGCTCTTTCTACTAAGGAAAAAATTGAGTTTATTTTTATACCGATAATTGCAGAAGTCAACAAAAAAAAAATGATGTTTCTTTTATGTCAGTATGCTGTCCAAAAGTTCCCAAATATAAGATCAATTACACACAAATTTTTAATAAAGGGACACGCGCAAAACGAATGCGATATTTCAGTGATTCAGTGATTGAAAGGGAAGTTAAACGAGGATTCAGAAGTGGTTCAATATATACGTCGGATAATTTCATATCCTTAATTCGTTATGCTAAAAAGACTAGATGACCATATAATGTCATTGAGATGGCTCATGAAGGTTTTTACATTAAAGGTCTTAGTAAAGGTAAATATTCATTTAAAAATACAGATAAAGAAATTGTATGAATCGATGACATGGAAGTGACAAAAGTGATAAGAAAAATTTCTCTTTATTTTATTACAAAGCTTCACTCATGAAAAATTAATTAAAAAAGGTTGATACTATAAGCAAAAAAAAGTAGTTCAAAAAGGTCATCAAGTAACCGTTAGGTACTCCAACTAACTTGCTTATTCCAAAAACGTACATTACCAGAAAAAAAGAAGTGGGATTTACTTGACCTAATTAGCCATAACCACATTCCAAGGTTTTATGGCTTCCTTTTCTAACAATTTTCAACTATTTATTTATGTGATTATGTGTAATATTGTTACATAATGTATATTTTTGATGCTTAAATTTAAGAATTCTCTCTTTACCTGTATTAATGTATTTTCAATATAATAGCTGTAATGTTTATAATTCAAACATACTTTTCTTAAACTTCTTAAACAACGGCACAAGTAGAAAAAGTAGTTGACTGTTATGCTTTTAACAAAGTAGGTCAAAGGAAATATTTTTTTAAGCATAGGCAAAAGTTTAATTAATTTAACTAAACCAATATATATATATATATAAATTATTACTTTTGTTATATTTTTCAAATGCATCTGATGTAAAATTATCATTCTTCGAGTTGCGCCAGTATCAAAGCGAAGCAATGATATGAAGAGTGAGGCAATATCACATCAAGTTCTCAAACTTTTACCTTTGTTCTTTGGGATACATAGAGAAGAGCATTATCTTGTTGCAATATTCCGATTCCTATTTACAAGTACAGGCTAGGGTTAAACCAAAGCAACACACATAGTGTGGACATGAAAAAAATTCGTCGATTTGTAATTGTGTTTTACCATGGAGTTAAGACGTCGTAGCCTTGTTAGTGTCGCAGTACTTTCATCAGAGTTGCCCCGACGAGCTGTTATAAAATGTAATAAAAATAAATTGATATGCAAAATAAAATTAAAAAAGTAATTTACCAAAAGGGAAAGTGATAATAAAGCCTGTTTTATTGATAAATAAGTCTAAAAAAGCAATAGATTATTTTCAAGAAAATCTGAATTTATCATTCAGGAATTGGCGAGAAAGGTGGGAATATTAAAATATTATGTGTAAGAAATAAAAAGAAGAGCACGTTTAAAACCATATAGAGCAATAATTGCTCTTAGTAAAGATGAGTGACTGGAAAACTGGTCAAAATCACTTTGTCGAAAATTATACGAACAATGCCAAAATATGATTGTCCCAACGACAATTGTCGTGGAGCAAACATATCTTTCTTTCTTTCTCTGGTATCTTATATACCCTTACGGGTGTTGGATATTTGTGGATTTCGTGTCTTTTACCCATTTCTTTCATCCTTTACGGTCCTTTGTCATTTTATTCATTTCTTCTATTGTTTTCCCCTTGCCTTTCCTATCTCTTCTATGTACTTCATCCATATGAGTCTTGGTCTTCCTTTTTTCCGTTTCTTCGTTCCTTTAGCTTCCGCTACTTTTATCGTTGATCTGTTTCTGTCTAGTTTCTGTATATATCCATACCATTCTAATTGTTTCTTCTCATTTTTTTCATTATTCTTTGTTGTTCTAGTTTTCTTATGATTTCCTCATTTCTAATGTGATCCAATTTAGTGTTTCCCGCTGTCTTTCTGAAGTACTTTATTTCTGCTGTAGTCAGTTTTGACTTGTATTTCTGTTGTAATGTCCAGATTTCACTTCCATATAGAATCGTTGGGATCACTATTAGGCTTCTATACCTGAAATGGAAACCTAATGAAATCGGTGCGAAAGTCGGTCTGTCTGTCGAGACTTTCAACTCGAGAACTACTGAATCTAAAGACATAAGGGGGGTATCATTTGAAAACCCACCGGCCTACCGAGTTCACGTCTGCGAGCTGACAAGTGGGATGTCCTACAACAATGCAATAAGGGTTTTTAGCGGACTCAACTTCCAATATGTCATTCCTTATAACTTTTGATCAAAGCAGCTTCCAAGCTGGAGACCAGCTTCTGTCATTTCTGACATCTGTCATGTCTTATAATTTTTGATCTGTGATAGATAGAAACATAACGTCAGTATTCAACTAAGGACCATAAGTCAAGTCCAGACGCCAAAAATCAGCCTGATCGGAATATCTCGAGACCGGTTTGACCGGATGTGGTCGCAAATTTTTGTTTATGTATAGAAGCCTCGGAAATATGTGGAACCAGAGTTCCACGTCCGTACTTGTTGTATTTTATCTAAGTTTCCGGGTTTTTTCGATCAATGAAAAATGAAAAGTTTCAAGAGAAATACAAAAATATTGTTTATTTAAAGTATCGCCTCTCGCTAACTACACATTTTTGCCATTTCTGTGGCAATACATGAATATTGCGACAATAAAACGTCGCGTCTTTGGACCGAAACCATTCATCAAACCAATTTTGCACTTCGAAATTGGCCAAGTGTAACCCAGCGAAGCTAAGTGCCGTTGACCGGAACAAGTGATAATCGGAAGGGGCCAGGTCTGGCGAATACGGTGGGTGCGGTAGTAGATCCCATTTCAGCGTTTCGATGGTGTCCTGGACGATGTAAGTGCGATGGCACGAAGCGTTGTCGTGCTGCAATATCACTCATTCGTGTCTCGTGTCCCATTCTGTCCGTTTTTCGAGCAATGAATGGTTCAAATTTACCAGTTGTCAGTAGCGATGCCCATTAACAGTTTCGCCCGGTGTCAGCGGCTCATAGTACACAATTCCTTTCTGGTCCCACCAAACGCAGAGCATTGTCTTCTTTTCGAAGTGATTTGGCCGTGCCGTCGATGTTGATGCTTCGGCAGGTCAAAGCCACGATTTTTTGCGTTTGGGATTCTCGAAAGATATCCACTTCTTATCGCCAGTAACAATTCGACGCAGGAAACTTTTTCTTTCATGCCGCAAAACCAAAATTTTGGAAGTGACTCTTCTTCGATTTTCCACCCGTCTCAGTCAACTCATGCGGCACCCATTTTCCTTCTTTTTGATTTCCCATAGCATGTAAACGTTTGGAAATACCTTAGCGAGTCATGTTTAATGCTTCCGCAAGTTTATCTTGTGTTTGCGTACCATCTTCATCCAATAACGCTTGCAGATCGGCGTCCTCGATTGTTTTTAGTCTTCTGGAGCGTTCCTTGTCCGCAGTGTCAAAATCGCCACTTTTGAAGCGTTTAAACCAATCTTCACTGGTAGTTTTTTATGGTGCATATTCGCCGTACGCCTCCTCAGGCAAACGACGTGCTTTAGCTCCTTTTTTTTCAAGTTAGAACAGAAAAGCAAAGCTTCCCGCAAATGCTGTTTATTTGGCACAAAACTTGACATCTTTGTTGTTAGAAAAAATATTTTTGCGTAGGGATATGTGTTGGTATTACGATTGGTTAGTGTTAACAGATGTGCAAGCTATAAAAAAACACAACTTCAGACATGTATCTCGACTACATGTGTCGTTAGCGCCATCCATATGTGAAACTCAAAGACTTAGTTGCGCACCGATATATTCAGCTTGATTTTTTCGTTCATTTCTTTTTCCCGAAAATTGTCTTATTTAGTGTGTGGTATAAGTTGTTCGCTTTTTGATTTTGTTAGTTATTTCGAGGTCTATTTTCCCATCGTTTTCTATAATATTTCCTAGATATTCCATTGTGGTCACTTCTTCCATAGGTTGATTTTTATATATTATTTTGTTTTGTTCTGGTTCTTTTTCTTATTTATATACATTATTTTGCTTTTTTCTACATTGATATTCACCTTCAGTTTTTCTATTTCTCCGGTTCAAATATTAATCACATTTTGCATTTTATTATTTTTATCTGATATAAGCATTAAATAATCTATGTATAACAAGCTACTCATTCTAATTGGTATCATATTCCTGTGTCCCACTGTAGTCTGCATTTTCTCCGTTCTTTGTCCAAACATATCTTAAAGATATATTTAGTCAGTTGTCTGGTTAAGGATATGATGTGGCAAAGAATACAGATGAAATACCTGCCAGGTAAAAGAAGAAATGTCCAAAATGGCATTTCGTTTGGAAAGCTATTTGTTCTTGCAGCATAAAAAGCAACAGCTTTATTGCCTCTAGAACATCAAGGAAAAGAAAAGGATGCTTACAAAGATCACTGCTACATCATGGTTCCTTTGTTTTTGTGACCTAACAAGTCATTAAAGTTTAGCATCAATGGAGTTCTCATCAAAGATAATGATGATAACGTAATGCCAAAAGAAATAAATCTGTTTAAATTCTCGGAATCGTGACCAAATAGAAAATGCTGAACTTTAGTAAAAATAAATTCGAAGAAGTAGAACACTATTTGTAAAAACATGTTATAATATTAAATGTATTCTTAATAATATACTTGTCCTAAAATTTGCTCGATCAGCTTTTTTCATATTCGTTTTGATCAAAGTCATACCATCACCTTTTGGAGGAGATTTAACGCGTACGAGACCTTGAAAGGGCCTCTAAATGTATAATATTAATTTATGTCTAAATTTATTGGGAATAAGTTTTGGCGTTTGGTCTGAATTTAACATTGCGCATGTCTGAATTGCGGAAAAATCTGTTGCACTTACCAATTCGTTTCATGAGACCATTATTATGAGAATTTGTATTAAGTTGGAAGCACACTTCAATTCTTTTCTGTGTCCCGTATTTGAATCAAAAGCTCTGCAGCTCTACTTTGGTTATATTGAACATTTTGAAATATTGTTTCCGAATCCGCCTTATTATTTTTTCTAAGAAAAGTTGACCTTGGGGATCGTAGTAAACGTATTGCAATTATCAAGGTGGAATTTTTTAACAATGCAACTTTTTTTACACTGCTATCGCTTTGTGACCGCATAGTAAGTTTTCAAGTTAGTTCATTTTGTTTCCATTTTAAAAGCGTTTAAAATTGATTAGCGAATCAATATTGTTTAAGAATTAAAAAAACAGGAAATTTATTGGACATTTTCTGTATATGTTATGTTACTAATTCGTCATTTTCGTACCGTCTTATATGAGGTTGGCAGTTACTATGACATGTTCGTTTCTGTTGTAAGTTTTATGAAATAAAATACTCGCTGTTCCTTCTCAAGTTAACATAAAGGGTTAAAAGATATCTGAAGAAATAGGAAAGGCCGTGTCCGACTGCCTAAACCTTATAGCTCAGATCAGTTTCATGCTTTGTGGGTCAAGGGCTGTGAAAGCTTTTGCATATATAAATATAAATTCTAGAGGTGTAAACTACTTAGTCTCCTACAATATGAGTACGAATGACATTGACTAGTTGTCGTACATTACATACATTTCTAAGAGTCTTTTGATTGTCCCCGAATATTTTGTTTTTTAAAAAAATATTGATTGCAAGCTGGGAGTCTCCTTTCTTAATATTCACAAAGTTAAACGGCAAATTTAGTTAGATTAATATTATAATAGATCGCAATGAATACCAATTAATAGAACAATGAGAACAAAGAATTTTTATTGACATATATTGAAAGATATTTCTTAAACAAATATGTGCTTTATTATTGAGAACGCGCGAAATAAATCGGTATTACTGATCACTATACATTACTAAAATCTAGAGATTGATATTTTCTCGATTTATTTGAATTTTCTATGCTATTAAATTAATTAACTTATATAGTTCACAAGCCATTTTTTTGTTTATATCAACTATAATAACATTATTTTACATTACAATTGACGAACTTATGTAGGTGGTCTGCCCTAAAAGTATCTAATCGATATTAATATAATGAAGATGCGCAGCCAATGAGAGTAAATTGTAATACGCATGTGTGAATGAAGACGAGTTTACTACCCGGGTTATTTCAACACCAGTTATCGTATGTAGTGTACGATTTCTGTATTTATAATGACCGAGCCAGTAGAGCAAGGTACAAACGTTCGAAAAAAGGCAGGGAATCTGTTGAATGCGATCCATATTCTGGAAGACCAACAACAAGCGGAACATCGGAAAATGTTGAATGTGTACAGAATAATGACGTGAGTCAGACTACTGCTAATGAGCTAGATTTTCTCAAAAAGGTTATAACCGGAGATGAAACGCCAATCTACGGCTACGACTGAGAAACAAAAGCTCAATCGATCCAATAGATGTCTCCTGGTTCGTCATGTCCGAATAAGACGCGTAAAAGTCACAGCAAGATCAAGACATGTTAAATGTTTTAAATGCTTAATTGGGAAAGCGTCGTCCTTTATGAGTATGCCTCCCAAGCCAAACAATTACTAAGCAGCATTATCTTTGTGCTCTTCGCTGCGTGCAAGAAACTATGCGATAAAAATGGCGACAGCTTCTACATCGATACGGTTTAGGCCAATACGAGAAAGTTAGTACAAGAATTTTTGCAGAATATTTTAAATAGTGGAAATAACAATGGGAGGTGTGTGTAGGATTTCAAGGTGTTTTGATGGGAACTAGGGTTAGGTACAATGTTTCTTGTATTTTACACCATGATTACTAAATATATAGTTTTTGATATTGAGTTTTTTTTTGCATTATATGGCTGAATACTTAAATATTCAACGAACTTAAAAAGTTCGTTACTGAATTCTATATGTCTGTCGGTCCGTCACAAAATTTGAGATTTTTTAAAATTTGAAAATGGATTCTTATAGGAAATTTTACGCTGAATTCGAAATTCTATGTCGAATAATTTTCGAGATATTTGATTTCGAATTTTCCCGAAATTCAAAATCGAAATCGAAAGGTCTTTTTAAGTTCGTTCTGGGATTGCTTACAGAGCAATCTCTTCGCCGGCCCCATGTTTTTTATTATATTTGAAAGTCAGTCATAAGTGTCACTTACATAGGATGATCCAGGATGTTTTTCCTTCATAGAACACAAAAGATTGGAACAATCGGAATTTTATTGATAACAGCGTAAATTACAGACTTAGCAGTTACGTATTTAATATGATGTCGGTCACTTGTCCTCCACAACTTTGCTGACATACAAGCATTCTTTTAGCCCTGGAATCGTAGCTGGTTTATTGACACAAACCATAGGCTTAGAAGAAAAATGTCGCCCCTTTGCGAGATGAAAGAGCCAGAAAATTTGATTTGAAGTAAAGTGAGTGTTTCTTACTGAAACTACATGTCGTTCAAGTCCAAATCATTGGTTTCAATGAAAAAAGTTGTGTAGCATAACACACCTTTGATAGTAACATCGTTATTAGCTTCGATCTTGCTATTAATTTCTCCAGACCACAATGTACAGTGTATAGTGTATTTCTGTAGATGTGTTGGTTTTTCGTGATTAGCGTTTGGATTTTCATTACCCCAGATGCAACAATTTTGACGATTCATAAAGCGATTTCAATAAAAATTAATTTTATCGACTAATTTGAGTTTTTTGCAAAAATCAGCATCAACTGTTATGCTCTTTAAAACCCAATTTACAAATATACGGTTTTTCTGATGGTCTTTGGTGGACTTTGCAATGCGTTTAGGTACCAACTGTGTAAATGCAAACTTTCAACGTTTAAGAACGCAAACGACACGCATTTGAAATCCTAAAGTTCAAGTTTGAGCACTCTATATTAATTTGCGTTTGATTTTTAATTTTAGTTTATAATTTTATATTTGTACATATTTCCGAAATATATATATATATATATATATATATATATATATATATATATATATATATATATATATATATATATATATATATAGACTATTATGAACTATTTATTGTATAACAGCGACAACACTATGGCGTAGTATTTCATAATATTTGATTCTATTCTTTGTTCGACGAAGTCACCATAAAAAAATTGAACTTTGCACATACAAGCGTAAGTTACAAAGATGCAACGTCGGTTACAAACAATTCGGGGTTATTAAGCCAACATTTAGAAAAGCATTAAAAAATCCCAAGGTATCTAATGCAAATGTATAAAAAATATTTATACAAATGGATAAGTATTTTTATGACAACAGTACAACGATGAATAGTTTGAGTTAGATTTCATGTTTTTATAATAAATATATGCTGGATGTGTTGATAAAAAAATCTGGTGAACATCACACGACTTTCCTTATCCTATTATTATACATTATACCGGGTCCATCGTCTCGGCCCTGCGCTGCTCTCGTCCCGGAACTTGTTATTTTAAAAAAAGACGAGGCGCGACTCCAACACTCGAAAGCTATTAAAATAAACAATACAAGACAATAATTGACTCGTACTTAAAATTTTGCTACGTCACTGAAGGTAACCATGCGAGCTCGGTCGCACGGCCTTCCCCATTATCGCCTGCGTGCTCGCTCCTAGCGGCCAAGCGTTCCCCTCCCCCCGTCCTCACTCAGTCGGCCGAGCGCCTGTGATTGGTTCGTTTAATTAATTTTTAATCGCCTATAACTTATTTATTTGACCTCGGATCAAAAAATTTCATCGTAATTTTTTGTTCGTCTCGGTCTGATCTATCCGGTAATATAAATTTCCCGAAACACTTTATGAACACCCGGTATATCAAAAATCCTGAGCTTCAATTTTTTTTCGAGTTCCTATTTTACCAACTTTTATTTTAAATTATTGTTTATCTCATAATAACAAATCATTTTTATTCTCATAAATTTTTTGTATCTTCAACCGTTTAGATTCGCGACCGATTTTGCGACCTTGCGACCAAACGTCTCTGCCGATTTTTACCAAAAGCAAAAATAAGAATGTTTTATTCAAATACATGTTAAAGATCTTTGAACAAATAAAAAACTATGAATAATCAAATTGTCCCCGTAATTATATAAAATACATAGAGGATAAACAACCAGATTATCGTAAAACCTATATAATTCCACAATAAGATTGATGAGGGTAAACGAAAATTCAACTTTGCTACTGATAGACTTTGTACAAACGTAAAATATTTGGTTAGGCCACAGAAGTGAAATAATCGATAAAAAAAATTATCAACGCGCTTTTTAATGGTCGTAGGTTTTTAGTAAAATTTATCATAATTCATTCTGCAAAGCTCTCCACAGTGGTGAATAACTCGTGCAAATTTACTTAAACTATTTATTTATTTTATTTTCAGGCAATCAAAATGACTTATTATTTATGTACACAACACATATAATTAATTGTATTCATCTGTAACACTTTCTATTGCACTAGCTCGCGACGTTTTACCTATATCTCCAAGCTTGATACCTGGGTACCGCAGTTTAACGAAAAGGAACAAATTAGATCGAATGAACGTGGCTCTTTCACTTCATGCACGGAACGAAAATGAGCCGTTTTTGGATCGACTGGTAACAGGCGATGAAAAGTAGGCCCTTTACAACAATGTGCAACGAAAACTCACATGGAAACAAACCGGTGAAGGTGCAGATCCTGTCGCAAAAACTGATCTGCATCCAATGAAGGTTTTGCTGTGTGTTTGGTGAGACTGCAGGGGTATCATTCATTTTGAGCTTTTGAGGCGCGGAGAAACAATAACAGCAGATAACTACTGTCAACAATTAGCCAGACTTGATGTTGCTATTCGTGAAAGACGTCCTGTTTTAGCCAACAGAAAGGATGTCATCTTTCACCATGACAATGCTAGGCCTCATGTGGCTCAACAGACGCTGCAAAAATTGCAGGAGTTGAAATAGGAAGTCCTGCAGCATCCTCCATACTCGCCTGATATTACATCTTCAAACTTTCATTTGTTCCGTTCCTTACAAAACAGTTTAAATGGAAAACGACTTAGTTCTGTACAAGCTGTCGAACACCACCTTACAAACTTTATTGACAACAAACCGACTTCATTTTATAAGGATGGCATAGAAAAACTTTTAAATCGTTAGAAAACCATCGTGGAAAAGACTGGCGATTATATAATTAATTGATAAAACTCTTTTATTTAAAATAAAAAATATTGTAATAATTTATAAAATTGGACACGAACTTTTGCAATCACCCTATACTAGAAACGTGAGAAGAAAGCTGCAAAGTTACGAAGAACCTCGAAGAAGAACAAAAAAGGCCATTTAAAATGGACTCTATAATATAACAACAACTTTTAATAGAGGAAGGGCAAACGTTTTATGGTCTAACAAGTTTAACTTTGAGGTAAGTTTAATTAGGCACTTTACTATTATAGGTCTATTACATGTACACATACAAACAAAATATGGTTTCATTTTTACAATCGTTCAGGTACTCGGCACCCTTGACGTTACGTGGGGTGACGAGGTCCTCAGTGTGTGATCTCTATAGGCAAATACGGAATGGCCAGCGTGATCTAACGTTACATGGCGGCCGGCGATGTGGAAAAATCGTTGTTTGGTAAGAACGCATAAATACCGAATAATATATTACTATGTTGGAAAAGGTAGCATGCAGTTAGACTGGCCACCTCAATCGTCAGATCTAAACCCCATTGAATATTTCTGGAGAATACTAAAGCGGAAAATAACGAAACATAACATGACATCAAAAGAACATCTCAACGAAATTCTGTGGGAAAGTAGAATAGAATCTAAAAATGGACCAGCAAAATATTGAATTCCTAACAATGTTTAAGAACAGTAAAACAAAACTGGCGTACTTTTTCTCCAATATGCTCAAATGAACGCTCGCGCCTGGCGCACAGTTGTGCAACGTGAGTTATGAGCGCGATTAGTTGCATTTCATCACAAGGTTTTTTGCATTTGCAACGTGCATTTCAATATCATTACAACATTGAATCTCCAACGAGGAAAAACATTTGTATTTGGAATTATAAATTTGATCAAACTGACTGCATAAAACTAAAAGCACGGGCTGACCGTGTGTCATCGGAGGAGGATGTGGGACTAGAATGAAAGAGTTTAAAGCATAGCCCAATGAAGTCGACTTATAGAGTGAGCGGAGAATTTGGACTGCCACAAACAATTTTCTGGCTCGTGTTTAGGCGCTGCTTAATGTTTAAACTGTACTGCCTACAACTGGTAGAGGCTCTTCGCGCAAAGCATAAACTAAAGTGTGTGGAATTTTTTAATTGTGTGCTCAAAAACTTGGAAGATCACACTTTTCTGTCGCGTTTAATTTTTAGTGATGAGGCAACGTTTTATCTAAGTAGGAAAATAAACCGACACAATATTTGGATATTGGGACTATAGAATTTCCATGCAACACTGGAGTATGAGAGGGACTCCCGAAAGTTAATATATTCTGTGCCGTATTGAGGACAAAGGTTTATGGACCTTTCTTTTTTTACGGTAGTATGGTGACTGAGGTGTTGCGATGTTGCAAAACTAGCTTCTTCCTAAAATTATTATTCCTATTAGCATCAGGGTGTTGTACGTTTTCTGAATGAATGCTTATCTTACAGATGGGTAGGTCGCATGGGGAATGAAGGCTTGACACTTCTCCTGATCTTTCACCTTACGACTTTTTCTTGTGGGGGTTCGTAAAAGAACCTCTACCAATAACTTTGAACGACCTAAGAAACCGCATCACAGCTGCGGTGAACTCAGTGACGCAAGATATTTTTCATCGTGTACAGAAAGAATTCTACTATCATCTACATGCTATCCGCGAAGCAGGACGTATTGAACATTTATAAACTTAAAATGTGAGTATGATCAAATGTAATTTGCATTATATTTGTCACAAGTTCTAATTTTGAATTTTAGACTCGTAAAATTGGGCCCATTATTTTTAATCAGCTTTTATTAGTAATAGTCTCTCTGTCCGTATATATGGTATACATTTAAAAAAAAATGAGCAAAATTAAGAAACGCCAAGCATTAACCCGCAAATAAACGATTTGGCTTGTAACTTTGTGATCATTAAATAAATAAATCATATGCGACCGACATGAAATATCCAATATTGTTAAAATAATCACACGTATTTTGTGCTCGAATAAAGTGATATCCGCCCTTTTCATAAAATGTTTTTAACATTGGAAAAAAATTTATTTACAGAGTCTGTTTGGAACAATTATTTTAGGCGCCCGTCAAGAATGTTTCCATCGACTTGCCGGTTTCATTAGGGGAATTTTCGGTCTCAACTATTTCGATAGTGCCCATTCCTTTTTACAAGTATTTCTGCAAGATTGGCGTGTGTTAACGCAAATTGTGCCCTCCCTAAACTCTTCTGTGACAATAGTATCCTCCATTTTTTGGAATTGGGTAACCAACAGGTTTCTCAATAGTTTTTGCCCTTCTTCGGATTGTTATTATTTTTAATAAGAGGAAATAGCAATATAAAATACAAACAACAATAGAATTATTAATTATTAACTTTTTACATTAAACTACAACATATTAAAACATAAGCTAAAGGTGTGCATAATAACTTTCATGGACCACCATGTTGATTCCAATACTGGAAATGGAAGTACAACCTGAAACAAACTCCGTTATCAATTTTTATCGCCACTTATCTACAAAATTACTTGCCTGTTAGAGCAAACACACAATCCAATTCATTCTTCAGCATGCTTAAAACTTCTTTTACTCCTTCTTCCCCATTATATGCCAGACCCCATATAACAGGCCGACCTACAAATACCTATAAGCATAATCATATTATAATGCACTTATAATCCAAATTTTATCATTCAAATATCGACCATTTTTGCTCCCAACGCCAGCGCTTTAAAAACATCTGTCCCTTCTCGAAAACCTCCATCGATATAAACCTCCACCTTATGCCCGACCGCTTTTACTATTTCTGGTAAAGCTTCAATCTGAAGTGACTGGTTAATTAAGAGCTACCAAGATAAAGCCATTCTCACCGAAGCGGGTACTCCGTCGACCTGCCTTGCTCCGTGGTTGGACACCAAAATTCCGGCGATTCCCAGTTCGGAGCCTTTGATCGCATCTTCAACTGTGAGAATTCCTTTTAGAATTATTGGAAGATTTGTGATGGTTTGCAACCATTGAATGTCTTTCCAATTGAGGGATGAATCGAATAGCTCTTTGACGTAACTGTTGATTCCAGAACCCTTTGCGGTGCTCACATTAGAGGCTTTATGGCCTGTGAAATTTGCTAATCTATAAGAGGTTAAATTATTAAATATGAGGTCGGTGTTGGACGTTATTACTTCAAATGGTCTGGTAGTTTAAAGTTGTTGCGCCTATCCGCGCGTCTGTTTCCAAAAATGGGCGCATCCACCGTCAGAACTAGAGCTTTGAAGCCTGCACGTTCCGCTCGTTTTACTAAGTTTTTAGTTTCCTCTCTAAGTAATTATAAACGTAATACAAATATAAATTTAAATAATTACATTCAAAATTAAATGAAATTTATTTTTTAAAATAAGAAGAGAAGTTGGAAAATCGAAAACCATAATTACCGATCAGTGTAAATGTACAATTGAAACCATTTCGTCGCTAATGGTGCAGCTTCAGCCACTTCCTCGATACTGCTGGTTGCAATTGTGCTCAAGATAAATATGGTTCCCATTTCTTCTGCAGCTGTAAACAGAATATACTACCTAGTATGAAAGGTAAAACTTTTTTGAAAGTTCACCTCTTGCGCTTGCACATTCCCCTTCAGGATGAGCCATTCGTTGCATAGCTGTAGGAGCGACTCCAATGGGCATAGAAATCCTGTTTCCCAAGACAGTAGTGGATATATCTCTTTTGGACACATCTTGCATAAACCTTGGTCGTATCCGGAGCCTAACCCAAGAATAATTGTAATTATTAATTGCAAGTTAAAATTTTGCGCAATACCTTGAGAACGCGGTTCTACTATTCGCTAGAGACTCTTCAGAGCCAGCCCCGCTCCGGTAATAATCCAATGCGCCTTTTGGCAGCACCTGGTGCGCAAAGTTCTCGACGTCTTTCACGCACACGAAGTTGTTCATCTTGCATGTAGAATGATTTGTGTTATTCGCATGCTGGCCTATGAACTGCCCGATAATGGTTTTGTTGTGTATTTTGATATGTTATTTTTGTACGCCGTTTTTCTGTTGGTAAGATAGCCCGCTCTTTAAACTTAAATAACTTTATTGATAAGAACTTACACATCTTAGATAGATTTATTGAAAATGTTAGGCTAATTTATTATTGCATTTAAATAAAGTGTAACTGGATAAAAATGAATGTACGCTTGAGGTGATGATAAATACACCAAAACTGTGGTCAAATTAAAAAAAAGTTATTCTGCATACACAATTTTGCGGCCAAAATAAATTGTTGTCACGTGTTCATGAAATTACCTGCTTGTAAACAAGTTAATGTATTAGTAAGTACCAATGGTGACTTCAACATGCATTACAAGTGTACTTACTGTTGATTATATTATATTGTAAGAAAATATGATGTGGCTATTTAATGTACAGGATGAAGCAGAAATGTAGCTATAAGTTTAATCGCATCCTGAGACGTGTCTTTAAGAAGGTAATATTAATCAGGCCTACTATATTATCTCAAATTCATAACTTTATGATATAAGCCTACAACTATTGCTTATTCACAAAGCTATTGCTGAATAAGAAATTTTAGATCGTGAATTTCCAAATAGGGGTGTGGGGAGGAGGCACCCGATAGAATACTCATCTTATTCTCCTGATCTTACATCCCATAACTATTGGTTGCGGAGTTATTTGAAAAAAAGGGTTTACGCCCGGTAACCCCTAGGCATTATTGTCATGCTGAAAACACCAATTAAAGTAGAAATTCGGGGTATTTTAATGGGTGTGCATCGAATAGGAAATAAGTGATTCTCTAAATTGTCGCTAATTATGCTTTGAAATAAATGGCGAACAGTTTAAGGCAATATTATTTGCATATTGAAGAATTGACTTTTCAACGGAACCATCTCACTTTAGTCCAGGCACCTGAAAGTTTTAGCTGTAAAGTTCTAAAGAAGAGATAATTTTTGTACCTTTATATTTTTTGGGGTGCTGAATACGAATCTGAAGTTTGTCAACGAAAATTTTGACTGGGGAGCCCATTAATTGACGAAAATAACTAAATTTTTCGATTCTTACGCATTTTTTCGACAATTATTTTTCGGTGGAAGTTAGGGAGACAGAGATGAGAAATTTTAAACTAGAGAAAATTTCCTACAAAATTGATTCTATTGAGTTTCTTGTAGGACAAATGGGCCAATAAATAAAATTGTATTCCCATATTTTCGTCAATGAGCAAGCCTTTTAGCCTGAACTCTACGTTTTCCAAGGCGATCTCCTTTTGCCTTAATGTAAAGAGGCTGATCAAAAGTAACGAAACAAGTGTGCTGGTTGAGACACTTGCTATTTTCAAAAGCACATGATAGAACTGTAAAAATGCTGTTGTAATCTGACGGTGGGGCGTTTACAAATGTAAAACAGGCAACGCGGGTTTGTTTAAAAGGGAGATGAGACATTACCTGCTCCATAAAACCACTTCATCCAGGTAAGTCAGGTGACCTCTATTTGCCATACATCCAAAGCAACAATGAAGGGGAAAGGGTTGCGCTGGTAGAAAGAATGAGTGTAGCTTCAAGGTCCTGCACTGATACACTGATACATGATAAACTTTTGCTATCCCCCCTGTCATCAAGTCTTTAAGTCAACTAGATAAATTTTCTTTTCAACATCAGCTGTGGGAATTGTTATGCGCTCTATTTTTTTGTCTGCGGCTATAGTATTTAATAGAGTAATCCACTGAATGCTTCCCATGGCATGAAAAGTACGATAACCATATAATTCTGGCTATTAAAATCTGCATTGCAGTCTCACAAGCAATAGAGAAAGAAATAATTTCGGTCTTGCTACAGAAATGATACAATGTGTAACATACTTTTTAATCAATTTGTCCTTAGTTGTGGTTTTTGTTTGTCTTGACAATCACAATTTCCAATAATCTTTGTAGGGATTTAGGGATGCATGATTCAACGTCTTGAAAAAGTTCTATGAAGGTAGATACTATGTGGTGTCGCAGATCATGGAGCGCATATCTTCTCCTATAATCACATCAGCTGCATTAACCACACGGTTGTAGGAAATTATCTCTAGTTTTCAAATTGCCAATCACTGTTTCCGTAACTTCATGTTATCAAAAATTGCGTAAAAGTCATTTTTGTCAAAAAATGGGATCCCTCGTCAAAATTTTGATTGGCAAACCTCAGATTCGTGTTCAGCACACAAAAAAAAAACAAAAAAAACATAAAGGTGCAAAAAGTCATCTCTCTTTCAGAACTTCACAGCTAGACCTTTTTTAATCCAGGTGCTTGGACTACTTCCGGTAATTACGACTAATGTGACGTGATGCAATCAAACGTGTAATCACATTTCTTCTGACTCATGCTATATTATAATTAGGGTTCAGTAATAACAGATGAATATTACCCTTTTGCCTTTCAAAATTCTGGAGAGGTTAGGAAATGCTATTTGGTCCTAACCTCTATAAAAGCAAAACCCAATCTACACATCCTAACGGTTAAAGACGGACAGGCACCTGTAAGGTCTTGGGTGACTAACGTAGATGGAAGAGACTGATGGTTGCCGGGTTAAGCATAAGTCTTCTTCAACTCTTCTATATAAGCTATTATTGGCTGTTTCTAATCACACAGTCGTGCCATGTTGGACGAACCCCGGACAGGTGGCTAGCCTAACCCATTAATGTATAAGGAGAATGTACTTTACGACCGCCAAAGGCGTTTGTATGACGGCCGGGGGGAATTTGCCTTTTGCCGTTACTTTTGATTTGCGAATCGAACCCAGGACCGCTGCGCGCTGGTGTGGCATTTATCTCGCTCTAAAGAGCACGAAAGATAACTCAACAATAATTTAGAACAAGGTACCCTCTTAGTCCGGGGATGAAAAATTGTCCCCGAAGACAAAAGACCACCTAAAAGTAGAACAACGGCATAGAATGTGGAAAGCAAAAAGGACACATTATTAACATTAGTATTAATATTCCAAGGAAATTATAATGATTATCAACAATATAGAAGTTAGAGAGAAAGACTACGGAATAATAATAAAGACTAGGAACGATGATCGCATCCACTGCTCTGAGGATGATATATATAACCAATATGGTGTTGCTGTTATAATGAGCAAACATAAAATTACGTTGATTTAGTTGCATTCCGAACTATTTAAAGTAAACTTAATTCAAATAGATGCTCTTATTAGCGGAAAATTTGAAGAAATTTTACGAATATGTGGAAATTGTACAAAAATGAATTCATATGATTTGAATATTTACATGAGGGACTTAAGCGCAAAAATGGAAGAAGGTAGAATCAACGATACCGTGGGAGACTGGGGTTTGGGAGTAAGAAATAAAAGAGGAATGCGACTAATCCAATTTTATGAAAAAAGAACCGACTACAGTAAATACATGGTTTCGATTACCAAAATGGAAACTACACTTTAGAGCAAAATAATAGACTCACTAGCTACATGCGCATTTCGTCTCCTGTTTCACTCTAAGGAAAATGAAAATAAAAACATTATCGTGTAAGGAGTATCTTTATTATTGATCTTTAAAAAACTGTTGCTGTTGCATTAATCGGATGACGCATTTAAAAAAAATATGCATCACGAACGGGTTCTACGAATCTTGCTAATTGGAATACACGTGCGCGACGACTGTGAGTGGCCTACAGTACGCTTGCAATCCGGTAATTCATCTCAGTTACTTATCCGAAGCTGACGTAAGTAAGTGACGTAAGTGCTCGAGTGATTCGCAAGAAAATGGATACCAACACCGCTGAAGCAGCCCAGGCAGTTGCATTGTTGGGAGAGGGCCTCAGTCAGAGGAACGTGGCAAATGACTAAATCTGAGTCAATCAGCTGTGTCGAGAGTGTGGTAACGGTACCGGGAAACCGGTGGCTACGTCCGCCGGCAAGGAGACGGCAGTAGGTGCGTGACAACGGGGAGAGACGATCTCGTCTCAATATCCCTCAGAAATCGACATATGACTGGCGTTGATCTCAAGCAAGAGCTGAGTGCGGTCAGAGGTGTGGTCGCCAGCGCTCGGATAGTGAGAAGACCGAAGGCAGCCAACCTGACACCAAAAAAGGCAGCTACGGGTCCCAAGCTGACTGCAGTCCAAAAGCAAAGGCGACTGGAATTTGTTCGCGAAAATCTCGATTGGGACTTCGACCACTGGAGTCAGATATTATTCACTGAGTCTAGTATGTGCCTACATGGCAATGACAGGAAACGTCAGATCTATAGAAGGCCACGGGAGCGATTTGCTCACTGTTGCATTTAAGAAACTGTCGCATATGTAGTTGGATTTTGTACGTTCTGGGCGAGCATTTTCATGCACGGAAAATTAACAGTTACACCAGGGACATTCTGGAAGAACATGTTGTCCCGTTTGCGGGATTTGTTGTGGATTTCATGCTAATGCACGACAATGCGATGCCACACCGCGCGAATGACCACTACCTACCTTGATGACCTCGGTATACCGAAAATTGACTGGTCTCCGTGTAGCCCAGACTTGAATCTTATCGAGCATGTTCGCTTAAGCGAAGAGTCCGGGCCAGGGACCAGGGACCGTGATGCAACTGAGAGCGGCGTTGATTAAAGTGTGGGAAGCAATCCATCAGGCCAGCATAGAAAATTCATCTGATCCATGCGTAATCACTTGGAAAGTAGAATTAGAAGTAGAGGTGGCAACACCATGTATTTAAAAACTCGTTAAATTAATTTCAATTGCGGATTTTTTTTCCTTTTATAATCACCTTTTCGCTTTCAACTTTTTTGTGTTGCACATATTATTAGGCCCATTACTTTGTCAGAACAGGTCCGATTCCAATCCAGGTGGTATTATTTGAAACCACAATTTATAAGTTTTCATACAGTACACTGAACTTTATTACTTGGAATGCTATCAGAGTGGATATACATACTCTCAAAACTAGAGCATGTTGCTGAGTCCATTATGTTGCTCTCAAGTGTATATACATAGATAATATGACGAAGTATAAACAAGAGGTTTAATATCAGCGTGTTACATTCAAAGATATTTCCAGGAACGGATATAGGATCCGACTACAATCCAGTAGCTACAACCAGACTAAAAATAAACAAAGATAACGATACTAAAAACATCTAAAATTGATTAGAGAAGAGTTAAAGTGAATGAAGAATTAAAGAATATCAACAGCACTCTACTTACTGTAAGCTATTCTCCACAACAGATCCGAGATTGAATTTCAGTTTCAATGTTTTCTTTTATCTTCGGAAGTGTTTGGTATTTATTTCAATACATCTTTTATAGTTCTTTCAAGAAATGAAAAATTCTGCTCAGTACTATTGTTGTCCTTACAATGTAAATCGTTATTTCACAGTTTTGAACCTTACGATATACAAAATTTTGGATATCATAGTTGCCACATTATTATTTAACAAAAAAGTAATAATTTTTCTTGTATTCTTACTTTGCACCGAACTATACATTCAATGGGCGTCCAACGACGCTGAACAAATCAGTACTTTCAAAATAGTTTGTATTTTGGCTGCGCATCACACGACCAAGAGATTTAAAATCAAAATAAAATTAGCTACAATAAATACAAATACGCTAAGTTATTTTCCATATTGTATTGAAAAGCTAATTGTAGAAGGCAATGTTGAGCTAAAAAACAAGAGGACGGTCGCTAATATGGTGAAATAATTAAAATAATTCAATAAAATTTGCTGAAGCATCTCACTAAGCTCCCCTCGTCGATCCACACTATTAGGAGGCGGCTACAGTCTGCCGGATAGCACGCCCAACGTCCCTCTAAGAAATCATGGGTCTCCCTACAAGAATAGAGCCGTGAAAGTGGATGCACGCAAACTAGGAGAATTTGGAGCAAATTTCTTATGTCGGGCACAGATAGAATGAAGTATGTAAGGCTCCCCAAGAACACCCGGTACGATCTATGGTATCTCCTGGCAACGATCAAGTACGGAGGAGGGTACTTCACCTCACATGCTGCCGTAGGTGCGTCAGGCTCACTGCAGCTACATAATAATTTAAAGCATCAGGGCAAGAGTGTTATGGACTGCTTCTACCGCCACCATGTGAATATCATGGACTGACAAAGTCAAAATCCTAATCTCAATATAAGCAAAAACTTGTGGGATAAGCTGGAGAGTCCATTGGATCCACATGCAATGAATGTGGATAAAAAGTTCAAGTGATTGATGCAAAGGGTCACATGACTTATTAACTTTCTACAGCGGAGCTTATAGTAGAAAGTTAATGAGATTATCATCCTGTCTGTCTGTCTGTGCTTCTGGAGACACTATAACTTCCGTTTTATTCAACGGATTCACTTTAAAATTGGCATACACACATTTTAGGTCAGTACCTTTCATGGGATTGATTTTCAGCAAAATCGGTTAACGGTAACCGGAAGTGACCGTTACGATTTCGAAATTTCATTATACTCATATATGTCATGTGGCATATCATTCGACAGCATTTTTGACGCTGATCATTATGGAGACATTAATCAACATCTTAATTCCTTTTAAAAGTTTTTATCCTAATTTCATCGCAACGCTGTAGAAAGTTTCCTTTACGGTATTACACCGTTCTTGTTTTGATTATTCATTACTTATTACCTTTTGTTTAGGGGATAGTTCATTGGTTATAGTCGAATGAAATCCAGAACTTTTTTCATCTATTTTACAAGCCTTAATATTTTTGAGAATCAGATATTCGATTTTTCGAATTTTTGTCTTTCCTGAATGGTCATGAATAAATAAAACCTATTTTGTGAAGAAATAAAATGGTCTTGTATTGAAACGTGCAAAAACAGGGGGTGTTAACTGACTTTTGGCCGCTACTGTACACAAAGGAAAATAAGCGTAACTGCATAAAAACTCCATTTCAGATTAAATTTGGGGTTAATTTTCATAATTTTTTCCACGTTTAATGTTTATATTAGGATAAAATGTAAATTATAAAAGCAAGGAAATCAAAAAACAGAAAATATTGCACATGATCGTTTCTGACGGTCATTTAAGTTAAATTAGCTTTAATATTTTTCAAATATCATTTATTGAATTGTTATTTAAGTAAAATCGCATAATTTTTGTTATTCTAGTCAAAGTGAGCGTCTTTGTTATTAATCTCCCATACTTATATACTGATAACGAAAAAATACAACAGCCAGACGGAACAGACTTTTAATTTGATGACTAGAATTTAATCAAGCGAAAATAATAAATTAGATGCACTTATTTTTGTTGTATAATGAATTCATTTTCATTTTATTTTGCTTTATTTCAAACAATTCTTTTTAGAAGAAATAAAATCTAAAATTTTTGGATTTCCTTCTGAAGTAAAAAGTTTCTAAAATCTGACTATGGCCTAACATCTTGAGAACGAATAATACTATGATTCAAAACACCAGCCCTGAAAGCCTTCGCAACTGTTCAAAAAAGAAATGTGAGTAGAAAATAAAGCCTGCGACCAACCCCCAGCACTGAAGTGTCTTGACCATATGTCATCTCCATAATATTAAAGAAATAAAAAAAACTTAATGGATATGAAGTGACAGTGACTGGACCATAAAGTCTTCAACAGTATGTAAGAGTTAATCTTCATCACATAAAGATCATGGTGACTATGTGGTGGTCTGATAAAGGCATCATCTACGATTTTCTCCTTACAACCTGGACAAATAATAATTGCAGAGAACTGGACATCATGTATAAGAAATTTCGTTTAAAAGAGCCAACTTAGGTTAATGAATGTGAACCAATACTTCTTCACAGCAGTATGAGATTTCCTAGCACGATTGACACCGCAAAAATTAATAGTCGGGTCCACTTTATTCACGAGTTTTCATTAACTGCATATAAAATTATCAATATGTTAACAGAGATTATCATTCTAGTTTTTAAAAGCTTCTTTAGAAATAAAAAAATTAAAATTTGTGCTACTCGAGCGTTGACAAGCACAATAAACATTAACAGTGATTATTCTATAGAATAAATACTTGTTTGGTTGAAAATTACAGATTTTATTTTTATTCTATGAAACTATCTGATAATAGTGATTTAAAGTCAAGTAACGAATATTCTTGAAAACTAAATTCCATAAACTTCATGTTTTTTGGATTAGTCCCTATTCAAGTATGAATATGTAAACGACTTTCTTTTTTCTCTTGAATGTTCATTTTTTATTTCTATTCAGAGTAAAATCAAACATTAAATTGATTGATTAAGCAGGCACTAATTTGAAGATCGTGTTCGTTTTTCTCTTTAATAATTTATTTGAGTTTCATAAATATCTTGCTCATGTTAGCTTGCTCACTAATAAAGCTTTTCTAAATTTCTAATGAAAAAGAGAAAAACACTTTCTAGGGAAATAATGACAAATAGAAAGCCGTAATTTAATATAATCCATGAGCAGGACAAGTTGACTGGATTTTTCATCTTCTGTATACAAATATCCCTTTTTGTCTTCGTCTTCATTAGGAGCAAAATGCATTAACTTTAGCAATGCCTCACAGTTCCACATGTTGAGGTCTAAGCAAACATAGGACATAGTTTTCATGCAATGTGTTCCTCAATTCTATAACTTATTGTAATCTGTCAAATATTCAAATGAAAAGCCTAATTTTGCTGGAAATGATCATTAAAATATAGGGAAAAAGATATTTGTGTCATGTTGGGCAGGCCCACCCCACAGCTTATACATGTCATTTCAAAAAACATCATTCGCTGAATTGTAGCTTTTTACATTTGACTTGAGCAATATCTCATATATGCTTTTTCAATAACTGCAAAATATTCGTTAAGGTCAGTAAACATTGTCAATAAAATAACTTCCAGAAACCAAAAAATGAGAAAGAATAAAAATATGTTCTCCATATAAATACAATTTTTCTTTTTTTCTGTACCACTGCCATAGCGATAGACTTGTGTCCCTCACTTTTGCAGAAAATTACTTTAAATGGAAGAGGAACACCTCTTAGGAAAGGTGTTACTACTGATTTTACAATAAAATAGTCACAAAAGAGTATATTTCTATTTAAGAACTGGGAATCAGGATATGTCAAGTAGCAAAACTTGACCGTTTTCCTAATGATTGAAAACTCCCACCTCCTGCTGCTCACTAGTTCATGGAAATTTCTATCATTATCTTGTCAAAATGAATAATTTTATGTACAGCTTATTAAAATGACAAAGAGAGACACTTTTTTTAGATGACAAATAACATTCTATGATCAATCAAAAAATAAAAAATTATCACTCACAGAAATAAATAAGCAACTTACAAAATATATTTTATTAGCAACTTTACAATGGGTTTTAATCAAAGTACAAATATGTGACCTGTATGTACGAAAACAATAAATTTTGTGCTACCTTAAAGATTATGGTCTACTATAAAACAACTTTTTACTTTATGGTTTGCTATTTGATTTTCCTATTAAAATTTGTACTGCAAAGACACGGTACACAATGACACAAACACAAAAAATACAACTTACATTGCACATTTAGTTTGCTCTGATGGATGCAACAACACTGAAGACAATAAAATTCCTTTAAGATCACAAATGTGTCACGTCATCTAAAAACTTACTATGTAAAGAAATAAATATGGAAAATGAAAATTTTGAAGTAATTAGCCGTATTCTTATGTAAAAAGGATGCGATGATTTTTAAAGAAGCCCTAAATTCAGTGCTTTAGGTTTTTCTCTAGTTGCTCGGCGATTGCTTCTAGGAAATCTTGGGTGTTAAGGAACATGCCTTCCTTCACTTTTGACATGCCACCATGGATGGATGCAGCTAGATCTTTGGTGAACTTGCCAGATTCTACACACTCTACACAGGCCTGTTCCAAAGTTCTTGAAAAATGACCCAGCTCGGGAGTGTCATCCAATTTTGCTCTGTGTTCGAGACCACGGGTCCAAGCAAAAATTGATGCTATGGGGTTGGTTGATGTCTGCTGACCTTTTTGATGCATACTGCAATAGAATTAATTATGCATACAATGTAACATACTTTTAATTAACTATCTACCGATAATGTCTGGTAACAGTTCCATGTGCAGCTTCGGATTCCATAGTTTTACCATCAGGACACATTAAAACTGACGTCATCATCCCTAAAGAACCATAACCTTGAGCAATGATGTCAGATTGAACATCACCATCATAGTTTTTGCAAGCCCATACAAAACCTCCTGAGGATTTGAGGGCTTGAGCTACCATATCATCAATCAACCTATGTTCATACCAGATTTTTTGTTTTTCAAACTGCTTCTTGTATTCCCTTTATTAAAATGTAAAATTATTAAAGTGAAAATTAACAAAATCATTAAAATTACTTTTCATATATGTCTTCAAAGATGTCTTTAAAGCGACCGTCGTAATGTTTAAGAATAGTGTTTTTAGTAGAAAGATATAGAGGCCAGTTCTTAAGCAAGGCCATTTGGAAGGAGGAATGTGCAAATGATTTGATGCTATCATCAGTGTTGTACATTCCCATAGCTACCCCACCAGATTTGTAGTTGAAAATATCCAGCTTCGTTACTTTCCCTTGTTCTGATGTGTATACTAATTCTACCTAAAACAAAATAAGTTAGCAGCAATTGAATATTAAAAAGTGATGAGACTAACTTTTCCTGGATTTTCTATAACAATATCAGTTGCCTTATATTGGTCGCCGTGAGCGTGACGACCAATTATAATGGAATCTGTCCATCCAGGAACGAGCTTTGGAATGTTTTTGCATATGATTGGTTCTCTAAAGACCGTCCCCCCAAGTATATTCCTTATGGTCCCATTCGGAGACAACCACATCTTCTTCAATTTGAATTCTATAACGGCTCGAGTTACAAACATAACGCTAGAGGACGGTACAATTATATACCTTCTACTCTCTGCTCGTCCGGCGTAATCGTGGCACATTTTATCCCCACGTTATGCTTCAAAATAGCGTGCGCAGCGTCTATCGTCACTTGATCGTTGGTCTGATCTCTACAAATTGCTTAATACAAAAGAATTCCTTGCAGTTGCGGTTAATACCTATAGGGCAAGCCAAGATCGTAGTACAGGCACTCGAGTTTCACGTACGGAAAAATGAGCCGCTCCTTTATTTTCTCCCAGATTATGCGCGTCATCTCGTCTCCGTCCATCTCCACCACGGGGTTCTTGGCCACCACTCGCGACGCGTTTGCATCTTTAACAATGTTATTAGTCAGTAGTGAGTTAGCGTTAACATTTTCCTTTCAATATTATTATTATTATTAGTTTGTATGGAACAGTAAGAAAATTTTTAAAGATAAGTGTGCTAGTAAAAGTGAAGAGTCTAGATACATTTGTAAAAAGAAAACAACTTCATCATCATTTCGGAAGGAACTGTTAGATTTTTTTATTGATTTGTGTCTTATTTGGCTGCAGTGCTATAGAAATGTCAACATATGAGAATATACAAAACCCAGAAAATAGCATTTCAATATTTTTTTTCTTGATTTGATTCTTAATTAAATTCCGTTCATTACATTCCTTAAGCACAGTACTTAGCCATTTGATGTATGGTTTTCCTCATTTAATTTTCTTTTGGTTCTGTCGCGTGTCCTGTTGTAGTAATAACTGGTTTTCTTAAGGTGTAACCAATTCTTTTGTATCTTCACTTCTTAATAATAATTTCATTAGCTTCTGACATGAATCATATTCAAATTCTATTCTTGATGGACCTCTATGTTTTTTTGACATGAAAACATCTTTAAGTTCGGTACGAATACTGAGAGTCATTCCAAAATTATAAGCGACACCAAAACGGTCGAGTTTGAAATGACTAATGCTCGAAGACTACTAGACGAAGGACAACGGAGAAAGCAGCGTTCGACAGAGGAAGGTTGAAAGTGATAAGCAAACCAGCAAACCAGCAAACCTCACGTTAGTAGCCCCGACTACCCTAGCCACCCATTTTTTTTTTGTTCTCCAACCTTGTATGTCCCGTCTCCCGAATAAAAATTGAAGACAAAAAATTTAAAATACATCTACAGAATAAGATAAGAAAAATCTTATATACAATACATACAAATGGAACAATGTGAAAAATACTACCATAACTTACTGATTAAAGAAAGACCCGAATTTATAGAGAAAATAGAAGATAACACCACTGTATAATGAGAAGAAATATAACTAAAAAAGAAGTAATCATGACAATAAAAGAAATAAAGTAACAAATCGGGAGGTCCTGGAGGAATTGCCCCGGAACTAGTGAAATACGGGTCGCAAAAGTTGTTTCGAACGATACACAATATATTCGAAAGAACAATTAACAGGGACTGCCACAAGAATTGATAACGGCCTGCATCATCTCCATATTCAAAAAATGCAATCGCAGATTAAGCGAGAACTATAGAGCCATAAATGTGATGGCAACAACAGGAAGAATATTTGGAAAAATAAAATATAAACAAAAATACAAGAAAAAATAGGAGAGGACCAAGTAGGATATAATGCGGGAAGGTCCTGTAGAGATAACATTTATATTATATAAGGATTAACAGAAAAGAATATTATATAGATCTCAAAAAAGCATACGATTCAGTATCAAGAGGAATATTATATAACGCCAGAATGCGCAAGGCAAGAGTCCAGGAACTCATACAACAGTAATCTAGTAGCGGTGAAAATATAACACAACACTGTTTTAGAACATCAAAGAAATTTTTACAAGGGTGCTTAACATCAGCAACCCTGTTCAAAATTTACTTAGAAGACATACTTAAAACGCGGGAGAGGAAGTGTGAAGGTATGGAAATCCTAATTCGTCAGGAAAGTATATACACAGTAAGTTTCACTGACGATCAAGTTTGAATTGCACAAGATGACGAAGATCTGGATTTTATGACTTATAAAGCTACAAGAGGAAATATACTAAAGTAGTAATAAAAATTGATTTTGAAAAACTGAGTAAGTAGCTATTGCAAACGAAGAAATTACAAAATTGGAAGTTACGAAAACCTCAAAATGTACTCTATCAAAAAAGAGGACAACTAAAGAACAAAAAAACAATAGAATGGAACAAACAAAAGCAGGTATTAAACAACTTCATTCAATCTTATAAAACTCATCACAAAAAATACGAAACAGAGCATCCATAACACATTACAAAGCATAATGAGAAGTGGGTAATAAATAAGAAAAACAGCAATAAAATAAGCGCGACAGAATCGAAGTACTAGCGAAGGTATTAATGGTAACCAGAAGAAATCGAATTAGGAATGAAGAAATTAAAAGACGAATGGGAGTAGAAACAATGTACCGAGTGTCATAGAAGAAAAAGGGTTAATGTGCTATGGTTATATTAGAAGAGTAGACGAAAATCGAGATAAATAGATAACAGATTGAAGGCCAATATGAAGAAGAAAGAAAGGAAGAACCCGAAGATCATTTAGATATAAAGTGGGTGTAGCAATGGAAAAAGAAAAAACGGTTGAGAGAAGGAAGACAGCGTCAGTTGTAAAAATTCTTTGTGTGTGTGTGTGTGTGGGTGCGCGCGCGCGGTTGTCACAAAACTACTGAAAGTATCGCTCATTCTCGCGAACAATGCTATCTATCGACATGCAACCAAAGCAGGTGTTTAAAACAGCGGTTTAGCTAATCAGAGTACAAACTTCAACGGTTTCCGTCCAGTGGTTTCTTTGTACAGGTGTTGAAAGAAAAAAAATTTTGTCAACTGTATGCTTACAAATCGTCATTACTAATCTCTGGGCCCTTTCAAAAATATTTTCCGTTGGTAGCTACGCATCGGAGCATCCTTTCGATCTAATTAACGCATATTGAAGGATGTCGCCATGCGGGATTAATGCTGCTTACTCCCTTCCCTCACCGAAGGCCTAATGCCAACGGAAAATTGTCGCATCACTCAAGCATTCTTCCTTGTACGCCTCTTTCATTTTCAGTGTTTCGGCACCCGATTTACCCAGGCGAAAATAAAATTTGATCGCGCAACGTTGCTCCGCTTTTATATCCATTTTACGAATGCGAAAAGCAGTAGGGTCACACTCAACAACTTGTATTGAAACTAACGCTGCGAGGGGCTACCGAGGGATTGATGTTCAAATCATTGTCAGTGTTGCCAGATGAGTTGCTTTACACACTTGCTTTGGTCGCATGTCAATAGATAGCACTGTTCGCAAGAACGAGTGATACTCTCAATAGTTTTGCGACAACCTAAGTATATAAAATTATTTGTTGAGTACTTTTCGGTAGGCCAATATATTTGAATACATGACGTAAACATTTCTTTACAAATGTTTGTATTTTCTTTCTCTTGGTTTAGTGCTCATGTTTCAGAATCCTACAGGAATGCACTAAATATGTTTGAGTTATATATTTGAAATTTGGTTTTTACTTTAGGATTTAAATTGCGCGGCGTTTGTGTTTTGTGAATGTTGGAAGTTTATTACACATATACAGTTGGTATTTAAATATATAACAAAGTTCATAAAGGACCACCAAAAACGCCGTATATTTGTGAAGTGGGTTTTAAAGTATATAGCAGTTGATTTTTAATTTTTGAAAAAAAATTCTTATTGGGTATTGAAGCTCATTTTTCTTTAAATAGCTTTGTGAATCGTTAAAATTGTCGCATCAGGGATAGTGAAAAACCAGTGTATCCACAAAAATGCATTATTAGGTGTGCATTTAGGGCCAAGCTGGCAACGCTTACTGTCGATGCTGTACGTTATCGAAATATGCTAAACAACTTTTTTTGCTCAATGAGACTAACGATTTGAACTTGAATGACATATGGTTACAACAAGATGGAGTCATATCTCACGCAGCATGTGAAACACTCACTCAAAGCCTGTGCATTATACTGTTAGCAATAAAATATTAAAATTTTGTGTTTTATTCAGGAAAAACATCCTAAAGTCCACTTTAGGTCATCCTACATTGCTAAAATAACTCAGATAAAAGAGCACACCTTTATGCAGGGAGATTCTGGCCGAATATTTCAACAAAATAATACTCATCTGTATATCGTTCGTCCTGTACTAGCCTTCTTTAAAAAATGGTATAAACAAATTCTTCCTCGGCCTATATGATTTATTCCCTATTGCACATATCTGAGATATAATATGATGGCTTGCTTTGCGATATTTCTGTTTCGGTAAACTCAAAAAATTGTGTTATTTTGTTTTTATTTTTGGACACAGAATCTATAACAACACTTAAATAATTTAATAAACGGCTTCGTTATTCATGTTGCCTAAGATTTTTTGAAAATCTATGGGATCGCCTTATATAATAATCCATTAAACTACATATACTCAAAAAGATAATAATGTTAAATTTCACATGGTAAAAACATAATTTTTCTATACTTAATCAGATCTCTTAGTTGTACCATTGTGTCTAGAGTTAAAACGAAATGCAACTAACAACAAACAACATTTTGTGGTTGTGACACCAGCCAATTGCACATGAATGCTTCAACAGCAACATCGTCGCCAAATCTCTGCCCTTTAAGTGCTTATTTTAGTGGTTCAAAAAAATGATAATTGTAGAGGGAGAAGTCCGAACTGCACAAGAGGATGATCAAGAGTTGTCCAGAATAAATCCTCAATGTTTGTCGAGTTTTGGTAGCTATCTAGAGAGCTAGGCGCGATTCGAATTATCTAAGCACTGCTATGGTATATTCTGACCCTAGAAACAACTTAAACAACCGTTCATCGGCAGTTATCTTCTAGAATGTGGCGAACAATACAAATATTCTTTTAGTTACGCTGATCCTCAAGAATGACAAAATTACGCATACAGTCTTTCTAAACTTCATAAAGGAAACGTTCCTTTACGTACTGCATTTAGTGAATTTGGTCGTCCTACCCATAATCTATCTTGCCAAAATCCTTCGGCCTCTCACAGAACTCATCTTGTATCCGAAATTCTTATCATTTCCTATATATACTCAAAACTTCATCTTGTATGTAATGATGATCAGCTTTGACGTCTCTTTATTTACCATTATCTCAATTTTTAGGACTTTAAATTTATGAACACAAAAATAATATCCTCTCATTAATTAACCATCGTCTGTTCAATAGCTACTTTCTCTTCGATGGCGTCAGTGAACTTAATTTTCACCACCTCCTCGTCCTTACAAAAATTATTTATGTTACGAGTATACTTAAATTTTTTTTAATCTTTGTTGTCTGCAAATTGTATCTTATGTCACATCAAAATTTTTGATAGCCTTATGCTCTCTGTCTTGAGAAACTTGATAGTCTGTTGGATAACGAACAAGAGTATGTCTTGATTCGATATCGTAATACTGACCAAGCTATTAAATCTAATATTCTCCACCAATGTTGAAATTTTAGATATTTAATGGTCTTTAAAAAATCAGAATCTTATCAGGCTAGTACAAATGAAAACAAATATAGGATCTCAATATATCTGGATCTCAATTAGTACAATAATTCCAACTTTTGTGTTCTAAAAAATTATATAATGTACAAAATAACAAAGCTTAAGTGTCAGCTTACACTATTTGAACTAAAGTATCAGGATATTTGAAACTCGTAAACTAGCATCTACAAAGTGTTATACGTTGTTCAGTGCTAAGCAATACGAGGAGCATGGACAAGTCAAAAAAGTTCAGTGACTTTCAGCATGGTCAAATTATCGGTTGTCACACTAGTAGAAAATCAATAAAAGACATTTCACCACTTTTCAATTTATCCGAGTTACTCTAAATGATATAATTGCGTAGTGAAAACGTGAAGGCATAACCACAACAAAATTACGGTCGGGTAGACTGTGTGTAGTCACAGAAAAAGATCACCGTGTTAAAGGATATAATTCGCAAAAATCGCGACATTATGAAACAAAATAGTCTAAGAATTCCGCAGTGTTACCTAACATTCAGCTAACATCATGACAGTATGAGGAGAATTGAAATAAATGGACTTCTATAATCAAGCTAAATATTTTGCTGTAAAAACGAGTGAAAACGTATGGTTTGGATGTGACAAATGCCCGAAGAACAATATCTACCAGAATTTGTAGTGCCAAAAACAAAATTTGGTGGATATAGCGTTCCTGTGAAGACTTTTTTTAAACAAAGCCAATAAGCTCTTTCGTAAAATTGAATAGAAGTCTAAATGCGAAAAGACAAAGATGTTTTAAATAATTGTTTTGTTTTGGCTTGTTGGTCATATTTAACAGTAAAAAAGTGATTTCGCAAGCAGCTACTGTAATGGAAGGGTGATAAGATTAAGTTAAGATGAGTGTATCATCAGGCTATTTTACAGCAATCAATCAGGAGTAAATTGTGGAGAAAGCTAAGCTATACCCTTATGTGGTGCAGAGAATAAGCGGTCTTCAGGAGAGTTTATGGTCAGAGAGGAGGCTGCCAAAGGTACAGAGGTGTGCTCGTATGGTACAAAAGTATTTTCAGTACAAAGCCTTGGTTGGGCGATCTGCAGAAAAGGTACAAGAACACCATCTTACACGAGGGGATGCTTCTTGTGCCAAGAAAATTAAGATTTTCTAAAACAATGTTGAGAATTCTGTAGAAAGGGTCTCGACTAAATAGAAAAGTATTCCCAACTGCTTGCTAATAGTAAGGGCATGAATAAATCTGCATGTGGAACAGTAGTTGAAGCTTCTAGTGCTCTTTTAAGAACTAATTTTGATGATGAATTTCAACCGAAAGACCAAACAACCATAACCCAGGAAATCAGTAATGGACCTAGCAAGTTTCTTAAATAGATTGCGTAAAGACTATCTGCAGAATAGAGATTCAATTTTGTCGAGTGAAATTGTAACAAGCACGATAAGATTCCCTGTCATAAATCAGTCTGTGAGAGAATGGCTTGAGGACAATAACGTTACAGAAATGGATTGATCAGCCCAGAACCCAAACTTGAATCTGTTGAATGAATTTGGAATGAACTAGAACTTCAGATTCTAACAACTTAAATCGGGAAATCCCTGACTACACTTCTTCAGAATACCCGATTGAAAGTCTCCCTCACAGAGTTATGGGGTTTTCAAAACAAAACTTGAAATAACTTCGAATTAATGACAATTACTAGAACTCTTGACATAAGATAGATTTGATGACCACTACGTTCTGACCACAGTTTCAACATATTTATTATAGCCCATTTTAATTCAATTAAACAGCTGTCCAAGACTCATAAGTTAAAGTAATTATATATTACAGAGTCTGGTGGGATAATCTGTATCCATTTCTTCTTCTATTTATTAATTGTATCAAAATTATTAATTTTTGAGCTTTTAATTTTTTAGAGCAATTGTTATGTAATACTAGATCAACAATATATCTACTTTTAGTGCTAATTGCCCCCCTCTCCGTATGATTCAGTTGTTTAGTAATCATTGACACATGTGAGTTCTTAACACTCAATTTTAGATAAAACGATAAATCTTACAATTGGAAAAAGCATTTTTATGTCATTTTGGTATATTTTAATAAAACAATGAACGTTTAGAACAATATAAAATAAAATTAACAAAAAGATTAGGACAGTACATCATATGTTATCAAATTTCAATTTATGTATTGCAGAGGTTTAGTTTCCGCATCAGCTACAAGTGTTGCCTATGTACACTTCACATAATTCACTACCATTTTTTGACTGCATTTAAATCGTCTATATTATTGTAATTATTAACAAACAAAAGTAAAAAATTTCTGAATAGAAATGTAGCTTTTGCATCAAAAAGTTTCTCAACTGCCAACTGTATAGCGTATAGGGCATTACAATAGTTTTATCTTATATTAAAAGTGATGTTCCATCTGAAACTTTAAAATTGTTTGAATCAGTAAAATGTCAATATTATCGAGCTTTAGCGTTAGGATTTTTAAGATTATTAAATAATTTATGTAAATTACTAAAACAGCTCAATAGTGACAATCCCATATAGAAAATGGAACAAATTTTGAATAAAGGATTGGCTCCAATTATAATTCAGGCCTTCGATGTATGGTAATGAATAATACTTAATAAATTAACATTATATTTCATTCACACATGTTCTAACAAGACGGTTGACCGTGACTTTCATTTACTCTATTCATATTTAAATTTTAACCCTCTCCAATTATGTCATACTTTGAAGATTATGAAGATGCAGTACCTTACCAGATGGCAATTCTTTGAATTATAGTGCCACCACCATTTCAAGACATAAATAAATTAATAAATAATAAAAATCAGAACAGATATATAAACTATTAAATATTTATCTTAATTGGAATAATTAAGTCCCGAAGGTCATTTCCTAACATTGATCGATTCATTAGACTAACAAATATCGGCAATAAATATTTAAGTAAAAAGTTGAATAAGGTTATCCAACTTGAAAGTAGCGCCCGAAGCCTACACATAAATATCAGGCTTACAAAGGAAGCTCGAGATGCGACTGGAATAGACAAAAAGCTGCGGCAATTAAACCAATCTCGAATTTCGGACTCAGTTAGGTAATTAAAGGAGTCTTCGGGCAAGTTGAGTAATTGGCCTCCGTCTGGAGTAACGCACTTTTATGGTATGGTTCGTATGTGAACGACCTACAGAACTGGATTAGCTGGAACAGTGCACATGATTGATTTTGTAATCGGGGCGAAAGAAATGCGGCACGACAAGCCCCGTTACCAGTTCTGTTTTTCTCCGAGCGCGCTTAAAATCGCTAGAGTCAAAACCTCAACCTGGCCGACACCGGGAAGATGCGTCCTTGAAGGTTACATCACAGTTTCCGCTGGGAAGCGATAGCTACCCGTCTCAGTTTTAGGCCCATTTGATATTCGACGATTACAACCACTCCATATTCATCAACGTCAAATGAGCTCATCTGCGGCCGTTAGCGCGGTCGGTTCAGTGCTCCTCTGAACCCGAACAGGATGTCTGCTGCTCAAATTCCGTGCGAAGGACTGTTCTTCCACATTTGGGTTCCAAACCGGCTACCTGCGCTGGACACAAAAAAGGAAAATGTCATGATCTTGGCCCGGCCAAAGGCTGGCCTTGGGGGCAGCATAATCGGGGAAGAAAAATGGATTGGGTCGGGCTGATAAACATATTGGGCCGCATAGCAGTCGACGATATAACTCATTTAGGCGGACTGAATTCATTAGCTGCTGTCATTCCCAGGCAGCTTGTAAAGGTCTAACCTTCGTAACATTTCTACCTGCCTGGGAGTAAAATAAAAACAAGCTAAAAGGTGCCTTGTTTAGTGTATTCAATTAAAGTATCACGATTGTCCAATAAGTTAATTTTCATTTGTTCATTTGTCATTTTCGTTTATTTAAATTTTACTTTTTATATCAAAACAAACATTTGCGACTTCTTCTTGTCATGTTGGTAATATTAATGTAGTATTAAATAGCTGCTGAGAATATTAGGTATGCCTACAATTGCTAACACAAAAGTTCGTAATGGTTTCTAAAAAAGCAAATCTTCTTGATCTGAACATTCGAACATTTTAATTTAAAGCGATTGTTCAAAAAGGAGTAATTCAATTGTGCGCTATAAACAGTATACATATAATCATCTCAATATAATAAGAAAATATTTGGACATTTCTTAAGTACATTTTTTAATTTTCAATATTAGTTTGCTGTCGTTTACCATCGCCTTCTTATCTCACTGGCATTTTTATATAAACATAAAATTTTTTATGTATCCCATTTTATTTGTAAACTCTATAAATGCCTTCAGCAAATGGCGTGTATGTGCATAGGAAAATAACTTAAATACTAAGTAGTAAAACATAAACTAAACTACTTAAGATGATTAAAATCTGTTAATCAGATTGGCGGGCATGCGTCTATGTAACCTCTTATTAGGGAAAGGATTGGTAAGATTTAACACTAAATTGTTTGGGTGTGCACTTATTCGGTCACTGTAATTGGCGCTGTAACGTTGAATTTCTTGTTTGACTGTTGTCAACCAGGGAGCGTTCATGATCGTCCGTAGTACTTACGATTGGAATCGTTCTAATATTGCTATGTTAGGTTTAGAAGTGGTGCCCCAGAGTTGGATACCGCACGTCCATACCAGTTTGATTATGGATTTATATAGTAGCATTCAAGGTCGAGTTTGGATTTGCAGCCAAAAATTCAATATATTTTGGTGAAAGTGATTCCTAATTGTTTCCTCTTTGTGAATATATGCTTGTGCCAAGTAAGTCTTCTATCGAGATGCAGTCCAAGATAGCTGACTTCATTTTCTTGAGGCAGTTGATTATTGCTTAAACGGACCGGGAGACATGTATCATGACGGGTGGTGAACGTTATAAGGACCGACTTAGGCTTATTCACTTTCATTCGCCATTTGTTTAACCATTGTTGGATTGCTGTTAGGTTTGCTTGTAATTTCTGGGAGGCAATAGCAGGATCACTGTCATAAGCTAGAATTGCAGTATCGTCGGCAAATGTTGCTATTAGAGCTTCTGGGGTAGTTGCCAAATCTGCAGTGTACAGCAGATACAAAAAGCGTCCAAGGGCACTGCCCTTCAGTACTCAAGGTTTATTGGAAATAGTTTGGAGTACTCAATTTCAAATTTTACCATGAAATGTCTATTATCTAAGCAAGATTCGAGGATAAGGAAATAATTCAGTGGAAGGAGAAGGACGTAGTTTACAAAGGAGACCAGTGGGGGCCATATATTAACAAATGCCTGTGAAATGTCAAGGCTGCTGAAAAATATTGTTGTTTTCAAAGGCTTCATTAATTGTCTGAACCAGTCGGTGGTCCTGCTGCATTATGGAATGCCCACGTCGAAAGTCGAACTGATGGTTGGGCACTAGTTCGTTATCTTCAATAATCGTAGTAATTATTTTCAAGAATAGCTGCTCAAATACTTTTGAAACAATAGGCAAAAGACTTGTTGGTCGGTAGGATTTTAGTTCATTTAACGATTTCCCGGGTTTTATAATTAGAATAATCTGCGCAGCATTCCACTGAGAGGGAAAGTACGTTGTGCGTAGGACTGCGTTGAATAATTGCGTGAGATATTTTAAACCAATGGTAGGTAGATCTTTTAAGATTTTTCCCGCAACTAAATTGTTTCTGGGGGCTTTTCTAGGCTTCAAAGAGGAAATTATTTCTTGGGTGTCAGTGGTTTTAAAATGTTGAAGTGGTGGTTCCAGTTGGTAAGCAGACTTCAAAAAACGAATAATCTCACCTTCTTGTTCAAGTGTGTTTTCTGGTGGATATGGTTGGAATGTTTCCGTTTGGTTTCCGCAAGTGCGTGTGTCCTTTCTTCATTGCTTCTAGCCCAGGCACTTTGCAGATTTCTAATTGGTGGCGAGGTTTTTTAACTCATTTTAGTTTTTTTTCGCCTTCCACAAGGAATAGTCTTTAGCTTCTGTAGGTGAAAGTCCTCGAAGAAATGTTTGAATGCTTCGTTTTATTGTTAAGTAGCTCTTTTTGATCCTGCGTTGTATAATTGTTTACTATAAGGTGTTCTCAATCTATACCATTATTTACGAAGTCTCCATTTTTTTTCAATTTTTTGGTTGATTGATGGGGGTATTCGTTGATTGGTGATTTCTCTAGTGTCATCATTAAAGAACCTAACGGCATCTTCGATATTTTCTTTAGATAAACATGAAATAAAAAAAACTTGGGCATCAAATAAATTCATTAAAACAAAAAACTTGCTGTTTTTCATAGGAATTGAATAATCGCATTTAATATTTGAAAATCCAAATTCCGAAATAGAGTCCTGTAGCATAACAATGCACAACGTCACCAATTATACAAATTGACCATTTTGGTTATTGATTTTGATATTATTTATTTTCTGTATTTTTACTATCTCGTTATTATTTTTCAACCAAAATATTTCCTAAAGAAAATATTCTGTTCGGCAAACAAAAAAATGATCTACTAGTTCAAAATATTCGAGTCTATGTAACAAATCTCATAAAATTGGATTTTAAGTTCTTCCGTATTACGAATACTCATATTGATATCATTATCATTTTTTCTGTTTATTTTCGCGTAGTCTTCGTGGAATTACATTCGATGCCAATAAAAGCTAGAGAACTGGCTCAAAAATAGGTTTTCTCCTACAGATCTGGCCTTTTACCAACATGGCATTTAAAAAACGCTAGATTTGATGCAAGAAAATTGATTGAAGAAGCCACTGTCGACACTTTCACTCTGATAACATATTCCAAATATATGTATTTCAAGATGATTTAAAATAACAATTTAGTAACTACGCAATAAACTGCCTATCAGTTGTTTACTACGATTTTGTACAACAAACAAGCTTGAATAATAAGCGTACTAATAATTCATCATTTACGCCTGTTTTGATCCACACAGCATATTAGGCTGCAGTATCTCACATGCTGCATAAGTCACATCAATGAATCATACAAGAGCCAGAAAAGTTCCTCAATGAATTATTAAAATTATTTTAATTGGAATATTTGCTAGTGTTTTTATTTTAAATTCTTTTTTACACAAGCCTTGTTTTGCATTAGCGAATTTACTTTTGTTGTGTGACAGTAATAACTATAATAACGACCTCTACTCAAATCGTTTCTTTATTAAGTGGCGAAGCGAAGCGGAGTCACTTACTAACTTCATGTTGTCTGTCCGTCCGAGCAATAACTCGAAAACGGCTGGGAATTTCCAAATTATGTTTTCACCAATCGACAGGTGACCAAAAAGGCTTGTTTGCTAGTGATTTTGAAACTGATTGGTCAAAGGTCAGTTAGACTAGAGTTCTCAAATTTGGGAGACTGCTTCGCCACTTCGCTATGCGTTGCAAGCTTTGCAGGTTTTTTTTATAAATACTTTAGACCAGCAAATACCTACTCGAGTGAAAGTCTTATGGAAAAAGTTGCTTCCTTATTATGTTGTATAAGTTTAAAATATTTACAATATTGTCTTCTTCCTTCGTTTCATATTTAACCCCTCCCCTTTATCTTTATAATGGATCGGAGTTCTAAATTGTTCCATAGATTATTTTTTAAATTTTTAGAATAATGGTGGGTTACAAAATCTGGCTGATGTAGAGAAGAAATAACATGTTTTCGATTGATATTATAATTCAAAATCTTGCTGATTAATATGTTCTTTAAACTACACCTGTATGTTGTTATTAAAATAGGAATTTTATCTAAAACTCCATTTTTGGTGTCTTGTTACAAATATTTGGTACTTATTGGTGGTGCATTTAAAGTTTCAGCCATACAGTCAGTTAAGTAAGAGCGTGTTCGGGATAATGTGGAGAAAAAATTATTTAAACATTTTCAAATACACGGGTATGTTGTACTCCATCAGAACAAGAACGCTATTGTATCAGTAATGTGTCCAGTAACCACCGGCGTCGATAATTGCCTGGCATCTTCGAGGCATGTTTTCGATCAAACTGATGGCATATTCATCCGGCAAATACCTCCAAATGCGACAAATTTCCCGTATTAACTGCTTCAACACTTTTCTTCCACGAAGTTTGTGCTTGATGTATGCCCACACGTTCTCAATCGAATTTGCATCGAGCGACTACGACGGCCAATCAAGTGTAACGATGCCAGACTCCTCTTTCCACTCAATGCAAAGGTTGCTGCAGTATTTTGGGTTGTTGTCCTCCTGCAGGATCAAGTCCTCGTTTTTCTTGATGAACCAACGTTCAGCAGTCGGTAACAAATATTTCTTATAAATCTCGAGCATTTTCGGGGAGTATTTAGGTTGTACGTAAACAGAAACCCAGTTTTGAGAAGCAACTCCAAAGATGCACTTTTACTGGGTGTTTAATGATCCGCTATACCAATTGTTAGTTGAGATTGACCAAGCTTGTGGGATGATAACATATTCCCAAACAGAAGCTTCGTCCATAAAAATTATATTGTTCCAATCTCGGTCGATATTGTCATTTGCCTAAGCGATCGCTTTGGAATAACTACGGTATTTGATATCATAAGCATAGAGATGGGTTCGGGTGGCTACGTACGATATATCTACACCTTTCTGTTTCAATTTTGCTAATCATTCGCGCAATGTTAAATCTGGGTTCCGCAACAAGTTCACAATTTGTTTTTCGACTTTAGAGGACACTTTGCCTATCGAGCCAGATTCTGGCAAACACGACTGTTTACGTACGCGGCACTCATGGTATTTTATGCGTTTCTCTAGCAAGAACTCAATGCCATCTGAATCTTTTGCGACAAAGCATTGATAACAAAGGTTCCCTCTATCGATTCACGAAAGAATTAGGGTGTTACCTTTTACCAACTGCTAATTATGCCACACACACTGTTACTTAACTGACTGTACGAATTTTTGGCAAGCCTCAGATTTTGTATAAATCAGATCGCATCGTGAAGCAAAATATTTATTCGTCTCGAAGTTCACCTGTTCTCCAAATTGTTTTCTTTCAAGAATATCATTCTATAAACTCTGAAATTTTAAGAAACCGCAGAACTGAAAGAATTTACCTTTTTAATAAGCTGACGTGAGGTATGCTTTACATTCTAAATACATGAATAATTGATTTCTATCAATTTTATTTTTTAAATGGTTACTTCAAAAAGCAGTAGTTTATTGTTCTTTACTTTAAAAAGAAACTAAAACAGAAAAATCTAAAACAGACATGGCAAACAGAAAATACATTAATAACTATAATAACAGGAAACATATAGATGGATCCAATCTTGCTTTAAACTCCATGGTATCCGTTAGTGCAAAAATACATGTTTTTTTTAGTTTAAAGTTTGATACTTCATTTTAGGGAAAACGTTTATTAACTATGTTTATGTTATATACCATTTTATTTATGCAATTCAAGCAATTTTATTGTATGAGTTCAAATTGCGACGTAAAGCAGCAGAAACTACTCGCAATATTAACCAAGCATTTGGCCAAGGGGCCATCAGTGAACGTACAGCTCAACATTAGTTCCAAAAGTTTCAAGGGGACGAAAGCGTTAAAGATGAAGGTCATGGAGATCCTTTTGCGATTTATGATAATGATATGGGGGTCACTATTGAATCGGACCCACCAAAACAACACGATAGATTGCAGAAAAAGTCAACGTTGACCACTCAACAGTTGTTCAACATTTGAACCAAATAGGAAAATCAAAACAAAACTCAACAAATGGGTGTCTCATGACTGAACGAAAACCAAAACTTCGACGATACGAAGTCTGCTCTGCGCTTCTTCTTCGCAACAAAAATGATATTTCTTGATCGCATTTTGACATGCGACGAGAAATGGATCCTATACGACAACTGACAGCGTTCAGCGTAGTGGCTGGACAGAAATGAAACACCAAAGCAATTTCCAAAACCAAATTAGCATCAAAAAAGGTAATGGTTATTGTTTGGTGGTCGGCTTGTGGGAGTCTTTTATTACTTTTTGAACCCTGGAGAAACCATTATATCAGAGAAATCAGAAATGCGTCAGAGTGCATCAAAACGGCAAAATTTATGGCTAGCATTGGTTAATCGAAAGGGACTCCACGATAACGTCAGACCACATGTCTCACAAATGCCTGGACAAAAATTGAACGAACTGAGATACGAAACTGTACCTCATGCAGCTTATTCACCAGACCTTTCTCCCCCCGATTACCACTGTTTCAAGCACCTAGACAACTTCATGCAGAAGGTCTTCAACAACCTGGTAGAAACCCAAAAACACCTTGGAAGAGTTCATAGGTTCTAGAATTCCATAATTTTATACTACCGGGATTAATAACTTGTTTCTTGTTGGCAAAAATGCATAGAATCTAATGATTCTTATTTTGATTAAATACATTAATTCTAAAACTGAAATATACTGTTTTAAGTTTGATAATTAGAAACCGCAATTATTTTTGCACCACATGATATTAAGTGGAAAATCATACCGAGCCAAATATATTGATACACTAAAAAATACAAAGCTTACTATACTTTCTATAAAATTATGCGCCATGCACAATTTGAAGATGAGTGATAAAGATACGGTTACATGAGTTTCACTCAATCAAGAAGTATAGAATCAAATTGAGTATATGTCTAAACGGACAACTAGGTCATAAACTGTGTTGAGACCTGCAACGGGAGGGATTACGAATATAGACATGGATCACTTTTTATTGATTACTAGTCATAGTAAGAACTGAAAAGAAAGGAACGAACTGTAATAGGCACAGCAGCCGACAGTATAACATTGAAATAATCGAGGATGACATATACAAGTAAATTCATCTAGAAACTTAAAGAAAATGAAATTGATTATAAATAAAAAATAAAAGGCATAGAATGATTGCTCTCATTAATACATATCGAGAAGTATTAAAGCACAAATATTAACAGAAAATAGATGAGTTAAAGTACCTGAAATATAATAGAAAAAAGGCAATAATAGAAGACAAAGAGATGAGATTTTCGACATGGAGAACAAGCAGAAATATATAGACCAGATAGCTAAAATGGCGCAAAAAGCAGACAATGCAGATTATTTGAAAGAATTATATGCAAATGTGAGAAAGATACCTGGTAAAAAAAAGATGAATATGGTAGTGAAGAATAAGGATGAACAATTATTATGCACAGCAAAAGATCCCTTACTAAAATCACATAAATGGATAAAATATGGAGCGAAAAAAAATTGAAAAAAGAGTTAGTTTTCAAATTGTCGAAGAAAGATGAAAAATGTGAAATTTGAAAGAAATAATTTTGCGGGTGGTATATAGCTATTATCAGATAATGCAAAGCATCTACAAGAGAAGGTTGATGCAGTAAAAAAGGAAGTAGAGAATGTGGGCCTCAGAATAAACACCAAGTAGGCTAAGGCAATGTGCATAAATGTAGAAGTACCAAGACATAGTAAAGTAATAGAAAGCGTTAATGATCTTGCGTACATGAGAAATGTTGTAGTCGGAGAAAATGGGTGTTAAAAGACGTTGCAACTAGAATAAACCGAGAAGCTTGTTTATACACTATCCAGTGTTTGGTGGACAAATAACATATTTTAATCAAAACTAAAGTAAATGCGTTTAACGCTACAGTAAAAGCAGCGTTATATGGTTCCGAAATATGATTGGTCTCGAGCCTTTACAAAGGACCTTGAGGACAATTTTAAAAATTTGGTGGCCAGAGACAATACCGGACAGAGAAGCATAGGAAAGAACTGAATCATGTGAATGAGGAAAGTAGAAAAATAAATTATGGATAGTTAGGTGCTCTGAGGAAAGGACACTCTAAAGTATGCAGAAGAGCCCTAGAATCGAATCCACAAGAAAGACGAAAGGGTCATCTTAAAGAAACATAGAGAAGAATCGTTGAACTTAGCAAACCACATTGAATAATTTGCGGAAGACAAGGATGCAGCAAATACCTTATTTAATGGACACTATTAATAGTTATTACACGTACATAAGTACATGAGAAGTATAGGAGAAAGTAGTTGGACTATTTCTTAATTAAAAAAGTACTTTGTGACATCAAGTACTTGGAAGTAAAAATGAAATTAGTAACAAAAGAATCTGATGGAACATGGTTCAACTATTTTATAGTCAAATTTAATTATTAAAAAATTACAGAAGAGACAATAGCAACTTTATAAATGCTTGCAGCTCCATACACATATCGATTCCTCATCTTTCTAATGTCTTTTCAATCCTGTTATTAAAAAATCGAGAAGTTAACGGTAGAAATTACTTTAAAAATTTAAAAAGAAGGTTCATTATAGAAAGAGATAAAAGCCAAAAACAAAAAAAATGTATTATTAGTTGAGTTTTAGCGAAAAAATATTGTTACATTTTTCTAAGCAACAATTCATTGTATGTAACTCTTCATAATGAAATCAATACAACACTAATTGGGTTTTAAGAAGATACATTTTACAAAGTACTACAGACATAATATGAAATGATATATGGGAGAGGAGGAAAAAACCCAAAATTTAAAAGATAAACTTAGAAACTTCATTTCAAACGTCCAGGTGTCAGCACGGATCAAATTTACAAAATGGTGATAAAGGATGACTAATTTGCTAACCGTCTGGTTTTCAACGACGAGGTCACATTTCATGTAATTATAAAGCTGACAATCTTCGGATATGGGGCATAGGAAATCCATCCCTTATTTTAACATGAAAGGATTAGACAAAACTTAACTTTTTTGTGCAGTCTATAACATAAAAGAGTGCAGACCCGTTTTCTTAAGTGAAAAGGTGTGACGGGTGTAACATGCCTTGATATGTTGCAATTGCGGCTGTTTCCGTAACGAATAGAGAATTCTAACAACTTTATATTCCAACAAGATGGGGCTTCTAAACGAGGCACTCCCTTATCGCTAGATTGGACTAGAAATGATTTGGTATGTTTCGGCCGATCACACAAGTTACCTGATCTTGAGGTTTGCGATTTTTGTAGGGAGGGGAGAGGATGCATTAAAGATCTAGTGCCACCAATGCCGACAAAATTGCATTAACTTGGTATTATTGCTACTATGAGGAGCATCAATGTGGACTACGGTTTAGACGTGTGTCATGTGACGAGGAGCTCACATCAAACATTTGTGTTGGTATGAATAAACACTTGGGAATTTTCTTTTACATTTAATATTATATCTAAAATAATTTGTAAAATGTATTTTTTTAACTGATAATCCGTCCGTAGTGACCCTATATACTAAACAATATAAAACTGTGGCATTTTTAAATTCAGATTGATAACCATTGACAGAGGAAGAAACGAAATATAACAATAAAAAGACCAAATAGATTTTGCAACGCACGCTCTGTTCATTACAGCCGAAACTTTTATCTAATTTACGTAAAAGTATGCGTCAGTAACAGAACGATAAGTTCACAATAACATAAATTTTGATAAGCCATTAGATTCGAGTTCCTGTTTTTTGTCGTAGTGTGACGTTACATGTTCGCTGGGAGTCTGAACGATAATATAGTTGCGTTCGAATTAATATTTTCCAGCTAAAACGGTCTGCTCTAGTTTCATCAATTTAACATATGATATTATGCGATACGCAAATCAGTCCAATTAATCAACATCTGTTCTCCACGTTACGGAACAATTACAGGTTCTTATTGAAGCATTGCATAATCAAGGACAAATGCATTGTTAAAACCGGCTTTAAATTGATACGTGTATGGATATGATTACATATCTCGCATCTGTTTCAATGTAAAATTTTGTCAAGAGCCTCTTCAACTCCCTGTAGATGTACAAGCGCTTAGGTTGCTTCTAAGTTGAAATTAGTTTAAAATCGGATAATAAAAGTTCATTAAATCCATAAATAAGTTAAATAACCAAGAAGGAAATGGCATATCAATAAAAAGTAAAACTGTTTTGCAAGTTATCTACAATAAAGTATCCAATGTTAGAACAGGAAACGTTTGCAAAATACAGGGTCTTCAAACGAACCATACTTTTCTAAATAATTTTTGATTGAAATATAAATGAATGTTTAATCAAAATTGTTCATTGAGCCTTGGCTATTACATAAGCAATATATTGGTCAAATGGGCGTTCTTTCCATCACATATTCATATATATGGAGAGCAACCTCGTTGCGAATGTTGTCTTTAACTTGTCCAGTTGTGTCAATCTGATTGGCATGTACCTTCCCTTTTAAATACCCCCACAAGTCGGCAGCGATTAAAACTTATGAACGAGAAATATTTTTATATTATTTGGTCAGGAAATACTTGTTTCAGAAGTTCGATTGTAGTGCATGTAGTATGCGATATAGCGCCGTTCTGCTAAAACCAAATATCTTGTCTTTTAAATCATTAATTTTTAAAGTTAAGAAGTTCTACAGCATGCTTCTATATTGCCCTTCAGTTAATGTAATAGCATCACCAGCAGCTTTATAAAAATACGCCCTTACGACACCTTCGACCCAAACTGCGTGCTTAACAGTTACTTCATGGGGGTGTAAAGATCGTTCATGAATTACCTGAAGACTTTCGTGCTCCCAAATGTGAATATTTTGTTTATTAATAAAGCCCCTTAGTCAAAATGAGTTTCATCACCTATTACCAATATTCGGAAAAATTATTCTTTTTCGCAGATCCTGTTTATCTTCTCAGGTGTCCAAGAAGTATCCGTGTTCTGTATCCAACTCTATTTCTTTAATTTGATTCATACACTTTCTTTTTGTTTTTGGTTGGTTTTCCAATTTCCATAATTTTTCTTGTAATTCTGTCTGGTTCCGTTCTCATCATATGCCCAAGCACAATTTAATCGCTTCTTTTTTATTTTTTCTATTATTCGTTTTTGTTTTGCTACATCCCTAATATCATTTTTAGTTCTGCCTCCTTAGTTTTCTATTGAGATTTATCATTTCGATGATATTTAGTTGACTACCGTCTTTTTTCCGTGATATCTTATTTTCACATGCGTAAGTTATTGTTGGTATTGTTATTATGTTATGAATTTCCATTTCCACCTCTATGTCTATGTCTTTATGTAATAGCATTGTTATTACTCTTTCTACTGTAGCATTTTTGAATTTAATGTCTTTGTTGTTTTTCATTTACGATAATAACTCTCGTTTTATTTATGGTTATTTTCATTTTACTACTATCAATTTCTATGTTTTAGGCGTGCACTAGTTTAATACCACATCGTTCACATATAAGAAGCTACTCAGTTCAATTGGCTCTAGATTTCTGTGTCCTATTATAGTGTTTAACTGATATTTTTCTTTAATACGTTTGATGCTCTTATTCATGCCAATCATAAATACATGGATTTTAGACTGTCCCCTTGTTTTATCCCCTTATACATTATAAATTCTTCTGATCTTTTTCCCGCAATTTGTACTTTTGCTATCCCACATGTGCTTAATTGCATCTGTCTCAATGTGTTCTATATTTCTCTTCTAACAACTTATAAGAACTTCAAAGGCTGCTTTTAAATCTATAAAGGTTAAGTACAATTCTTTTCTTCTATTATGTTCCTTATAATATATATGTTATCACTTGTCTATCTTTTTGATCTAAAAACTGCCCGTTTTTTCTAATTTTGTTTTACATGTTCTTTTAAACTCCCCTTTAAAAATTTTGTGTACAGCTTATAACTTGCTTGAGTCTGTACTTTTCGCATTGTATCCGTTTTCCCACTGCTTATGTATTTTTGTTCTTTCCATGCTTTTTTGCATATAATCCATATCCATTCTATTCCTTTTTTCCTTAAACTATTTGATCATCTCTAGAACTATACCGTCCTCTTCACTTACTTTTCTAGTTTTGTTTTTTGTATTGCATTCTCAACTTCTCTTTTAATTTCTTGTTGACATTTTATTCATTCTGCTCTGGTTATATTTTCCTCTGGGGTTGTCATTTGATATTTGTTTGTATAATATTAGTTCCTAATATTTCTTTTGTATCAGTTTGTATTTGTCCGTGATTGTTTTTATTTCTCTCCTTTTATATCCTTCTAGTCTCTTTATTGTCGCCCATAACTTACTGTTTACCTATTCTATGTAGTTCCGTTATCTCTTCCACAAATTCCTTCCAGATTTCTTTTATTGAAGGCGCCTTTTACTGGTTTTCTTTTCCTATTGTTCTATATTTTTCCATGCTATTTCGTCGTTTTTAAGTGTTCATTATGTTTAATTTTCCCATACACATTCTATATTGTTGTTAGCATTATCTCTTTAAAGGCCACGAATCTTTCTTCTATCGCCCATTCCATTTTTGTCCCTCAGCCTTTAAATTTCCATATCTCTTTCTGGTAATTTTCTTTATTTTCATTATTTTTAAGTTTGTGTATTGCTAATCCACTATATTCCCTTATTTCCGCCTATTCATTTAATTTTATTAAACATTTAACTTTTACTAGCTTAATTTGATAAAATTTCTACATCCTTAATTTTTTTTATTTTTGAAATATTTCTGTTAAGTTTTATGTATATATAATCTATTAGACTTCTAACATTTCGTTCTTTGCAATAATGTGTACTTGTCCTGAATTCTTTGCTCTCACTCTATAATTCTTATTGTTCGCGGCAATCTCCAATTACTTTATTTGGATTTTAAATTAGGACCGGTCGTCTTTTTAGTCCCTTCTGTATACGCGTTTTAGTTTTCGTTTAAAACAGCGGCGGCCAATTTTTCCGTGGCTGAGAGCGTTTTGAGCGAGAGTTCGCCGGCGTGTTTTGTTTGGAGACAAGAGTTTCCAAATTTCTATTTTATTGCGGAATTCGATATTTTGCCGACCAGATTAACCTCTTCCCGGAAGTCGTTTTGTTTCCCGATTGCATTTCGGGAGTTGAAATTTTGCCAGTGAGAAAACTCGGTCCAACTTCCTTTGTATCTGATCCGGCGAGGAATCATGAAGGAACCTCTGCACCAGAAAAGACGCTTCCGATCAGCTCCACTGTGAAGATTGGGGTAGCTTGTCCTATCTTTTCATCCACACCCTTATTTCCTCTTCCTGGATCCCCCAGGATTACAGCACAGGAAACCGATTTATGCAGGACAGCGTCGCTTCTAAAAAAGGTGAGTGTTTCAGCTTTGGGTTTTGTTGGAAGTTCCTTTGTTTAAATTTAAAATTACGATTCAGTCCACTTTTGGTCGTAACACTTATTATTAAGTCATTCTTTTTACAGAAATTTATCGTTTTTATTCCATTTCTATTTACAGTTATCTTTAACAAAATTAAGGTCTTAATTATGGGGATATAAATACTTTCATTCCGTTGGCGGTGACGTAAATGGTTTTCGGGCTCAAGTTCTTACGTCAACTCTACTGTGTTTGGATGTAGATACAAGTCTCTATGTAGTGCGTTCCACACATCATGGCGAGACATTTTCAGCTGCTTATACTGCAGCAATACTCTCAATTGATCGCGGAGTTCAACTTGGCCAGGTGATGGCTTATTCTCAAGTGAACTATATGGTTAAAAATTGTTGACGATATGTCAAACTATCACACTTGTAGACATGTTGATTCGACCCCATAAATCACGTACGTCATTTTCGTAAAATAACGTAAACGTGGTAATTTATACACATGGCAGTTCCTAAAAATATTTTAAGTGAGAAATATACTAGTATTAAAGCCGTTATATGAAATTTTCGGATTTAGATTTTTCTCGTCAAGCTTAATACTCTGGAACGTCTATTTCGATTTTGAGTACCTAGATGATAACATAGACACAACTTAAGTTTATTTACATAAGGATCGAACAATGTATAATATTAATTAGTACGCAAAGGCAGCATTAGTAAACGCTAATAAAAGGTGTCCCAAACACACGCAAAATTTGAATAAAATAGAAAACACAGTTTTTAGTCTTTTGATTGTAATTTTTTTATTGAATCATAAAGTACATAGGATAGGGTTATTTATGGAATAACACATCGGGCAAATGGCCTCCACGGCTTTGCATACACATACCCACTCGTTTGTCGAAATTTTCCATGACCATTCTGCATAAATGTGGCTGAATTTCGTTAATGCAACGTTGAATCTCCTCCTTTAATGCACGCGTGGTTGTGGGCTTGTTGACACAGACCTGTGATTTTAAATAACCCCATAAAAAGAAATCTAATGGTGTTAAATCACACGATCTAGGGGGCCAATTCTGATCACCGAAACGAGAGAGTACACGACCTGGAAATGTCTCATGCAGTAATTGAAGTGTTTCACGGGCTGTATGGCACGTGGCACCGTCTTGTTGAAACCACATATTGGCCACATCAATATCATCCAATTTCGGCAAAAAGAACTGTGTTATCATGTCGCGATATCGAGCACCAGTAACAGTCACTGCTTGACCAACCTCATTTTCAAAAAAGTATGGTCCAATTATGCCTCCAGCCCAAAATCCACACCAAACAGTGACACGTTGTGGATGCATTTGTTTTTCGACAATCACATGTGGGTTCTCAGAACCCCAAAAGCGGCAATTTTGGCGATTAACAAACCCATCAAGGTGAAAATGTGCTTCGTCGCTTAGGATGATTTTGCTCGAAAAATCAGCATCCATTTGTTGATGCTCAATAATCCATTCAACAAATTCTCTTCGCTGTGCATGGTCATTAGGCTTCAGTTGTTGTGTTAATTGAATTTTGTAAGCATGGAGACACAGATCTTTAGTGAGTATACGCTGTAGGGAGCTTCTTGAAATTTGCAATTCTTGTCGCCGAATTGAGGTTCCTGGATTGTCACCGACACTCTCACGCACTGCTTCGATGTTGACATTTGAACGGCTTGTTTTTGGACAACCAGTGTGTTTGGCGTCTCCAACGGATCCTGTCTCTCGGAATTTTTCAATTAATCTCTTCACAGTTGACGAAGTTAAAACACTATTCCGACCATATTTTGTATTAAATTTTCGAACAGCGGCCGCCAAGCTTTCATTATTTTTGAAATATTGTTCAATAATGAAGACACGTTGTTCTATCGTGTAACGCTCCATTTTTACTAACCCCAAACTATCAGCTGTCGATTTGTTTTTGTTTTAGGGTTGTCAACACTTTACTGCATAAATGGCGGCAAATTTAAATCTTGCGTTAATTCTGGGACACCCTTTATATACATCAGGCTACCAGGTGTACCGGAAAGTCTTTACCGGTTTCTTCCAATAGGTGTCGCTAGGCTTAATATACAATATTATGATTTGACACGTGTTCATTTTATTCTACAGACATCAAGCTTCAACGTCGTAGGTTATATTTTGTGAAAGTATCACCGTCATATATTTATACCTCTTCAAAAATGTCAAGTTATGTGCCTGAAAACGTGCATTTGCGGCATGCATTACTTTTTTTATTTAATCAAAAGAAAAAAATTGAAACATACGGCTCCAACATAAGCTCCAACCATAAAAACATGTGAGGCGTGATTTCGACAATTCAAAAGTGGTGTTTTCGATGTGCAAGACAAAGAACCTATGTTCTGGCAAACCGAAAAAGTTTGATGATGCGAAATTGCAGGAGTTATTGGATGAAGACCCAACACAAACTCAAAAACAATTGACAGAAGCGTTAAATGTGGCACAAGAAACTATTAGCGACCGATTATGATCGATGGGAAAAATCCAAAAGATGGGAATATAGGTGCCACAATTGAATGACAGGCAAATGGAAAAGCGAAAAATAGTCTGTGAAATACTGCTTCAAAGGTTTGATCGAAAGTCATTTCTGCATCGAATAGTGACGGTTGATGAAAAGTGGTATTATTTCGAAAACCCTAAGCGCAAAAAATCATGGTTATCACTTGGAGAAGCTGGCCCATCAACCGCGAGACCGAATCGCTTTGGCAGGAAAACGATGCTCTGCGTTTGGTGGGACCAGAGTGGCGTGGTGTATTATGAACTATTGAAACCTGGTGAAACAGTTAATAGTGATTGCTACCGACAACAAATGATCAACTTGAACCATGCATTGATCGAAAAACGCCCAGAATCGCCCCGAAGACGCGGTAAAGTGATTTTACAGCACGATAACGCGCCGCATCATACAGCAAAACCGGTCAAGGAAGCATTGAAAGCGCTTGAGTGGGAAATATTATTGCATCCGTCGTACTCTCCAGACCTTGCCCCGTCCGACTATCACCTTTTCGCATCAATAGGCTCTGCATTAGCAGAGCAGCACTTCGCCAATTTCGAAGAAGTTAAAAAATGGATCGATGAATGGTTTCGCTCAAAGGAAAAACATTTTTTTTTGGAATCGGATTCATAAATTGCCTGAAAGATGGGCAAGCTGTGCAGAATTAAATGGTCAATATATTGAATAAATAAATTTTTCCATTATATCGAAAATTATGCATTTTTTTCAAAAAAAAAAAAAAAATTACAACCGGTAAATACTTTCCGGTACACCTGGTATATTCTATAAATTCTTGAAATATCAGTGGTATAATTTTAATCACGTTAAAACATAATATTTTATCAAAATTAATTGTCGATAAAAGATTCATGATTATATGATAAAATAATTAGCGAATAAGTTCATACACAAGCAACTATAGCTAGACAAATAAGTTCAGGAAACGAAGAACCAGTGAGGAAGATTCTTCTTATAGTACGCTGCTGAAAACGGACCTCAACTTCAGAAATAGTTCATTACATCGTTTTAAATGGTAAACTGAATCAGAGATAGTAGACAACGAAATTTTACAAATCAGGCCTAATAGAAAAGATTTAGGTCATGTCAAGATTGTACGAAAAACGTGTGGAAAAAATTAAAACAAAAAAGGAAATTTGTATTTCTTCAAATATCGGTATCTATTTCGGATTTTTGATGGCAGTAAAGTGGATCCCGTAATTCATTATCCAGGCAATGTAATTGTAGAGACAGATTGAATAGTATAAAAAATTATATACGGGATGAGATTATAGTAGTATATCAAAATTCTCTGCCCAAAATAGAATGAATGGAATGGCGTCCTATCAAATTTCACTTAAGAAAGTCAAAAGTAATCGTCACGATTTTAGAATTTGTAGAAGGGATTTCCAATTGAACTACCAACTACATAAACACAGTTTATTAACAGACATTACCTCATAAATGCAAAATTTAATAGTTCTAATATCTTTAGAAAACTTAACTTGACAAAATTAAAACTACTTCTGTGAATCTGTGACATTTCAGGCCAGATATTTTTATAATTTGCTACACATTCCACGAGTTAGTTTATAATCCATTAAAAACGATTTTCACAAACTGCAATTAACAACCCCCATTGCAGATTTTTAGCATACAGTTGTTTGTAAGTAGTTTTCGCCAATGCAATTAGTGAAAGTAAATCTAATAAATCCATTATGTCACGCTTACTTTATCGTTTGCCTTTCTCGATATTATCAAACCAAATTACAACAATGAACACTTGAGATTACCACATACTAATGCGTTTACCAATAAAAGATAAATTCTGTGCTCCAATGCAATTTAAATGTAATATGTTACAGTTTAATTATAAAAAAATGATAATACATTTCACGCCATATGTTTGAAATATAAAAATTTGATCAAATGTAACGAAACTGAAAGTCTAATTGACATATTGTAATGCTCAATAGAATTAAAATTAAGGGAAGAACAAGTCCTATAACACCTCCAGAACAATTTAGGGTTGTTCTCAATGTTGCAACATAAATTAGAGGAAGTAACTGCAGTTCTGTTTTATTTTTCTCATTTCTTAAAAATATAGTAGGGAGCAATGGCTCATATCAAAACTAAGGATTCACCATTGTGATTTTATAATTCTCCTAAAAATGCATACAAACATTTCTGTCACGAATTACAAGTGGCAAGAATATGTAGATAAAAAAGTAGTTGTGTTTGTTTTTCTTACTTTCCAACATTTTATAATTGTGTTATTTTTATGAATAGATTCCACAAATTTTGCAATTGGTGAGGCTCAAAAGACAAATTATAATTAATTGAAATAGAAAAGTATGTAGTTTTATGTACTCTATGACACTGCTAATTTTAACTAAAATAGATTGCTAAAGAAGTATAATTGTGTGAAAAATCCATTTCTTTTTTAATGCAATATTTCCACGTTTTTCAAAAAATCATGCAAACTGTTAGAACGTACACTCTGTTAGATGAAAGTGTGGGGGTGATTATCGCCAACACGTTAATCGTAGCCTTTACTGTGTTTTAGTAAATATAGAAGGAATCTTTGTCGTAAATGCTTTATCAAAAAAACCAGCTGTTCATGTGATTTAGCTAGAGTTTGGCAAGTTAAACAAAATGAGTGTCGCTTACGCCTCGCGCTACGAGGCTGTATTTTTGTGATCACATCCAAGGGTTCGAAAATGATTCATACAGCCGCCACGAAATACATGGGAAATCGCAGCAATTTGTAAGCATGTGGATGAATCGATATTTGGCAGCACATAATGCCGATGACTTTTCAGATCGTGGGTCCTCTGGCATAATATCGAAGTAGAGAAAATGATTCTCATTTTGTTTTCGAAAAATCCTAACTTGACTCTCCGTAAAGGTCTCGAAATTTTACGCAAAAATGTATCGAAATATCGTACGATACTATTCTTGTGCATTTGTGTGCTAATGATGTACAATATAGAAGCACTTTGCAAAAACCTTTGCCGAGAAAAAAACACGCCGCGTGGGCGCAAGAAAACTCGCCCCGTGACTGGGGTAACGTCATCTTCTCCGACGAAGCATCCTTTTGGGTATTTCTGATCATGTAACGCTCCTGGACAATATTGAGAGCCAGATTGCTCCAACGAACCGTAAAACACCCGGTCAAGTTCCATGTTTGGAGGTGTGCCTCGCAAAAAAGTTTTGGCACTTTATATCTCTTCGACAACTTGAATGTCAAAAAAAATAATGAATCACTTTTACTGTAAAACTTTATTACTGACTGTAAAACGCTAGTTTCGAAAAGAGGATAAGGATTGAAGTCTTCAGGAAGAGCTTGTGGAAGGAGCAAAATGTCGTCGTTATTTTGGATTGGCCGGCTTAGTCGCCCGATGCCAATCCCATCGAGAATGCTTGGGCTTATATTAGATGAAACTACGTAAAATTGGACGATGCAATTTGGATTCAGCTCTCGCGGCAAATTCGAAAAATTTGGAGGATGGAATTCAGCGAAAATCTGTGGGAAGCACGCCTGCGAAATGCCAGGCAATAATTGATGCTGATGGAGACTGGACATGCTACTGATGGATTTGCATGGAAGTCAAGTCAAATTTGTACAATTATGTTAATTTTTTTTAAATAATAAAACAGCCACCACATTTTTATTTGACAGACTGCATTAAGTAAAAAATAGTAAAGGATGAATCGCATAAAAGAGTTTGGAGATATGACTATAAATATTTTTGATTCTTGGGTTTAAGTTCCACTTAATCCTGATTAGGTTTATAATATCAAAAAGGTTCTAGCTTTGCTACAAGGAATTTCTTTATCGTTTGCATCTTCAGTCCTCTTTCTCAATATTGTGATTTACTTTAGGCTTATTTCTGTTTATATCATCTGAAATTTCTTTTTCTATTAGTTATAAATAATTTTTTGGTAATTTTTTTATGTTTTCCCTTCCATCTTTTATTTTAGTATATATTGTAACGAATTCACCTTGTGAACCTCGTGGCTAATATCGGGGTCTTCTTCAATGTGCAGGCAGCTGCCGTTGAGACCTTCGCGGTGCTTGTACACTTATGAAGACTAGAACAATGCGAAAATTTTCAGATTGTACCAGATGGTTCCTGCGCTACGAAATAGCTTCAAAATAAGTATTAGTTGTATAAATAGCACGTAGTGGAGCAGCAAAAGTAAGTTAAGTTACCCGAAGCGAAGTGAACTGTTCTGATGCAAAATAAATTGTGTCGTAGATAAATAGCCTCTTTTTATTAATTAATATTGTTTTCTGTTCTTAGTTTTTCCTAATTTTATTCATTATGCAGTTAGTTATTAGGAAAGAAACAGTTTTCTCTGCTTCTACTAGTTTACTACAGTCCTTTACCCCCTCATTTAAGCATTATAGCATTTATTTTGTATTCATGAAATTCTCAGCTACATTTTCACATTTTATCATTTTTTATTCATTTATCGAATACTTTAATTGATTTATTTACTTTAGCCTTCTTTTATTATGTAAAAACAATCCCGAGCACCACGAATCAATTCGTTTTCTTGGTCACATTTTCTTTTGATTGTCTTTTGTATTTATATTCTTCATCAGAATTCTAGAAATGTCCAAACTGATTTCACAAATTAGTGATCTGTTAGTCGAATGCACTAATTTTTTTTTTATGTTCCGTTATGAGCGACCGACCAGAGATGTTTACACGAGGTATATCTACTAACATCTTAAAGATTAGCAATTCCAGAAAAAGCCCCCAAATCAACTTCAAGCAGGTCAGACTTTTACAGGGGCAAAACACTCCTCAAAAGTAGACAAGAAGGAAAGACGTCCTGAAATATACGAGAAGTCCAAAACCTTCACATTTTAACATAAATTCTCCAGAAAAATAATTTCAAAAATGCTTCGTTACCACTTCTGATGATTTTTTAATGTAGTCTCATTTCTCCTAAATTGTTGATTAGCAGAAAATTGACACATTTAATAATACAAAATAGATTAGTCATTTAGCGCGCGCCTTTGTAACTGTTCAAGACAGCTTTGACTGTTTTAAGTTTGGCAAAATATTTTTAATAATAAAATATGTAACTTTTCTCTGTATCTCCATAACTGTCCGTAGTACCTTTTCTTAATGGCTGATGATGATTTAACTTCACTGCGGCGAAATCGTTTTTAAATATTATTATACTGAGTGTTCCAAAAGAAAGTTTCGATTTGATTGGCTCACTGCGTGAACGCAACGAACCAGAAGGCGCGGGACACATGTCAATTGGTAATGTGGCTTTCGGGAATGTAGTTGCTATGGAGCGTTTCTCGAGCAGACCGTGAGTTTTGTGTCCCAGAATTTTACAAAAACAATGAATCGACTATTATTGGACGGAGAAAGTTCGGTCGTCATGATTTACGTAACATAAATCATGCGCCAAGTGTTTATCTCATCAGAAGATGGGTGTGCAAGTTCGAAGAAAGTGGTTCAACTATGGATAAACCTAAGTCGGGGCGACGAAGGTCATCAAGAACTAACGAAAACGCAGAGAGCTTACGATAGACTGTTCGCAAAGCTCCTGACCTATATGTTCGTAAATGAGCAAGTATTTTGAATGTGCCTTGATCATCATTACACCACATTCCGCGCAGAGATTCAATCGGTGCAAGAATTAAAGCTCAACTATGCCAGTCAGAGGCTTCAATTCATTAACCGTGTAACTGAGCATTTCAATACATTCAACATTTTGTTTTCGGATGAGGCACATTTTCACCTCAATGGCCACGCTAACAAACAGAACTGCCGTTACTAAAGCGCTACGAACCCACAATGCAAGCATGAGAAACTCCTTCATTCGCTAAAAGTGACTGTATGGACTGCAATATTAACGCGAGGAATAATCGGCCCGTACTTTTGAAGATGAAAGGGGCCGTGCGTTAACAATGACTTCAAAGAGTAATGTGGAGATGCTGAATAATTTTTTAGTACCTGAACTACAAAATTTTGCTGGCTTTGATCAAAGAACATACTTCCAGCAGGATGGAGCAACGTCGCACATTTCTAAAATGGCTCTGCTAGGAGTTCCTGAAATTTTTCCCCAAAAATTATTTTCTTAAAGCAAGAGTATAAAGCAGCAATCCGGGCTCCCTGGTTCAATTGAAAGAAAATATCCGTCAAAAAATGGCAGCAATTACAGAGCTACGTGCCACGTAGTGCTCATAATTTTACTTCTCGTTTAAAAGAGCGTTGCGAGTTGTAGGATCACATTCGGATTTATTTTTAAAAAATAATTTTCCGAAGACTATCTTAATAACAATAAAAGGTTTTTTTAACAGATGTCCCCTCAAAAAAAAAGCTTCCTTATGGAACACCTTGTATTTTGAGTACAAAAAAGTCGTCTGTGCTAGAAACAATTATTAATGTACGAACTTCGTATATTTTAAATCTGTTACGCAAATCAACCTTTGATTGTTTTAATCAGTTATCAAAATGGTATATTTTACCTTACACAGTTTGTTTATTAAACGCTTAAACTAGCTCTGGTTGTCTTCATCAATTACACAGGCCTGCAATGGAAAAAATGTTTAAAATATAATCAGTAATTTTTATAGTTTTTTGTAAGCTGGTTACGGAAAAAATAATGAAAAATTTTTTATCACGCACAGTTTACTCGGGTGGAAACACTGAGAAGCTGTCAAACCTTTGTTTGCTTTCCTCATACAGTATGTCTCTTGACTTTGTATTGTATACATGTGTTTTCTGATTTTTGTTGATTCTGTTGATCATTCGGTTCACTTAAAAAAAAAACATAGCAAAACCTTGAAGTGGTCTTCAACAAACTTAGCTATTCAAGCCATAAATGGACAATTTGTGGCGATTTAAAAGTCATTTCACTGTTGCTTGGTCAACAAAGCGGATACACAAAGTATCCACGTTTCCTTTGTGAATGGGATAGCCGTGACAGAAAACAGCATTACATTAAGAAAGAGTGGCAGTCAGAAAAACCTTAAAAGTCGATATAAAGAATATTGAGAGGGTGAGTCTTTTAGATCCAAAATAGTTTTGCTTTCTCCACTTTACATCAAATTGGGTATGATGAAGCAATTTGTTAAGGCCTTATCAAAGGAAGGAGAATGCTTTCGATATCTTTGTCAGCAGTTTCCTGGTTTATCTGAGGCGAAGTTGAAAGAAAGAGTATTTGTTGGACCTGACATTCGAAAACTTATGAAGGATGACAACTTTAAGAAAAAATGGGCCCAAAAGAAAAAGCAGCATGGGTATCTTTTAAACTTGTTGTAACCAGATTACTTGGGAACGAAAAGGATCCTAACTACAAGGCTATTGTAACTGAAATGGTGAAAAGCTTCAAAAATTTAGGCTGTAACATGAGTCTAAAAGTACATTTTCTTTACTTACACCTAGACTACTTTCCAGACAATCTTGGTTCTGTCAGCGAGGAAGAAGGTGAAAAATGTCACCAAGATATAAAGAAAATGAAAAAGCGATATCAAGGAAGGTGGAATGTTAGCTTGATAGCGATCCTACAGTAGAAGAAGCACAAAACGAAGTTCTGATGGCAAGCGAAAACGATACTACAAGGACTATTAACCAAGAAGATCATTCAGTTTTACTAATTTTGTGTTGTTTTTATAAAAAATGTTTGGTTACTTATGATTTTAATAAAAAGTAAAATAAATTATACATTCCATAATTTTTATTTATTTATTCCTAAAATACATCTGCTTTTTTGAAAAAACCCTAAGTGATAAAAAAAACGATTTTCGTTTTTGAGTTCAGCACTGAAAAACACAAATATAAGAAACTAAAATTAAAACAATTTTTAAAAAGTATTTTTTTGCAGGCCTGTGTTATTCAAGTGACTTTTTTACTATTTAAATCTTGTTCATCAAACATAAGTATTCATCTATGATTAAAAAAAGCACAGTGCACCCCCAAGGGTGGCGATTCGGTTGGAAATAGACTTTCAAAATTTCTGTTTAATGATCGGATATTATGATCTGTAATATGGGAGAATATGAATCTCATATTACAGCTTCTTGTTGATTTCCATTACTATGTAAATCTCAATCATCTGGTATAGGTAGTTTTTGAGCTGACTTGTGCCTTATGATGAGCAGACAGACGAACGGATAGAGTAATTGTATTAGTCTTATTTTGCCACATTAAAAATGTAAAAGTATAAACAAAAAAAAACAGCTTGGGTTGTTGCAGAATTCCTGCAGAAGCACATATCCTAGAAGTGTCAGAAACTGAGTGCAAGGTTACGTTCTTAGGAAGGAAGAGAGTTTCTTTCTCGTTTTCAGACGTTCCATATGTGTTTAACATGAAGATTGAGTTTGTAAAGAAAGCATTACTTTCTCCAAGAGTTCCTCGTTGCCATATTTGTTAAGCATGTCATTACAACTGTTCAATTTATTGATAAAAATAAAGACCTTTGGCATTATTCTCACAGTGCGTTTTCTGTAGTCCACACTTCTCTATTCTTGGAGAATATATGGGCCATTTTGACATTAAAAAAAATTCTGGAAACACTTTAAGGAAGTAAATGTTCTTTTACATTTTTAGAGGATATACCAAAACAATATAACAATTTAGAAAAAAATTGAAATGCAAAACCAAACATCTCTAATGTCTACTATTTGCCAGTTAGTATATAGTTTCTTTGAACATTTTTGTTATCTTCTTGTTCGAAGTTTTCCTTTAATGGCAAATAAAAAATAGTTTATTTAGAAAGAAATCGTTTCACTATTGAACCGGGAACTATGTGGTCCGTTCTTTAATACACCAAATTCAATTTCAAGATTGCTTCAATTTTCATAATCTGTTTACATGTAAATTTTTCATTTGAATGTAATGGTAAACTGGCCATTTAATTCAATCCAACGTTGGCAAATACGGGGCACCAGGGTGTTAGCTATTTACTGCAAGGAAATAACTATTTCTAATATTTCTTATGAAACGATATTTTGAACTTGCACTTGGTCGCAAACGATAATCCAAATGCTCATACGAGTGAAATACTCTAAATTTTATCATCAAATATTCAGTATTAGAGTACTGAATATTTACTTCATTTATATCAGCAACTAGAAGCCTGTATTTTGAAACAAACCGCATGTTTTTATCTGTTCCCAGTCCTGAGAAAACAATTCGGAGGTGTTACAACTTGAATGTACCTCGTATTTAAAGTTCCATTCATCACGATTTTAAATCATATGCATATTTTTAATATATAAGAAATAAAACCATTAAAACTTAATTCTATTTATTTACAAAGATATCAAAAATTTAATAAAAAATGTTTTAAAGTGATTTACGCTATACATAATCAAATAAGTCATCACGTGTTGGATACTATCAGATAGCAAAAATCTCTCTTGATGGGTAATATTGTGTTGATTGTTTTATTAGACAGAGTAGGACTGTGTAAACTTAACGTTTCGTTTACAGTTCAGGATGAAAATTTAGAAAATACCGGTCGTAAACCTCTTGATGTGGCATTATTGAAAGTCGGTATTGTTATTGGTGCATTTCAACATCTTCTATCCTTTGAATAATATAAAAGTCCCGGAACTATGAGCCACTCAATGTTTCTTTCAAGAGTTTTAATTAAAATGAATCCACATTAATTTATTGGAACTGTTTTACGAAGCTTTTCTTAAATAATTCTGATAACTTGAATATGTTGATTTTATACACCAATATCTTTTTCAGCCTATAGACATATGCGTTTCTATCATGGCACCGGAATGTGAGGACTATTAAGCCAAAACTTCAAACAACCAAACAAAGTGAATGGAAAACTATAATTGCTCGTTAAATCCCCGCAATAGAGCATACGTTATACGCTATATTAGGAAAGCAACGCTTCCCGTATAATTAACCTCGCAGTTTCTAGAAAGTAGATCAATTTCTACCACGCGCCTTTCATCTGCAAACGTAAAGTGGTTTTAAAATAAAAATTAGGTCATGCGTTCGTTGCAAAGATCTCAATTGGGCATACTGAAACGCAGTTGAAACAATTTGTAATTAAAATGAAGGTCAAATTGGGCAGATTAGAATGACTCCGCAGTCGGGACAAAAACTCGTAGAACAAACACATCTCTATTTTATTATACTTAATAATTTTTTTTTTGTACGACGCACCAAGTAAAAAAAGTAAAAAAAAAAGTACGGAATTAATATCAAACGACGCGGCGAATTTAAACAAAGGAAAATTATGTGAACGTCTAATTTATCTCGTATGACTGTGTAAACCAGACGTAATAGATAAGACTGCCAGCTTAGCATGCGTGTTACGCGTAAAACCATTAAACCCGTTTTCTTAAGCATCTTTCGTTAAATATTATCAAATATGATGGCTCGATTTCAGTGTAAAAGATACACGTGAGGTTCGTAGAAAACACCACTTTTTAAAAATCCAGAAATAAATTGAGTAGACACAAACCAGACGCAAATATTAAATTACTTTCTCGCGTGGGTTGTTGAAAATGTTCCTGTATACTGTGCATGACGTACCCGATTAAAAATCGTTTTACATTAAATTCAACAATAACTATATTGCAGCCTCTAGAACACCATTTTAAAATAAAAATAAATTTGTCTTACAAGAAATACATGTATATTATAGATTTTCTAGTTCCTTGATTAATTCGGCTTTTCTAAACTCTTTTATATTCTTTTAATATTGTTTGGGCTTATGGTCATTGGTCTCAGTGCGAATTTAATGTTTAGAAACGCTAATGGAATTCGTTTTCTCATCAAAGCTATCAGACACTGAAATTCCTGTTAAATCTTCACTGCGATGTCAATTTTTGTCTCTAAATAATTATTTCTATTTTAGATAAATGCTACGGAGGGCAGTTTTCGTGTGGCTCAACATTCCAAAGTCTTCCGACAAACTTCACCAATTAATTACTATTCATTTTCAACATTTTTGTTCTCAAAGTTTAGTAACATTTTTATAACACCGGGATGTTTGACCACTTTTCGTTTTTAAAACGCTTAAAAACCATCAGCAAGTTTGAGTCTCGTCCAAAAGCATTTTGGCATTCGGTACACCATTCTTGATAACCTCTCGTATAGAAACGAAATTAACTCTTTGCTCTTTCAAATGAATCAAATGGACAATTTAAAAACATTATCACAAAAGAAACAATATAAAAAAATTGTCTATATCCCTCGTTAGGTTGATTCGTAGTAGATTCTATATTTAAAAATTATTGAGTATTGTAAAAATTACTTATTAGTGGCTCTTTCATATCATAATATTTAAAGATACGCTAGTCGTTAAGTTGAAAAGCTCATCATATTACTCACACTAATATTTCCTTTCTGGCATTATCCCACATTGTTTTTTAACATCTTTTCGAATTGCATTTTGTCCTCACAATGGTCTCTTATTTTTTCATCCCATTCAATCACTTATTTGCTAGTATACAAAATATTTTCCTATTTTATCCAAATATTATAACCCTTTATATTTTCATTTCTAGACCCTTTTTTTAATTTACATTCATGTGTTCTATTTTTTTTTCATTGTTACTTTATGCTGTTGGTGTTTTAAATTTGTTACTTACAATTAGTTTTGTTCCTTTTTATTTAGATTTCTTTGTCAATCTTTAATGTATGTTGTTATCTTTATATTACCTCTATTTGAGTATTGCTATGAAAACCGTTGTTTTATATGAATATCTTATAAATGTATGTATAGTCATCTTGGAGGAATATACAATACATTTACATATCTGATGCAATTAGTGGGACTTTAATTTTTGCAACACAAATCCTATTTCTATTACTTAAAAGCTGAGTAACAAAAATTTCAAGAATTCATTATAGTCTTTTTGTAAGTATAAAATTGATTAAAAATCTGGAAATTCACTTAATGCACAATACTTGAGAAGCCCAGCAGAATCACAGACTAACTATTCTGTTTTAATAATAGCCCAGTAGAATCTCAGAGATGGTCGAGTATAGTCCAAACTTAAGTTCAGATAGTTGTATTAGTAATAGTTGCATGTAAAATAATGTACGATAATAAAATAAGCAGAAGTATATTGTTTCCAATTTATTTAAGTTATCAAAAAGAATAAAATTTCAGGTTAATATGACTAAACAACTATTATGTAGTTTGTTACGCTGAGGTATCTTCACTCGTAACCATACTAAAGAAGATAAGGAAATAAGATGTAATAAACTGCAGATTTAGGTAGGATACAAATAAAGTGCAGAAAAGAACTCAAATATTTAACATATCCAAACACTACAATGTATTAAACTAGGCTTGCAGGTCAGATAATTCATTTAATTTCTGATGATGAAGTTTAATAACTTAAATTAACTGAACTCATCTCCTACTAAATTTTCTCCTTCTTATGTAAATTTTTAAGTCTCACTAAAACATGTAGATAGACCTCTATTGGGTTCTAGCTTCCAGTTTCACATAAGAGAATTATTTCCACTTTCTCAGAATTTATATTCACTAATTTTCCCGATCAACAATGATCATTTTCAGCCAGAGCAAAAATTTTCTCAAATATCTTTTACCGTTTGGCCTAGCGTATTGCGAAATTAAAACTAATAGCCTTTTCTGTTATATAATTATACGCGGATTGCGTCCCTATTCTAATCCTTTTATATTTATGTTATAGAGTCTATGTAAAATCCACACTTGAAGGAATTTTTGGGATGTACCGATCTTGTAGTCTATTGGTTAAATGATTAAATCTTTCTTGTTAGCGGACCCAGCTTCTATTTCTGTCATTTCTGACATCTGTCACGCCTTATAATTTTTGGTCTGTGATAGATAGAGACATAACGTTTTCAGTATTAAACTAAGAACCATAAGTCAAGTCCAGACGCCAAAAATCAGCCTGATCGGAAATTCTGGAGACCGGTTTGATAGGAAGTGGCCGCAAAGTTTTCGGTTCTAGCCGCTATTCACTTTCATTTGAATATAATTCATCGTCATTCGTTTGAATAAAATTTCGTTAAACCCTGTAGTTTAGTTTCATGCATAGGGTCCGCTCTGCTTTACCTGCAAAGCAAATTTTCGCTTGTTTTTAACTACTACTTCTTTGTATATATTTTAGTAATTGATAAGAACAATCCATAAAAATAATGTTTATTTTTGAGTTTATTATTAAGAAAATGGAAATTGGCCGTTGTGTGAATGTTAAATATTTAAATCGATAACTTTCCCAGTATTGAGATGAGATTCAGTTTGTACCAATTAGTGTCTATTAATCTTCTATTACTGACCATGTCAAAACTAAAGACTTTTGGGAATCAAGCGCTTCCCCCCCTTTATTGATCACCTAACATATTTTTTGTTTCATAAAATTATTCCCTCAAATAGATTAATCCTTATTTTTTCTTTTACTTAATTCTACGTTTTATTTTATATGGCGCACTTTTTTAAACATCGTACAAATAACGAATATATAGCCTAATTAGAGTTTCTTTCTACATCTTTTGGACACGGTATTTTTAAACATAACCAAATCTACGTTGCATTTTTTATTCAAACTGCATAGTTTTGGTATAAGTTTTGTACAAAGGTTTTAAATTTTGTAATTATTTATTAAGAGATAAATCAAAAATTGCCAAAAATGAAATGCTCCAAATGTCTTTCTTTAGTATCTACACAATCAACTATTTCAGTAAATTCTATTTGCTGTTTAATGTTATTTGCTATGTTCTCTAACAAGTGTCGTACACATCTTTCAAATTTCTACCTCGCTCCTTAAAACTCTCGTCTTTCCAAAGTGGCCACAATCTGTATGTTAGTAAATTCAATCTCTCGTATTTTCTTTTATTTAACTAATATTTTACATTCTGTCCCATGAGGACAATAAGTATACGATGTGACATGTAAATAACTTGATAATAATTATTCATCGACTATTCCTACTGACACGCAGTTTTTATTTTATAGGCATTATATACCATGGTTAAACTATTTAAAACTAATGTCAGTGACACAAGAATATGGTAGACAGATAGAATCAGTGGAGCAGGTCAGATGGTTAATCTCTCGAGTCGATGTTAATTGACTACATCACCAACTAAGGACTCCGTGAGGCTATTTGGGTTGGAGCTGTTTCTGTCTTGATAGCGGGCACTATGTTTTTGTATCATTTCGTTAACCATTTCGATACCAAGATCTCGAGTTATTACATTATTAGGTATTTTCAATTGGAATCCCCTTAGTATATCTATATGTGAATGACTTGCTGTACCCCATAATTGTGTGCCATAGATCAAATTGGCCTTATGGCTTCTTTAAAGTAGAACTTTATTTATTGAGACAACTCTGATTTGCGGCCTAGCAACCGATACATTTTTGGAATTTCGAGCCTAATTGTTTTCTTTTCGTCCATATATGATGTTCCTATAAAAACGCCTCGAGGTGTAACAAAGTACTTGGTGGTAACCGTCTAAGTGTGACAGACGAACAGGTATCGCGTCTTGTAATGAAGGTTACATGAACTGACTTGGATTGATTGGCCTAATATGCCATTTTTGTATCCATAACTAAAGTTAAGGTAATCCTGATGCTATGGCTAGATTGAGGTGTGAAGCAAAAACTGCTATATCGTCAGCAATTGTAGCTATCATAGTCTACCCAAGTATACTTCCTTGAGGGACGCCATATTGTATTGAATATAACCTACATATATAATTTCAACATTTATATTGCTAAGATATGACTTGATTTGAGTATAATTGTTTGGTGTAGAGCAGTCTCATGTGCCAAACTTGATCGACTGCAACTCTATTTTTGTTTTAATACGAGAAACCAATTTTATGTTACTTTGTTAGTGTTTATAGTAATGAGTCGCACCTATGTCAATTTTTGTTCCCGCAAACATGTAGCTTTACCGCCTCACCGCTGAGAGAAAATTATTCTTTCTTTTCTATATATATTAAATTAAAACTCGTAAATAACTAATAGGACACAAGTAGCCGAGAATTTAGTGTTTGCAAAATACTCGACCTTGAACTGATAACATTTATGAGAGGGCTGTAAATATTGCAAATTATAACCTCCTCAGCGGCTTCCAATATATTACGACTCTTTCATATTTCCAACTGTTATAATTAATACTATAAACTATTCATTTACAAAGAAAATTTTCATAATCAACGAGTGCTTTATTACCCCCTCTCAAACGAAAATCTTCTATCGCTTGCGGTTCCGGAAATATATTACCTCGGTCGCGCCTGCCGCCAAGCCAGAATTTGTCCTTCGGAGGCGCTCGGGTCGGCACGGAAAGGCACGAACGATTTGACCTTTGACCTGTGTGACAGCAGCAGCACATCATAATTTTTTATATATATAACGAGGTCTGCAGCCCCTATGAGCTTGTCTAACTCCGACATGCTTGAGCCCCTTCGCATAGTTTTTAAAAATAATAAAACACGATTAAAAGCTCTGTTTGACATAATTGGCGTACGCCGTTGCCATGACAACGCATTTACGTAACCCAGTTAGAGTTGAACTTTGACCTTTGACCTGTGTGACAGCACTCATAATTTTTTATGTATAAGTGCTTTATTACCCGCTCTCAAACGAAAATTTTCCATCGCTTGCGGTTCCGGAAATATATTACCTTGGTCGCGCCTGCCGCCGAGCCGAAATTTGTCCTTCGGAGGCGCTCGGGTCGGCACGGAAAGGCACGAACGATTTGACCTTTGACCTGTGTGACAGCAGCAGCAGTATATAATTTTTATATATATATAACGAGTGCTTTATTACCCCCTCTCAAACGAAAATTTTCCATCGCTTGCGGTTCCGGAAATATATTACCTCGGTCGCGCCTGTCGCCGGGCCGAAATTTGTCCTTTGGAGGCGCTCGGGTCAGCACGGAAAGGCACGAACGATTTGACCTTTGACCTGGGTGACAGCAGCAGCAGCACTCATAATTTTTTTTATATATATAATTAAGCTATAGCTAATGCACGTCTGATTAAAATTCAACGAAAGATTCTAATTAGGCAGAAACTTAACACTAAATCGACTAATCAAAAAAAAGTTAAAAAAAAGAAAAGTGGCTAATAAGGTAAGTGAATTATTAACAGAAATAACTAGAATTTTTACACTACCATTTCTCTTATGCGCTGGTTATTACCACGGATTGACGTTTTTTGATATTTTTGTATAAGAATGGAAGAAATGGGTTAAGGAGGACTAGGACGTATAAATCCGACGCTGGAAGGCATAAGGATAAGAGCGAAGAAGGTATTTTTGTATCATACTAAGAACTGATTAAAAATAAATCTACAAAGTGTATCTACACTGATAAGTAGGTGTTGTAAAATGTATTTATCTCCAATTCTTTACAGCTTTGTTTCCGCCAGTGCTTATCAATTGAAAAACAAACGTCTGTAACCATAAACATTTATGAAAATCAAATCCGAATTGTTTTCAATTTTTTATGTTTCGTGAACTAAATATAAGAAAACATGTCAAAGACATGGTCGTTACAAAGTAGAGCAGAAGAATAAACGGCATGTTGGGACATCAATTTCTATAGACTTTAGTAAGAGAGACGATATAAAAATACCCTAGAATTTTTGATCGAAATAGCAAACCAAATGAATCGACTATGCAAAAACTGATTACAATTTTTTTACGAAACTGGATTGATAACATATACAAAACATCGTGAATATCAACATGTGGTAACGTCTCGTAAAAATATTGTTATATTTAGTCAATGTGTCGTTGCAAAACAGAAAACATCGAGTCGGCATCGTGCACAACAATTACACATTTCTAGAAGTTCGCTTCATCAAACACTCAATAAAGATTTGGACTTTCATGAGTACAAAATTCAAATGACCCAAAAGCTTACGCTTGCTGACCATTCAATTGGGTTTTAGAGCATCATGAAATGAATTCGTAGTTTAATAAAAAAATTCTATATCTTGAAAAGCAAATGCATCCCCAACGAGTGGCCGTTTGGATTTTGGGGAGGCAGCGTAATAGGCCCATACTTCTTCGAAAATGATGCTGGTTATATTAGTGTGAATGATGATCGTTACCGTTACACGATAACTTATCTGGAACAAATGTGATTTCAGCAGGTCGACGCTATCTACCATACAGCTTGAGTAACTTATTATACCAGCTATTTCCCGGTCACATAATTTTACGAAATGCTGGCACCAATTGCAATTGAAAATTTTGAGACGATTTATTGGATATAATTCTCTATATATAAGCCAGTAATATTCCAGTGTACTTCGATATTCAATAAAAATGCAAGCATAAAATTAATTCAAAGTTTTTTTTTGTATAAAATTTAAATCCAGCTTGTAATTTGGGCCACCCTTTAGTCGTTAAAAATGAAAAAGATTCAAGTATTTAAGCAACAGGCCATAAAATCTGTACAGACCAAATAGTGAGAGATATCTCAAAAGTTCCTTGGGATTTATTATTGTCCAAATTCTCCAACATAAAAGGGTTGGCTTAGAGCAGTTATGAAAAAATCGCGACTCGTAGGTCGCATCGACTCTCCCAACTCGTATAATTACATAACAGAAAATGCTGTTTCCTAAACTTCACAATCAATCACAATCGTCAGAAGAAACGAGGACAAACTCCGCACTTTCGGTTCCGCACCAAGATTGATCGGCAAGAACGCCATGATTTGCTTTTGGTAGAACTTTGAAGGAGCTTTGCATTTTAACTTGCGCCGAATAGCTGTGCCGAACTTTATCGTCAGCAGTTGGAGCGTATCTACTACAAGTTGGGCAAGAGGTGTCCGACCTTTATTTTGGGAAGGCGACGCCAAACCCCACACTGCCAAGGACACTACGGAGAAATTTGAAGAGTTGGACGGGGTTGAATTTTTTCCGCGTCCAGATACTGGCCCGTCCGATCATGGGCTATTCTGTCGATCGAACACTTCTTGAGCGGTCGCCGATTCGAATCAGTTAAAGAAGTTGAAGTAGCGTGCCAAGAGTTCTTCAGTTCAAAGCCGTCCGAGTAGTACTTCGACCAGATCCGAAAACTTGCAGATAGGCGGCAAAGGATCGTAGGAAATGATGGCCTCTACTTGAAAGAATAGTTTTTGTTGCTTTTAAATTAGTTTATCCATAAAAATTCGTTTTTTCGCAAGTATTGCAGAACTTTTGAGAGAACGTTGAGTTACGAATAGATACCTTAACTACCAAAACTATTTAATAGTTTATTTAATCCTATCAGCTTGATATTTTTTCTTCGGAAACCCAAAATAAACTAAAACTAATATACTAGCACTAATTTTATTAGCAAAAAATAACTGCAATTATCATGAGTTTAGATTGGGACTCTACTCAACTATGTCTGAAACTCTAATGAACTATCATTATGATGAATTAGCAAGGCCGAGAATCTACTAAGCAACCCAAAGGATTATTAATTAAGTGAATCTTCATATTTTTAATATCTACTACTTTGCGTATTCTTTAATGAATCACCATGCCATATGTTTACATAGACTACAGAAAATTCTTAGTTTTTTTTTAATGTGCAGCTCTTCTTAAGTGATAGAAACAAGACTTGTTTTACTAAAATTAGTTTATTGAAGTGTCACAAATTGCGTCTTTGAAATATTCAATATGTATGTGAATGAAATATACATTTCTCCAAGACGACCACATATTTAGACAAAAAAATTCAGAAATAGTAGCAAACATAAAATTAAAAAACAAAATAAAAAAACAAACAAATTTAAAACTTTGATAATGTAAATCATGATTTTGCAAAAAAAAACAAAACTACAAATTATCTAAAATCATGACACAAAAGGCAAAACATAAAAATAAATAAAAACGGCGTTCAGGAGTGAGTTGTAATGTCCAAATAGAATAGGGAGATATGTATTACTATATAGGTGACATCGTATAAGATGGAAAAACGAAAACGGAGAAAAAAGAAGCAAAAGAGAGTAATGGAAAAAGTGGCAAAAAGTAAAAAATTGTAATAGATATGCAAGTAGAAACTTGGCTCTGAAGTTAGTTGCATTCAAAACATACTTGAACACAGCCAATTCGCCCGCCATTTTAGATATTTTTAACTTAGTCATTGCTGTTTTTATGACATAAGTTTCGGTCATTTACAAGCTGTCATTCCGTGTGTATCAATTTTATAAGAGATGGATGTCGATAAGCAACATTTACGCCATTGCATTCTATTCTGCTTTCAAATAAAGAAAAAAAAAATTTGCTCAAGCTATGGAATTCATTAATTCAACTTTGGGTGAACATTCTGCGAGTGATTCAACAGTAAAAAAGTGGTTTGCAAGATTTTGGGATGGAAATTTTAGTCTTAAGGACGATCCACGCCCAGGTGCAGTAAAAAAATTAAAGACGAAGAATTTCAAGCTTTACTGGATGAAAATCTATGTCAAACTCAAGAAGAGCTTTCAGAACAGTTAGAAGTTACTCACCAAGCAATATTACTTTGATTGCATGCAATCAAAAAGATACAGAAGGAAGGAAAATGGATTCCTCATAAACTGACGGAAGAAAACAAAAACCGAAGCGTTGACATCTGCATGAATTTACTTTCTCGGTACAAAAGAAAGAATTTTTTGCACAAAATCATTACGGGTGATAAAAAGTGAAGTTTGTTCGACAGTCCTAAACGCAGAAAAGCTTGGGTTGATTCAGGCCAGCCATCAACATCAGTTGCAAAAACGAATATTCATGCCAAGAAAGTGTTGCTGTGTGTCTGGTGGGATTGGAAAGGGGTCATTTACTACGAGCTTCTGGAACCTGGTCAAACTGATACAGTTGAACGTTACCAGGCATTGATCAATTCAAGTGATGCTTTAGAGGAAAAAATAGCATTTACGGGTCAAGGAAGGTGGAAAATTACATTGCTGCATGACAACGCTCGCCCACATACAGCAAAACCAACCCAGGAACTCATCTTCTCCTTCAGCTGGGAAGTTGACCAGCATGCGGGGTATTCTCCAGACTTGGCTTCTTCTGATTACTACTTATTCAGATCGATGTCGTCATATTTGAAAGACTAGCGGTTCACGAAAGTTAAACATGTGGAAAATGGCTCGACGACTATTTTGCTTCGAAACCACCAACTTTCTATCGCGAAGGCATTCATCATCTACTCGATAAATGGCAAAAGACCATAGATAGTAATGGCGAATATTTCTATTATTAATTCAATAAAATTGAATTTGACCAAACAAAGCCGAGTTTCAACTTATCTATTATCAAGGCACTAGAAAATTAAATTAAAAAATAAATACAAGGTTAAATAAGTAATAGATAGTATCATACAGGGTAAGGTTGAAGGCAAACGCGGAAGGGGTAGAAGGAAAACTTGTTGGCTTAAGAATATAAGGCAGTGGACAGGCATGAATGTTCAACAAATATTTAGAGCAGTTGCAGAAAGAGAAACATTTGCCAATGTAATCGCCAACCTCTATTAAGAGAAGGCACGACAAGAAGAAGAAGTAGGTAAAACAAAATACCACTAGTACTGTCGAAATATTTATTGTGCATTAAATTATAAAAATAATCCTATTTGGTCGATAACCATTGTCGTTCCATATTTCGGCCGAAAATAGGAAAGGGACATCCGATGTACCAATCCCTTAATACATAAACCGAAAAATTACAATGAAATTTTTGAAAGTCGTGGCATGAATGCTTCTGCAATATTTTTATAAAATTTACCTAAAAAGAGTGGAAAGTAGTTTATGTTTATGTGTATTTAACATAAACAAACTACAAAGAGTCTAAAAAGCATTGTTACTGATAATTTGCTAATAGCCGGGCCCCGATATATTATTTCGTTATTTAGTTAGTTATAATGTAATATTTTTTTAATTATAAAATTACTTAAGAACGTTGCAGTTGAAAAGGATTTTTATTAATATAATCATAACCAAAGCAAGTGTTTGGGAATTGTTTAGTACCTTTAGTACACTTAAAACAGTTATTGTACAGAAATAGTTGTAAGGCTCATTGTCGTTTGTTAAATTACATCTACGGGATCTCTAATATAAGATTACATCTTTTGTAATAAAAGTCAGTAAAAATGTACAGTTTTAAGATAAAAGGAATTAGAAGGGTCGTAGACAAACGTTATAACCAAATTAAAGAGCATTGCATAAACTTCTACCAGATCAATATAAAATAAATCAAAAACATGGGGCCGGCGAAGAGATTACTTAAAGAGCAATCTCTTCGCCGGCTCTGTAAGCAATCCCAGAACGAACTGAAAAAGACTTTTCGATTTCGATTTCGAATTTCGGGAAAATTCGAAATCGAATATCTCGAAAATTATTCGACATAGAATTTTTTCGACTTCATTTTCGAATTCAGCGTAAAATTTCCTATAAGAATCACGTTTAAAATCGTAATGTCGAAAATTTTCCCGAAATTCGAAGTCGAATATCTCGAAAATTATTCGAGATAGAAATTTTTTAATTTCGAATTCAAAATCAGCGTAAAATTTCCTATAAGAATCCATTTTCAAATTTTATAAAATCTAAAATTTTGTGACGGACCGACAGACCGACAGACAGATACACATCTAACGAAGTGGAACTTCAATAAGTTATAGCAGAGTTTAGGGTGGCCCTAAGGGGTAGCGAACATTTTCGTATCTTCATTCTTATAAAATAATTTATTCGAGTGCATCAAAGTACTAAACAATTACTGGAATCTTAGAAGCTGGAAACGATAAAATGAAAATGCAGATTTAAATAACACAAATGATAAACACGAGAAATGAAATATAGGTTACCAAAAATTATATGAAACAAACAGAAAAATAATAAAAATACACGCACGTTGATTTGAAAAGGTCAAGGAACAGAAAATTAAAGGGGCATCATATAATGGAAGAGGCAGACAATACAAAGTAATCATGATTCCTGAAGAAGCCTCATAGATGCAAATAAGCCACCTACTATTAGCAACACTAATTACACTAAATTAAATCTTAATAGTCAATTAGTTGCAAAACCAACATTGGCCTTGCACTTCAAATTACAAATCCGATTCGTGCCTAACACAATTAACAATTCATTAGCTTTAGAACCGTAAAGTTTCGTTTTGTTGTCACCGTGCAGCAGAGCACCTTTGACGACATTTGTTTGCGTTAGGCATGGATTTGCAGTAGCAAACAAACGATAAGTAAAATTTGCTGTGCAAGCAGATTACCACCGTCGTACATTGAACACACCGAATTTTGAATTTTATTCGGTCAATTAAAATCTCTAGGCAGTAATCACAACACAATGAAATTTTTCCTCCAGACTCAGAGATGATCTTAGAGAGGGATGATGAAAGATCGCGGCAGCAATTCCAATTCGTCGGGTGGTAAACAATTGAACGTAACCTTTCATTTTTCACACCGCAACCATATGTCATTAGCTGGGCAAAGGGCATGCAGAAATTTAGGTTAGGTAAGGGGGTACTCACGGTTTCTGACTTGCAGGCGCGCGACGAGTGCTGCAGTACTCGGCACGCTCGCCGTAGCCTTAGCTAATTTCGTGAAAATGCCTGCCATTCTAACCTCAAAAGGAGCACGACGCAGTTCGTTCTAAAAAGCACAGGCACCAACAGGAGAAAGACCGATTGAATTTCGAACAAGTTGTTTTTAGCGGTTAGGAAGGGCTGTGAGATAAGCAGCAGATGGGTGTAAGAGCTCCGAGAGGCGACGGACGCGCACGACGCGTTCGACTGCGCTCGGAATCCACTGCGTTTACATGACAGCCTCAAACGCTAGTAAGTGGCGGACGAACCATTTGCAAAAAGGTAACATGTTTTGTATACTTTAACTTATGTATTTCAAAAAACTGTTTCATTGTTAATTATGAAAAAAAGTAATGTTTTGTCAAAAGAGATTTTTGATTAAATTCCATTAAACGATTATCATTGACCTTTTAAATTACAATAAGATAATCTCTAATGGCGTCTATTGGGCTTTAATTTAAAATTTAAAAAGTTGATATATTGATATATATATATATATAATATAATAATAAAACCTATCATACTAATTCCGATTAATTTACTTATTTAAGACATAGTTTTTCAATATATGGAAAATTTAGATGATGAAAATGAGTAATAATGTTTTTTGGTTCAATAAAATTTAAAAAAATTTGATCTGATATCGACTTTATTCTTTTATGATGCTTGTGTATTTGTATTTCCGAATTTGACCTCTAGCTTTTACTGTTTTTGGTCATTCAACCCAGTTTTTCTAAAACCATCCTTTCGGCCGAGTGGTTTGGTCGCAAGGTCGCAAAATCGGTCGCAACGCGGTCGCGCATCTAAACGGTTGAAGATACAAAAAGTTCATGAAAGTAAAAAATTATTTGTTATCACGAGATAAATATGAATTTAAAATAAAAGTTGGTAAAATAGGAACTCGAAAAAAAATTGAAGCTCGGGATTTTTAATATACCGGGTGTTCATAAAATGTTTCGGGAAATTTATATTACCGGATAGATCAGACCGAGACGAACAAAAAATTACAATGGAATTTTTTGATCCGAGGTCAAATAAATAAGTTATAGCCGATTAAAAATTAATTAAACGGACCAATCACAGCGCGCTCAGAAAGTTTCACGACTGACTGCGGGAGGACGGGGGGGGAGCACTTGGCCTTCAGTGACGTAGCAAAATTTTAAGTATGAGTCAATTATTCTCTTGTACTGTTTATTTTAATCAGCTTTCGAGTGTTGGACTTGCGCCTCGTCCTTTTTTAAAATAACAAGTTCCGGACCCGGTATAATATATAATAATAGGTTAAGGAAAGTCGTGTGATGTTCACACCAGATTTTTAATATTATTTCGAAAACGCTCTCTCTTTCATCGTATGGTTAAAGATATTACGCCTATATTTATCAGTACAGTATTTTTATAGCATTTGATGCTACACGTTTTAAACAGATTTTTTAAATATTTTTTATTATTAAGACGCATGATACAAAGAAGCAAATTTTGAGTTTTTATTTTTAAAAGAAGTTACCTCTACACTGTTTTTTTGACAACAACCCGTGTGGGGTTGCTGGTCCCCCATCGGGCGCCTCCCCAGGTGGCGGATAGGGGGATGCCCGTTAGATATGACGGGTACCGGGGAAATAAAATACCCGGGGTGGACCAAAACCAGCAACAACCGAATGACTGCCGGTATAAGTAGTTCCCTCCTTACTGGTCAACAGCTTCGGGTGGAAGAACCATGGGAGTAGGATACCCTTTTGTCCTGAGGTCGAGAAATTGGCCTTGAAGGCAGATGAACTAGATATGGTCAATGGCATAAGGATGCAAAAGGCAAGGGGAAACCATTGCATTATAGATCCCTAGGGATTCCCAAGAAAACCACCATGGAGAATCAGCATGAAGTAATGGCCCTGAGTGCCCGGCGTCCCTTGAATGGGACAGGGTGCGAAGAATTCGGTGACCCAAAATGACAATTAAAGAATAGGGACATGGAATGTCCGGACTATGTACGAGGCAGGGAAATTAAGGAATATAAGTAACGAAATGAAGAGAAATAAAATTGATATACTAGGCGTTAGCGAAGCTAGATGGACAGGAAGCGGAAAGTTACAATCAAACGACACCGTTATATATTACTCTGGCAGAAATGATAATGTTCATCAAAAGGAGTAGCTATATTAATTGATAGAAAAATCAGTGATGCAGTATAAATTTTGTTCCTTACTCTGATCGTGTGATAATGATACAAATGAGAGGCGAACCAATAAATATAAATCTTATACAAGTATACGCCTACAGCGGATGCAAATGATGAGGAAGTTGAAGAATTTTATACACAGATAAAAGACTTGACACGATGTCTCAAGAAACACGAAGTTAATGTTATTATGGGCGATTATAACGCCAAGATAGGTAAAGGTAGAATAAACGATATAGTAGGAGAATATGGACTGGGTCAGAGAAACGAACGAGGTGAAAGGCTAATTCAATTTTGTGAAGAGGAAAACATGATCGTCACAAATACCTGGTTCCAGTTACCACCAAGAAGGATCTATACATGGAGATCGCCTCAAGATAATAACGAAAGGATAGTGAGAAATCAAATAGATTTTATTCTAATTAATAAACGTTTTAGAAATAGCGTTAAAAGTGCAAAGACCTACCCTGGAGCTGATGCTGACTCCGACCATAATCTCTTAATAGCAAATATAAGAATAAAACTAAGAGCGCTACGAAAATCTACCCATACTACCAACATCAATATAAATGACATCAAAAACTCTGAAGTGAAAGAAAACTACAGTGTAAATTAAATAAGGAGCTAAATAAAATAAACATGAATGAAGACACGGCAGAGGAAAACTGGGGTAAAATAAGAAAACTATAGATCAAATCTCTAAGGAAGTCTTAGTACCACATAGAAAAGAAGCGAAAAAGAATAGATGACAAAGGAAATAATAGATTTATTAGAAGAGCGACGGCTTAAAAATACGGACGAAATGAGATACCAAGAGATAAAGCTAAAATTACGAAGGAAAATTAAGGAAGCTAAGGAGAACTGGATGCAGGACAGATGTAAAGAAATAGAAGAATTACAAACCAAACATGATGAATTTAATTTACATAAAAGATTGAAGGAAGTAACTGGTAATGTAAAACGTAAGATACCCTGCATACTTAAAACCGCAGATAATAAATTAGTATTAGATCCGGCAGACAGAGTAAAAATGTGGGAAACCTATATTAAAACCTTATTTGATGATAATAGGGCCGATATAAATATAGGAAAAGATGCAGAAGCAAATATGGAAGGCCCAGAAATATTACAGTCAGAGGTCGACTATGTTTTGCGAATGGCTAAAACTAATAAAGCTGCTGGTCCAGATGAAATCCCGTCAGAAATCCTCAAGTTATTTGATGAAGAAAATTCACGTATGCTAACGAAGATGTTTAATCAAATATATAACACTGGAAATATACCCGCAGATTGGATCAAATCTACATTTATTCCGATCCCGAAGAAAAATAATCCAACATCATGTAACGATTTTAGACTAATTAGCCTAATGAGTCACGCACTAAAGCTATTACTAAGAATCATACAAAATAGAATATACAGAAAATGTGACATGATGGTGGCCAATTCTCAGTTTGGATTTAGAAGCGGTCTAGGGACTCGAGAAGCACTATTCAGTATGAACACCTTACTGCAGAAGTGCAGAGAATACCAAAAAACAACCTTCGTCTGTTTTATAGATTTTGAGAAGGCCTTTGACCGAGTTCAGCACAATAAACTTATACAATCGTTGGCTAAAATAGGACTTGACGACAAAGACGTAAGATTAATTAAAACTTATACTGGAATCAGACCGCGGTAGTACGAACAGAAGATGGCGAAACGAATTAGATTAAAATTAAACGCGGAGTGAGACAAGGGTGTGTTCTATCGCCACCCTGTTTAATGTATACTCAGAACAAATTTTTCAAAATGCAGTTTGGGAAGCAACAGAAGGAATAAAATAAATGGTGAGATCATCAACAACATCCGATACGCTGATGATACTGCGGTGTTGGCTGAAAATATGGAAGATCTACAAAATCTCTTGACAAGAATAAATGAGGAATGTGAGGAAGCAGGACTGAGTATGAATATTAAGAAAACCAAGTTTATGGTCGTTAGCAAAGAGCCTGTTGGTCGAGTTCGACTTACAGTAAATAATAGGTCAATTGAAAGAGTCTTCAAATACAAATATCTAGACTGTTGGATAAATACAGAATTAGATCCGGATGATGAAATAAAAGTAAGAATCGAAATTGCAAGAAACGCATTCATAAAATTCAGAAGTATGCTGTGTAATAAAGGCCTAAATCTATCAATCCGTATAAAATTTGTAAAGTGTTATGTGTGGTCTATTTTATTGTATGGCGTTGAAGTATGGACCCTAAAGAAAGCTATAATGAAGAAAATCGAAGCATTTGAGATGTGGATATTCAGAAGAATGCTGAAGATACCGTGGGTAGAAAGAGTAAGCAATATCGAAGTATTACGCAGAATTGGTAGAGAAAGAGAATTACTGACTACAATTAAAATGAGAAAACCGTCATATTTTGGGCATATTCTAAGAAATAATAAATACAATATACCGCAGCTTATAATCAAAGGAAAAATTGAGGGAAAGAAAGGTGTCGGTAGAAAACGATTATCGTGGATGACAAACATCAGAGCGTGGACTAACATGAGCGTTGAGCAACTGTTCCGAGCTGCCATGGATCGTCAACAATTTCACCAGGTGGTCGCCAACCGCTAATTAGAGAAGGCATTAAAGAAGAAGAAGTTTTTTGACATCGTTATTAAATTCAAAGAATCTTTGATCACCTTTATCCCAATGACTTGGTGTTAGCCGTAAATTTAAAGAGATGATCAAGTTGTTCATAACTAAATAGTTTGATAGAGCTTTGAGTTTTAATATCAATATGGCCGGGTACTGTTATCTTTTGTTCTAAACAACATTAAATGTTGTTTTTGTATTTTGTGAGCATAATTTTATTGGAATATTACTTCACTTTACATACAAAAAAGTATTGTTGAACTATTTAAATTATCATAAACCTATGTAATTGTATTTTATTATTTATAAACAACACCTGTGTTTTATCAATAATTAGAGAAAATACTAAAGCTAACGACCACTTTTTTCCAAACACAACCGAAAGCATTATCGACAGCATTACAAAGCATTTTATTTTGAACTGCGATACATTGCTGGTTTCGTCCAGTAAAACTTATCTTTGAGGTATCTCCACAAAAAGAGTTCTGTTGGGGTGAGATTTAGAGAATGCGCAAGGAACTCAACAACACCTCTTTGCCCAATCCATTTAAAAATGTCGCATTAAAATAGGCCCTAACAGCACGATTCTTGTGAGGATGCGCTCCATCTTGCTGAAGCTAAATCTTTTTATCATCAAACAACTTTTTGACGCGTAACTTATGGATTCCTGGAGCTTGTTTAGGTAAAGATTAGCAGAGACAGTTTGGTCAAAAAAGAATGGCCCTAGGATGCCCCGATGCTGATATCTTACACCACATTGCAACTTCTAGTAAATTAAAATACTATTATACAGTAACTTGCAGATATCGAGAAAACCGGTAGGTGCAATTGTGTGTTAATTAATTGAGTCATTTAATTTAAAGGTAGCCTCGTTATTACAGATAATTCCATGTATTTGTCCAAGTATCATTCATAAAATTGTTTCCAAGTAAATAAACATTGCATATATCATCATTTAAAGAGCGGGTACATTGTTTTGGAACATTTTGTATTGTTTTATTGTAATTTATTTTACCTGTTATATTATTCTTCTCTTTTTTTAGTGGTGGTATCCAACAATAATTTTGATTGTCCATTGAATTTTTTACTCAATACTAAATATTTTTTACTTGCATTTTTTTTGCTTATCTATTTTATTTGTGTACCTTTTCTTCCTTTTAGAATATGTGTATAAAAGGCCATACACTCTTGTAGGAATTGAAGCCGCCCCAACGGGGCTCTCTTGACTGTTTCTGTGTTGATGGTGCGTCACTCCACAATACTCTACTTCGCTACCCTCTACACTACAATGCACTACTCTCCACTTTATGCTTCATTTACTTCTTTATAGGTTGTTATTTCGTCCTGTCCTTGATTTTCTCTCTCCATCTTGTTATTCTGATTATTTTTGTCTTTCATCACTTATTCTTCCCAATGTACTTCTGGTCTTCCTTTTGGTCGTATCTGTGGTACCAAATAGTCATCCTTTTAACTACTATTTGCTCACTCATTCGTTTATGTGTCCGCATCATCTTATTCTTCTAGATTTTATTACGCTAACTATGCCCCTCATTTAACTTCTTTCTTCTCGAAAACTGGTCTTATTACTGTTCTATATAGTCTTAATTTCGTCATTTTGCTTATTTTTTGTTATTCTTTGTCATTTTCTGTCTAAATTACGTTTTGTATCCCTACTGTGTCTTCTGATCTATTTATGCCCTTTTGTTATTCCTTTTTCTATTATTGTCCTCAAGTATTTAAAACTTTCTACTTCTGGTATATTATAATTTCCTATTTTTATTATTCTATTGTTGTCTCTTTTCTCTTTTCTTGATTTCATATATTTAATTTTTTCTTGATTTCCTTCTAAATCCATCTCCTTTGCTTTTTTACTGATCATCTTTTCTTTCTCTTACTATCTGTTCTATACTACTGTGTACAAATATAACCCGGAATTTTGTTATAATTTTTGAAATCCTTATTTATTTTTAAAAATATATTTCATCGCCTTCGAAGTAATCCCCCTCGGCTGCAATGCACTTATGCCAGCAAATTTTTCACTCATCAAAACACTTTGAAAAGTCCTGTTTCGGTATGGCCTTCAGCACCTTCTTCGATTCGGCTTGAATCTCTTCTATCGTGTCAAAACGGTGTCCCCGGAGCGGTCTTTTCATTTTGCTGAATAGCCAGAAGTCACATGGAGCTAAATCAGGCAAATACGGCGGTTGCAGAACGATACGGGTGGAATTTTTAGCGAAATGGTCACGAATAAATTGAGGGTTTTTGGAACCAAACGAGATTTGACTTTTTTGAGGCACAAAACTTCCTTCAAAATGGTGTTGACTAATCCATTTGAAATGCCAACGATGTCAGCAAGCTCTCTAGTTGTCAATCGACGATTTTGGAGCACCAATTCCTTAATTTTCGCGACGTGCTGTTCGGCAGTTGATGTTCTTGGACGTCTTTGTTCGTCTTCAACGCCTTCACGACCCTCTTTGAACATTTTATGCCATTTGTATACTTGTGTTTTAGACATAGCCTGTTCACCGAAGGCTTTTTGTAACACTCTGAGCGTTTCCGCAGGAGAAATATCATTTCTAACACAACATTTAATCGAACTTCTTTGTTGAATATTTTCTGACATGGTAAAAATCGAAAAAGTTAATTTTGGTTGTTTACAAAAACGAGCGTCACTCTTCAACTAATTAAGATATTAACCTAAAATTTGACACAGATGTCAGTAGCAGTCCTACCAACTTAAAACTAAAAAGGTTTGTGCCCAACGAAATGCCCGCGCAGTTTAAATTAAAAATTCCGGGTTATATTTGTACACAGTAGTAAATCATCGGTGTAGGCTACAGCTTATATTGATTTCTCTATTATTGTTTTTTACTATGACAATCTTTTATTATTCCTTATATTGCGATAATAAATAATGACACAGATAGACCATCTTCTTGACGTACTCCTTTGTATATATCTATTTCGTCTGTTAGTCCTTCGTGCGTTAGCACTGCTGCTGATTCTTGCATGGTCATATCTGTTATTCTTATCAATTTTTTAGCTATATCTATTTTTCTCGCATCTCTCATGATCGCACCTTTTTTAACCTTGTTGAATGTCTGTATGAATGATACATCTACATCTATGTCTTGGTGATAGCATTTTTATATTATCTGTTTCACTGTATGAATTGCGTCTATGGTTGGGCTTTTTTATCTGAATGTGTTCTGATATTCTCCTATTTTTTTCTCTGTAAAATTATTTAATATTTTAGTATCAATGTGGTTAATATCTCATATGTTATATTCAACAGGTTTATCTTTCTATAATTTTTACATAAAATTAAAGTTCCTCTCTTTGAGATTGGTACTATTATATCGATTTTCCATTCTTCAGACTTCATTTAATTTTTCCATATTGGCTTTATTAATCCGTAAATACTTTTTTCTTCCTCTTTCAACATTTCAGCACATATGCTATTTGGTCCTACTGCTTTTCTTTTTATTAGGTTTTTAAGTTTTAAACTTCTTCTTTTGATGGTTCCTCTACTTGTTCTTTATTTGTCTTCGTTTCTATTCTCATTATGTTCTTCTATTACTGTCATTTCTTTCATATGTCTTTCCCAGTCTGTCTTGTCTATGTTGGCAGTGATCTTTTTTTTTGTTTCTTGTCTTAATTTTCTGGTACAACTTTGTGCTGTTTTTACTGTCTTTTTCTATATACTTTATCACCTCATCGGCCCAATTCTGTTTTCTTTTTGTTTCTCATTATTCTTGATTTTTTTTCTTATCCATTTATATTCATAATAGTCCTCTTTACTAGATTGTACTCATTTTAGTTTTGCCTCTTTCATTTTTTTTAAATTAATGCCTCGCATTTCTATATTGTGCCTTATTTTGACTTATTATTTTTTCGGCTGTTTCCAATAACTTACTTTTTATGTTCTCCCATTTCTTTCCTTCTCCTTATTTAGTTGTTTTTAAAGCTCTTTCTCATATTTTCTTTTGTTTTCTTTGCTTTGAAGTTCTTCTATGCTTCATTTTATTTTTAAACTTCTTCCTTTTATGTTCTCTGCTACTCTCGTTTTGACTTTTGTAATTACTAATTGATCATCAGTGCCTATATTTGTCTCTCTATGGGATCTTACGGCTTGCATCATTTTTTAAATTTTGATTGTTTTATGACCAATTTTGTTTCCGTGAGTTTTTCGTGGTAGAAGCCATGTTATTTTATGCCCTTTCTTATGTTGAAATATTGTACTGGCTTTCGTCATCATATTTATTTGTGCTGCTAAGTGGCATAGTCTCAATCGATTGTCCGAAGTTTTGTCATGGTTAATATTTTTTCCTGCTACATTCCTTATATTCTTTTCCTTCCCTTTCTTTGCAATAAAGTCTTTGACTATTACTAATGTTTCATGTTTCGGTATCTTTTCGCACACCTTCTAACTTATCGTAAAACTTGTCTTTTTCATTGTCTGTAGGTGCATATGTATTTATTGTTGTACGATATCTTACTATTTATTTTCTTTAATTCTATAATTCTTTTCCTAATCTCTCCATTTATCATAAACGCAGTTTCATTCCTCCCTTGTTTTTTCATCATGAAGAATATTTTCTTTTTAATTTTTTTTCTCCCTTCCACCTTACTTCTTGTAATACCAGAATTCATATTTTATATCTTCCATTTCTTTCCTTATTTCTTCCATTTTTGCTATTTTCAGCATTATTTTTACTTCCCATATTCCAATTCTCATTATTTGCTTTCTGCCCTTAACTTTGATGTTTCCACGTATGGTATTTTTTGTGTTTATTTTTTCTATGTGTCTTATATCATCTTCATTTCCGTTCGGTTACCTACTTTGTGTTTTTAACTCTTATTTGCATCGTAATATTCCTATGTACTTTCTTGCTATTTCTTCCTCCATTGATGACTCATGATGCATTTTATTAACTAATTTCCTATTCTTCTTTTCTTTTGCTTTCTTGTAGGGATCTAACATAGTTTGTATCCAGTATCGTAAACTGGGGTTTACATTGCCCAAAAATTTCACGTTTCTTAACTATTTACTATATTACCAAGACTATTGTGTATTAGTACTTCTAGTATTTTTTTACATTTAGAGCATGAATGGAGAAACTATCCAAATCCATCATAAAATTTTTTAGAAATTAGGAATAAAATTATATAGCGTTGGCGTGATTTTGGTCCACACCCGATTTTATCTTTAAATTACATATAAAACGTGTCTTGGGCCAATAACACGCTAAAATATGTACAGGGAAATTGGAAACGAGTAGAATTTCCTTCAAAATTAGTAAATTTGCTATAATGTTGGTGTTTTTGAGATTAAAAAAGGCCAATAAAATTCAAATACGATAGACAATATTTTTTTATTTATAATCTTATAAAGAAAAACAAGTAGATAAGTACATTTTATACAAAATTGTCTTTATCATGTACAGAAAATTGATCCTTTTAAGCAGTTTGGGAGGATTTATCTTGAACAATGCTTCATTCCAATCATAAGGAATCGAATCCTTCCTTTTAGGCCATATCCAAAATGTAAGACCTCTTCTCATGCAGTCAACAGTGGGTCCTCTCTCCGAGATGCTGATAATTCTTTCGGGGTACTTCTCACCATTAAATATCACAACAACAAACTCATCGACCATATAATAAAGAGTTTGCAGTTCTTGTGGCGGTTGTGATGGTACAATGAGGGTAGTTTCTTCTAAATTAGAAACGCTTTTACCTTTCTGGCCAGACTCTAATGGTATATCAATATATTCTTTGTCGGACTCTTCGTTTGAGGAAAGAGATGAAAGCCTTCTTGTTTTTGATGGAGGCTAGCGTTTTGAAGGACCAGCAGTGTTTTGGGAAACTTCGACATCTTGATGATTAATACTTTTACTAGCTGTTATTTACATTTTCTTCTTCCTTTTTGTAACATCTTCTGTCCCTAAGAAATTTGACTGTGTTTTCTTTAACTACTCCAAAAAAGCTTGTCTGAGGAGACTTTTATCCGACTCATTTATATTTTGAGACAAACGTTCTAACAGCATATTTCTATTCATTGGATAAATTCCACAGTTTTTAAAACCAGATTTTAAATTTTGTTTTATGTTTGGTTCCAACTGCTTCCTTCATTTCTTTAACAGCGTAGAAAAGATATCCTTAGGAATTGTCGCGAATTTTGAACTATTCTTTGACTCTTTTGTCAGGATTCCACGCCATATTCTCTTCATGGGGGCAAAAAAGGCCACACTCAAAAGTGGTCTAAGATGTGCAGTGTTAGGTGGTAAACACACAAACCTTATGTTATGCTGCTCACATAGTTCTAAGACTGTTGTTAATATGTGATGATAAATTGTCCCCAACTAATACCACTGGTTTTTGCTCATTTTTGACAGTGTGTAAAAAAAGACCGTTTCAAACTAGCCTTCAAAAGTTATTGCGGCCGTTTTTAGGCCATGTTGTCCACATATAATCGGTCTTATAGACAACGTACCGTGGAAGACGCTTGCCATCAGCGTTTCCGCAGAACATCATTAAAGTAGAGTTCTTACTAAAGTTGCAAATGTACTTTGTGCCTCACTTGCAAATTACCTTTCGATTGCTAAGGTCATCGCTAAGATTGGTTTTATCGTACTTCGAAATACAGGACAATGGAACATCCTCCAGTAGGGCCCTCAAATTGTTTATGTACATGTTAAGTCGAGCTTCACCAACATTAGGACGCACTCTCTTAATATTAGCACTGGTTCTAATCGAAAGGCCCGGATGCCTTTTCAAGAAACCCTGCGACCACTCGTAACTAGAATAATTTTCTTAAACTTGCCAATTGCAGCTCTTCTTTTGTTGAGATACTGCTTAACTATCATTCGAAAATCTGAATCCATAGTAGGACAATTTGATCAGATGTTGAACAAACGCAGCTTCTTCTTCGACACTGATCCGCGAGAGTTCTTAATTGTTTAATTTTGTATTTTATTTTAGTAGCTTGTTCAGTTAGTTGTCCAGACCTAATACTTTCCAGGCATTGATGATTGCAGTTCTTGTAGGGATGCAAGCATAACTTTTTTGGTAATATCGTGGCATGGCTGCAAAGAATTCACACATACTTTTACTAGAATTTTCAAAAAAGAGCATTTGGAAACGTGACGAGCATTATTACGAAAGAAAACAAAGAAAGTGAGGTTGGGCCAATGAAGAACTAAACTAAATACCGATCACTTGTAAATATTACTGTCACTTACCGTTTGCCACCAAGACTAATTTAATAAAGGTATCTGCTAAACAGCACCACCAGAAACGAATATTTTCAAGACTTGGGCCAAAGTCACCAGGCTTGGGCCAATCTGAACCCTTATCAATTTTACCTTTACTTTTAATTACTTTGTATTGTTTTATTAGTTTGTTACGTTTTACGTTTGCTTTTTTCATATTTTTGTGTTTTGGTAAAATTTAGCACTTCCGTTCTCAGACCATAACCTATTTTATTTTGTTTGTATTAATTTAACATTCCTATTTACATATTTTATTTTATTATTTATTTATTTTTATTAAGTATTATAACTTTTATCCTAATTAGTAGTTGTTACATGATATTATTGTTGTGTAAATTGTAGAAAATATGTTGTTTCTTTCATTGGGGTACACTTACTAGTACTGTAGCCAAAAAGGCTTATTAAACTGCCTACTAAATTGTAATTTACACACTACAAAGTCCATAAAGTTTCACCAAAACTCGAATTTGCCCATGCGCTGGGTTCCCGGACAAAGGAATATTCGTTCTTGACTAGTCGCCTATAACGGCGGTCCAATGTTAAGTTACAAACAGTGAAGGAAGGCGCGACATTATTCATAGTAGTGTCACTCGCTCTTCTTTTGGAATTTATAAGAATATAATAGGTCTAGTAAAAAGAAATCCATTATTTTTCCAATAGATGGCTTTAATAAATTGTATCTCGCGCTCTAAAAGTCTGATCAGTTTACACTAGATGGCGTTAGAAAGCTGACATTTTGTACTAAAAAAAAATTGAACAGTTTTGTGAATGGTTGACTCAGTTTTGTTTGAGCTTGTCAAAGATGGACACCATCAAAGAGAAAATACGCTCTATTTTACAGTTTTCTTCGATAAAGGTGAAAACGTAAGCCAGGCGGCTGAAAATGTGAATAGTGTTTATGGTTCTGATACTGTAACAAACAATCAAGCGCAGTTTTGGTTTCGTCGATTCCGTTCCGGTAATTTCGATGTCAAAGATTCACCGCGCTCTGGAAGACCACTTGTCGAAAATGTGGATAAAATCATGGAAATGGCCGAGTTCGACCGTCATATAAGCACTGTTTCTATTGCCCAGGAGCTAAACATTGCACAAAAAACCGTTTGGAACAATTTGGAAAAGTCTGGATACAAAAAGAAGTTGGATGTATGAATGCTATATGAGTTAACGCAAAAAACTTCATGGACCGAATCTCCATCTGTGAATCGCAACAAAGTCGACCCGTTTCTGAACCAGGTGGTGGCTGTCGATAAAAAGTGGATCACTTACGACAACGTCAAGCGAAAACGGCCGTGATCGAAGCGCGGTGAGCCGGCGCAAACGGTGGCCAAGACAGAATTGACGGCCAGGAAGGTTTTGTTGTGCGTTTGGTGGGATTAGTAAGAAATCATATGCTATGAGCTGCTCCCCTACAGCTAAACTCTTAATTTAAACCTATACTGTGAACAACTCGAGTGTTTGAAGGAGTTGTGTTTCATCAAGACAACGCTAGACTATACATCTCCGGGAGCTTAGTTGGGAGATTCTTCTGCATCCATCTTTAGTCAGGACCTGGTACCAAGTGATTATAATCTGTTCCTATCCATGGCGAACTATTTTGCTGGTGAAAAATTCGCCTCAAGAGAGGCTTGTGAAAATCGATTGTCCCAGTTTTTTGCCAATAGGACAAGGGCTTCTATGAGAGAGACATAATGGAATTACCTTCAAAATGACAACAAGTTATCGAACAAAACGGCGCATATTTAACCTGAATCGGTTCATTCTAAGAATGTTAAATAAAACCTTCAATTTCATGCAAAAATAATGGATTTCTTTTTACTAGACCTATTATGTTGTTCATTTAAATTTTAACTTATTAATTATTTCAAAAGGAATAATCGGAACAAATTACTCTAATAATTTTTTAAACTGAAACGCTTATCATGCAAGAATCAGAATTGTTTATCCTTAATTTGAACAGAGTATCTATGTAATGTTGGTTTTGTGGAGAAATACATTCGAATATGTATTTTTCTTTAAATATTTATATATGTTTGTGTTAATATTTCTTTCGCCTAAATTAGATGTTGGTATTAAATCGATCTATTAAATGCCCTCCATATGGAACTGTCCAATAAGAAACAGTGTTCATCTGGTCGACATTAGTGGAAACTTCAGGAAATTTGTTTTTCTCGACGTTAGTTTTCCGTAAGAACACTCATCTCAGTTACGGTGTATCTATACGTTTCTTTTCTCTTGCGTATTTGTTCCTAAGTGAACATGTACTGTGAACTGTTGTTAGACAGAGGTGATTTGCACGCATGGACAAGCAAACGAAAATGGCGGAAAAACCGCACAGATTTACCAGAAAATTTATCCTTACATACAACAACGGAATCATATAAAACCCTTACAGCAGTGTTTCGTCTTTAACGACGAGATAGGCTGCTTGATTATAGGAGTGAACACGAAGGCCGGATGCATTATTTTTATACACCTGAATTTTAAGAATGTGTTCTACAAGACATTGAGAATGACCCTAGTAGACAAGTTCTAGGTAAGTGGGTCGCTAGCGTGGTGTATGCCAAGCGAATAAGTTCAATATTCTATCACTTGCAACATGTGTAAGAGCTTGCAGAAGAGAATTTTTTCTAAGCAAAATGTTGTTGTGCCTCATAGATCAGTATACATCCAATTTTGAGTGACACTCTGCCTTTATTGCTTGAAGATGGGTCATATACAGGTTCACCAGTATTTTAATAACAGGTAAATCGAACTAGGTAGACCTAGGTTACCTTGACTTGCACCTTTGGGGTGATGACATTGCAATCTGCGACGTTATTCGAATACAGCTCGGAAGATTTGGACTCGTGCGTCGATCCATCATACGACGAGTTCGCACTGCTACTAAGGCCCACGGAGGGCATTTCGGACACTTACTTCAAAATTATCAGTAATAATATTGTCGTACAATGTAATGGTGCAATAACCCAGTATTGCAAAGTCACTATGCATTTTCAGGCAGATATTCTTGTACAGTTTGTTTATTTTTCGATTAGAAATCACCTTTTGAACATTGTCCCTATAACTAATATTCATCCTGTATACGTTTCACACAAAAAGTGCAGTGAATATTCCAGCTAATATAGTAAAATCTTAAGACGTAGTAAAATTCACTGATTATATAACGAAAATTGTTAAGAGCTTGTGCATATTAGTGTGAGGATGCGATAAAAAACATTATAATTTGCTACTTAACAGCCACAATTGCTTGATATACGTACTAAATCTAGCTTGATGCCGTGTGCATACGCAAAAGCAAAATTCCGCCTACCGCTTCCTTTCTAGCTTCTCGTTTTGTGCGTCACAATTTGGTCTAAGGAAATGTAATTTTTTTGTTTCTTTTTTTATTAAATGCAGTAACTTTCGTATTACTTGGTATTACAGTGTTTAACCTAATTTTTTTTATTAACTTTCTACAGCGGAGCTTATAGTAGAAAGTTAATGAGATTGTCATCCTGTCTGTCTGTCTGTGTGTCTGGAGACAAGATAACTTCCGTTCTATTCAACGGATGCACTTCAAACTTGGCATACATACATCTTAGATCAGTACCTTTCATGGGATTTATTTTCAGCCAAATCGATTAACGGCAACCGGAAGTGACCACTACGATTTCGCACCGCTGTAGAAAGTTTCCTTTACGGTATTACACAGTTCTTGTTGTACCTGTATTTATTAGCCTTTATTGAATAATTCTATATTTGAAGAGTTATAGTATTTATATCCCATAAAATACTTAATAAATAACGGCGATTATGAAATTTAGAGAACGAGCATTCTCCTAAAACTCCAGTAAGTTCCTAAGAAAAAGACATATTGTAGTAATTAAAAAGTACTCGAGCAACATACGAGAAATGGCTACGCGTTTTGAGCTTTACAAATGTATTAGTGTTACTTGTACAGGAAATTAACATTATAAATTTACCATATATTAGTGTTATATATAATAGGTTGTTCCAAAATTAATATAAAGGGTCCACCAATAGGGACGCAGAAAGGCAAACGTCAATTTGACACAGACGCTATGTTATTTCTGTCAACTCAACGTCATTTTTTTAGTTTTATTTGCCATTTTTGCTATAGAGTCATATTTGACTTAAGAGCGCGTTAAAATGATTAAAGAACATTACAAAAATGGCGAAAAACTGAAAAACACCGATCGAGCTCTCTGCGATTATTTCGATTATCGTAACCGTCCAAATGAGACCACCATCGGCCGTTTGGTGTAAAAATTCAGGACCGCTGGTTCTGTTGGTGATATGTCAAAGAGGGGGCAACTAAAAGTGTTCGCCAAACCGGCAAATATCGCTGCGGTGAAAGAGAGTGTGAAAGAGGACCCAAAACCCAATAACTCGTCGATCGCAAGAATTGGGTATTTCGGAGACCAGTTTATTTCGTATTGTGCACAAAAATCTGAATTTACAGACTTACAAGATTCAATTGACTGAAGAACTCAAACTAATTGACCATTTCAACCGACGTGTGTTCTCTGATTGGTTCCTCCAATATCGTGCAATTGATCTGAATTTTCTCATTTTTAATGAAGGCGCATGTTACATTGGATTGAACAGTAAGCAAGCAAAACTGTTGCATTTGGACCAACAAGAATCTAAGAGAACAACCAATACATCCTCAAAAAGTGACTGTTTGATGTGCCCTGTGGACAATGTCATTGGACTATTTTTTTTGAAAACGAGGCTGTAAATGCGGCTACTGTGAATTAATGACTATTTCTTTCCGAAACTTAATCAAACTGACATAAATGATGTTTATTTTCAACAAGACAGCGCAACATGCCACACAACACGTGCGAATATTGCGTAATTGCAGTCGAAGTTTGGTGAACGTTTATTTTCGAGAAATGGAAATGTCAATTGGCTTGCTCGTTCGTGCGATTTGACGCCTTTATACTTTTTTGTGAATGTATCTGAAAAGTAAAGTCTACGCTAATAAACCAGACACCATCCAAGACCCAAGAACAACATGATTGTCGAGACAATATCACTGAAGCGACTATGTGAAAATGTCAACGAAAAATTTGACCATCGTATCGACGTCTGTAAAGCCAGCCGTGGTGAATATTCACGTGATATTATTTTTCATGCATAAATGGCATACATGAATCTTTAAAATAAAATACCCTACTGGATTATACAATCATATAGTTTCAATAAGCGTTTACTTTCCTCTGCCTAAATTGGCGGACCCCATACATATGTAAACAGTGGTAACGTTTCTTTAACTTCTCGCCTAAATTTTTAACCAAAGCATATTTGAATCATCAACAGGTGTTGGGCGTTCGAAATTCACAATTAGCTGACACTTGAGGAAAGTAAGTTTATTTCATAAATATTAACTAGTGGATCTCAATAATTTGAGCGAAGTGCAATCTCAACGCAGGATTTGGGTTTGCAAGAGTTACTTCATCATTCTAGCCACTTTAAAAAAAAATTATAACTGCTCATAAAACGGGTGTTTCTTAATAATCCAGATAAACAAAAAATTTGCGTTTTACGAGAAGAAAATGCACTTCTAGTGGTTCGACCAGGCCGTTTCAAGCATAAGGTAATGCTGTGAGTTTGGCAGAAGTTTTATACTTTGAGCAGGTTCCTCAGGTCCAGCTCTAGATACTGCAGATTATATTCACACCAACTCGCCAGAATTTATGAAATATTACGTACTTACTACCTGAAACAATAAGAACTCAATTTTCACGCAACAAGATAATGCTCTAACACACAATTCTCTTTATGCAGCAAAGTTTCAGAACATATAAAATATTTTGCTACATCCTGATGTTGCTTTATCTAATTATAACTTTTTTTTTTGACGACATATTTCTTACGAAGTCGGCAGTTCAATAATTTTAAAGAGAAAAAAACGCAGGTCCTAAATATTTTCTTTTAAATTAGCAGAGTAGTATTGAATAACTCCTGCCATAATGCAAACTATAGTGTGTAAATTTAGCTCCCGAATTTTATCCAAATTTTGGAAGTATTGAAAAAAATGCACTTCAAATATTACTATAAATTTAAAATTTAAAGTGTTGATCGAGAAATAATCTGAAATACAAGGTAAGATTATTTTAACTAAGTTAAATCGGGCGTTACGACTGTTTGGTAATCTTTTATGACCCCTCATTTTTTTGAAAGTTTCTCCGACTTCGAGAATAAATAAAAAATAAATAAAATGATAAGTATGTTAAGTTTTACCAATTATATATTAAAGAACAATCTCAAGAGTAATTAATTATGGAAGAGTTATTAAAAAAATAATGAGAAATGAGATTTAAAAGCCAGATTAAACTAAACTATTTAAAATAAAAGTAGAACTATAAACCCCAAAAATAAAAATCAGAGCCTCATGGAATAAATTGAAAACAGAACAATAAAACAGAATTATTAGAAAGAGAGAAAAAAAAAAGAAAATAATGGCGTAAGGCTCAGAAAAAACAGATTAGACGGAACTAAAATTAAAGCAAATAATTAAATTTATACTAAAAGACAATAATAGATATAGAAAAGGAAATTTAGGAGGCATGAAAAATGGAAACAAAAGATCAACAAAGAAAAAACCCAATAATCATAAAAATGATATCGTGAAATAAGAAAATGGATATGAAAGAGCCAAGAAACCGTATAGGAAATGATAATTATACAAAGGGGACAGCAGTAGAGAAGGTGAAACAAGAATATTGCCAAAATACTTAAGACTAACAAGGTAATTTATAAGCTAAAAAATAAAGGAAACATGGAAAAATACAAGATAAACTAGGAATTTTAAAGATTCTCTTTCTTTCTTTCTCTTTGTCCCCATTTATACCTCACGGTGTTGGGTCTTTTATCCATCTCTTGAAGGTGTTCCTTTCTCTTGCCATTCTCCGTATTTCAGTGATGTTTTTTCCTCTTTTCCTTGCCATTTCCTCTATTGATTCTTCCCACTGGATCCTTGGTCTTCCGCTTTTTCTTTTTCCTTCGGGTCTCATATTTAACATTTTCTTGGGTATCCTATCCTCCCCCATACGAACCAGGTGTCCATACCAGCTTAGTTGTTTTTCCTCTATTTCTTCTACTAGAGGTTTTACTTCTAGTTCGTCCCTTACGCTTCTGTTACGTACCCTATCTCTTCTGGTTTTGCCTATTATCTTCCGGAGGTACCTCATTTCTGCAGCTGTTATTCTGGATTTATGCTTGTCCAGCATCGTCCGCGTTTCTGATCCATAATTGAGTGTCGGTGTATAAATGGTTTTGTATAAGTGTAGCTTTGTTTTAGTGCTTAATTCCTTCTTTCCTACTAGAGTGTTGTTTATTTGGTAGTAGACTCTACTTGCTTTGGCTATTCTGTTTCGTATTTCTTGGTCGATCTTCCCGTCTTTATTTATCATTGTTCCTAAATATTCGTATGTTTCTACTATCTCAAGTTGTTGTCTATCTATTCTTACGTCTATGTTTTCTTCTCTTTCTTCTTTTGTGATGTGTAGAATCTTACTCTTGTTCTTGTTTATTTCCATTCCTTTTCTTGCAGGCAGGCATTCCATATTTGGATGTTTTTTTGTAAGACATTTACCTTGTCGGATATTAGAACAATATCGTCTGCGTAAATCAGGTCTTGTGTGTAAACTGGAATTAGGTTGTGGTACCCTAATCTTGTCGGTCTAGTTTGATTCTTGGTTCTTTTTATTATTGTATCCATGTAGGCTACGAAAAGAAGTGGAGTTAAGCTGTCGCCTTGTTTAACTCCCTTTTTTATTCTAAACTCTTCTTTTAAACTCTTTCCGTTTAGTCTAACTGTTCCCGTCACGTTATTGTATATGCTTCGAATTACTTTTTGTAATTTTGGATTTGTTCCTAGTTCCTCTAATGCGTTCCATATGTGTTTTCTTGGTACTTGATCAAACGCTGCTTTTAGGTCCAGGAAAGCTAAGCATATGTTCTTGTTCCTGTCTAGTGATTTCTCTATTATAGATCTAAGAGTGTATATGTAATCTTGCGTTTGTCTGTTTGGTCGGAAAGCTGTTTGCTCTTCTTCGAGTTTATTTTCAATCTGAGCTCTTAGACGCTTTTCTAAAATTTTTGAGTATACTTTAAGCGCGACAGGTGCTAAGCAGATCGCCCTGTAGTTATCGTAGTTAGTTGTATCTCCTTTCTTATGAATTGGTATGATTACATTTCTTTCCCATTCTTGGGGTATTGATTCTGTTGTCCATGCTTGTTTGAGTATTTTCTGTAGCCATCTTTCTACTATGAATCCCCCCTTTTTTAATAATTCCGGTGGTATGTTATCTTCACCTGCTGCCTTTCCATTTCGGGTTTCTCTCAGGGCTCTTCTTACTTCTTCTACACTTATTTCTTCCTCTGCATTTTCCTCGCTGTCTTCTCGGTTTGTTTGGTTTTCTAACGGTCTTTCTATATCTTCCTCATCTCTCGTTTTCAATTTTGCTGCATAGTGGTCCTTCCATGTTCTCAGGATGTTTTCACTGGTCGTTTGCAAATCTCCGTTTTGGTTCCTTATGTTTCGTACTTGTTTTGCACTGTTTCCTTTTAGCTTCTTGACTACATTCCAAAATTGTTTTTGGTTTTCCATATAATTCTCGTTTAACTTATTTCCGAATTTTTCCCAGGAGTCCTGTTTTGCTCTTTTTACGGCTTCCTTTGCCTCTTGTCTTTTCCTTCGGTATGTTTCTTGATCGTCGGCACTATTTGTTCTTTTGAACCTGCACCAGGCTTCTTTTTTCTGTTTGATCTTATTCTTAACCGTTTCGTTCCACCATTTGGTTCTTCTTTGGTTCTGGCCTGTTTTCACTCTTATTTTACCGCATATCTCGTTTGCTGTCAGGATTATTGTTTCTTTGAACTTTTTCCTTCTATCGTTGAGATTCCAATGTTCTTCTGTCTCTGCTTCTTGCTCTTCTAATCTATTTAATTTCCTGTTAAGTTCTCTTTCATATTCCTTCCTTTTTTCTTGGTTTTCCAGTTCTTCTAGTTTTAATCTTTCGTATACTATTGGTGTTTCTTTGGGGGGTGTTTTCAGAATGGTGTCGGTTATCATTAGTCGGTGGTCGGTGCTGAGTTCTGCTCCTCTTATTACTTTTACGTCTTGGATTGCATATCTCATAGTTCTAGAGTATGTTATATGATCTGTTATGCTTTTTTGTCCTCTTTCTTCTGCTTCGTACGTAATTTTGTGGATTGTTTTATGTTTGAACCACGTATTTCCTATCAGTAATTGATTGTTTATGCAGAAATCCAGCATTCTTTCTCCATTGTTGTTTAGAGTTTCTTCTCCTCCATGTTCTCCCATAGTTCCGTATCCTTGATCTTTGTCTTTTCCTATGCGGGCATTCCAATCACCGATTATCATTACGTGTCTGTTTTTGTTTTGCATTTTCTCTAATACTCTTTGAAGATCTTCCTAGAATTGATCCTTGTCTCTTACATCTGCGTCTTCCGATGGTGCATATATTTGTATTATACCGACCTTTTCTTCTAGCTCAAGGCTAACTGTTATGATCCTTGAGTTTATCGGCTCCCAGTCAATTAATTTGGTTTCTAGTGCTTCACTTGTTATGATCCCCACTCCTTCTTTCGCTCTTTTTCCGGGAGGCTTTCCTATATATCTCAGTGTGTATCCCTTGTCCAGTGTCTTGAGTACTTGACCCTTCTTGCCGGTCGTCTCCTATTAAGCAGTCCTGTTCCGAGGCGCTCGTTTTTTCTCTGAATCGATTATACCTCGTGTGGGTGATTGGCCCAACGACGAGGGCCCCGTTACCTCGGGACAACTGGAATCCAGTTATACCCCTGGCTACTGGGTCGCCAGAGCCTCGTTAGTTATCCAGCGGAGGGTACCGCGTGCAGGTGAAGTTGACATTTGGGTGACTAGATGTTGGCGTCACCCCTTACCCTCCATTTTAAAGATTATAAAATAAAAAATTAGAATAAGCTTCGCAAAAAAGATGATCGTTTTTTTAAGGAAACAATATAAAACATACCGGGGGAAATATGTGGAAGAAATAAATTTAAAAACACCCTAAAGTGACAAAAAATGGCGTAATAATGAAATAAAGACACTAGTAAAAGAAACGGAAACAAAAATATAGTAAAAGAAGCAGTCAAAAGCACAAAAAGAGAAAATTGAAAAGAATTTGGAAAATAAATAGGCGAAACAAATAAAATGGAAAATAAAAAATTTTAAATAAAAAAGACCAGGAGGCAAAAAGGAAAGAAGCAAGATCGATAAAATTAACACAATAAGTTATAGAGAAGCAAAACAAATATTAAAAACTTGTAAATAATTTTAAAAAATGTTTGATGCAATACTATTATTATTATAAAAAAGTGGACAGCCAAAAAACAACAACTACAAGAAATAACAAGAGAGAAAAAACCAGTAGAGACTCTGCAAAAATTAAAATAACATAGACATATGGAGATTTTGAACTATAAGTAAAGAAGTATAGAACATATAAGAGATACCTAAAGAATGGGAAAAATTCCACCATCGCCCTGCTCAAATCCACTTAGTTACAAAATTTTAATTGCCAGATCTCTGAAACTTTCCAACAGTAAGAACTGACAAACTAAAATTAATACCATTATCAAAACTCCAAACAGATATTTACAAAAATCTTTAGCCCACATTTTTAACAATATTAACAAAAATACCAGTTCGAAAACCCATGACCTTTTCGACCAAATTAATGTGTTTTTACCTTACCTCAAAGGCATTTTTTCAGAATAGGCCGCATACTGAATAAACAAGATATACAAGCTGTTTTCATGACTAACAGTAAAATAGCTAACTTTATCCGCTCAGCTAAGGACCATTACCCCGACGAAATACTTCATGGCGACTATGACAGAACTTACGTAGACCAAACGAACAGACAAATATCTAGTCGTATATACGAACATTCTTTAGCTGTATGAACGGGTGATATTTCTTCTGTTGGCCAAACATAAGAAGGAAACCGGACATATAATTAATTTTTTCAATTCACTCGCCCCAGTCTCCTATCCTACCAATAAAATTCGTCAGGCTATTGAAATAGAAAAACACCCTGAATGCCTCAATACTCGAGATGATGGTTAACGCTTATCTGTCATTTGGAAACCGTTAGTTACTCTACATCATCACTTCACGCAACCTGTTATAACTCACAAAATTTCCCCAACCCAGTACATTTCCGGCACAAATATGCCCCCCCCCCTTTCACTTCTGTTTCTACAAATAAGGAAGTAGAGCACACGATAAGCCAGTCTTATTTTTGACTCATAGTTCTCCTTGGGGAGTAAGCAGATTGAGATCCTGAGTAAAGAACTAAAACCCCCTTGAAAATTCCATCAAAGTGAATGTCAGAACATTGGAAATTTCCCAAAAATCGACACGGTTCAACCCGCGAACCTAATTGTTTATTTATCTTTGATCGCGAAAATATTTCCGAACATTTATATGATTTCAAAGCCATACGTTTTACATTGATACAATTATCAGAATAATAAAATGCACATATGAGGTAGTTAGGGGTAAAATATAAATGATAAAGCAAAGATCAAAAGAATTTAAAAGGAATAAAAGAATAAAACTAAAGGATAGTGTAAGCTCACTTTTATTTATAATTGTTATGGATAAATTAATTAAATGCATTATATAAAGAGATCAAAAGTAATGAACTATTAGAAAGGGTAACATAATATGAATATTTATTGGCATTGTGACAGAAAATCGAAAAATATTTGCTAAAATAAATAATAATGAAAAGAAGTCAATGAAAATTTACTATGCATTAAATAAAACAGTGTTAGGGTACAAAAAATCGAAATGGAGTTCAAAATAAATATATTTAAAAAAATGCCGTCACCAATAATGACATATGCAAGTGAAAACTGAACGATGTAGAAAACACAATGTTAAAATAAATTCAGTAGAGAAAGTATCTAGGAAAGATACCAGGAAAAACTAAATGTGTCGGAAAAACAACGAATATATTAGAAAAATAATAGACAGCATTCGGTAACAGAGATATTTGAAAATAATCAGTTAATCGGTATGATTATTTTCTAAGAAAGAAACATGATAAGAATAACAAAAATTATAATGGAAGAAGAATGAGAAACAGACAAATAGAAAAATGAAGAGAGCAAATAAAAAATGGAAAGGAAAAAGGGAAATTACTGATAAGATGAAACTTATAGTAACAGATAGAAAGGCTTGGAGGGTGCAGGATGATCTAGAATTCCAATCTAACAGCTGAAAATGCATAAGGATCAGAACAAAAAGCAGAAGAAATAGTATCGATGTCAAATCTAGCTATTGGGTGAAAAACAGACAAATGTTATTATTTGGGGGATTTATGTTTCCTGTTTTTTCTACTGTTTGATTTTTGTAAATTAGTTTGTTACGCAAAAGAGTTATGAGACAACTAAATATACAATGCATATACGTAGGTCTTGCATTTTTTATACATTTGTTTGTTTTTAATGTATGTTATACATATACGTAACTCTAACGCGATCATAAGATGCGCGACTAAGAATTTATTGGAAAGTTTTCTCTGTTTTTGTTGAACTATGTTGGAAAATATTCCATAAGAATTTTTATAAACAAAATTGTGTCTAATTCCATTTTCTATAGTTTAAGAAAAATTGAAAAAAAATTTCACTCCTAGTTAACCAATCTCACTCGTGATCTATATACAAAGGTGTCCGAGATGAAATATGTAAGACTTTTTTTTTAGAACAACTAGGCCATCACTAATCAACTCCAGTAATTTGCTTTTCGTTAGAACTGACTAAAAAATTAAGTTTGAACAAGACACATCAATATAGTAAATGTCAATAATTTTTTATTTACAAACAGTCAGTTGCTGTTACTTCAGTTGACAGTTTGATTGTAATAAAGTTGTCATTCCATGACTTAAGAACTTAATTTAATCCAAAAGGAGTTAAAGTTGTTATCAGAATTAAGTTTATATTTAAATGTGATGTTTTTTATAAGGTATAGATGCTGAGAAAGGTCAGTATTTCAATTTCATTCTATTGCTGCGATATGGATCTATATAATAATTAGATAGTAGAAAAATACTTATACTGCTATACTTTCACAGTTTGCATATGTATAAGTATGCTTGTACATAAATGGGTCTCCGGGGATTAGAATTTTTCTTCTTTTTCGGTTTGATTCCTTCTTCACAGAAAGATTTATAATTTAAGGTAATTCCGCCACCAAATTATTAGATTATCAAAAATGTACAACTTTGGGCACATAAATCAATTTATAATACTATTATCACTTGCTAGTTAAAAACATTGTATTTGCTTGTGAGTATTATTGTGACTAAAATCATTTAGTTAGGTTAAATTTTGAGAAGGTTCGATTAACTTTTATTTTGAATTTCCGTTAATATCTTTCTTATTGCCCATTGGCTGTTGCTGGATGTTACTAGTACCGGTATTTATTCGATTTAATTGGTATATTTAAGGCTTCATTTTTTCAAGGCAAAAACTTATTTAAATCCTCATAGTAATTTTTTTCTTAAATGGACTTTCGTACAATTGTCTTTGAGCAATTGAACCCTCACCTGTACTAAAGTAATTTTAACCATGTATGGTTTGTAGGCTACTTAAATTAAGTATTTTAACAAGAACGATTGTTAGAAGTACATAAAAGTTTTCACTCGATATCTGGTAAAGCAACCTTTTAAATAAAGTTAATTTGATCTACTGCCGGTAAAATGCGTTGCAAAAATTGAAAACTGCGGTACCATCGGTATTAGCGTTTAATATTAAATGATATCGATAATTTGTATAGAAGCTAATTCTCTTATTATTCATATCTAAGCTATTGACTTTTTCTTCGTTTTTATATGCTGAAATTTTACCCGTGTTTCATATATGACAGTGGCTGAGTGTGTCAGGCTCTAAGATCATGTTGAAATTATTATTTGTTAGAAATTGGTGACAAAACAAAATTTTTTTGAATTTAATATTGAATTTACTAGTTAAAGGTACCTACCACCCATTGACAGTACTCCACACCTAAATCGTTTCTAGGGCAGCAATCCTATATTTGGTGTTCTGATTTTTATCATGTTGCCGCTGTGTTGCCTCCGATTAAGTTATTATCTAGATTGACACGTGAAATAAAGTGATTAACTCTTGTTTCTTAAACCTTGCAGAATGTAGTTTCTAGAATTTACTAATTGGTTCATGGTTTATCTAACCAATTCGTTTACGTAATACAACGGAAAAAGCCATAGCATTTAATTATGTAATCTGAAACCAGCAATAGCAGCTAAACGATAAGGGATATCGCAAAAATTCCTTCGGACATGAATCCATCATGATTAAAAGGAATCCAGTTGTCCTTCTACGTGAACATGCAGCCACTATCGCTATAATATAAAACGCAAGAAACTGATTCACTCTTACAAATCCAGCCATTGTACTATTTAAAATAGCATGTCTTCAAGAATTAACTTATCATTGTTTTTCGCTCACTGTCTAGTGTAATGCAGGCAGCATTCTATCCTAGTAAATTAAAGTTTGTCAGATGTTTGCAAAATGATTAAACATATTAAAATATTTGAAGTACTATGACGGTCGGCTCTAGAAAGTCCCTCACAAATCTGCGGGCAAGCGTAGCAAAATAATAGTTTCCAAGATTTGCGATGATTCTTTGAGTTTAGCGCATTTGCAAAAGCTCTAGATATTTGCTCAACCCACAGATGTGAGGCCGCGAGTATAGGAATTTAAGGATATGAAGAACGGCTAAGAGGTGCGCTTTATGCCTTCAGGGGCCGACTATCTACCAACAACAAGCTGCTCTTGTATATGTATATGACTCCACTTTGAAGCCTCACAGAGAAGATGAATTTTCCATGATCGAGGAATACATCTCACACACCGCTCAAGATCTATATAACAGCATTCAAAGCCACGGCAACTTTATTGTCTGTGTCCTGGTACAACTACAAGATCGGTAGAAAGTTGAACTCGGATGAGGTATAGTTCGCATAGTGACCAAGTGCACCGAAGAAGAAATTGCCTAGTGGAAATAAAAAATTATCATTCCTGTGTTAATTAACCTGTACAAATACATGGTGCGTGTATTACGATGGTGCAAAAAAGTTTTTTGTTTTTTAATGTTATTTTTTTCATATTTTGAAGAAAGCACAACATTAAAAATTAAAATGTATACCTTTATATAGTATCCATTTAGCTACAAGGCTAGTCTCCTATATCTTGTTGGTACCACTCTTGTGATTTGGAATCAAAGAACTGATATAAGAAGGGTGCCTTATATTTCCTACGAGTTGGCAAGCGAAGATGATATCCAACCAAAAAAATGAGTCAGAAATTAAAACAGATGATAATCCGATGGTGCCAAATCAGGACTATGGGTGGGGTGCGGTTACACTTCTATTCCATAGTTTTCCTAATTCTTGTCGGGTTTTTTGGACCGTATGGGGCCTGGCATTATCCATCTGCAGCAGCACCAGTCCTCTATTAGCCACGCTAAAGTATCATTAATCACATATAATATAAATAATGCCAAAAAACGGTCACAATTTCAACATGACCATTTATCAAATAGCTGAATTGTTTCAATAGTTTATTTAGAACAAAATCTAATAACTCAAAAAAAAAAAAAACTTTTGCGCCATTGTAATACGTTATAAATAATCTTTAGGTCAAGATAAATAAAGAAAACTTGTTGAAATAAATAACCATTCTGAAGCAAGTCATATTGTACGAAATAAAAGTGGCGAAGCGAAAAATGCGCACGGAAAAATATCCAAAAATTTAAAAAGGAAATTAATAGAATTTTATTGCAAGAAAATTTGAAGAACGTTCTAAAACTTTGAGTACAGAATTAGAGACAAGCTTGAAAGGATACGCTGCATATTTAAAAGAAAAATTAAGAAGAGCATTATAAGAAACAAAAACAGATGTGAAAGTTTCAAAGGCTTGCACAGAAGAATATTCAAGAATTTCGTTCAGCGAATTAAAAAAAAATTATAAAAAGCAAGATAGGAGTAGAAAAACAATTCCAAAAAGAATTTCTTGATATTAAAGTAAATGCGGGAAACATTTATGGGAAGAAATAAAAATAAGCGCAAAAGGACCTTGATAAAGTTTTGGAGAAGAGTTAAAGCTGAACGTGGAAGAACATTCTAGAAAACTGAAAGAGAAACTGACGGTAAACGCAGAAAAACACGTTGTAGATTAAAAACTGCAAAAGAAGACGAAATACTTACTTACTTAATCCAAAACCTTTTTACCTTTCGGTGTAAGGCTATTGAGCTGAATTGTGCTTTATGGATTCGGGCTTGTCTTGCACAGTTCTCTCCACTTTTTTCTATCCTTTGCTGTTGTGCGAATTTCTTCCCACTTTATGTTTCTTGATTCTGCTGCCTCTTTTAATTCCTCCTTCCATGTTTTTCTCGGTCTTCCTATCCTATTTTTCCCTTTTGGTCTTGCTTCAAACACTTTTTCACTGTTCTGTTTTTGTCCATTCTTATTATATGTCCCAACCACCTAACTGTCTTTCTTGCACTGATACCGCTACCGCTTTAGTTTTTAAATTTTCTCTAAATGTTGTGCTCCTGATGTGGTCTCTCTTTGTTTTGCCCTCTATTTTACGCAGGAATCTCATCTCCGTACTTTCTACCCTGCTCCTATGTTTATTCACTGTTGTCCATGATTCACTGCCATAGATGAGTATTGGTGTTACAACTTTTTTGAATACTTCTACTTTTGCGTCATTTGGTACTTCCTTTTTTCCTAGAAAAGAGGACTTTATGGAGTTAAATAGTCGTCCTGTAATTCCTACTCTTTCATTTATCTCGTCATCGAGTTTTCCATTTTCCTGTATCCATACACCTAGGTATTTGAACTTCTCTACTTGTTCCAATTTTCTTCCTCATATATATATATATATATACGATGTCTTCTCTTGTCTGGTGCTATTACCATTGTTTTGGTTTTATCTCCGTTTATCTTCATGTTTTTCTTTTTCAGTTCTAAGTTGTATACATTAATATTTTCTTGTAGGTCTTTCTCACTTTTTCCGAATATAACCATGTCATCAGCAAAAAGTAATTCTGATATGTAGATTTTTCCATATTCCAGCTTCCTACATGGTATCTTCTTATTTTTTTCTTGCATTCTTTTATTGCCTCATCTAATACTAAATTAAATAGCAGCGGGCTGAGTACACATCCCTGTCTTAGGTCTATATTGGCCTTAAATTCCTCCGACTGCTCGTGTCTCGTTCTTATTATGTTTCCGCTATTTTCGTATAGTGCTTTGATGGCTGCTACTTCTCTGTAATTTATGTTTGCTTGTTCTAAACACTGCCATATTGTCTCTCTTTCTATTCTGTCGAAGGCCTTTTCCAGATCTATAAAACAGAGATGTATTTCTTCCCCTTTCTCTATGACCTTTTCACTTAGCTGTCTGATTGTAAATATATGGTCTTGTACCCCCCGTCCTTCTCTAAACCCACTCTGGGTGTCTTCTATTGTCTTATCTAGTTTGTCTCTGAGTCTAGTTTCTAGAATCCTTGCGAATACCTTCCCTGGGATACTTAGTAAGGAAATTCCTCTGTAATTACAGCATTCTCTTCGGTCTCCCTTCTTATATATGGGTATTATGATTCCTATTTTCCATTCCTTCGGTACTTTTCCTGCTACTAAGATGTCGTTGTATAGTTCTAGTAACCTTTCCTTGCCTGTTTCTCCCATGTATTTTACCATCTCTGGGGTAATTTCGTCTATGCCTGGGGCTTTTGCTAGTTTGAGTTTCCTTATTGCTATATCCAATTCTTGTTTTGTTATTTTGCCTTCTGCGCTATCTTCCTCTGTTAAGTTCGTGTCTTTTCAAAGTCGGTATTTTCCCTCTCTTCTTTTTCCAATCCTCTCTGTTCTTCCCTGCTGCCAACAAGTCTTCGAAATATTGTTTCCATCTTTCCATAATATCGTTTTCCTTTGTCAGTACATTTCCTGTTTATCCTTGATGTTTTTGTGGGTGTAGTTTTCTTTTTCTCAGTTGCTTTAAAAGTTCCGTAAAATAGTTTCTGGTTGTCGTCAAATTCTTTTTCATTTTGTTTCCGAATTCTTCCCACGCTTTCTGTTTTGCTTCCTTCACCTTGTTTTTACCTGCGTTCTTTTCTCTTTGTATAGATTGTAGTCCTCTTCCAATTTTTTTGTAGATATTTGCGCCAGCATTCTTTTTCTTTTTACCAGTGTTTTATGTCAGTTGTCCACCATGCCGTTCTTTTAAAGTCCGTGTTTGTTACCTTTGCCACTCCGCAACATTTGCGCGCTGCTTTTATCATGCATTGTTTTATCGTTTTCCATTTATCTTCTATATTTGTTCTGATATTTTTGTCTCGTACTCCTTTTTAGGATGTCTTGGTATTTCTTCCTGATGTGTTCTTCTTGTAACATGTGGCTTTTAATTTTCTCCTTAGTTATTTTTCTATGTTTCTCTGTCGCTTGTTTTGGCTCACCCTCATATCCATTTGGAGTAGGTAGTGGTCGCTGCCTATTTCCGGTCCTCTCTTCACCTTAACATCTTTGATTTTTCGCCAATTCTCCCCGTTCACTAGAAAATAGTCTATAATTGATTTCTCGTTTCTGCTGTGTTGCACCCTTGTGTATTTGTGTATGTCTTTATGTACGAACTTTGTGTTAGTTATTACTAAATCATTTGCCACGCAGAACTCTACAATTTTGTACCGTTTCTATTTCTTTTGTGCTCTCCTTGTCTTCCTAAAATTCTCTCTATAGCCTCTATTATCCTTTCCTACGCTTCCATTTAGGTCCCCATAATTATAATATTGTTTCCTTTCGTATCTATTACTTTTTGTAGTTCCTCAAAGAACTGGTTTTTTATTTCCACTTTTTCGTCTTCATCAGGTCCGTACGCCACAATCATTTGCCATGTTTCTTCTTTTTCCCCTAGTTTGACTTCTACTGCCATTATTCTTTCATTTACATACCTTTCATTTATTATTGTTTTCATTTTGCCAGGGTGTACCACTAAACCTACTCCCGCTTGTGCCCTTTCAGATTTTTCTATTCCTGACCAAAGCATCCAATATCCTTTGTGTAGTCTCGTATGTCCTTGGCCTTTCTTCTTTGTCTCTGTTATTCCCATAAAATCCAGCTTTTGTTTCTCCATTTCTTCTATGAGTTCCTCCTCCTTCCCGTTTATACTTCTGATGTTCCATGTTCCTATTTTTATATACTCCTGCTTTCCTCTTTTTTGTTTCGTTTCTCTACTCGTGTCCGTGTCCTTTGCTCTGTTCGTCATCTTTTGTGTCTGTTTTTTTATTTTCTGGGTGCTTAGTTTTTTGAGGAGGGAGTCTCTTCTATGACTCTTTGTTCTCCTTCGCTCCACTTGTAGCAAGTTCCGTCTATTATTATCTTCTGGTATCCAGTTTTTACCTCTTTTCCTTCTGCTCTTTTCGCTCTTGCTATTTTCCTGATTTCCGCTTGTATTCTTCTCTCGTCCTGTGTTTGATCGTTTTCAATGTATATTCTTGTTCCTTTCAAATATTTCTTGTTTTGCATTACTTCCTGTTTTTCGTTCCAAGAATCCATCTCCACTACTGTTAGTGCTGGCTTTATGGTATGTACATTTTTTATTTTGGCCTCCACTTGTAATTTTTCTTCGAGGAACTCCATCACGACTTGTTTCTTATTCTGTCCTTTGAATTCAACCCCTTTTATTACAATATTGCATTTCCTTCTATTCTTTTCTGTTATCTCTAGTTTTCTTTCCAGCTTTTCTATTCTTTTGATTAGGTAGCCTTTTCCAGCTCCACTTCTCTTCCTTCTTCTTATACTCCTCTCTAAGCTCCTTGTTAGCTTTCGTGTTTTCCTTTATTTCCTTCATCATCTCTTCAAACATTATTTTCAGCTCACTTATTTCCGACATTTTGGTATTCGCTGATCCTGTGATTTTTAACAGGGGGGATTTGTTAATGTTTTTTCTCTTGCTTTCTCTACAGAGTTTTTGGTCCAATTCTGTGCTGCTATTTAACTCCCGTTCCCTTTTGTTTGCGTTTTCCATCCAGTTAGCTCTTAAATGTGATCCCCTAAGATTTGTTCAAGTTTGATAGCACGCTTATTTGTTTATCTTTCCTCTGAACTCCGTTGACCGCGGCCTTTATCTCTATCCGCACTTGCACCGCTCGCTTATCACACTTTCGCCGCCCGTTCGTTGTCGTCCGCTCTAAGTTTATTCACTGCATTGTACACGTAAAATCACAGAACGCTGCACACAAACTCTTTGTTTTCCTCTTTTTTTCTTTTCGCCACTAAATCCGCTTTGTTTTATATGCACGTTTTACGTCGCGTTGAAATTTACGAATTTCATTTGGTGTGGTATAGCCCGTATACGGTATTTATATATCGCCACCTGCTATAAAATTCGCGTCCGCGCCGTCCGACATCCAAAACTCAACTCTTTCAGAAATTATAAAGAGAAATTAGAAGAGTTATAGGTGAAAGTAGATATTGATAAAATCGTGTAAAAATTGACGAGTTGTAAAAACTACCGTGTTTGATAATTAATAGTAACCGTGGGCGCTATAGCGAGAGCAAGAGTATGACTCAGAATTAAGAATGGTGCAGAATTGTAAGTGCTTAGGGGCGAGATCACAATGAAATAAATCAGCGTACTAAACTTAGTGATAATCGAATTCTTTAAAATTAAAGGATGGTCCTCTGAAGAAAATTTTGGATAATTTTGATGGCAAGTTTTAGTTATTTATATTAAAAATCCTATATCACTCAAATGATGGGGTACCAAGGGAACACTTTGGGTTTAATAAAATGTTGTAAGGAGGTTGTGAGTGGTTCCACTGGGTAAACTATAAAGAAAAGTACAGGATTGATGATAGATTTTTAAATTATGTGCATTGGAAAATGGCTCCCTTATAAAGAGAATAGCATTTATAAAATAATCCAATATAGAAAAACCAAGGAAAGGATAAACCATCAACATTCTTGGTATTTCTCCAGAGAGAGACTATGACAACATTTTTTGTGTAGTTCTCCACAGGCCTTTCTACGACGATTGCTTAGACAAAAAACATTGGCTGAAGCGCTCACGCACGCGATGAAATTTGAAGTTGTCAATCAAGTGTTTAAGAGACATGGCAATATAAAAGACGGCAAATACTGAGGAACTGAATAAGGCATCCGCAGAAAATGTTACAAAGATAGTGAGGAAAAAAATTGTGATAAGATAGGCCATGTTAGAAGTCGGCAAAACAAGCGACAAAGGGCCCTCTCAGCAGGAAAACTAAAATGAGCCAATGGGAAGCGGCGCCTGTCAATCTACAATAATGCAACCAGAACCATAAATATACGGATTGTGACTTTGATTCTAATAGTGTTTATATCAATGACCGTATAAATGGAAAATTGGATTCTCTCTTATTGGATACAGGAGCAATGATATCGAAACTTACGAATCTTTTTGCCAACAAACTTGAAACTTGTGGCGGCAGCTAGGGCCTCAGCAAAGGTTTATGGAGGAATGGAGCCCAAGGAATCATTGGAAACATAATCTTTAAACATAGTTTATTGGTAGCTAATATTGAAAAGAGTATAATCTTTGAAATGAACGATTTTCAAAATTTATGGATGCAAAGTTGACTTGGAGCATAAGGTACTGAAAATAAAGAGAAAAGTTGTTCTCCATGATTGAGATAAAATCGTGGCACGAATGAGAGTAGCTTATGAGACTGAAAAATGGATATTGGTTAGAAAGGTACTGATTCAAACCGATAACGTAGTACCAGTCTGCGTGATGAATGTTGTGGATACCTTTAGACTCTGAAAGAAGTTACAATCTTTGGTTATTGTACTTCTGTTTTCTGAGTTGTTCATTAAGTCGAGAGTACCTGGGCAACTTCAAACAAGATACCTGATGAAATAAAAGTAGTAATTTCCGCATCGTGCAGTGGTTTAAATTGAACGAGAAAAAGTTGACAAAAATAATTTCTGATATGAAAAGTATATCAACAAATCCATGAATTTATCAAGTGATACTAGTTATAAAAATATAAGTCCACGTGATTTTATGCTGACTACTGTTGGTCCAACAATGTTTCAAAGATAGTTAACCACCATGGCGAGATCCAAATGGTTCTCGTTATTATATTTAAAGAGCGGATATTGGAAAGTCAAAATGGATCCTAGAAACAAAGAAAAGATAGCTTTTTATATTAAGTCTGGGTTATGGTAATTCACAGTGATATCATTTGGACTACTTTGGACAATGTTCATTCTACCTTCAAAAGATTAATGGAGACAGTACTTAGTAGGTTATCTTGGAAAACATGCTTGGTGTGTCTGGATAATATAATATAATGGTGACGGGAAAATTGTTTGAAGAGCACCTAAAAAACTTAAAGCAACCATTCTAACAACTGGGAAGCGCCAATTTGAAATTAAGGCCTAAAAAGTGCTGTTTTTCAAGAAGACAGTGAACTATTTTATACATGCAGTCAGTGATGAGAGTATAGCAGCTGATCTAGTTGAAGTTAAAAGCGTAAAAAATGGCTAGTACTAAAACATAAATACGAGATTAGGAGGCTTTCTGGGATTATGTTACTACAAATGTATTTTAATTTGTAAACATTGAGAAGCCTTTAACATGATCAGTAGAATATGGCCGAAGTTTTGTATAAAGTCAAAAAAGTTTTTGTAATGTCAAAAAGCTTTCAAAAATCTGAAACTTATCTTAATAAATCTACCAATGCTGAGCTACCAATACCCAAAAGGAAAATTTACTTTGGACACAGATGGGAGTAACATCGGAATAGGAAGCGTGTTGTCACAGCTACAAAATGGCCAAGAAAAGTTATCAGATATTTCAGTAACATATTATCGAAGCCTAAAAAAATTTAGTTGTTGGTTCTAAAGAAGAATTTCAGAAGTGTTGCAACAACTCTATGATATCTGGTAGCCTTATGAAAATTGCAAAGACTTTAGTGAAGGTTGCGAGAGATTTTACTACGTGAACTGCAAGGGAAATGTTAAAGATTGGTGTTGAAAATGCAAGGTATGTGCAACAAATAATGATCTGCAAAAGAAATTGAAGGCACTACTAAGACAGTATAACGTCGGAAATCCTTCCGAAAGAATTGCTATCGACATATCTGGTCCGTTCCCTACAAATGACAGTGGAAATAAATTTATTCTAGGGGCGATGGATTATTTCAGCAAATGTATTGAAGCCTATGCATTGCCAATTTAAGAAGCCACAATCATAGTTGAGGTATTGGTACAAGGAATAATCAGAAGTTTTAGAGTGCTACTAGAACTACATTGAGACCAAGGTCGAAATTTTGAATTGGCGGTAATCACAAAAGTTCCTCAAAACCGAGAATTAGAAAAACAAAAACAACTTCGTTACATTTATAGTCAAATGGAATGGTAGATCGCATGGTCTTTGACCATTAACGAGAGTAAGACCAATATATCTATTTGTTCTTGTTGGCATACTGTTCGTTTATGGTATTCATGAGTCTCTTGGTTAAACATTGGCCATTGTTTTCTTTGGTCATGAATTAAAGTTACCGCGAGACTTACTTTTCTGAAGTAAACCTACATAAAATAATGGGAGAGGACTACGTGGGTAATCTGAAGAGAAAAATAATAGAAATTTACGACAACGTGTTATACATCAACGTCGCGAGTGATCAACTAAAGCAGGGTCGGATTTAGGACTGCTAGACACCGGGGGTGCGGGCTTTACCCGGGTGAGTGTTATGGAACACATAACAAGTGCAAATGCAAGATGAAAAAAGGAATGTACCAAGTAAGCAGTCTATTCAAAATAAAATTTGTGCCAATTTGTAGTACGGGTTCCTAGGCTGCAGTCTAAATAGCCTGCGTGGAAATCCGGCCCTGAACTAAAGGATTGTTTACATAGAGAACTAGTCATAAAGAAGGCAACTAAGTATGGGTTGTCACCAAAACGTCTTTACACAGGTCTATGCAGGATTCTGAGGAGAATAAATGATATCGTGTACTAATTCCGGAAATTATCAATTGGCGAACCTAGGATTATTCATTATAATCGACTGTGTTGGGGATGGAACGCCGCTGTTAGATCTGATGTTTGTAAGGTGTGAACTATGATTTGAAGACTTCATGGGTTTATTGGGTGGAACTGCGCGAGTATGTCGTGGTGTCAATATAGCGGTGAAATATGTACTGGTGCATTATGTGGCGCATGATTTAAAGGTATCAGAAGGTATTGCAAGCATATTTGGAACGAAATTTGGTTCAGTGAAAAAATTAAAATTCTGGAAGTCGGAAAGGCGTTGCTACTACTGCTTCACGGTAGCAGAAATATCTATTACCTTGTAACCAAAAATCTTCACAGGAAAAACCGACTTACAGTGGATTCCAGAAAATATTGCTAAAACTACGCGGTCATCTCTTGAACGAAAATATTTAGAACCTGGTAATGCCTAAAATTGCAATGACGGATTGGACGGCCTTGATTGGATAATGCCTAAGATCATGATGGAAAAGCTGTTCTGGTACTCTAACGTTTTAGTTTAGAGTGATCAGCCGCAAAAGTCCTCAAAAAACGCTATATATTATAAATATTAACAAACTCATCAAACTGTGTGCGAAATTGTCCTGTTACAGTTTGAACGAATCATTGTTGCCATATTATTACACATAGTCAAGCTATTAATTATTATATATTCTGAAAGAATAAACCTGATGTTTTTAAAGAATACTATTCTTTAACAATAAGTGAACATTTGGTAGTCCGTTGGCAGCAAGATCACCTTTGGAGGTTATAGTTTTGTGGTATATATATTTGAGAATGTCTCAGTAAATTAATCGTACTGCTAATTATACAATAATAAAAGCTGCTATCTTTTTGCTAAGGGACACTTCTCAAGGATTCTTGGTATTTATTTTGTTGGTAAACAAATTTTTGCTCTTCCTCAAACAACTCATTGAGCAACGCCACATTCTTTTCTCTTGTTTTGTATATATGACTGATTGATGCGCATTAATATGCATAACTCGTTCAGCGGGAAAGGGCAAAAAATAATTTAAGTAGCATTAACTATCGTTTTAATTATTAAAGGTTTAAATAATGCAGATCTCGAGATACTTTTCAATGGGAGATGACCTGACCGCAGCTTTTTATTTTCTACTCCTATTTTTCGATTGCCACATTTCTCGCTATTGTATGGTGCTTTTGGATTTTGTAATTTTCTGAAACTTTAAAAATATGACGGGAAAATAATAAGACTGACAACAGTACATGCGAACCGACAATGCTACTGCCTTTCTTTTCATTCGTAGTCAGAATAACCCTCATCGTAAGTTCAGTATCAGTTTGAACTTGTTACAGTTGCTATGCAGTTGTTGAAAGCATCTGAAGTAAAGTTGTATTTGTAAGGTGTATTACAAAAACGGATTGGCAATTTTTTTTTTCTGTAAAACTTAGTCAATCCTCTACTGTGACGTGAGAAGTTACAAAATACTTACATAGAACATTTCTTATCCAAAACACAAGTATTCAAATGGCACAAAGCCATTTGTAAAGGCAAAAAAAAGTTAAAAACAACCTCAACAACTTATGATAATGTAACAAGGGTAAAGATGCATATGTCGAATGTGGTTGAGAATAATCTATAGTGTGTTAAATTTTAACACAGGATTTTGACATAAATATATGTGTGTCAAAATGCTTCCAAAGCTCAATTGGAGGGATGTGGGTCTTAGTTTCTTTTACCACTTCAACAGGGCGCCAGAAGTTATTTGCATGATCATATATGATGAATCCTTGGTTTATGAGTAAAAATCTTCTTGTATTCCCTGGAGACTGATCCTTCAAACATTTTGCAGGGCGAGAGTCGTATATATACCCACGGTAGGCAGAAGTATGGATCTTTTATCAAGTTCTTACAGACTTGTTACTCTAACGTCTTTTATGATAGGTGTATAAATAAGTTCTCAGCTTTAGATTTCACAGGACGGAAATCACCGTTTACATGTAACGTATTAGTCCCCTCCCTCTTGCGGTTTTAAAGCAAGTGTCATTTGGTCTTTCGAAACATCATGCGATTTGGCGTTTGATGCACATAACTTCAATAATCAGCTGTGTTCACGATAGCAATCACAAAAGAGCATATTCGATTTTCTATCCACTTCGCGTTTCATCTTAAGAAAAACGCTGCTGAAGCCACCGAAATTATTTGTGCTGCATATGATGAGAATGCTGTAAGTCATGCAACGTGCAAAAAGTGGTACCAAAGATTTCTCGGAGGAGAGTTTAGTCTTGAAGGTCAGCCACGCGCTGGACCCCTGAAACATTTGACACGGATGAGCTGCAGACGCGTTAGGCTGGGAACTTCTCCCACATGCGGCGTATAGTCCAGACATGGCCTCTTCCGATTATCATTTATTCCGGTCGTTACAGCATCACTTGGCTGATACGCACTTCAAAACAGAAGAAGTCTCGAAGCCGGTGAGCTTCTATCACCAGGAAATTCGCAAGCTACCCGAAAGATGGCAAAAGGTCATCGATGCCAACGGAGAATACTTTGATACTTTTTTGTTTGTTTTTAAATAAAACTTTAATTTTTCAGAAAAAAGCTGAGAACTTATTTATACACCTATTACAAAAGACTCTTGAGAAACTGGTAGACAGCTACGTTAGAGCACAACACTGAGGAGGTTTTCAATAGACCTGGCATTGGATGACCCACACAGACTTTTGTTGAAAGCTATGTAAGACAAGGAGATAGCCTTAGCCCTTTAATCAAATCACTTAAGGCAAAGGGAATATCTGACTTCTATGCCAATGGATTGCAGAAAGCATAAAAAGAAGGATTATTATATCTACCCTAAGCGAAGCAACTATTGAAGTGAGAACAACCAGAGGCTGCCTCCAAGGAATAGTTGTGGGTAGTCTTTATGGACGCACGTCTTAACAAACTATATGCAGAGGGCTTTTATTACCTAGGATACGCAGATTATTTTGTAATAGATATAAGAAGGCGCTTTGCTGGTACTACTGTTGAAAAATCCCAATCTGTCCTCAATATTACGAGCAAATGGGTCACAAAGAAAGGACTTTAAATTAGACCCCGTAAAACAGTGCCAGTTTTGTTCACCAAACACAGGGTGTTAGAAGGAATAAAACTCATTGTGTTGAATGGCGCGGAAATCCATTTCTCTCAGAGGTTAAATATTTAGGAGTAAACTTTGATCAATAGTTCACATAGAATCAACATTTAGATATGATCACACAAAGAGCTAAAGTAGCACTGGGAAGGTGTAAAAGGCTATGTGGTAAGAACTGGGGATTAAACCCCAGGATGATTCTATGATTATACACAAGAATCATAAGACCTATGGGTCTGTGGCATTGTGGACGAAAACATTAAGGCAATGGTAGAAAAGCTCCTTTGTCGTGGTGTTCAAAGGCATGCATGCTTTAGCGTCATAGGATTTATGAAAATGGCGCCAACTGTTGCCCTAGAAGTGTTACTAAACTTGTCACCACTTAACATATTTATCCAAGCACAGGCAACTGCCCACACTCATGCAAGGACAAGCTCCAATCATTCCAATGCATGTAGAAAAGTACCAAAAATTGAGAGAGGAATTGGAGGTGAAGGATACATTGGGAATGCTCACCTTCAACATAATTCGGGGTTATTTTAAATTAGAAAAAAAAAATTAAAATTATAATAAAAGATAGAGAAGACTGAAATAAAGGACTTTTTTCTCCGTAGACTTTATCTGGTATTCTGATGGCCTTAATACGTCATTAGGCTCAGGAGTAGGAATCTATGGTCTAAACAGGAACATTAAGATGTTAATAGCGCTTAAAACATTTTCTACAGTCTTTTAGGAGGAAACACACTGTGCGAAAGAGATAAAAAGACTTAACATTAGGGGCCAGCCAAGCAGGATTTAAAGCTCTAGCCACAACTGTGGTAAAACCAAAGATTGTTTGGGACTGCATACGGGTTTTGATGAGATGGGAAAAGAGAATTTCTAATCCTTTTCTGGATACTGCGACATAAGGGCTTCAGGGGTAACGAGATGGTAAACTGATTGGTCAAGAAAGAATTAGAAATAAGACCCTTCGGACCTAAACCCTAGTGTGGCACTTTAAAAGAGCATCCATTAATCAATGGATACTCAATAAAACTCAAGAATGGTGAAACAATACCAGCCACTTGAGATAATCGAAGAAGTTCAAATAGCGACCGTCACAAAAATTTACAGCAGACTTCTTGCGGGTCATAGTTAGCCTGCTGACAGGACACTGTCGCCCTAGGAGGCATTTAAATCTCCTAAGAGTTACAGAAAGTAGCCAGAAAGAGGAAGAGACTGCAGACCACATTTTGTGCTACTGTGAAGGCCTTACGAAGCTCAGATTCCTACAACTAGGCGAAAAAAGCCAAATCTAGAGAGCGATACAAAATAGCCTCTCTTTAGACTCTGGGAACTAGTCAAAAGCTTAGGCCTAGACAAGGAGCTCTAACAAATTAGACGGGTGCACAATAGACTCAAGCGTCACAGTGCAGGAGGCCGTTGGGCCCACTCAATTCTATATCTATATATCTATCTAGCTAAGACCCTGAAAGTCGAGAGTGGTATACTGCAAACACTCCCCGTCCCAAAAATTGAGAATAAACCAATAAAAAATAAAGGATTAACCTTGATTTGTAAAAAGAATAAAATTGATGGTTAAAACAAAAATAGCTTTATTATTTTTCTACCAAACCTCGTATATAGTTCTCTTTTAAAGGCACTGATTTCGATGATGTCCTATTTCTGATAACTACATTATAGTTTTGTCGACTTCTACTTTTTAATTTAATAATATTGCCAAGCAATACCAATAAATTACTGCATTGGCCATTATAATATTTTATTTTTATTTCTGTTTTGTATTGTTTTGTATTTTTTTGGTATCTTTAATACTAAGTTTTTAAATATCTCTTTGTTTATGCCTTATAATTCTATATCAACTTGAATTGATTTTTGTATTAGTGATTTATTAATTTATTAAGTTTTAATTATTTGTTGTCAAAGATGTCTGCAGTTCCTAGTTTCTATTTGGTTTTCTAATTTCATTTTAATTATATTCTTTACATTTATTTTTTATTGTTGTTTTTGAGTTGCTACTTCTAATTCCATTAAATGACTCCCTATTTTATTATATTTTTAGTTAGTTAGGACATACATTCGTTAATTTGTTTATATCAAGATATTCTAATGAATAACTTCATTAACAAATGTTCAGTATCGAACGGCATTTTCAAACAGAGTAGTATCTGTGAATTATCTAAATTAAAAAACCTACATAATTATATTTGTAATACCAGTCATAGAATATTGTCTACTAACATTGTTTGCACATAATAGCATTTAAGATTGTTTGTTCGACCAGTTAAGTAGTTTTATAATAGTTTCACATATTTTAAAACCGTTGCGTTTAAAACCCGTTTTCACTCCTATGCCTAATTATATGTCTGTATAACTCGTTCTGCTTGTCGAGAGGTAGATAATTAAAGCGCCGTCACACATTCGGTGGCCATGTGGGAGCCAATTAGTATACAAATGAAAATATTCAGGAATAATTTCAATTAGACCGGTACTGCTAATTGAAATAAGTTTATTTCCACCGTAATCGACGGTGAGTTTAAATTGTTACTAGATATTTGTGTAGGAGTAAACGCAGTTAGAAATGTTACAAATGGTTAATGTGCTAATTAATAATTGCTTTATTTATTTCTATAATTAAAAAAATTAATGCTTTGCTTTTACCAGACATGGTCTATGTGAAACAATAAAAATATTTTTGTAGAAATTTATAGAATTAAACATAACGCCTATGGGGACATAGTAGAAGATATTTATTATAGAGTGATAGTATTTTTCAAATCGATAGTGAGAGATTTGATGTCAGTAAAAACAGTGGTTTACTCCTTTCCATTTTCTACTATAAATCTAATGTTACATAATAATCTAAATATATCATATTTTAGTAAGACATAGCAATAGAACTTTATATAAAATTACAGTTATCTATGAAAAAATTCTTCGCTCTAGTTATTGACAGGAAATTTAGGTACCTATATAATGAATTTTTTGTATTGTCATTGTTAATGTAAAAAAGATGTTTTAAAAATATAAACATAAACATAGATAAAAATAAAGCTAAAGATATCATACGAATAGAAAAAAGAAAAAAATAAAATACCGTTAACAAATACTTTGAGGAAACTGGGAAGAAGGTAAAGGAGGAAGTTTTTTTTAAATTTTAAAGAATGAGAGAGCAATATTAAAAAAATACCTACCGCAAATAACAAATTAAGAGCAACAACAAATAGAGATTATGAAATAAGAAAATGGGGAGAGACCGCGGAAAAATAATACTAAAATAAAGTAGAACAAACTAAGAACCTCAACAAAAAATTTCTAAGAATTTTGAAAGAGGTAAAATAATCAGTAAAATTGATTTCTCATAATACTTTAAATAAAAGAAACAAGAAAAGCGTAAATATAACAAGAGAAGTGCACTTGCTTGAATTATAAGAATAGTTCCCGGATAGTGAACAAAGAAAGTGTGAATTAAATATAAACCCGAAATTACTTTTATGATTAATTGGGACATTATAAAAATACAAGCATACAAAGTTATTTTTCTACATAAATTCCCGACTTAGAAATGAATTTTTCGCAAATAATAGGCAGTTTTCTGATCTCGTTAACTTAAAATGAAGGTAGTTGTGACACCATTCAATTTCGTAGTAAGGCTTTGGTAGGAATGTCGTCGTCATATCTTGGCCGCCAACTCTTTTGATTAATACGAGGGCTGGCCCACAAAAAGGTATGTTTGCGTCCTAAGCTGACAATTTTTCACCCGCCTTTCCTCAAATTTTTGCAAGGTGGGAACGTATACATTTTTAACTTTTTTCCTGGGTCGGGTTTTTCCCTGGATCGGGAACGTGGAACAATTTAACTTTTCTTTTTATTGGCGCGCTTACAGGCACTGCAGCCTCATGGGCTTATTGTGTCCACTAACATGCACTTATTATAGGACATTCACACACCCATGGGTTAAGCGAGGACTCGAACTCGCGCGCGCCGGCTAGAGGACAGAGGCCACTGCTTGAACCGTCTGAGCTACCGAGTCCCCAAATTAACTTACAATCGAAGCTCCGCTCGGCAGAAGCAAACCAAATGGCCGTGGCAGACGCGCTTTTTGCGTTCGGCAATGATTGCGTGTGCGTTTCTAATTCCCAGGCCACGCAATTGTGTTGTGAAAACCAAAAAAATGTGTACGTAGCTGAGGATATTTAATACGCGTTTTTTTATGTAATGAACAACGATCAAAAACAACGGTTCAATAACTCAGCCGCGGCCTCCCGGCTCCAGATGCACCGCGTATTAACAACGGCCCCGACGTGCATGTACAAACGCACGGACCTCCTCGTGTAAATCAAAAAAGAGTTCAGAGCTCGGCCACGCCATATTTCATGTTTGTTTACTTTCCGTTCAAATGTATAAATAGAAATAATATAAAGACGCGTTTCTTATCTAATAGACAACGATCAAAGACAACGGCCCGATGACTTCGCCGCGACTGTCCGGCTCTAGATACACCGCGAATAAACGGTCCATTAGGCAAAAAACGAGAGCGGCCACGACGGACTTGCATGCATGCACGGACCTCCTCGTGTAATTCAAGAACTTAGGCTACGCCACAGTTTTTTGTTTACTTTTTATTCAAATGTATAGATAGATTCCAAATGATAATCTCTGGGCTGTAACTTTGAACCGAAGGAAGAGGGTATTTCAGTCCTTAACAAATCTTCAATCTTCTAGTGTGTTTAGGCAGCTTGATGAGGTCGGGCGTTATCATAAAGCAGGATAACGTCTCGGATCACCTGAGCACTGCCGTGTCTTATTCTAAACTTAAAAGCAATTTTAGCAACCGTTAAATTGCATAAAGAATTTTTTTATATTGTAATTGATACATTTTGTTCTCTTACTCACAACCCAGCAAAGATTCTTCAAGCTCTTATAGAGCAAGCCTTATCCTATGTCCGAAATTCTTATAATTTCCTAGAAATATTCAAAACATTTTCTATTTGATGTCGTCTTCTTGTTTACCTCGCATTTATTGAAATTAACTTATAAAATACGATATTATATGCCTTTATTGCCTATTCGGTACCTTTCAAAATAATTTTTCCCGTTAAACCAAAGCTGCTTCTATGATTTTCCACTTTTACCTTCGTAGCCGATTTTGGAACAAAAGCCCGTAACTCCTTTCTCCTTAAATCTACCTGTCGGATACGATATGTTGATTGTACGTTGTTATCTAGCCTAATGGATAAAATATACATCACGAGTTCCTTTCTCGCCTAAATAAAATTCATACTAACATCAAATTTACAATGGAAACTGGATAAGACAGTTTGTTCTTCTTCCTAGAAAAAAATTCATCAAACGTCAGCTTTTAATATACTAGCTATAGAAAACATACCCAAACTAACTAATCACTAAATCTCACTAAATTTGTCAGACTTATTTCAACATTAAAAATTGAAAAAAATCTAAAAATTATTATCACTATCCTACTATAAAAAGATGATATTTTAATAAATTCTCATCCCGTATAATTAGGAATATTAACAATAAAAAAAAAGTTGTTACTTTACACCAGAAGCAACATATTAAAGAAGCAGAACATACATACAATCTTCACGTCGAATAATAAAATATTTGGCTTTATTGATGCACTAATGAATTACTACTCTATCAATTTCCAATAAGTATACAAAAAAACTTTATAGAAACTGCCAAAGAACATATATAGGTTAAACAAACAGGCAAATATCACGCCTAATATATAACTCTGGCTATATGAAAAGGCAATAGCTGGTTGGAATTTACCAAAAACCATAAGAAACAAGCCTCAAAATCCGATATCTGCCATGTACAAATTATTGCTTCTATTTTATAAAAAAGTCCTCACTGTCTGAATGTAAATGATGATAGCCAACCCACATTTATTATAAGGAAATTCCTCGTTATCCTATGCGCTCATTTACACAATACTTCTAAACCAATACATTTTCTTCGAGCTTGTGCGTTTCCCATCAAATAACAGTCCCCAAAGTCTAATTTTGTCAAATTTAATGATATGGGCGGTCAGAAGAAGCCTCCATTTCGGGAAATTATATATAGCGCCACCTTGTTCGATAAAAGATTCCCCTCTCCTATAGCAGCTACGTAGACCATTCACTAAAATGGTCTGATCAGCAACACTCTCGAAAAAATACGGACTCATGACTTTACTAACCCAAAAAGCCCACCAAACTATAACTTATTGTGGATTCATTTTCAGACCTTCAAATGCGACAGTTTAGCTTATTTACACATCCAGTGAGGTGGAAATGAGCTTCATCAATTAGAATATTTTTTATGTTAGTTTCTTGCACCTCCATCCTATTAACCAATGCACGGCGTTGTTCATGATTTATTAGCATAAGTTCATGTTTCAGCTGGACTTTATAAACCTTTAAGCTCAGATCTTTGTGCAATGTGCGGTGCAGGTAGTTTGTGAGGTGCCCATTTATTACGAACATCTTGAAATTGATAAATTACGATTTTTCGAACAGATCTGGCTTTCCTAGCACACTTTGGATTCTTTCTAGCCGAAACTTGGTCAAAAATCTCTAATTTTTCGATTAGTTTCAGAATTGCGAAACGACACTTAGTTTTGGTCGAAATGGGTACGATAATTACGAATTGTATTTACAAAGTTTTCATTATTTTTATAATGAGTTTTTATAATTTTAATACATTGTCAAGTCTGTATCGTTCTATTTCTGTTAACCGTATAAATTTTTATCCCTTGCATGCCAAGGAATATAACTAGGAGGAAAAATAGTAACAGTAAAAGTATAACAGATATCGAAAAAATCTTGTAGGCTATAAATATTTCCAATATTTGGTAAAAAAGGGTGGTAATAAAAATAGATATTAGGAATTCATAAATAGGGGAGAAAATGACAATTATCGGCAACCTAAAAGTAAAATAAAATAATTACAAATAAAAACAAAAATATTTACAATGATAAGTCACGATATACAAAAACAAAATCACGTAACTAACATAATATTTTTGCTGCAATGAAAAAAAGCAAAAGCAACAGTTGTACTCGCAAGTTGTATGATTAAATTTTGAATGTATGGCAGTAAAGTCGGACATATGAGAGCTTTAACCTCTCAGTTAGCAAGCCGTGCTCCCACGCGGGGTGATCAGAGCTTTAACATGGCGCGATAAAAAATATAATACTATATGGTAACAGAATTCAATTAATGCAAGCTCTTCATGCAAGTGAAAAACGACATGTGGAGTTGTGTGAATTCGTTCTCGACAAGGTGGCAGAAAATGACAATTTTGTAGAGTAGTTGAATTTGTAAATGGTCTGTGGGCGAAGCTATGGCTGAGCTAATTTGCGCGACCATGAACTCAGTTGCAATGAGCAGTTCTTAACGTATAAACTAGTGACGTATCAATTGGGTTTGAAATTATAACTAAAACTGATCAAATATAAAAATCTGTTGATTTTGCAAGTAATTCGATGGTGCTTTTTATGTTTTTGTTGGCAAGTTGCAGTTAACGTCGCCAGCCGAGCCTATTTAGCTAAATACCCACAATAACATTATCTGATTTTTAGGTTGGAAATTAACTTTAGAAAAATGCACATTACTGACTTACCAAACATAAGCAAATATGCAACGTTGTCTTAAAAAAGACAGATTTTTGCACTGGTTGATTTCTTTTGAGCCCTTGAAAATTAAAATAAATAATTTGAAAATGTTGAGACGCACTCCCCTCATTTAGACGAATAGACGTCCAAAATAATATTCGATACTACGCATTGCCGCATATTAAAATCAGCGCTCACGTAACAGGCCATTTACAAATTACCACTACTCTAACACACTTAGTGTTTTCTGCAGAGCTCCTTTTCATTAAGTGGTAAGGTAAACCCTCAATGATGTTAGAATATGGGGTACGAAACAGCCACCTCAAATTGTACAGCATGAGAGAGACTCTTTTTTGTGCAATTTCTCGGGAAAAGGTGTATGGTCCTTTTTTCTTCTTAGAGGTCACTGTTACAGGAATCACATATCTAGATATACTTGAAAACTGGCTTTTCGACAGTTGGAGACTGATTGGATGACTTTATTTTCCAGCTTTCAGTTTTACATCACTGGCCTTCAAGGTCGCTGGACCTCACTGTGTGCGATTTTTTTCTTGTGGGGGTTTATAAAGGCTGAGTTTGTGTGCTTTTTCTTCCAACTACAGTGGTCGAACTGCGGAACCGCATAACAGCAATCATGGCAGCAGTGGATTCAGATATGTTCGCAAAAGTTTGGGACGAATTTGGCTACCGTACGAACATAAGCCGTGCATCCCGTGTATATTGAGCACTCATGATTTGGTATGTAAAAAAAACTTTAAGATTAGCCCAGCAATATAAAATTAATCTTAAGTATCTATGTTCATTATTTTTTATAATACGAAAATTTTAAATCAGACGATTCTTTTTGAAACACTGTATTTTTATGCCAAAGACAAAAACAGGACCATCTAGTTTGTGTTATATAACCATTATACTGAAACGAAGTACAGAATTTCAGTTCGTATTTCAATTTTTGTCTTACACACAATAAACCATTACTCGTACTAACGGTTCTCACATAATTGGCTATAGTAGACATATTGACAAAAGCACAAAATCAGTTCATTAATTCATTGCATCCTAAAATAGATTTTCAATTAGTGAGGTTTTTGGTGATGAGGTCGTCATACTTCTTATTCTTAGCCTGTACAAGATCCAATTGCATGTAGAAATAAATATTGAAAATTGTTAGAAGGCTTATGTTATCAGCAGATTTTTGAACGAATCCCGCCTACTTCTGTTTAATGAATCAGTTTTATGTGTAAGAATTAATCAAAACTTCTCGAATAATGTTATACTTTTCAACAGCTTTCTTTAGATTTTTAATTACATTGATAGCGGTAATTTTTTTATATTACTCACAAGAAACTAATAAACGATGGAAATATACCATCTTTGATTTCAGTAGTACAGTAAAAATATCAAGTGAATGTTGCAAACCAGGATGGCCTATTGTTTTACAATTTTTACGCTTAAGGCCATTAAATATTATGTGGATTACTATAACGTTCAATACATTATATGCAATGAAAAGGAGTCAATTGTACTTGGATATGTGTGAAACTTTCAAAAAAAAAGAGACTAATGAAAAAATTTATAAACTACAGTAACCCAATAGTCAATCTCGTCGTTGTAGTATATGAATAGTATCATATAAGTGGAGCCACAACCTCCACCCTCCCTCCTGCTCGGGTTAGAACCTGTTCAGTCCTGTTTGGGAGTTGCTAGAGTGATGATCGAACAGAAGGTACCGCGGAGCGTGGAACAACGCATTGTGATCAAAACGTCCCGTTCGCTGAAATTCACCACAAACTCCAACAACAGTACGTAGCAGAACGTCTCTAACTGACCTGTGTGTCTGAATGGTGTAAATGCTTTAGAGAGGGTGGAAAGCACGTGGAGAATGAACCGTATGATTGTTAGACACGGACATCCGTCACCGAGCCAAACATTGATCGTGCAGACGCGCTTATTCGTAAGAATAGGCGCAGCATTATCAAGAAACTTGGAGCAATGCTATCCATCAGTGCAGAAAATATGATGAAAAACCACCTGCGCTATCCCAAGATGAATGTACGGTAAGTACCCCGCACTTTGACAAACGTGAACAAAATGGTGAGCACGCAAGCTGCTAGGGGTCTTCTAGAACAGTTTAAAGACAAAGATGATGCATTTTTGAAGTCTGTAGTGATCACCGATAAAACGTGCACTACTTCATTCCCGAATCCCAGCAATTATCACGCGAGTGGCTACATACCAGTTCTCCCAAACCCAAGAAAGCGCGGAGGAGTCGTTTGGCAGAAAAAGTGGTGGCAATGTTCTTCTGAGACTGGCAAGGGGTCATCCATGTAAATTTTCTAACAGATGCCACAAAAGTCAATGCAGCTTATGACTCAGACCTTTTGGCAACAGACGTGAAGGAAAAGATCTGATTCAAGCGGAAGACAAGTGAAAAACGGGTAGCCTTCCTTCAAGATAATGCACGCCCCCATACGAACAAAATAACAATGGGAACCCTCCGGAAATTGAAATAGAACCTTCTTTCACATTCGTCGATTTGGCCCCAAGTGATGTCTACTTGTTCGGAAGGCTGAAATCAGATTTGCAAGGCAGTTTGCTGACAACGAGTCGTCATCCAGACTGTTCGGGAATGGATACGCCGCTAACCAAAAGCCTTTGGTGAAAAGGGCATCAAGATGCTTCCAGAATGTTGGAAAATATGTGTTGAGTACGGAGGGGAGTACGTTGAAGACTGACATGTGTGAGTTAAGTGACAAATTTTTTTTGTAAAAAAATCAGCCCCGGTCATATTCAAACCATCTTGTGTTTCTGATATGAAATGGGCTGGTAAAAAATGTTTTGTTTGCTAAATACTATGCAGGTTTTCATTACTATGCAACAAACTCACAAGAAGAAGACCATCGAACAGTTAAGTCAATGCCAAAGCATTAAATGAACTCGCTCATTTAATTCTCTTGTCATAGTGTTCCACAGTGGTTTAACTGAGGAAATGAAAATTGTGCTAAAGATCGACCTTTACTTTCTGCTTTAGAAAACAAATGTTATCATTTATTTTGGCAAAAACCTATTAAATTTCGCCAGTTTGAGAAAATAAAGAAATCTTCTACATATGGAACTAAAAGAAAGGATCCAAGGAAAACACTTCGTGGGATAGCGTGTATATTTTAAACTATGCACCCTGATGAAAAAGTAGAAGAGATAGAATCAAAACCGTCATCAGAAAAGTCTAAGAAATTAAACTAGAAGTTTTTGACCTGTTTTTAATAAGTAGCTACTTTCCGATCTCTCTTGTCTCCAAAGGAAACACTATCATTCATGCCGTTATGCATCCTTACTTTTTTTAAACAGTCGATAGTTAAATAATAACCTGTACACTTTACACATTTTGTGGTTTTTCTACAAAAACTCTTTATATGTCCGTATATTTGGCATTTTGCGCATTGCGATATTTTCCTTTTGGGATATATTATTGTGTTCATTAATTAATACCGTTATTTGGTGCAATTTTAAGGCAAAGTAATGGTAGTTGCTTTTTGGTGTCTCTCTATCTTATGCTGTTTCGTACTTTGTATCCTTGTTCTTTCTTCCATCCTTTCCTACATATCTACTATGCGAGTTGACTAATGTATTCCCTGTAATGCTTTAAAATTACTCTCTTGTTTGAATTTATAGGTGTGAAATTTTGTTTCTCTTTCCAGTAATGCTTTTATTATAATAGAATACAGTTCAGGAGTTTTGGAAAAGTTTTAATTTTGTAACTGTTTCCAGCTGTTTGATTTAGAAATTGCGTAAGTGGCGTAATATATTTTATATATATTACGAGTGTTGATGATTGCTTGGTGTTTTTTCTGTTGCATCACTTCCAGTCAGTATGTTTATATCAGTTACGTCATCATTAAATAAAAATTTTAACTATTTGACGTAGTGGACTTTTTGTAACTAATAGTCTTATTTTCAGTTGTTTTAGTAATTTCACAGTTTTGTCTATTCTTTTGCGTTTCTTATTTTCTACATTCCATGAATTTTGTGTTGGATGCCAGAGAGTTGCATTATATTGTTGATAAATACAAAGACAGAAAAATTTATATAAGAATGGATAGAGAAATGAAAAGGACAGCAATGTAGACTAAAAATTAAATTTGGAAGAACAAATGACTGGAAATCAATGTATGCAGAAGAAACACAAAGGGTAATAGAGCAATGGAAAGCATTAAAATTATTACTCACAGAAAACGGAGATGTATTAATGTGATTAGTATGAACACAGAAGAAACACTATAAGAATTTACTGACAGAAGACAAATAAGAATTCATCAGAATAATAGACAACAAGGAAAACTAATTAACGAAAACAATCCGTCACCTGATATCTGGACTACGAATTTTTTGGTGATGAATGTAGTAACAAATGTAAATAACGACATCGTTCAAAGTTGTTCTAATTATGCTATTTTGGTGCTATATTTTCAGACACTCCCGGAAGTGAGATAGATATAAACTTTAAACTTGCCCAAGAAAAAAGAGCTATTAGACTCCTAACTTTTTTATTTGACTCCACTTGATCTTACAATCTGTCTAGGGTTGGAGAAGATTTCAACTGAAGATGTCGTTTGTCTCAATTATTTAATTTACCTAATTACATAAGTTATAACTGTGGATATTTAGCGTTATACTAATCTAATTAACTAATTAAAACTAGCAGGTAAAGTCGCTGAGTTCAAAATATTTTCATCTGGTTTGTCGATCAAACGAGTTGATAGCTTGTTTGAATGCACGTTGACACGTTCACTGTATTTTTTATTAAAACTTTCAATTTCTTCCCGCACTGTGCATGGGCAGACTTTGCTGTATTACTGTGTTTGTCACGTACCACGATGCGTCTACAATATTGCAAAGCACTTTACTCTGAAATCACCGTAGAATTACCGTTCCCCACAACTGTCCAAATCGGTTTTAATACTACATTATAAGTAAGCACTTTGTTTTCGAATGTCATCTGCGATTTTTGTCCAGTCATTCAATACAGTTGCCACTATTTTGTTCCTAGTTGCTTTCGTTTGACGAAAATGTGCTTCTGTCATGTAAGTCCTAACAAAAAGCATTTTACATGATTAGATTGCTTCTATTGGCGATTATCGAGTGTAACTGAGGGACATGCGTCTTTCTTCAAAGTAAAAGTTACCTAGGCCAATTTCCTCCATTAGCCTTAATGCGCCATTTTTTAATCAAATTTGTATTTTACCCAAATTTGTTTGAAGATCCTTAGAAGCAGTGGGAGGGTTTGAGTGTGTGGCTGATATTGTCGTGTCGTCAGAGAATGTTACTACCATTATTGTACTGGTTGTCGGGAGCTCTGCGGTAAATAGCACATGTAGTACTGGCTCCAATACATTGCCCTGGTCGTATTTGGTACAAATCGGTGTATTCGTTTCCATATTTAACCGTAAAGTAGCCAACAGTGATACACTATTTTATTAACTTGTACAATAAATGTGGCAAGCATTTCTTGAGTTCACAAGCCCTTGTACTAGACCTTATCAAAAGCCTGGCTAATATTTAAACACGCTTCCAAGCTGTATGGTTTAATCTCTAACCTTTTCTATTGATCGATGTTAAAGCTAAACTTATAGTTTGGAACGTTTTTCTTTTCATCAAGTATTGGTTTAATTTATTTTAGTATCAGTTTAGTATTATAGACTTTAGACAACACCGGAAAAAGGTTAATAGGTCTATATGATATTATAGCTCCTTATGACTTATGTTGTCTTTCATCAAACAAACCAAAAAGATAATATACAGCCGTGGCCAAAAATACTGTGCACTGTATGTTATATTAACAACAACAAAAAAATAAATGCTTCTGTTGTTGCTTTTACGTTTCCAATGACTCTAAACTAAAATGCGTGCTTTCATAGAAGGTTAATAAAACATCTTATCCGGAAAACTTAAAAATGTGGGTTTCATACATATATTTTAATTGGCAAATTTGTTTTTTGTGCAAGTACGTATATTGTTAATGTCGATACGTAAACGGAGTTTGATGTGTCAGATATTATAATATAGTGAAAATGCTTAAAAGAAGATAGTTTAGTGTATGCAGGAACTTTCATGGATTCACTTTTCGTATAAACACGCAAGTTTCAGATTGTAATTGCAAATCACATATGTTGATCGTGTACATATATATATATACAGAGGAAAACACAGAAACAGAATTAACGCTTGCCGACATAATGCGTAAATTAATAACAATGGAGAGAAAAATTGACAATACGAAAGACAATGTTAAGCAAAGCGGAGCAAAAATAAAAAAGTTAGAAAATATAATAAAACAACAAGAAATAAAGATTCAGATGCTGGAGGAAGAAGAAGAAAGAACATTGTAATTTTCGGAATTCCAGAGGAAGGAAACCAAAACACGGAAAAGTTAAAAGAAATATTACTAAACCTGGTACACAGAATGGAAATAAATTTGCATGATCATGAAATAGACTTCCTGCACAGAATAGGAGACCCACAAATCAACAAAAATAGACCTATCAAAGTTAAATAAGTTGAAAGGAACAGAAATATGAATAAAGGAAGATATGGACAAAAACAAGAGAAGCAAGGAGAATATATTGCCTCACATGATAGACGCTAGAAAAAGGAATGAAAGCCATCATAATAAAGGACAAACTAATCATAAATGGAGGAATGGAAGCAGGAAGAGATAATATGTCTAAGCGAAACAGAAGAAAGTGAGGTAGAACAAGAAGAAGGGAACACAGACAATAAAAGAATGAAAGACTCCAAGAAAAGAGAGAGGTAACAGACGAAGAGACAGATCAAACAACGAAAACAGTAGTTACCAAAGGGCAGTGCCCAAGAAAGCGCGGAGGAGCCGTTTGGCAGAAAAAGTGTGGCAATGTTCTTCTGAGACTGGCAAGGGTCATCCATGTAAATTTTCTAACAGATGCCACAAAAGTCAATGCAGCTTATGACTCAGACCTTTTGGCAACAGACGTGAAGAAAAAGATCTGATTCAAGCGGAAGACAAGTGAAAAACGGGTAGCCTTCCTTCAAGATAATGCACGCCCCCATACGAACAAAATTACAATGGGAACCCTCCGGAAATTGAAATAGAACCTTCTTTCACATTCGTCAATTTGGCCCCAAGTGATGTCTACTCGTTCGGAAGGCTGAAATCAGACTTGCAAGGCAGTTTGCTGACAACGAGTCGTCATCCAGACTGTTCGGGAATGGATACGCCGCTAACCAAAAGCCTTTGGTGAAAAGGGCATCAAGATGCTTCCAGAATGTTGGAAAATATGTGTTGAGTACGGAGGGGAGTACGTTGAAGACTGACATGTGTGAGTTAAGTGACAAATTTTATTTGTAAAAAAATCAGCCCCGGTCATATTCAAACCATCTTGTGTTTCTGATATGAAATGGGCTGGTAAAAAATGTTTTGTTTGCTAAATACTATGCAGGTTTTCATTACTATGCAACAAACTCACAAGAAGAAGACCATCGAACAGTTAAGTCAATGCCAAAGCATTAAATGAACTCGCTCATTTAATTCTCTTGTCATAGTGTTCCACAGTGGTTTAACTGAGGAAATGAAAATTGTGCTAAAGATCGACCTTTACTTTCTGCTTTAGAAAACAAATGTTATCATTTATTTTGGCAAAAACCTATTAAATTTCGCCAGTTTGAGAAAATAAAGAAATCTTCTACATATGGAACTAAAAGAAAGGATCCAAGGAAAACACTTCGTGGGATAGCGTGTATATTTTAAACTATGCACCCTGATGAAAAAGTAGAAGAGATAGAATCAAAACCGTCATCAGAAAAGTCTAAGAAATTAAACTAGAAGTTTTTGACCTGTTTTTAATAAGTAGCTACTTTCCGATCTCTCTTGTCTCCAAAGGAAACACTATCATTCATGCCGTTATGCATCCTTACTTTTTTTAAACAGTCGATAGTTAAATAATAACCTGTACACTTTACACATTTTGTGGTTTTTCTACAAAAACTCTTTATATGTCCGTATATTTGGCATTTTGCGCATTGCGATATTTTCCTTTGGGATATATTATTGTGTTCATTAATTAATACCGTTATTTGGTGCAATTTTAAAGGCAAAGTAATGGTAGTTGCTTTTGGTGTCTCTCTATCTTATGCTGTTTCGTACTTTGTATCCTTGTTCTTTCTTCCATCCTTTCCTACATATCTACTATGCGAGTTGACTAATGTATTCCCTGTAATGCTTTAAAATTACTCTCTTGTTTGAATTTATAGGTGTGAAATTTTGTTTCTCTTTCCAGTAATGCTTTTATTATAATAGAATACAGTTCAGGAGTTTTGGAAAAGTTTTAATTTTGTAACTGTTTCCAGCTGTTTGATTTAGAAATTGCGTAAGTGGCGTAATATATTTTATATATATTACGAGTGTTGATGGTTGCTTGGTGTTTTTTCTGTTGCATCACTTCCAGTCAGTATGTTTATATCAGTTACGTCATCATTAAATAAAAATTTTAACTATTTGACGTAGTGGACTTTTTGTAACTAATAGTCTTATTTTCAGTTGTTTTAGTAATTTCACAGTTTTGTCTATTCTTTTGCGTTTCTTATTTTCTACATTCCATGAATTTTGTGTTGGATGCCAGAGAGTTGCATTATATTGTTGATAAATACAAAGACAGAAAAATTTATATAAGAATGGATAGAGAAATGAAAAGGACAGCAATGTAGACTAAAAATTAAATTTGGAAGAACAAATGACTGGAAATCAATGTATGCAGAAGAAACACAAAGGGTAATAGAGCAATGGAAAGCATTAAAATTATTACTCACAGAAAACGGAGATGTATTAATGTGATTAGTATGAACACAGAAGAAACACTATAAGAATTTACTGACAGAAGACAAATAAGAATTCATCAGAATAATAGACCACAAGGAAAACTAATTAACGAAAACAATCCGTCACCTCATATCTGGACTACGAATTTTTGGTGATGAATGTAGTGACAAATGTAAATGACTACATCGTTCAAAGTTGTTCTAATTATGCTATTTTGGTGCTATATTTTCAGACACTCCCGGAAGTGAGATAGATATAAACTTTAAACTTGCCCAAGAAAAAAGAGCTATTAGACTCCTAACTTTTTTTATTTGATTCCACTTGATCTTACAATCTGTCTACGGATGGAGAAGATTTCAACTGAAGATGTCGTTTGTCTCAATTATTTAATTTACCTAATTACATAAGTTATAACTGTGGAAATTGAGCGTTATACTAATCTAATTAACTAATTAAACCTAGCAGGTAAAGTCGCTGAGTTCAAAATATTTTCATCTGGTTTGTCGATCAAACGAGTTGATAGCTTGTTTGAATGCACGTTGACACATTCACTGTATTTTTTATTAAAACTTTCAATTTCTTCCCGCACTGTACATGGGCAGACTTTGCTGTATTACTGTGTTTGTCACGTACCACGATGCGTCTACAATATTGCAAAGCACTTCACTCTGAAATCACCGTAGAATTACATTTCCCCACAACTGTCCAAATCAGTTTTAATACTACATTATAAGTAAGCACTTTGTTTTCGAATGTCATCTGCGATTTTTGTCCAATCATTCAATACAGTTGCCACTATTTTGTTCCTAGTTGCTTCGTTTGACGAAAATGTGCTTCTGTCACGTAAGTCAGCGATTCAGATGTAGTCCTAACAAAAAGCATTTTACATGATTATATTGCTTCTATTGGCGATTATCGAGTGTAACTGAGGGACATGTGTCTTTCTCCAAAGTAAAAGTTACCTAGGCCAATTTCCTCTATTAGTCTTAATGCGCCATTTTTTAATCAAATTTGTATTTTACCCAAATTTGCTTGAAGATTCTTAGAAGCAGTGGGAGGGTTTGAGTGTGTGGCTGATATTGTCGTGTCGTCAGAGAATGTTACTACTATTATTGTACTGGTTGTCGGGAGCTCTGCGGTAAATACCACATGTAGTATTGGCTCCAATACATTGCCCTGGTCGTATTTGGTACAAATCGGTGTATTCGTTTCCATATTTAACCGTAAAGTAGCCAACAGTGATACACTATTTTATTAACTTGTACAATAAATGTGGCAAGCATTTCTTGAGTTCACAAGCCCTTGTACTAGACCTTATCAAAAGCCTGGCTAATATTTAAACACGCTTCCAAGCTGTATGGTTTAATCTCTAACCTTTTCTATTGATCGATGTTAAAGCTAAAGTTATCGTTTGGAACGTTTTTCTTTTTATCAAGTATTGGTTTAATTTATTTTAGTATCAGTTTAGTATTATAGACTTTAGACAACACCGGAAAAAGGTTAATAGGTCTGTATGATATTATAGCTCCTTATGACTTACGTTATCTTTCATCAAACAAACCAAAAAGATAATATACAGCCGTGGCCAAAAATACTGTGCACTGTATGTTATATTAACAACAACAAAAAAATAAATGCTTCTGTTGTTGCTTTTACGTTTCCAATGACTCTAAACTAAAATGCGTGCTTTCATAGAAGGTTAATAAAACATCTTATCCGGAAAACTTAAAAATGTGGGTTTCATACATATATTTTAATTGGCAAATTTGTTTTTTGTGCAAGTACGTATATTGTTAATGTCGATACGTAAACGGAGTTTGATGTGTCAGATATTATAATATAGTGAAAATGCTTAAAAGAAGATAGTTTAGTGTATGCAGGAACTTTCATGGATTCACTTTTCGTATAAACACGAAGTTTCAGATTGTAATTGCAAATCACATATGTTGATCGTGTACATATATATATATACAGAGGAAAACACAGAAACAGAATTAACGCTTGCCGACATAATGCGTAAATTAATAACAATGGAGAGAAAATTGACAATACGAAGACAATGTTAAGCAAAGCGGAGCAAAAATAAAAAAGTTAGAAAATATAATAAAACAACAAGAAATAAAGATTCAGATGCTGGAGGAAGAAGAAGAAAGAACATTGTAATTTTCGGAATTCCAGAGGAAGGAAACCAAAACACGGAAAAGTTAAAAGAAATATTACTAAACCTGGTACACAGAATGGAAATAAATTTGCATGATCATGAAATAGACTTCCTGCACAGAATAGGAGACCCACAAATCAACAAAAATAGACCTATCAAAGTTAAATAAGTTGAAAGGAACAGAAATATGAATAAAGGAAGATATGGACAAAAAAACAAGAGAAGCAAGGAGAATACTATTGCCTCACATGATAGACGCTAGAGAAAAAGGAATGAAAGCCATCATAATAAAGGACAAACTAATCATAAATGGAGAGGAATGGAAGCAGGAAGAGATAATATGTCTAAGCGAAACAGAAGAAAGTGGGGTAGAACAAGAAGAAGGGAACACAGACAATAAAAGAATGAAAGACTCCAAGAAAAGAGAGAGGTTAACAGACGAAGAGACAGATCAAACAACGAAAACAGTAGTTACCAAAGGGGCAGTGCCCAAGAAGAATAGACTCTGAACACAAAGCCTACCTGCAGCACGTACAAAAGGAAACGACCCGAAATAAACAACAAACACAACAGCAGAACGGGATGAGGAAAAAATGAACAAAACAATCGGCAAACTCACATATGTAGAGCACAACGCAGAAAACTTAAAAAACTAGCTATAAAAAAATCGGACGGAAATAAAGGCAACGAAACGCAATGGAAATGGACATAGTAATTTAGACATAAATACAAACCAAGCTAAAGTAACAAAAACTAGGAAAAACAAATGCATAAAAAAGAAAAATATAATAAAAATAGGCACGTGGAACATAAAAACACTATTAATCCCGGGAAAAATTATACAAATAGCAAAATAAATAGAAAAATACAAATTAGACATATTAGCATTACAGGAAATTCGGTGGAAAGGAAGGGGAGAAATTAGCAATGCAAATTTTACAATGGTATACTCAGGAGAAGAAACCCAAGGAAAGAGTGGAACAGGTTTTATGGTAGCAAAAAAGTCAACGCAAACAATAATGAAATTTACACCAGTGAATGGAAGAATATCAACACTAAGAATTAGAGGGAAACCAAAAAATATCACTATCATTGATGTATACGCACCAACGGAAGAAGCCGAGGAGGAGGAAAAACACAAATTTTATGAAGAACTAGAAAAAATAACAGATGGAATAAAAAACAAGACATCCTTATGGTACTGGGTAACTTTAATGCAATGGTGTGGAAAGAAGATTGGCTCAGAGGGGTTGCAGACAAACACACTATTCATGAGAAGACAAATGACAATGGACTAAAACTATGTAATTATGCGGCAGCAGCAGACCTAGTAATAAGTAGCACCAAATTCCCACACAGAGGAGAACTTAAGGAAACCTGGCTTATACCCGGAAGAAACAAGGGCAACCAAATAGATCATGTGTTAGTCTCAAAAAACATAGCAACAGCTGTAGAAAATGTCAGAACCTTCAGAGGTGCCAACGCAGACACAGATCACTTGTTGGTAATAACAAAACTAAAGCAAAAAATAACAAAAGATTGGGAGAAAATTAATCAAAGAAGAAAATGGGCAGTTGAAAAATTAAACAATATGGAAACCAGGAAAAAATATAAAGAAGGAATTGAACAAAAAATAACCCAACCAAAAGAGAGAGCACCAGAAGAAATTGAAAATGAATGAAAAAACATTAAAGAATGCATAACGGATATAACGGCAAAAATCATAGGACACAGAAAAAATAAAAAAAATAAAATATGGTTCGATGAAGAATGTGACAGAGAAATAAACAAAAAGAGAGACGCTAGATTGAAATGGATAAACACAGGAAAGAACGAAGACCACGAAAAATATAAAGAGACAAAGAAAAAGCAGACAAACTATTTAAAACGAAAAAAAGAGAATGGATAGATCAAGAAATAGAGGAAATAAAAACCAACAGAAGACACAACTGTACTAGAGAGATGTACAAAAACATAAAAAAGACAAGAAGAAACTACCCAATCAAGAGAAGAGGAATGAAAGATAACCAAGGACAAACATACTATGAAGGAAAAAAGATTAAAGATATATGGAGAGAATATTATCAAAGCTTACTATTCAGGGAAAAAGATGAAGAGCAAAGGGAAATGGTAAATGAAAGAAATGAATACATAGACAAAGAACCAACCCATGAGGAAGTGGAAAAAACTATAAAAAGAATTAAAAATGGTAAAAGCCCGGGTGTAGATAAAATAAACGGAGAAATGATAAAATATGGAGGGAAAGAACTCCACAAAACAATACACAAACTAATAACAGCAATATGGAAGGAAGAGAAGATGTCAAAAGACTGGGAAAAGGGAAGAATCATACCGATATATAAACAAGGCGACCCAGAAATATGCAGTAACTATAGAGGAATCACGCTCCTCAACACAACATACAAGATTTTCACATGTATATTACAACAGAGGTTAAGTATCCATACGGAAAATAAAATCGGGGACTATCAATGTGGATTCCGCCCAGGCAGATCAACAGTAGACGCCATACATATCATCAACCAAATAATAGAAAAAGCGTACGAATACAATATCGAATTACATCTCTTATTCATAGACGTTCAAAAAGCTTTTGACCAAATTAAAAGACCACAAATATTAGAGGATATAAGAGAAATCCAAATACCATCGAAACTAATACGACTAACTAAAATGACGATGGAGAATTCAGAAGCGACAGTACAATTACAAGAAGGGGACACAAAATATTTTGAAACCAACTTAGGAGTAAGACAAGGAGATGCACTATCACCCAACCTATTCAACATAACACTAGACAACATCATATGAAAAACAGACCAAACAGGCACAATTGTGAACAAAGAGATGCAAATTTTGGCATATGCGGATGATTTAGTAATAGTCTCAAGAAGCAAAACTAAACTACAACAAACACTTAACACAATCGAAACAGAAGCAAAAGCAAGAGGTCTTACAATAAATGAAAAGAAAACAAAATACATGTTCTGCAAACGAGGAAAAGGAGATAACCAAAACCAATACAAAATCAGAAGTCACAAATTTGAGAGAATACAAACATTCACATACCGAGGAACGGAAATAAACAACAAAAATAACAGAGACCAGGATATAAAAGGAAGAACTCACCGAGGGTTTAAATTATTCAACCATTACTGAAAGACCGGAAAATCACGAAAACAACAAAAAAAAAAGTATACAAAACACTAATAAGACTCACAATAATATATGCAGCAGAGACGATAAGAATGACGAAAAAAGAGGAGGAACAACTGCGTATTCTCGAAAGAAAAATTATGAGGAAGATCCTAGGACCAGTAAAAATGGGAGACAACGAATATAGAATAAAAATGAATAAGGAAATAGAAGAAGAACTGAAAGGAGAAGACATTATCAGGGAAATAAAAGCACAGCGAATAAGATGGCTAGGGCATATAGAAAGAACGAATAGAAATAGAATGATAAAGACAATAACCGAGTGGAAACCAGAACAGACAAGACCACGAGGAAAACCCAAAAATAGATGGAAGGATGAAGTATTGGGAGATTTAAGATGAATGAACGTAGTAAACTGGAGACGGACCGCGACCAACAGGAAAGAATGGAAGAAAATAGTAGTAAAAGCAAAATCAAGCAAGGACATATGAAACGGAAATCACAACTAAAGGCACTAATCCAGCCAAAAAGGATTAAAAAGCCCATGAAAGGGCGCCAATGATACCTCCCAGGAGGAATTACGGCATACATACGTACATATATATATATATATATATATATATATATATATATATATATATATATATATATATATATATATATATATATATATATATATATATATATGTAATATATATGTATAATTGAAAATGATTTGTTTAATTTTGATAGAAAACATGGGTTTTAATTAAAAAATTGTAATTTTTATTGATTCATAAAGTATACAGTATAGGATTACGTATAAAATAGAATACTGGGTAAGTGGCTTCCACGGCTTTGCTGGCACATGCGCACTCTTTTATTGAAATTTTTCTTAACCGTTTTGCATAAATGTGGCTGAATATCTTTGATACAGCGCTTAATTTCCTCCTTCAAGGCGTGGGTGGTCGTGGGCTTGTTGACATAAATCGTAGATTTCAAAAAAACCTAAACAAAGAAGTTCAACGGCGTGAAATCGCATGATCTGGGAGGCCAATTCTGATCACCAAAACGGAAGATTACACGACCAGGAAATGACTGATGCAGTAATTGAATTTTTTCGTGAGCTGTATGGCACGTGGCACCATCTTGTTGAAACCACATGTCGTCTACGTTCATATCTTGTAATTTAGGCACAAAAACTGGATTATCATGTTGCGATAGCGAGCACCATTAACTGTTATTGCCTGACCAGGCGCATTTTCGAAGAAAAATTGTCCGATGATACCTCCAGTCCAAAATCCGCACCAAACAGTGACACGTTGTGGATGCATTTGTTGCTCAACAATCTCGTGGATTTTCTGAACCCTAAATGCGACAATTTTGACGATTAACGAAGACCTCAATGAAAATGAGCCTCATCGCTAAAAATGATTTTGTCCGAAAAATTACCGTCCACTTGTTGTTGTTCTATAATCGACTCAACGAAGTCTCATCGCTGTTTGTGGTCAATAGGCTTCAGTTCTTGAGTCAATTGTAAGCATGAATATGCAAATCTTTCGTGAAAATACGCTGTAGAGAGCTTCTCGAAATGTCCAATTCTTGACTACGGTGCCGAATTGATGTTCCTAGACTCTCAGCAACACTCTCACGAACTGCTTCGATGTTTTGTGTTGAACGACTTGTTGAAGGGCGGCCAGAGTGTCTATTATCAATGATTGATCTAGTCTCCCTGAATTTTTTAATTAATCTTTGCACATTTAATGAATTTAAATCACTATTCCGACCAGATTTTGTACGAAAATTGCGAACTGTACCTGCCAAACTTTCATTGTTTTTAAAATATTGCTCAACAATGAAATGTTCTTTCATCTAGCGCTCCATTTTTATTAACTCTCAACTGTTAGTTGTTACGCTGGCACGAAATTCAAATCTTGCATGAATTTTGGAACACCCAATACAAGGTAATAATAGAGTGACACAGTGCGCCACTGTCCCCGACGATAACGTCTGCTTGTCGCATGCATATGCATCTTACACTTTAGTTGTGATGTACCACATATTTTTTATTTATTTATTTAGTTGTATTTGATTTGGGTATTTTTAAATTTATATTTATCTTTTAATATTTTTGCTCGTGTTGCTTTTTTATAAAAAAAGGGAAAAAAATCAAAATCAATGATCAATCGATAACCTTCAAACAAAAACCAATTTTGTAAGAAATTACAGCTGTATTTGCATGTTTCTCGAAACATTCTGACTGCTCCTTATACAATAGCTTATTGTTGGGCGACGATAAATGTTACAATGTAAACGTGGTAACCCCACAATGGTCGTTTTCCTCTTTGTAACTCCACAGCGAGCAGTTCGCGTCGGTCCGCGAGACGACTGGCAGCCCGCCCCGCTCGGCAGAACCTTCACCACCATCACTACCACCCCTTGCAACTGGGGGTTGTTTGTTTACGGGTGCTTGACCGAAGAATTTTTTTTGAAATCTCGGCGGGCGCAACGGAGGTAAGGAGCCGCACGCGAATTTTCGGCCGGCCGGCCCCGCATGCTGTCCTACTAATGCATTTATTATTAGAATATTTAGGGGCACTAGAATTAACAGGTGCCCAGATTCATTTTATCTCAGTTGCAGCACATATTTTCAGCTTTGTAGCCTTCACGTGGCTCGATTCGAATGCGCTACCGCTGAAAAGCACACCAGCAGCTTTTTATAGCTTTTTTTGCTTCTATAAAAATATCCTGAGTGATATGTGGTTTAATCGGTAAAACTAAAGAAGAAAGTGCACACGCCCCGCGACGGTTATAACGGCAGCGCCCGCTCATATACTTACTAATCTGTGGCCGGATCGCCAGCATAACTAATTAATTTTTTAATGGCCCCTCAAATTGCGTATTAATTTATCAACAACCGGTTCTTTGTTTGCTATATTGTTCTTTAGTAATTTGTGTTTATAAGCAATAAGTTAGGCCACGTAAGAAAGAGGCTAACCACGTTGCGTTATATACGAGGGAGTTCCAATTTTTTTTTAAACATAACTTTAGAAATGCCAGCTATTTGGTTTTTCATTCAGTTTAACATTTAATGTGTTCTAAAATGTGTGGTAATGTATAAAGTATATATAAAGAAAGAAATTGATATGTTTATAAATTTTGCTTTTTCTACAAAGTATTCTATATATTTAAACAAACATAAGACGGCTTAGCAAATATCCATATGAATGTATCTACAGTAGAACTCAAACGCTGCCTAGTTACTGCAACAATAACGTTCTTTTTTTAAATGTACTAAATTCAGCTGTTAATCTTACCTACTATAAATATCAGACTGAAACAGACATTTCACGTTATCTGCAAAATGTGAAATTTCTGGAGGTCTATGTCATTGTTTACAATAAACTGATTAATACAGCAGTCCATTAAGATTAACTGCTTATTATTAGAACCGTGTATTTTTATCGCTAATTCTAATTGGCCTTGCCCCTTTTCTATTTGATTTATTTTCAGTATTTTTGAAAAGCCATCGCTTGCTTAAGTATACTGTCGCCACCAAACTTAATATAAATCAAATTATCAACATATTTGGTACTCGCGAAATGAAAAAAGAAATATTAAACCTAAAGGTTTTACTAAAATTGTTTTAAATCTACAGTAGAAATTTCTTATTTGTTAAATATTTTACCATTCATGTATACTAAGTTGCTATAAATCATATCATTCTAGACCAGAAAATCTGAATTATTATGATGCATGTTTGTTACTATAATAGCAAAACCTCAAAGTTGACCACAAACATGATTTGGTCAAAGTTTAGATAATAAAACTCCATAGATAATTGGCTTTCAAATTTTTACATGCTCCAAAGAGTTGCAAAAATGTATCTATAGTGTTCTTTCTTCGTTAGAAATTAAGTTTTTTATGAGAGATGGTGCTTTATCAAGAGAAAACACTGATATTTTGGGGACGATATTATATAGGCACTCTAAAACATTCAAATTTTTATCTAAATTTTATCTATAAACAAAGATCTAGAAATATATTTGCTTAAATTGTAGCTTATAATTCTCATACAGAATTAGCGAAGAATTGAGGCGAAGACTACTTTGGAATCAAAATAGTGCCAATTTGTTGTAGTCCTTCGAAAGTTAGTTAAAGAACAAGAATGTAAAATCTAGATGAACTGGTTTTAGTGCAAAATTTCACCTACGTGATTATGTATGTGCATTTTTAAATTGTTATATTTGAAATGCTATTAATTTAAAAAAAGTGTTACTTTGATAAATGATATAATTAATCCTTATTTTTGGATAAAACAGAACGATGCGTTGTGACCACTCCAAATGTTTGCACTGCTATCCTTCTATTCATTTAAATAAATTGTTGTTAATAAGTACCACGTAATGGAGGCAAAATTATAAGATATTTTGGATACAGAAAACCAACGATAGTTTAATTTTTTTTAGTTATTACTTTTCAGCTTTTAATGGTAAAAAGCTTATCTACCAAATTTAAGGTTTTTAGACTAAAAAGATAACAGAACTTTAGCAAAAATATTTTTTGACTTCAAATGGTATAACATCTCTTTGGATTTTTCTGTCTAAATATCAGTAAAAGGCATAAATTATCAAAATGAAATATTCCTCCAACATACATTCATTTTTTTATGGTAATATCGACATATCCCACTTATATTGCGCCAGAAAATTTTTAGCAAACCACATGCATTCGTCCCATTTGGCCGCGTCCCACTTACTCCCAAAACTCGGCTACCATGTCAGCTTGTTCGCTTTGAAAGTAAAAGCAGATAAAAGTCACGGTATTCGCGGTGAAAGGATTTGCACTCACAACCGGTAACGCAATTGAACTTATGTGGGCTTAACGAAAGGGAAATTTCTCCGATTTTTTTGATAAGGAATTAGGCTCCCGAGCGATTTTATCGAGACACGTTCAGATAATTGAAATACCGTACTATTCTTTGTTCTGCAAACAGATAAGCTCTAGTGACAGTTGGACACCTTGAGTCTTATCAAGTACTTATCGATATTTGCTGACCTTGTTTAGATTAAATCAGCTGTTTTCCATTTTTTAATTTGACTAAGCGGTTAGATTTCCTCCACTTAAAAGTACAAATATTTTTTTTGCTAAATTGGTTTTATTCTGTATTCTGCTTAATGAAATTCATTTTGCTTCTTCTATATAATCATATAAATTGCGGAGAATGGCCTCTCGTGTAATATACTCTTAAGATTGTTTTATGTACAAATATTGATTGGACGAATTTAAAAAAAAAATTAGAACTCCAGATTAAGAAATCGACTCAAATTATACACAGATTGACGCCTACCTTTTCAAAAGTATTATTTTGAGTCAATATTTTACAAATTTGAATTTGCTACTGGCCTAATATGTTTTACTAAATACGTGGGGCGCTGAACAATAATGGGCATTACAATTTTTTCCTTCTCGCTAATCTTTTATTAGGAGTAAGTGAGTAAATATTTTACTAGAGCTTTCACCTTCAATGTACATGCACATTTGCTATCGTTTTAAGAGTTTTCATAAGGCTGCTGCAAACCATGTTTTGAGTGTAATATGACACCACTTGCTGATAGCTGAAGTTCGTGGTTTGAAATGTCTGCTGTAACCATACACGTAAATACGTCTTCAGTTTCCCGCTGTATAGTTGCGGCAACTGTTGGCATATCTCTACACGCTTCTGCTGATCTAGAGGATGAGGAACCCATTGTGCATAGACCTTTGTTACCATCAAGTTCTCATTCTGCATTGAATGTGATTTGCCTACTTGTCGTTGTCAAGTCGAACATATGATCGTTGTCGTTTTCGAACTTTAGTATCTAATAACACTGTCCTGCGTATTGGTGTTACGTTCCCACATACGGCTACCAACCTTCTACGGATGTTCGAATGTGCCACTTCTTCCCCCCATAATCATTCTTTTTCACGGTTTTCCGCTTTATCCACAACTGCACTTGCAGCACGAATTACTACATTTTCTTCTGTGTTTTCCAACAGTATCATCTGGCATTATAGTTCATCTTCAATTTGCAACACAACCATAATTTTGAGGAGGATTGGCAATTATTTTCGAACGCTCTAAATATTTTATATTAAAAGTTTGTGAAACCCTTTAATTGTGTGTGTGTGTGCATATATATATATACATTATGATTATTTTACTTGAATTATTCCTCCATGTAGAAAGTTTTATGGCATGAACTAAATGTTTTCTAATTTGGCAATTTTTAAAATTTTTAAAACCCTGAATTTCTTTGAAAACTGTCTTGCACATCTTATAGACAATAGTCATCTATAATTATTGTAGTTGATAAAGTTCTTTTTTTTATGTATTGAAACTGTTGCAAACTACCTTTAAATTCTCTGAGATTTGGTTATTTAATGTTTTTTTTCATAGATTAGGGCACTTTGTTTATAAACTAGGGGTTGCTCTTCAAAAGGTATTTTTGGCGTCGTAGGCTGACAATCTTTCACTCGTCTTCCCTCAAATTTTTGCAAGGTGGGAACATATAAATTTTTAATTTGATCGGCTTTTTCTCTGGATCGGAAACATGGAACAATTTAAATTGATCATGTACATAAGCAAAAGCCGCCCATAATTTTTACCTTTTACGTTTATACGTAAGAAATACGCAAGTTGAAATCGGTTCAAATTTACCTATTGCCTACGTTTATTTGCAGTAATTTTTAATTTTTCCCTAGATTAATATTGGTAACAGTAACAGAATGTTTGTTTTGATTCTGAAATTGCATAACCTAACGTTAGTATTGTCGAAATTTTGGCTTCGTTTTTACAACGGATAGGGAACTATTAATTTAGTTAGTAAATATGCATCTGTTCCTACACGATAAAAGCGATAACAGCTACAAAGTCAACAAAATTATGCAAAATGCCTGGAAGCTTATTGCTGCCGCTACTGTTTGGGGATGCGCAACTTTCAAATGTTTTCTTAAGGGCGTCTTATGCTTACGTCTATTATGAATGAGCGCTTACAATCGAAACTGCCTTCGGCGGAAGCAAACCAAATGCAGCGGCTCGATAGCCGCGGCTGTCTGGTCATTCGGCAAGGAGCGAGAGCAGCTCCGACGTGCGTGCGAAAATGTACGGAGTTCTTTGTGTAAATTAAGCGCTCAGAGTGCGGCACGCCAAATTTCATATCAGCCGGCTTTGTTTATTTTCCGTTCAAATGTATAGGCTGTTTTTGTTTACTAAGCACGAACTCCTCGTGTAAATCAAGGGGCGAGAACCACGCCACATTTTTTTGCTTACTTTCAAAAAGGTATTTTTGAATGTAAGATATGCAAAATGATCCTAAAGACAGGCAACCAAACGTACACTAAGAGCTTATCCACGCCACATTTCATATCAGCTGTTTTTATTTACTTTCTGTTCAAATGTATAGTAGATTATTATTACCTGATTTGCTTTTTTAACACTTTTTTTGCTTTATTTAGCTTCCTTCTGATTTTTTTATTAACATTTATTTGCAATCTGCTACAATAGCAATAAGCAAATTAGATAAATGTAGAAGTGTAACATTGCAGCAGAAGTAACATGTGAGTGAACGTCCTGTGACGTCTCTCGTACCTTCTAATTATTTGTCTCTTTCTGATACGTTTAATTTTTGCCCAAATTCTTCATTTCTTTAACTACTCTTAATAAGTTCTTGTTTTATAATTCTAAAAAATATTTTTCAGATTTTTTCTTTTATCCTTTTTATCATTTTTTTATTATTTTCTTAAATGCTGATAAAAATCTTCGCAATTTATGCATCTTCCCTAGTTTATCCCACATGAATAACGTTTTAGTTTTAAACTTTTAATAATCACTCGTCTTTTTATTTTGACCGCTCCATAGCTGTTTTTTTTCTATTGCCTTAACGAGTTTATTTTTTGTTTTAATATTTATATATTTTAAAAGTTTGTTCTTGGTTTTTTTCTTATAATATTTATTACTGTTAAATAATTGTAGTTATCTAGAGCGTGACTTGTAATTTTATTAATATTCAGATAGAATTCGTAGAAAAACTGCCTATTGCATGTTACGACTCATAAAAAATTGTACTATAGTTTTTCGTTTCATGTACCTCACTTCCCTACTAGATCACATGGGCGAAATTGGTCAAAAAAGTGAGAGATAACAACGTTCAAGTTTTTTTGAATTATTATACAACTTTCATAATACTTGCCAAATTTAGACCAAATTTGTAATATGTATTTTTAGATATACACATACATAGTTTTTAAAGATAAAGAATAGGGAGGGGAGATATGGTTATAAATAAATATGTGTTGAATTTTGGTTTGATTTATATCAAAAAGTACTCTATCTGTTACTTGATGGCCTTTCTACAATTAATAATTAATAATTAATACAATCTGTATAACTATAGCGATTAGTTGGTAAGCATGATCATATTTTTTAGAATAAAATGTTATTATAAAGAAAACCAACAAGAGAAAACCTCAAAAATGGCAAAAGGAATTTATTGGATGTGCATAAATGCGAAGTTTCAAGCCCAAATCCGTCCCATTGCGCAAAAGTGTTACTATCACAGCCTGAGATACAAAAAACACAACTTGCAACCCAAGATACTCACCTTACGGTGGAAGTCTGCGCAGGCTTCTAAGGCTGTGGAAGGAATACCCTACAACAAGCTATCAATCGGCGTGCCCAAAGAAGTATGGCAAAATGAAAGAAGGTAGGTTTTTACCTACACCTCTCCCGAACAGAAAATTTACACAACTCCTTGTTTTCAGGGTGGCCGTCACTCCCGCCGTAACGGCAACGCTGGTGAAAAAGGGATTTTCAGTCAACGTGGAGAACGGCGCGGGGCTGAGCGCCAAGTTCCGGGACGAGGATTATGAGAAAGCCGGCGCCAGGCTGGTTGATGTTCAGAGGGCTTTCCACTCAGGTACCATTGACCCCCATTTATTATTTCATACATAAAGTAAATTTAAGGGCGATATAAATGATGGAAATTACCTTCCTTTTGGTTGGTATGCTTCCTAGAATAATGGTCCCTGATGGTGGTCGCCAGCGACAAACGGTAGCTCCCATTTTAGTTCCGTTATGTTCTGAATGGTCACTACAGGATTTGTGAATTACTTTCAGATATCATACTTAAAGTAAGGCAACCTCTAGACAATGAAGTAGATTATTTTAAGGAAAATAGCACGCTTCTATCATTCCTCTACCCAGCTCAGAATAAAGTTCTGGTGGATAAGCTAGCAAGCAGGAAAATCAACGCTTTCGGTAAGGAGCGTTTTCATATACCAGCAGATCGATTTCACGTGGCTTTTTTCAGCAATGGACTGCATTCCACGCATATCGCGAGCTCAAGTGTTTGACGTTTTGAGCTCCATGGCCAATATATCTGGCTACCGAGCCGTCATCGAAGCCGCCAACCACTTCCCCAGGTTTTTTTCAGGTAATTATCTTTGCACAGCTGTAGTTCGGAAACGATGTTTTACTTTGTTTACAGGGCAAATTACGGCGGCGGGAAAAGTGCCTCCCGCAAAAATTTTAGTGATTGGAGGCGGCGTTGCGGGGCTGGCGGCTATAGGGCAGGCGAAGAGCATGGGGGCGGTGGTACGCGCCTTTGACACGCGATTTGTGGTTAAAGAGCAAGTTGAATCCCTGGGGGCCGAATTTCTTACTGTTACTATTAAGGTAAGGCTTCGTGTTTTTAAATTACTTCGATTGATTTGACATGCAAAAATGGGTATAATTTTTGAATACGATCAGTTCAAGGACTATGTACATTTCTGTTGTAATTTCTGTACCAGCGACAATTCGTACAGTACTTGGTTGTTTCTGCATTTAAAGTTTCTGTAGCTTTGGATTAAATAATGTTACAAATGTACTGGAGGGTTATAAAAAACTTATCTGCCGATTTACCTGCCTTACGTGGTTGTAATTACTCTAATGTATCATTCAAGTTAAAACCAATAGCCTTCTTACTTCCATTGTTCTCTCTGGTCAGGATAAATTATTGATCTTAAACTATTTAATGTAGTGTTACTTGCCCCAAACTTAGTAAAAATATTAAGCGTTATACTGAGTATTACATGATTCTTTACCAATAAATTAACTGACTAATAAAAAAGAATTTAATGCCGCCGATTTTTGTTTAAATTGGTTATTTAGAATAATTTAAGATCGTGTATTACTTTGAATGCTTTCTATCAGTTTATTTCTATTTTAACTTATTATTAATAACAAAGAAGTCTATTCATTTCGTTTAGCGATTTCAAAATAATTTCATACATGGAGAGTAAAGATTGTTTTTTAAGCGAATTTCTCTTTAATTTCCAACATTTCTTGTTTAATAAAACATTCAAGTGATGGCAAATTGTTTGTTGGTTAAAACTTTCACATTTCAAGTACCAGCATTTTCAATTATTTTATTTTAAGCATTTGTTAATTATAATTGGTCAAAGTTGAGTCTTCATAAGACAACGTTTGTCATTAGTTTACTCTAAAAGATGTGAAATTTTTACTAGCTGACATATTATGTTATTTTTAAAAGAAGATATTTTTGAAATTTAAAATTACAAAATGGTTGCTTTCTTAGCAAAAACAGCGGAACACGTTAATTATCAAATGTTTTCTCAAATTTTATATGTGCATTGCGTTCTCCATTTAGAAAAGTGAACTCATTTTCTAACAGCATATATGAGGTCATACGAGGGTAAAACAATATAAACCGGAATTTTTAATTACACACCGTGAGATGAACAGGGAGAGACGCGTCTTCTGAGCGTAATACGCAGGCAGAATTTTCCACACGTGAGGTACCTCACGCTACCGCTTCTTTATTCAGTATCACCATGTCAAAGCAAGAAGTACTCTTGTGCGTTGCGTAATGGATTATTATCGAGTTTATCACGACAGACGGCATGAATATATCAAAAATTTTGAGAATACTTAAAGCTCAGTTCGGGACAACTGTTAAGAAAAGAAGCATACGTGTGGAGGACGAAAATGCGCCACCGGCGTCGTCGAGAAACTGAGTGATTGAGAAGAATATTCGCATTATTTTCCGTCTTCTCGAGTTGATGCAACCAGTTCTCTCAACTTTTGGACAAAACAAAACTCGTATATTGTCAAAAAAGACGCAGATTTCGAATCTGAGACGTTATCGTTTCACGACACCGCAAGGCCCCATACAGCTATCCAAACTAGGCCAAAAATTGAAGATTTGTTTTAGACTACACTGGAACAGCTTCTTTATAGTCTGGACTTATCGTTCTGTGATCATCACCTGCTTAGACCACTAAAAGAAGCAATTTGACAATGATATTGTTTGTGCATGATTGGCTGGTGCCACAGCCTTCTTTATTTTATGATATTGGGAAGTAAATGCGGCTTACACGTTGGGAAAAAAGTGTTCTTAAGTCAAGAGATTCTGTAGAAAATAACTTCGCATTTTTATAATAAATTTAAGAACAATACCAGTTTATATTTTATTAATCTTTGTATGTAAGAGAAATAGTCATTAATCGGTTGCAGCAGCCATCTTTTATTCATAAATATTCTTGCAAAAGTTCCGACACTAATGCATTGCTTATGACATGACATAATGCAGTCAGGTAAATTGTTAAAATTACTTTTTATTTAATCAAAGAATATAATTTGGCAGCTAATAGATATATAATATTCTAATATTCCTTTGCACTAACCACATTTTAGTGAACAATAGATAATTTACTTATAATTTTCTAAAAACAGGTTCATTAAATTGCCTTCTTTGTGGAAAACACTTAAAATATGATTGATGTGCAGCTTTTTAATTATTATTACATAAAAAAAATTTATATACCAACATTTTTGCAATCGTCGTAGACCATTTCGCACTGCTAAAGTGAAACATTTAAAATAAATAAAAAATTAACTATACAACGAACTAAGTTATTATAAATATTTTTATGTTAATTACAGAATTTTAATACTAAAAGACAATTGAAAACAAAAAAATTAACCTTACATGATGTTATACGTCACTGGAATTTTCAGGGAGACATCGCCATAAAGTGAAAATTCAAAGAGTGCAATTTTTGAGAATAATTTAAAATCAAAAGACGATAGTCAGTTTTTCTGTCTTTATTGTCTTTTTTCGAAAAAGAAAGACTAAAGATGGATTTATTTTTTGTTTCGCTTGTGGTATTATTTAGACAAAAAATTTAAGCAAATGTTATTACGAGGTGTGTAAATAAAGTATGACAGCTACACTTAGACATTGTCCCCTTCAAAGTAATTGCCTTAGGCAGCTACATAGCGCTGGAGACGGTTCTTCCACTCGTCATATCAGAGCTGAAACGTGGATACTGGAATCGCCTTCAGCTGGTCGGTTACGGCCTTTTTATTGTTCGATACTGTCTTTGAGATGCATTTTCACACGTGGGAAGACGTAAAAGTCACACGGACTCAAGTCAGGTGAATAAGGGGGCTGAGAAGCTTCGTTTCGGGGTCGTACTGAAACACCCAAGTCTCGTTACCAGTAACGACGAGGGTCCTTTTCAATCCGCTCCAAAAACTTAAGGGACGTGTTCCTCCGGTTGTTCTTTTATTTCAGTGAAAGGTTTTTTGGAACCATTTTCGCGCAGATTTTCCGCATCCCCAATTTGCTGGTCAAAATCTGTTGAACGGTGGTTTGCGTCAAGTGCAACTCTTCTTCAATCATTCTGACTGTCTGCTGACGATCAGAATGTAATCTGCCGGATTCTGTTGACATTGATGTCATTCTAGCAGTTGCAGGCCGTCCGCTGCGCGGTTCCTTCTGAAAATGCCTTAAACTACCGAAAACAGCGTCTCCTTAAGCCTGCTGAAGTTTTGCAAACGTTTCTGTCGTACTGTGTCCAAGTTTGAAGCAGAACCGGATCGTACACCGTTGCTCGACCTTACTGTCACTCATCTTCAAACGCTTTACGAAACAAATCGTTACAGACAACGTACTGCCTCGCGAGCGATCCCACTCGCATTGAACGCCCATCGGATGTCGACCCGCTTTTCCTCCAAACGAGCAGCCCCCAGTGTTTCCAGAACTTTATTTACACATCTTGTATGTTCAAGTTATTTATTTATAGGTAATCATTTGAAACTGATAGTCTGTTATTATTAAATTAATCAATAAAAAAAGTTCTTATATATAGACGAGAGCATGTTTGACATTGTTCTTTAAATTCTAAAGGAATGTGCTAGAGAAAAATAATTAGAGCCCGTTTGATCTCTGAATAAATTGACATATTTAGTTATGAGCGTAGCCTACACAAAGCAATTTGCATTTCTATATATACATTTGAAACGACTAAAAATGTCACTGCTTCAAATTTATAAAGCAAACTATAGTATTTGTGTTCAAAAAATGCAACATCTAGAAAAAGGCATATAGCTGTCAAGTACAAATTTGTACAATATGTGGCAGATAAGTAATATGTTATTGTATCTGCAAGTAGATTCTTGATTATACTTTTGAAAAAAGTTTTAAAAAATGTGAAAATAAGAATGTGATACACATATATGGTTTAACTAGGTAGTTATCTGAGAATGGTATATAAAAATATTACCGTGTCTTACAGATATGAACCAGTGAATCACAAAAATAGGACGGGGTTTAATTGTAAACCAACTCGAAGGAGGTATGGGATTAATACAAAATGTGATCACTGTCTTTGGTAGCAGTGGGCTGATTAATAAAAGATTACATAACCCAGCTCCTGATCAACTTTGATTTACCAAATCCTAAAAAGATCAGTACCTTTTTCAAGCAGCCTTTTAGAATAAACCTGTTGTTGTACAAGTAACAACACTGTTCTTGTGTACTGTTTTCTGTCAAGACAATTCGAGCTTATAGCAGGCCATTTCCTACTTCGGTTACCTTGACACTTCATCACCGTTAAGCTTGTTAGCAATTTTGGTCAGAAGAATAGTGTTTATTAGTGTTTTCTTATAAAGTATAATTCAACTAATCAAGAGGTCGCTCGCGGGATTATGTAAAGGACGGCCAGGTGGAATCTCTACTAATTCCCCCTGCATTTCTGAAATAACCTAAAGCGCACTGCTTTGTGCATAGAATTCCTAAAGGAATATTTCAGCAAGGCAACGCAACATATCGTTCCTTCTTTGTTGGCTTTCTTTGAAGAGCGGAATGCTTCGATCTGTGAACTAGAATAAAACGAGCCTAGTACGAGCTATCACAATCTGATATGCAAACGCTATTCGACAAATACAATCAATTATCCATGTACGGAATGAACACACGTGATATTAATTTTTATTATTTAGGGATTGGTAGGTGGCTTTAAGGAATATTTTTTTAAATTACAAGGTTTTGTATTTATTTCGCCTAAGTATTGTGGCTTTTTTGGTTACTAATGTAATTAAGTAAGCAGAAGCAAAAAACTTTAAACATCTACTAAATGATCCCGATTTTAGAGAAGAACTTTTGACTAACACTTTTGGGCTACCTGTAGCATTCTAGAAGAAGAATAAAATATATTATGTGGTAATATAAAAATGTACTTACGATAAAAAGTTTCTTTTGTTAGAAAAACATGCAGAAAAAGATTTGTACGGGTATATCGATCGCTATTAAAACAACGTGACTTTTTGTTAAAAATTCTATTAAAACAAGCCATTAAATGAGACATGCCGCTACTAAAAACGACAAACCAAATATTTAGTTATCTATATGGTTGTTTAACAAATTTTATGGTTGTTTTAATAAAAGCAAACACGTTTAACAATTAAGTATCGGGTTACGAAAAAGCTTCTAATCTTATTGTTAGTTATATTTTTCCTTACTGAATATGACGTCAAGCCATCTTCAGATAACTTTTTTTTTAAGTTTCATATACTTTCGATTGTGACAGATATATATGAATACAAATAGTCGTCTTAAATATATGGTAATGATTAGGCTATGGTCCTTTCTAACTCCTCATATTTCTGACACATCCTTTCATTTTCATTACTTTCATTACTTGCTTGAGTTCTTAAAACATAACATTTCGAATGTGTTATGTAATTGCTTCCAATTTTAAAAGCAATAAGTATTTGAAAGTTTCAAATAGACTGATCCATGTACTGCCACAAATAGTGTAATATATCACAGCATGCATTGCCACGGCTGCACAGCGAACGTATTTAAGCATATACCAGTAAGTATCAGATAAAATTTATGTTACAGCTGATAGAAACTGGAAATTACAAACCCAAATATGTACTTTTTGTTATAGCTTATTGAGATTTTCATGATGTATTTTTTACATGATGTACAGAGAACGAATATATTTTTGTTGTCGCTGCTAGGTCCTTATTTGATTCAAACTATGTTTTAAGACTTATTTATGTATAATATAATAATACAGCAGAGCAAATTGTGAGACTATACGTCCTCTGTTGGGACAAGACCTACAAACTGAGAGGTTAAGGTACTCTGATATAGGACGATGCGGCAAGCACGCATTTTAGGCAACCGCATTATTACCCCTTGTTCGAAATGAACACAGGCACCTAATTATTTTTGTTAACTGAGTAGGCTACCCGCCAGGTATCAAAGAACTCCGGGAATGGAACCCAGGTCCGTCCGCATCGCAGATAAGCGCTTCAACTGCGCGACTACACTGCCGCTATAACAGAGTAATCAAAATATAAATAATAATCAATAATTAATTAGCATAATTTATAAACATATTGAAAAGCCTTATTAGTCAACTGAGCAACAGTCAAAATTTGATCGTGACAACACTTAGACTATAAGAGTTATTAGCTAATCTGAATATAATTGGAAAGATTAAGGTGAAGTGTACCTTAAAGTTGAATATTTATTTGAGATATACGTACTAAGTTGAATAACTGGTTCAAAAGTTCAAGAATAATTGTAATTTAAAAATGTCAAAAAAGTCAAGTTGACTTCATTGACGAAGAATAACATAAGCATGTGACAACTTAATTGAGGTTTTCAAACAATTTGTTTTCCAACTTTAACTACTCTTCATTTTATAAACTATATCTCATCAAAACAAAGACCCTTTTTAAATTTTGAAACAACTACTGTTGCTTTATTGTGAAACACGCACAATTAATAATAACAATTAACGAAGCAGAATCATGAGTTTATTTTACATACGGGAACTCATTTGTCCAGGTTATGACAGTTGTATACATAAAAGCAAGTTTATATGGAAACCAATTATTTCTCATCCTGTATGTAATTTAATATATATGTATTAGTGAATTTGGTAAGTGCAAAATGCAGTAGTAGAAACAATAAAGAATGCGCATTAAGAGATTCAAAATAGGGCGTACGGGATAGTACGTTACCAAAAATTTTACTGCTGCTACATAAATAAAAACAAATTTTTCTAAATAAACAAAAAATAAAAAACATATTTTGTAGCTACCATATATTAAGCAGTAATAAATAGTCAACAAGAACTAAAATTCTAGAATTCTAGGGAATAGATTTATTGCAAAAGATATTATGTTAAGTGCATGCTAAGAAGGGGTATATGGAAAAAAATGAGGTGTGAAAGTAGTAAGTCAAGAAAAAATGATAGAAAAGTGGTGTCATACGAAAGACATGACAATGAAAATATGTAGGTAGGAAAAATAAACATAATTCGGGACAAAAAATAAATTTCTAGCTGCACTGTTGTTTTAATATAGTTAAAAGCGTAAGGAATTTGTCTGCAGATATTGTTCTGTGAAACAAAGATTGTTTTGAGAAAACCGGTTTAATTGGGTGCTTAAATGTTTATTTCGCCTTAAACTTTACGGGTCATTTCAAGTGGACTTGATAATGATAATACTCATATGTAAGCGGAACTAGACATGAAATCAAAATTTACGTTTAAAACATGTAACCTTTAGTTGTGCTTGGGAGAGAATAGCAACATTATTTTTTAAACTTTAAAGAAAATAAATTAATTTTTAGAAATAATCATTTTATGTCTTAGATATATAAAAAAATAAATTTAACCAAGTTGGATTAACCACAAAAAGTATTGTTGTAATAACTGCGGATACGCAATAATTACGGCGCTTTATTTGGTTGTTACCGTTTACGTGTACTTGTTTGTTTTTCTTATTTTTATAAGATTGTATTTAATAAAATATTAAACATAAAATAATAAATGCCATACGAAAAGGAACAGATACTGTCTAAGATTGAATCATAACATTACAAATGTTCAATGCAAGCCATTCTGGTCACACGTCATGCACCTATACAATAGTCCAATTCGTTCGAGTATTTCGTTGTAGCAGTTCCCCGTTGAGTTTATTTAGATATTTTGAGGGTTGCGATTTGACTTTCCTAGCGTTAAGATCGGTGTCCCGTTCCGCTCGCTCGAAAGTACAAGTGTCAACGGCTATCGCGTGTTATCACCGCCTGCGGCTATTACTAGTGATAGTGCATTCCTTACAACAATTAATATTAGTAAGTACTAAATTCACTATAATAGAACCCCTGCGGAGGGGTTCCTGTAAATTATGAGCGCTAACGATAACAAAAGAAACAGTGGCGATTTATCGCCATCAGAATATGAACCGAATAAAAAATATTTGTTCGAGCCAAAAAACTTAATTACAAAAAACAAATTCTATTTAAATGAAAAACAAATCGAAAATGCTGGCAAAATTATCTATCAGGGCAAGCACGCCGCGGCAATCAACTCGATGGATACAGCTAATCTGCAGACGCAAGTCGCACCAGTACCCGTTGAAAAGAAAATAAAAATTCCACCTTTATATTTGCATAATGCTGATAAACTCAATTACCAGGAAATACTACAGGAACTAAAAGATAAAACCTCAACTGAATTTACAACAGTCCACAAAAACAATCAACTAAGATTAAATCTAACAAGCATAGAAGATTATCGATGTATGACAAAACACTACAGTGAAATGAAATTAAGTTATCACACTTTTAAGGACCCTAAAACAAATAATCTCTCGGTAATTATCCGGAATATTCCTGTATCACTGACGGAAAAAGAAATAGAAACCGAGTTAACAGCCTTAAAATACCCTATTAAAAAGATTGCGCGTTTGTATAACAAGAATAAATATCCAATCCCTCTTTGTGCGGTGGATCTTGAAAATACACAGGAAGGTAGGAAAATCTTTAGCTTAACAAGACTTAATTATTGCTTAATTGACGTTGAACTACGAAGAAAATCTTCAGAAATCCCGCAGTGTAAAAAATGTCAACTATATGGCCACACGCGCAACTACTGCTAATCTCTGCCACGATGTGTGAAATGCATAGGTAACCATCTATATGATAACTGCCCCAAAAAACCAAATGAGGAACCACAGTGTGTTAACTGTTTGGAAAAACACCCCGCAAACTATAGAGGATGCAGCTACTTCCTTAAGATAAAGCAGTCAACAAATAGCAACTACAGAACACCGAATAAGACATTTGCACAAGCAACCTTAAATAAGCAGGAGAGTCATGTAAACCAGCCGCCCTCACCTAGTCAACGCCAAGGACGTGCACCCCAAGCTAATGCCAACCAGGCGGGCGAATCTCAAAACGAAACTGACTTTGTCACAACAATATTAACAAAACTTGTTGAATTACTCATTCCACACCTAGAAAAACTAACGTCATTATTAGCATCTATACTTCCTACCTTGCTAACTAATGGACCCAAATAAAAAGCAAATAGTTACTAAATTAACCTTGACTAATTGGAATGCCAATGATCTAAAAATGCAACGCTCCATTTTTATTGATTTTATGACTCGTTATGACATAGATATCGCTTGTGTAACAGAAACGCACTTTATTAACACTGAAGCATTCCGCATCCCAGGATATTTAGTGCACCGAAAAGATAGAGTAGCTGATAAGGCCTCCGGGGGAGTAGCGATCATAGTAAAAAAAAAATTAAAACATCACCTACTTCATCTTGTTGATATAGAAAACTTAGAAGCTGTAGCCATACAAGTACACATGGGTAGTAACTGCCCCCTAAAATTAGTCTGTGCGTACAAACAACCCAATAAAAGACTATTAGACCTCGATATAGGTAAATTATTCAACAGCACGGAGCCTACGATGCTACTAGGTGATCTAAACGCAAAAAACACCACCTGGGGATGCCGAACTAGCAACCCTGAGGGTATAAGGCTACACAACATTACGGCGAACCATTGCATACTTATATCAGCACCTAATGAATTTACCTACTATCCGTATAGGGTTGACTATCAGCCTGACATTTTAGACGTTGTGCTACACAAGAATCTTCAAAAACCAATCCAACAAACAGTAACAAACGAACTAGACAACTTTTCAAAAAAAGCTAGACCAAAAACTAACCTGGACGGGACCGCTACAATCTCCTATGTGTATCGATGAAGCAATAACACAATATACGGTTGCAATACAAGAAAGCGCACAAGAAGCTACAACACCACGGAAACGAAGAAATATTGCTTCGCACAACATAACACCTGATTATATAATAAAACATAAGATCAAAAACAGATACAGAAGAGAATGGCAAAGGTCACGACTACCATACTATAAAACGTTGTATAACAAATTAAATCATTTAGTAAAACAAGAGCTAGATAACCTTCGAATAATAAGATACAATAGTTACCTTGAAGATATTCATCCCGGTGACTCCACTATGTGGAAGGCAACTAAAAGATTGCTAAGACAACCAAATGTTATTTATCCATTAGTAGATAACAACACGACCCACTCATCTGAAGAAGAAAAATCAGAAATATTGGCCGCGCACCTAGAAAGTCTTTACTCCAAATGCAGATGAACACGACCCCATACTTGCGACCCAAATAGCAAACACTTTAGCTGACTTTCATATACGGGAGACTACTGAAATAACCCCTGTGACTGCCCAAGAACTGAGGCTATACATACAGCGTCTTCCTAGGCGCAAGTCCCTGGACCAGACTTGATAAACAATGAAATATTAAAACACCTATCCAAAAAAGCAGTAGCCTACCTAACGTCAATTTGTAATGGCTGTATGAGGCTAGGTTACTTTCCACTACCTTGGCGAACTGCGAACATACTACCAATTTACAAAACTGGTAAAGACAAGCACAATCCTGATAGCTACCGACCTATTAGTTTACTACTACCCTAGCCAAACTTCTGGAAAAGGTGATACTCACTCGTCTGCAAGACTTTATACTCGAAAACGAAGTCATTCCGCCTCACCAGTTTGGGTTCAGACGGTCGCACTCAACAGCTCACCAACTTATTAGATTAACAGAACTCATTGAGAAAGGGTTTGAAGAAAAGAAATATACCGCAGCAATATTTCTAGATTTGGAAAGAGCCTTTGATAAGGTTTGGCTTGAAGGAATCCTGTATAAAATGATCAAGATAAACATCCCGGCTTATATAATAAAATTGTAAATTCCTTTCTCAACAACAGAACTTTCAGAGTAAGAATCAACGCAACGCTTTCTAGCATCAAAACAACAAAGGCAGGAGTACCTCAGGGAGCCTATTGGGTCCAACCTTATTCAACCTTTATGTACATGACTTGCCCACGGTAAACAATTCAACGCTAGCCATGTTTGCCGACGATACGGCGATACTAACGCAGGGCGCTACAATTGAAACAACAACAGAACGACTACAAAATGCAGTAAACATAACGTGTGACTGGTTTAAAAGTGGAAAATAAAAATCAATCCTACCAAATCGCAAGCAAAGATGTTTGCACTCAAACGTTACACCCATCTCCCAACAGTCAGACTAAACAATGATGATATACCATGGAACCCAAAGGATGCTGCAGTAAAGTACCTAGGAGTCCATTTACATACAAAACTCAACTGAGGGTATCACATAAATAAAAAAATTAATGAGTGCCACACAAGACTCATTCTATTGTACCCGCTGATCAACCGAAAATCCCATCTTAGATCTGAATGCTCATTATTGATCTATAAGGCGATCCTCCGCCCTATATTAACTTATGCATGCCCAGTTTGAAGTAACGCACCCAAAACATCATTGAAGAAACTTCAAACTATGCAGAACAAAGTGCTACGTCTTGCAATTAACTGCCCTTGGTTCATACGCAACAGCCAAATACATCAAGAGTTAAGTGTTCCACTAATCTCAGACTACATTCACAAGCTAACTAGTAACTTCTTTAAAAAATTAGTGATGTGTACAAGTGCAACTAAATTAAACCTTGGTCAAAAGAACGTACACTCTAGGATCAAGCGTAAGCTACCACAGGACCTACTCTAGATTAACTAGCTTTAAGTAACAGCAGAACTCAAATGTTGTAAGTCAGAGGTGTGAATGCACTCACTTAATCCTCTCTCAAAAATTAATGTACTCCTAGTCATAAGTTTATTCATGTAACATAGCCGTGTATTGCATCTTGTTTGTAGAGCCAGCTAATATATATTATAAAAAAAAAAAAGTTCCCCGTTGATCTGAATGTAGCCGTAATGCGGTTTATGAGCTAATACAATGTTCTTATGATGGCACGTTAACACAGCCTTTTCATAACGATGCAGAAATGTCAACTGTGATATTTTTGCATATTTCTCATTGATTAACATTTGATGACTTATAACATAACAGACTTATTGAGGTACTGAAGGGAATTGGACTACATGAATAATTCTTAAAGAATTATCGCCAATTTAGACTGGTACCAAACATCATCCATACCCATTCAATGAGAAGAATCGGAAAATATTCTGATAAAGTGAGGGATTTCACAAGCTTTCGTGTTATCGCCGCTACTGTTTAAAGTATACTCGGAGAAAATTTTCTAAGAGATTTTAGAAGACATCAGCGGTAAATTAACGACGTAATAAGATATGCCGATGTTACAATAATATTTGTGTAAAGCCTCAAGAGTCTTCATAAGATTATGGATTGGATGGTGGAAGTTAATCATAGATATGGGCTTTAGTTGAACTTAAAAAAACAAACAAAATATATGGTGGTGTCAAAAAAAACAACTATGCTAAATTTAAAATACCAATTAATCATAAATAACCAACAAATAGAATGAGCATAGACGTATGCTTGTCTTAAGTCAATAATTAGTGAATCATGAGATCGTTCACTAGAGATCAAATATCAAATAGAAAAATGACTGAATATTTTTCTACAAGGTTAGAAGCGTTTGAAATAGGGTTGTACCAACGCATCTTGAAAATTACGCGGACAGACCATGTTTCAGCCAAATTATCTTAGAAAAATAGTTAAGAATAATAAACTGCTCCTACTAATGAAGGTTGAAATATATGTGACATATTACGAGAAACAACCAGCGCTATGTTGTTATTACAACTGATTTTCAGGACAAATTAGAATGCAAAAGAGAACTTGGAAGAAAAAGGATGTTATGGCTGAAAAACATACGTGTATGGTTCAATAAACAGTTGGGACTTTTTGAACTGCCATGGACAAAGTACGCACTGCCATAATGATTGATAACATTCGTAAAGGAGAAGCACCACAAGAGGTAGAATTGGTTGTTTGGTGATCACCTTAAATTTTGTAAGGTGGCAACATAATCTGTTTGGTGATGTTACGACTAGCAAGTTTCACTCTTTAAATTTAAGGCCAAATTTTAACTAAAAGCGACGCACATTTACGTTCTATAAACGTTTACAGCGAGTATTGGAGTAGTTGCTTCAAAAATAACAAAATGAGTTCCAAAGAAGTATATAGCTGCCCAAATCAGTACTGAATTGGTTGTAGTTTGCAAGGTTTGTGTACTAACGTTGAAGACTAAGTAAATGAGTTCAAATGTGCCCGAATATGCACCGAAGATGAAGCGTGGTTTCTTACATTCTCAGTTGAGGCCACTAAAATTGATATCGTTGAAAAAACACATATTATTGTTATGGAATATCTTAATTACCTATAAAAATTTGTGAGCTGTAACAGTAATTAAAGCAGCACACAACAAATATTGAAGATGTGCAATTTTCTCAAGAAATCATTCTGGTAGGTGATTTTGAACGTAAAAATAACAAGAGGAACTTATAATGTTATTGGGCCGCTTGAAAAAAAACCCAAACAAAAGCTGTTAAGGTTGGCTCTTCCAAATAACTCATTGGCCAACAAATTAATTGTTCTGTCAGAATTACATAAATCGGGCTTTTAATTTAATTCCTAGTTTACGTTATCCTCCGAGCTCGATTCCGTGCAGCTTTCTCTTACCCTAAAACTCGAAAATTGGATTCGCTGGGAAGATATTTTATATATGAATAAGAAAATCGTCGCTGACATCGTGTGTTTCGTAAACCTTAACAGAAAAAATAAGAAACTGGTCGAAGTGTATCGCCCTGAAAGGAAAATGTTGGGAGGTAAAATAATTTTCTTCCAAAATCGGTGATGTAAACTTTCCGCTTTTTTTTTTGTTTTACAGTCGACAACTCTGATACTTCAACAAATATCATATACGATTCTTCTGATTAGTAAATATGGAATGTTATGCAAAAACAGCGAATTATTACTGTTAAAATTTTTGCGAAGACGATGTGAGAACTTGTGGAATTTTTGGTAAAAATAGTGGATCGAATGAATCAACTACCCGAAGATTGATTACAAAATTTGATGAAACCGGATCGGCAATGGCTGCAAAATCTTGTATCAAGGTGGGATAAGGTCTCGTGAGAATATTGCCATGGTTGAACTGTCGCTGCAAATCCAAAACATCGACTCGGTATCGTACACAACAATTGGACATTTCGATAAACTTCCTTCGACGAATGTTCACTAAAAACCTGCATCTTTATGCGGATAAAGTTCAACTGACGCAAGTGTATGTATATCAATTGGTTTTTAGAGCACTATGAAGTAGATTTTTAAATTAGCCGAAAAATTACCTTTGAAAATGAGGCGCATTTTGAACTAGTGTCGCATTTAGAGTTCGGAAAATCTTCACATAACTTATGAAAAACAAATACAATGAATCACTCTTTGGTCTGGATTTTGGATAGGTAGCATGATAGGTCCATGCATCTTATTTAGTTATATGATAACTCAGTTTTTTTGGCATTAACTGAATAACATAGGTCTGGAACAAAGTGGTTCCAGCAGAACAGTGCTACTTGCCATATAGATTGAGCAACGGTCGATGTATTGCACCAACAATTTTCTGGTGGCCTAATTTAATGAAATTTTCGCATCAATTGACCAGCAGGAGCTTGTGATTTAGTTAACTGTGCGATTTCTTTCTGTATGGTCACCTGAAATCTAATATTTTCGCTAGTAATCTACATCGATGAAATTGATCAGAACTTGTGTGAAATTGTAATCGAAAATTTTTGGAAAAGAACCAATATTTGCAGGCGAAGTCGATGTGGCCATTTTCAGGTATAATTTTCCTCATTAAGCTGACATTGTGTACCTTTGTGCTTGATAAAAATTATAGAATTTAAAGATCATTTTATGTAAAATTTAAATCGGGCTTTTAATTTGGGCCACCCTTTATATAAAGAGGGAGTATTTTTAATTTAATTGTTAGCAATATAGATTTTTCCAACCTGCATTCTATCTAAGAATCTTAAAGGATTAGAGTAACCTCATTTATGCTCCTCAGGTAATTAATCGAGATGTGCGTGCTTTATATAATAATCAGGTTATTTCAAATTATTTTAAGATAATTACAATTGTCCTATGATTCATGGTAATGGGTTTACCTCAAATACTTACAAGATGAGTGAGTGTATTTGACTCTTAATAAATATAATTATTTAGCCAATCAGACTTTAGGATTTACGTGTTCACAGCGATACAAGTAAACAGTTTTATTTAAATAAATTAAAAAAATCTTTAAAGGAATTAGTCGATGCATTGTTAACTAGAAATAGACATTTATTGGAGACTGTTTTGCTTCCTTAATAATAAATTTTTAATTATAATATTTTAGTTTGCAGGCTAGTAGTGTTAGTTTATTATAACTTCTAAACCAATTTAACACATGATGTGTAGAACTTAAGTGGAACACCAGTAAAATAACCATTTCAATTTAAGATAAACTTTTCTTGTTATTCTTCCCCATCCCTTGTATCCTATTTAGGTGTAAGATAAATCCAAGATGCCTTTTTTCCTTTACATTAATTTTTGTTGTTATCCCACAGTCATAAGAGATTAAAGAGTTAAATAAAATATCTACTTATGCTTCATACACAGATAATTTTAAGATATTAAAATTGCATATCTTATAGATTACCTTAAAATTAGTGGAATTGTTGCTTAGTGCAATATTATGCAGACTACTGTTTATACAAATTTTTTAAATTATTGAAAATTTTAAAAATAGACAATTGATAAAATAGAATTAGGAATTAAATGGAAGAAGTTTGCAAAAATATTTTTTATTGCAGTTTGAATTTTTTCATTTCATATATAAAAGAAAAAATCTATTTTTGTAATTCAAAAACACGAAAATAGAGTAACAACATTTTACTTAACTCGGCTAAATACATGGGTACCAATTTTTAGTTTGATGCTATGTTGCAAAAATCATACGATAATGAAACTAATGAAGTACCTGAAAGCTTGAATCAATTATTGAATGAAAGTCCCAACAATAAACATATAATCGAGATATTAAGCTAAAACAAAATAACTATTTAATTAAGTTAAACGTTTCCATACTTTGATATTGGCTACTGTTTAAATTTTTTATTTTGTTAAGGCTTCTTATCACATTATACATTATTTTTTTAATATTCATTAGAAGTACGTATTCGATATTCACGTAGGTGTTGTAGATTTAATTTGTTCGAAACAATGTTTAAAGAAATTTGTCAGATAAAAGATGACTTCGGTTAAAGGAGGACTGTATTAGTGTGTCTGGCCAAATGATTGTTGTAGATAAATTCTCTAATGGACCTCATATCATCTTTTTATTAACTTTTGACATGAAGACGATACCTGATGTCATTGTTATCAGTTATTTTAATTCCCAAGCTTAATAATTAAACAAAAACTTTAACAAACTGAAAGCATATTCATATTAGATTTATTAGTGGTATTTGCTTTAAATAGCAGAAAATAAACAAATCATGTTATTACCTTACCTCTAATTATTTAGTTAACAAAGTCTATAAACATTTTCAAAATAAGAAATTAAACTTTAGATAACAGTCTCTTATAATTAGATGGTTGTATATAATTTAAAAGTCCCCAAAGAAATGATGTGCAATAAATACAAGGGTAATCCCAAAAATAAGGTTTCTAAAGCGCTGGGGCCGCAGAGAAACTTCTCGCGGGGCTGTTGGCCACACTGCTGTGTTTGTTGCTTTCCCCACTCTCAAGAAAACCATCGTTTAGCCTGCGGGAACGCTCAGTTTTGGCTCGCCAGGCCTTCGTAATGGCGCTCCCGCTTGCGGCTACTGCTAAGTGCGAAGTTTGCGCAATTATTCAGTTTTTGAACGCAAAAGGCGTTAAACCAATCGAAATTCATCGCTAATTGACTGAAGTGCATGGAGAGTGGTGTAGGGAGTTTACAGGTAGTCACATGAAAATTCACGGTAAAGAAAAATGCGGAAGTCCGTCAATTCTCGACGAGACAGTCGCGAAGGTTGATCAAATCATACTTAAAGATGGGAGGATCACTCTCGATCTCTGCATTTTGGTTTCTTAGATTTCTCGAAGTACCGTTCATACAGGACTTTGATTGAAAAGCTTTAAAATTTATTGGAAATAAACATTTTTTCTATGTTTAAAAACTGGGAGACCTTATTTTTGGGATTATTTTCGTAACATAGTAAAACCATTCACATAAATCAAATTAATGTATACTAAATATAACTCCACACTAATTCCCAGAATGTTACGATAGCCAAACAATTTTCATTTGAAGTCGAGAATTTTGTACTTACATCATGGACCAAAAAATTATAACGGTTAAGCACGTGGCTATTATAGAATACCTTTCGTTTGCAATGAGGAGTTATACACCTTTTCGTGTCATATGGAAATGAAGCAATTGCTGCATGTAACGTTGCGTTGTTTTAAAAAAGGTAACTAAGAAGTATTAAGAAAGTACAATCGAGATTGGTGCTATAAGTTTTTTAGACAGTTTGTATTTGGCTTAGGTAGTTTGGAGATGATAATGGTCCGAACAATGGTACATAATCTCATAAAGCTCGAATACATTAATCACTCTGAAGTATGGATTTCGCATCAGTTGGCAGAGAGCAGGCTTCTTAACCGTGTTTTTATGGGTGATTTTGCTTGTTCAGAGAAACGAGTCTTGGATCTTCTATAAAAATGTTAACCGTAAATGTTTTTTGTCTAAAAAGTCTTTAACGATAACAAGGCCCATTTTTATGCGAAAAAAGTGTTTAAAAAAAGGTTTATTTGATGGGATTGGGTGTCATTGATTACCTACGTGGGGAATCAACATAAACCGAATTTATTATTTTCTTTTAATTTGTTAAAGTATCATAAAGATATAAAACATACAAAATTATTTTTCTACATAACTATCTAACTTTTAGAGCAGTTTAAATAAATAATAATCTCAGGACGCTAGTCCGAAAGACAGGGGTCTAATGTAGTCCAGAACAAATTCTTAATCTTTTGTTGAATTAGGGCAGCTGTACGGGACCGGACGTAGTTGGGACACTTTTTGAACCCCAAGATCGTTATTCATGGTTGCTTAAGTACTACCGTAACATATTTCGACATCATAAGCGATTTTGTTTACGTTAATATCACTAGCGAAATTTGAGGTTTCTGGGTCCAGCCCTAACCCAGTCCTCTTGATGTGACCTGACGTGGATGTTGGATGGCCGCATAGACCGTCTTCGTGCCACCTCGCGGAGGAGTTAAGATCTTTGAGTGCTTGTGATGGGCGCCTTTGTCAATGTTGTAATTATAAAGGCTACAGACGGTGGAATTACTGTGATCGTGTATGATGTCATACAGATCTTGAGCGCTGAGGGAGATGAACTGGACCATGTTTAAGCTTTAGCATCGCGGTGGAGGTCGTGGTTTCTCACAAACCACGTAACGTCAAAGATGGATCTTAAGGTCCGAATTTGGGTGATTTGGAACTTGTTTATATGTGTTTTTACGGTCCAGCCTTAAACTGGAACCTTTTTGCTTTGGTGGGCGGCCTATTATTGTAAACTTTCTGTCCAGAATCACCCTAAGGTAGGCGGTCTTCTTCTTCCGGAGTATTTTTCTTCTAAATATTTTGAGGTTTGCCAGTTTATCTCGTCAGTGAAGTAGTTTTTTGATGGAAAACAGTACTGCCGAGCGAGAGGAATCACTGGACAAGTTTAACCATCGCTAGTGGAATTGAGTAAAAGCCATGTTGCACCTAGATGTTGTGCCACGCTTTGGTCAAGATGAAAAAGATATACTCGTGGTTTGCTTTTTGGCATAACTCGCTGATGTATTCCACTACCTTTAGAATTTAGAGGGTATGGAGTGGCTAGAGCGGAATCTAAACCAACTTTCCGGAGCCAGTTTATGGTCTTCGATAGCTGCCTTTAGAAATAATTTCAGCAACTATATAAATAAAACAATATAAATATTTTCCTCAGTTATTCTGATCCTCAACGACGTGGGCACTTTTTGTTCTTAACTGTTTTTAGTTTTTGTAAAAATTATTCATCCTATGCATACACTTAGATGTCATCCCTTAACTGTCCTACGACGTGAGAAATCTGATAACAATCTGTTGCGCAACAGACAAAAGTACCTTTTGCTCTGACATCGTGATATTACCTCTACCCTACGGGGAAACCTCCTTTAGACATGCCTACCTACAACGTTTAGAAATAATAAACTATTGATGGTATGTAACATAAAATGAATGATGTTGAGTATGTATTACTTACTAATAAAACGAAGAAATTTGTGAGGCATCTTTATAGAAATATTAATTTAAACGGCTTCTAAGTACATTAAAGAAGCCAATTGATGTATGAGCTTTAAGACTTAAAAATCTTATTTTGGAACATTTTACAAAAAAAAAAACTGTATACTAGGAGTGAATAAAACCGAATTGCATCGAATCATTTTCGTAAATTACAAGTGCATTGCGTAATACAGCTAATTATTTACAAGAGAATTACGCTAGAGGGCGCATTGAGATAGAATTTTGTGCCATCTAGGCGGAAAACTACACAAGATATTACAATTCAGATTCGTAATCTGCATGCTTGATTTAGTGTATATAGTGAATTTCATGGTTCTGACTAAAAGTTTACAACTTTTACTTGTGCGCCCTGTAGCGGCTATATCATTTTTTGAAAAATTTTCAAACTTTGTTAAAATTAACCTTCATTAGCCTCATATCCTCGAAATATGGTTGAACAATATTGGTGACACCGTGGTCAACTAGAAGGTCAAATTTGAGATTTTCTCCATAGAGCTCATGTTATAAAAATCACCTTTTTTACTTTTGGAATAGCCAGAAATAGATTAATAAAGGGTCAATAAGGACTATGGATTAAGCCAATAAAATTTATTAGTCTTTAAGGTCTTGTAGCCCCTAGCTCTTTTGAACCTAACAGTCATGAGCATGGAAACATTTAAAAAAAAAACTAAAGTATTGAGCAGGTTTGTAATGGTTTACTGTTATATTTCTGTCATTTTATATGAAAGGGAGCCTTAGATCTGTATAAATGTTATCTTGAAGAGTTTTAAATGGGCGTTCACAGACAATATAAGGAGAAATTGATTGTAGGAGTTACTAATATGAAAATAACAAACACGAGTAAGGATGAAGAATGATACCAACACTGGAATTATGGGAAAACTGATATATTTCGGAAATACATATACAGATGTCTGAATGATTCTGCTGAAGAATAAATTGTATTTGATACATAGAAAATGTCCTGGAGAACCTACTATGACAAAGGCAGATAATGTAGTAAGAGGTCAACCATAGAACTTTAGTTGATTCTGAAAAACGTATAAGAGAAGAAGGTAAGGAATAGTACTTAACATTTGGCAAAGTAGTAAATAAACAAATAAAAAAGGGGCACTGGAAAAAGACAATAGCGATTTTGTCAAATAAAAAGCGCATACTAGAAAGTACCAGAAAAAAATGATAGCAAATATTGGAGTAATTGATTTAGTCCGCTAAGAAGAAATATTTGTGAATCAAATAGCAATGCAGAAAATCTAATTGACTAGGCAGTAAGATTTGTAATTTTTATTTTATTTTTAAAGGTTTATGGTTTTCAGAATTATCTAACAGATATTATGAATTACTTTTATTTAAAAAAATATTACATATTATCCATTGTTATTAAGGGGTAAATTAATTGTAAAATCATCAAACAATGTTTGAATATTTATTAGTTTATTTGAAAATGTGACATCAAACACAATTGCCACTTGTGTATTCAAATGCGCGCGTGTTGATAAGAGTATTTATCCCGTTATATTTTTAATGTTATCAGTGTCATATTGGCTTACAAGTTTGCATACATACTTAATCTGTTTGAGCTGTGGCCAAAGGTTCAAAATATATTATTAAATGTGATATAAGAAGGAATATTATGCAATGCTTTTGTAAAATCACAATTGGGCCGATTATTTTAAATACATTAGTCACGCTAGAAATCTCTTGATAATAGCTATGCCAAATGGTTAAATATATTGGTGTAACTTAACTAATACATAAAACAGTAGTTTAAAAATCGATGTCACTTTAATGCTAGTACATTTGTTTTTCAAATATGTCTTAATTCTATCCATTTATAAAAATTTTATTGTATAATAAAAAACTGATAAAAACAGTATTTCCTTTGTCATTTTGTTCAAGTTTAATTGATAAATTAAGGCACAGATGCTATTAGAACACCATTCGAAAAATGCATTTTGAAAATGGTTTCCCCGTTTCACATGAAGGTTTTTTTAACTTGAATGATCCTCCACGTTTTGAAAAACTAATCTGCAAGAACTCGTTAAGTAACTCGTGAATTGGAAGCTGTAATGAGTTCTTACTAACTAACGCTATGGGAAAAATCAGTTGTGAGTGAATACAATAAATTTGTTTCCTTACTTATTATCCTTTATTTGGATTATTAGAATAAAAAGAACGAAACTACAAAATCTGCTTATGTTATGCATCTGTTGAACTAACGAAGGGACTATAACCATCGTTTCCAATGTTTATCATTACAAATTCCGCCACTTTGAGTGCATAATTTAAGAAAAATAACCAAAAACCGTAATCAAGTGATTACAGCAGTATAATGTGTTTGCATACTGATAACATTGCAAGTAACTATTTGTATGCTCTCTTTGGCAGTTATTCCACCCCATTTTTTAATTTTGTTTTATTAGATTTTTATCTTTTCCAACCTTCATCCGACAATATCTGTGAAAGACCATTTAATAATAACGGCGCTTTTTAAAATTAGTTTCAACTATTGATTTGTCCGAAAAGGTCATGTTAAATGTTAAGCAAAATTTTTATGTGTCGATGTTTATTTATCCAATTATGTATTTGTTTTATTCAACTATCTTTCTACAACTTTCGTGCAACTTGAAGATTTTATCCTTCCAGAACTTCTCAGATTTCTGGGTAAAAAACTTCTCAAGGTAGTTTTTATGACTTCCAAAGAGTTGAAGCTCTTGTAGATAAAAAAATTTCGCGCACTCAAATAAGTGAAAATCTGAAGGTGTATGTATAGTGAATATGGCGCGTAGGGATACACATTCCAGCCAAGCTCCAACAATTTTTGTCAGTCACTCAAAGAGACATGTGATCTAGCATGACTATCTTAGGATGGAAACCAGCTTTGGTGGTAGCTAATGGTGGTTCAATTCGCTTACCTCAGGACCTTTTTGCTCAATACTGTTGTAAATGATTAATTTTTTATTGGCCGTTTATCAATTGCTTTAAAAACGGTGCGTTTTCGTTGCGTTTGTACAGCGCGTCACAAAAATAAGCAATCTCTTAAATTTTTCTCGGTCAAATTGTACGGAATCCAAACGATTTATTTTTGCTCTTGGACAGTGGTTATTCTCGATCAGTGTCTTGATTTGCTCATCGTCAGTCTACTCAAGTGTTGTTGGCCTTTAAGGTCGAAATCACCAACTCCAAACTTAACGATCACTTTTGAACAGTTCCTTCAGCCAAAAATCTTTTTCCGTAAACAGCACATTTCTGTTTTATTTTTCCGGTAATAGAAAAGCATTAAATGTATAAAATGCATTTTGTTTTCTCTTATCTTCAAAAGGGTACAAGAATGACACAAATCAATTTATTGCATTGAAATGTTACCTTTGAGAATACGTGCACAAATCATGCGTTTTCTACAACTGTGACATATTCATACATTTTTCCAGTGCCATCTAGTGAACTTTCCGGACAACCTAATATTTATGGATAAGTATTTCAATTTCTTCAGGCATGAATTAAAAAAAACGTTAAAATATTGGGAATAAGCCATAAACAATGCAGAAGAATTTACTAGTGATTAAAATATGCATCATCTCTAAAAAAATTAAACTCATTAAATAGCTGCAAATGCGTGCATTAACTTATTAGTCTATTAATTAATGTAAATTTAATTATGAATTATTAATTTAAATAACTGATTTGCCGTTGGACAGTTAGTTATATTATTTTAAATTATTTTGTAAAAATTTAAAATTAATGAATACGCACAAACCACATTAATGTTCCAATTCCAACAATATGTTTAATTGCTCATTTGCTAAAAAACACATTCCAGAATTCCATATTTGATAAAGATGTGTTCCAAATGATTACGCATACAATAGTAAATAATGTCTTGCATGAAATCCGCATTTCATTGTTGAAACAATATGAAATGTTTCGCACAGACGCGTCACAACGTGAAGTGTTGGTGCACTAATTAGCAAGTGCTACTAATCACGAAGAACGGTACGGAACTTTAGAATTGTTCTTGGTAGTGTCTGATTTCGTTTTCCTGGGGCATCTCATAATTAGAGGCTTAGCTGATCACCCCCTGTATCAAGGATTAACGAGGGGAAGAACGTGTAACTTTGTATTAGATAATTTTCGTCCATCATTATATGTAACTTGATCTCTTTATAAAATTCATGGCACTGTAACAGGTTTTTTGCCCTCTGTGTTATTATGTAGCGGAAGTATAGACTGAACCTAACTATATTTGGAAAGAGCCCTTTATCTTATTGACATAGAGTCTGATAATAATGACTTCAGTTCCATTATTGGTATAAATATCAACTTTTACTCTTTAATTTCATTTCTAAACTTGTGGTCCAAGACGGCTACAAGTTGAGAAGACGGACATTGTCCGATTCCATTTTACAAGTAACTCTGCTATCAAATATTTTTTTGATCTTTAGTTGATATCTATTTACAAAATACCTAGCTTGTAACATGTGGATTGTTGTTTTAGACCTTGCCTGTTTTACTTGTTGCTATAGTACTAGTCATGATTTTACATTTTTGTATCTGAAAATAATACTTGATGGTATAACGGCACTAAGAGGTATGAAAATGAAGAAAAAGAAGAATCTGAAAATATACTTAGTAATGTTCGTTTTCCTCTTATTATGATTTTTTTTCCTATCGCTGATTTTCTTTTATACTCACACTGTTCGATTGCAAATAATTTTTTCTATTTTCTGGAATGTGTTGTATAGATCAGATAATTGTAGAGTGCTATCAGTATGAAAGGTCAAACGTAAAATTTATTAAAACTTTTGTTTTACACCATTTTTGTAATATCTTATTGATACCTGATATTTTTTTAAGTCAAAATCAATGTTTAGTTAGTTCTTTATCAATCACATGCCCCAATTCTATTACAACGCTGTTGTTACCTGAACGTCTCATTTTTTAGGATTATTGCAATTTACTTTTTGTCTTACTACAATTACTTTTTACTTTACATTTCTTCTTATCTTAAATGTTACTAACGAAGATAATCGGATGACAGTCGGTTCCCAGTATAGAATAGGGAGCCAAGGGCTATCGGGCTGTCACCAGAGGCTTCTAGGTGATCTTCCCATTCAAGGTAGCAAAGAAGTAACGTATCTCTTTTATCAAAAGTATTTTTTTCTGAGTCTGAGTCTATCCAAGTGTTCGTGAAGAATAAGACAGCTGAACTTTTCTCGGCATTTACTCCCAAATCCCATGTGCTGCATCAGTCGTCTAGCAAGTCCACCTATTTCTTCTGCACTTTTGTCAGCTTTTCGCTAACATTTAAATGAGAAAAATGGCAACATCCATAATTATGCGGGCGTATCTGTAAAATAGTATCTTACAACAAGAAAATTTAAAAAATAAGATGACAAACAAGAAGATGGGTTAATACTTTTTTTATGAGAAATAGAAATAAATCGGGTCCATTTTATAACACCATGAACTATCAGAGATCTTTAGATTACTAGATGACATTATTGTTAATTCTAGCATAAAATTAAACAATTTTAAATATATATTAATAATAATTTCACTTGTATGCGAAACAGGAAATTAGATAATAGATAATCAACGTAAAAATATGAACAATGCAATTAAAATAGAATTATGGGCATAATTATTGTGAAAACGAAAAATCTGATAAACAAGTGTAGTAATAAAAAAGGACGAACCTAATACAGGTGAAAAATAAAATAGATTTTAACAAAAATTAATAAGGGGATACGGATTTTAAAAGTATAATATTATAAAATGAATAAAACTCGAAAATAGAGATTACGAAAACAAATCATTGCACACAATAATTTTCATCTTAAAGGGATGTAAGTATTATTGCTTTGAAAAGCACCCTCAAAATTGATTCATTTTTTAAACATGATTTTTTCAAAATTTTTAATATTTCCCATGTAGATCAAATTTCAATTCTAAGAACGCGACAAAGGTGACAAATTCATCGATACCATAAATACATAAATTGCGGTGTCGTATTTTAATTACATACTTTGGGCACTTATCTTATTATAAACCTACAATGTACGTAGTAAGACTAGAATGGATATCATTCAATACGAATCAACAGTACTCTTTAAATGATTCTAACTAAAATTTGTGCCGGATTAATTGGTGCACTTTTGTGTTAACGCAACTAATCAGGTCTTGTATTGGGTAACTGAGTTTGCTACTGATATCCATATTTTTAAAGTTTTTGATTCGCTTAGTGCTTCTCAATTTTTGCTTTACAAATACTCCATAAGTTTCCTCTGAGCGTAACTCTGAACAATTTTACGGATCTGCTAATTTCTAATGTCGATTTAAAATCGTGGCATGAAGGAAGAGTCAATTAGAAAACCATGGAAACTTGTCTTATAAACAACAGACGACATTCTTTAGTATAGTATACGATGATGTATTACTACTTAATATGAAATTTCTATTTAGTTGACCTTTTTAAAAATTACGACTATATTTTCCTCTAAACTTTCCATATACGCTTTTCTTATTTGTAGTTGTTTAAAATTCTTGTCATTGTAGTTGTTGGGTGTATATTACCACATATGTTACATCTCCTATTACCACACATGTGTATATATATAGTTATAATTTGATCCTAGAGCTTACGAATGCACCTTATTTCAGTTTTGCAATTAATTACAAAAAAGTTATACAACAAAATGCAAAAAACAGATAACCTTGATGCACAATATTTGATGGATCACTTTTCTTTTGTTAGGCGAAATTTATTAGTTCGATGCCATTTCATGTATTTTTTACGAATAGTGATTTATAATGCATGACTTAAAGAACAAGTAAAATCGGGAGAAATGTTGACACCTACTTTATACTAATTTTATCATTTTCTATAGAAGTAATATTGTCTAGCTTTTAACTGTTTAATTCATTATTTTTACCAAAATAAGAGGAAAAGTCCCACACAGTAATCACACTCTGTCTGATTTTCATTGGAATAATAGGTTTTTACTAAATATTAAACCAACATCAAATCTTTAACATTTTATGAATATTTATTCTGTTGATTTGTTAGTATAACACTATGAGGAATAATAACTAAATGAAGTTTTTCTGAAAACAAGAAAATAGTTTCATCCAAAGTTTGTGTATCGTACTACGTGCATACAATCTGGAAATGAAATTTTTTGTTACCATATGGTAATAGTAAGGCTCTAACGCTCCGCATGGAAGGACGGCCTGCGAACTGAGAGGTTAAGGTTCTTATATGTCCGCCACTGCGACTGGCAAGCATCGCACCTTAGAGGATCACCATTATTACCCCTTGTTCGAGGTGAATAGGTCTGTATGGAAATGAAACTTTAAAATGATTTGCATATTTAAATGGCAGTTAGTCCAACAAAAGCATTGGGTTGATATTTCAAATTAATGCAATAATGTACATGTGGTGTAAAGAAAATGCCTATTGAAATGCATTTTAATATACTTTGCAAGTTACAACTCGGTTGATCTCATGCAGGCGAAGCAAGTGGTATCATTTTATATTGAGTGCTCTTTTGGAAAGAAATGTGAAGAGTGAAAAGTCGGTAAATGAGTACGAGGTGCATTTAACATAACATCTCTGATTTTTTTCTCAGGACTGGGAACAAATAGAAACATGCGGTTTGTTTCAAACCACGCACGCAATCTTTGTGTATGCGTGACAGATGGCAGCACTTCACGGCACACAAGACTGTTTTTGATGCTTAAAATGGCAACGTTTTCATTAGAAGAACGGCGTGTAATCAATCGTTTTCTCCATTTGCGTGGTGTGACACCGATTGAAATTCATCGCCAGTTGAGTGAGACATGTGATGATGGTGTTATGGATGTGTCTAATGTGCGTTTGTGCGTGCGACAGTTCCAAGAAGGCAGAACGTCGTGTAACAACAAACCAAGATAATCTCGGCGTCGCACCAGCCGGTCTGACTGACGACATGATCAAGTGAGTGGAAAACTTTTTTTGGAGGATCGCCGAATGAGTGTGGAACACATCGCCTCCAAATTTGGTATTTTCGTGGGATCTGTGCACACTATTCTGCATGAAAACCTGAAAATTCCACTAAGACAAAGCACCAGCGCATCGAGCGAACGCGACGTAGGAGTTTCTTCGTGACAAGATTGAAGTCATTTCTCAAGCTCCCTATTCACTTAACCTGACTCCTAGCGACTTTTGGCTTTTTCCAACGATAAAAGACACTGACCGTGGTCGCAAATTTACTATTCGTGCCTCTATTGCGTCAGCGATTTTCCAGTGGTCAAAGAAGACTCCGAAAGAAGTGTTCGCAGCGGCCATGGAATTATAGCGTCGACGTTATGTGAAAAATGTGTGCGGCGGCAGGGAGATTACGTCGAGAAGTGACACAAGTTTCACGATTTTCGTGTGATTAGTTTGTGAGGAAAAAAATCGGAGGCGTTATAACTTGAATGCACCTCGTATTACAGCGGCAGCGATATGAAGTCCAATTGAGGAAAGAGAGAGTAACTTCGGCAAAGGATGATCAACCGATAGTGCGATTATTTGAAAAAAAATAAGCTTAACACTTCATAAAACTTGTTTATAACGAACATTTAGAAGCTCTTAATATTATATGGTAAAGTATGGTCATGAAACCGTTACTTACCGAAAAGCACTTGGAAAACAACGTTTGCGGGCAGAGGAAAACTTTTCAAACATTTCATGGAGCCGATAATCAACCTTGTTCCAATAAGATAACAACCCTAAACATTGCAGTCGACTATAAAAACTTGAAATAAAAAAAATGGAATTGATAAATTGGATTCGTCGTTGTAATATTTTGATGCCAAAGTAATCGAAAATATCTTTTTTTGTATCAAACACAGACTAAGAGGTAAAAACACATTAACTATTAGAAAATTATAAATATAAATCTAAATACCCATTTCGAACGGAGTTGATACTACAATATTATGAATTGTGCCAAGTAACACAGCAAACTTTGTAGCTATCAAACGCAACCTTGATTCTCCCGTGCAATATCGTCTTTCGCGGCAGTAAACTTATCAGTTGTGACCATATGCACTTGCCCAAAACGTGGATTGTGGATCGTTTGCTCCTCTCCTCAGTGGTGTCTTCGATGTACATTTCTCATCATACGCGGTATTCATACTTCGCCTTACAGCCACTCACTGTCAAAAATTGAATCACAGCTCGATGGTCCATTTTTAACCGATTCGAAATCACTGCTACTTTTGCCTAGAATCAGCACAATTAAACAACGCGTGTTAACTGTGCGTCTAAATAAATTTCAGTTTATCATACTTGGTAAATTATTTCTTATGGTAAAATTGATAGAGGGGGGGGGAGTCGTAATAAGATAAGTAGCTAATACAAATCTTAATGCTCGCTAAGGAGGTTATGGGGACAATAAAGAAAGGCACATATGAGCACCACTAGTAACTATAGAGTAGACGAATATGAAAAGTAAGTGGCTGTTGAGAAAGGGTCTTAAAGTTTGAAATTAATCCGCGATCGTTGATTAAATATAGTACTCAAATGATGCCACCAAATGATAGGTGGTAAGCAGCAACTACGAGAACCTTAACTAATGTTCATTTCGACAATCGAAGTAAACGAATTGATGAAAAAAATTCATTAACAGGAATACCGCGCACTTAATAGTAGAACATGGTGATTGTTACTCGTATTTCGTAAATATAGGAAAATTAGAGGGAGAAGAAGTCAGTTGAGAGTACAGCAAACGTCAGAACGTGTTACACGTATCTTTTGGGCTTGCTGGAGGAAGAACAAGAAATAATCAAAAGAGCAGAATTCGCAGAGGCGATTGATCACTTTTGATTGATGGACAATAGACAATTGATACTAGACACTAGGTTGTACTTATTAAACGTGTGTTCCGCTTATAAAATAATAAATATATAGCGGGTAACTTGGTAAGAGTGTAGTAAATATAATGAATGTTTACGTTTCAATTTCTTATTTTAATTTTTCTTACACATCATTTTAGTAGATTTCAAACGATTTGAACATTGTAAGGTATGGGGCTTAAGTTAATATTTTTACTAAGTCAAGGAATTCAAATCTCAGCTTTATCAGTGAGAATTTAAATATATATTGATCGGTACATGTAATTACGAGAAGTATTTTGGCACCCACCTTCTTTTAACTCCAGTTAAAGATGGCCATAACAATTATCGGTAAAACTAGAGACACACTCTCCCGTCTTTGTTTAAGTACATTTGTTTGTTTGCTGTTAGTTGATAGTTGATATTCTAAGATTTTATATTTATTTTCTGGCTGCTTTCTTATAATCTTAGGTCAATTTATCGTGACTTTCAAGATGGCCAACTTGTGTGGGAAAGGGGATGCATGCACACAACTATCAGGGATCTTTTGATTGACAGATTTTATTATTGTTCATTCTGGCATGGAAATATTTTTAAATTTTTTGTATTAACTCTGTAAGTTAAATTATGACTTCTGTATAAATGGGGAGCATAATTTTACTTGTTACGCCACATCTATATTTTATTTAATTTAATTTTTTTGGTAATAATTTACCCGAATTAAAAAATACATTTCGCCACTTCAGTTGCCACTTGTTTTTCCATTTAGTTATTTTTTTTTGTCATTATTTCTAGGGTTAGATATATTTACTAATATGTTTGATATTATCTTATTGTAATTGCTTTAAGATCCTTGATATACCAATTAGAAAATTAGTTAAGATAAATTCACTATCGAAACATGCAAGGAAAGTGTCTTGAGAAATAATAGTCGCGTATTGTTTCAAAAAATAACCAACCAACTGAAGGATTTATTTTTTATTTAAAACCAAAAAGCAACAAGCATCTTTATTTCTGTCCCTATTTTGAATGTTATCTTAGTTAAATGGCGTAGATGTAAAAGTTAATAGTGCACCATATACATCTTAATAAGGTAGAAGTTTAAATGATAATATAATCTCTCTTATATTTCACAAACTAAATTTTGCATTTCGTGAGGGGATGGTTGAATATGAATAAATTTATTCGCTAGCCCAATCTAATTTCATTTCAAATTAAATAGTATTTAACTTTATTTTTTTGTAATTTTCAGGAAGAAGGTAGCGCGGTTGGAGGCTACAGCAAGGAAATGTCAAAGGAGTTCATAGATGCGGAGCATGCTCTTTTCGCAAAACAGTGCAAAGACGTGGATGTAATCATTTCGACGGCTCTTATTCCAGGGAAGAAGGCGCCCATTCTCATTCTGAAGGTAAATATTCGGAACGTAAGGTTTGATTTTTCAACATTCGTCGAATGCAGGAACATGTAATGTCCATGAAACCGGGTAGCGTAATCGTGGATCTGGCCGCTGAAGCAGGCGGAAACGTGGAAACAACCAGGCCAGGGGAAGTTTACCAGTTTAACGATGTCACTCACGTAGGCTTAACAGACTTGTCTAGTCGCTTACCCACGCAAAGTTCCACTCTGTACGCTAACAATATTTCTAAGTTTTTATTATCGATAGGTAAATTTCCTTAATTTGTAACAATTCGGATATTCACGAGATGATTCCTAGGTGAAAAGGACCATTTTCATATTAATTTATCAGACGAGGTGGTGCGAGGCAGCATAATTCTGGAAAAAGGCAACCTTCTATGGCCACCACCAAAGCCGGTCGGCCCCGTTACCCCGCCTCCACCACCTCCCAAAACTTCGAAGGCTATTGCTAAGGATGTTAAGCAAGCGGATCCTTTCATGACTACATTTAAGGATTCCTTAATGTGCTCTGCCGGTAAAGATTAGTAGCTACGTATGTTATAGTGTCATAAAAAAGTGATCTCCAGGCGTGGGACCTTGCTGGCTCTTGGAATGGGCTCTCCAAACCCAGCTTTCACCTCTATGCTAACAACCTTTGGACTGTCTGGCTTGGTGGGCTATCACACTGTTTGGGGAGTAACGCCCGCTTTACATTCCCCCTTGATGTCGGTTACGAACGCTATTTCTGGAATCACAGCTGTTGGAGGGCTGCTCTTGATGGGAGGCGGTCACTATCCTACTAATGATGTAGAGGTAAGGGTGATTTTGTTTTGATGATGTAAATTTAAAATGAAGCGAAAGGAAGGTTATTAGGATTTTTGTTGATTGATTATTTGAGTTCAAAAAGCAATGAGCGAAAAGTGAGTTCCAGAGAAGAGAAATAAAATCATATTGAATTTCGTATTTACAACACAATAAAGATAAAAAATTAAAACTCATAAAACAGTGAAAAATCCAATTGTAATGTATACTTACTTAACTCTTAGTAACGAGCATTTATATGTAAATAATTGGAATGAAATCTATTAGACAGGAAAATTGACCTTTGAACACACATTTTTTGGTATTACCAAAACAGTTCTTCATTTCATACTGGAAGGATTTGTACTTTTTCTTAAAAGCCGTTTTACCTCTGTCTCTGATAGCACTACAGCTTTATGGACTTCATCATTTTCTTTACAGCACTTATTCCAGTATCCTCATCCCTTGTGCAATGTGTATAAATCGCCTTGCTGTATTCTTTCGGATCCATTATTGGTTTTCAATAAATAGCTTACCTCATATGAAGTAAAGCCTCATAATCACACAATATTGTGGATGCCTGTCTCTGGTTTTCTGCCACATTGTTTGCAACTTAGGTCTCCATTGTATAACGTTATTTTTTTGAGGTGTCCTCCAAGAAAAAAATACCCTGTGAGGAGATCTGTAATAGTTCATAACTGATTACTGTTCTTCAGTTGTTTTAACAGGATTGTATTTTTATGAAGGTTTCACTGCTTTTATTTGGGTACATTTTCCCAGTTTTTTTGTTGCTTTCTGACCCACTCTTTCAACTGGCTTCATATTGTACCTTTAAGTGGTACTCCCAGAACTGATTTAGACCCTATATACGAGTTGGTAATCATTCTTGTGGTAAATCATCAGCATTTTTGTTGCCTGCAATTCCATAATACTCTGGTACCCATATCAGAGTTAACTTGTGGCCTGCTAGAGCCCTGAGTTCTTTGTGGTTTTCCGATACCAGCTTCGATGTTACCTTTAGGTTTTTTAAGACCTACAAAATGCCTGACTGTCTGTGAATTATCGATTCACCTATTTTGATAAACCCTCAAATTATTTTGCCTGCAGTGCGTATGGGATTCATATTATCATAATGTTTTTGCTACTGAACTCTGACAAAAGACAAGATTGCTTTTTGTGATAGCGAATTAAAATGTAAAGCTAATATTATATAAATTGGACACCAAAATGCTTGGAGTAGAAGTGCAGTAGTTATAATTTAAATGAATGGTTTTTAAAAGGTAATTATTACGTAATGACTACTTTTTAATTTTTTTTGTAGGTCACACCCATGAGCCTTTTTAGGTTTTGATCTCTTGATTTCTTGATTACAGAATAGACTCTCTTATTCTTAAATTTTGCATCCACTAAATCGTTATTAGTTTGTTGCTAATAAAAAAGCAAAGTGATAATCGGAAATTGCATGAGAAATTGTTAATTTTGTATTATTCACACAATATGGGGGTTTATATAATTTATTATTATTTATTAACATTACCAAACCATTAAAGTTACTGATGTACTGTAACAATAAGCTGTTTTAATTTTCATAGTAGTTGCTTGCTGAATTGTTAGTGGTTTTTCAAATAGATAGGATTGGAAAGTGTATTCTGATATTGGTAAACTTTGAAAATTGTCCAACAATGCTCAGTTCCTATGTTGTTACTGCATGATTAAAAATGTACAGACCTTTATGCTTTTTACTTTTCCTATAATAAACATAAAGTTTAGGAGGTCTCAACAGGCCTATAATTTTTTGAGCAATTTTTTGAGTTTCTTCTACTCCTTTGCCTTTGGAATCTTTTTGTTCTAGGTCTCATATCATTGATATTATTTTTCTTATATATTCTTTTTACTTATACTATAAGTTTGAATCTTTCTCTGTCTACTTTTTCCACATCTGCGGCACATGATCCATCCGTCTTCCTCTCCCATAACTTTTAGTTAGGTTGACTAGCAATTCCGTATTTATCTCTTTTGTGCGCCTTTTGCATCTTCCGTTCATTTTTCTTCTAAATATTTTTCTTGGAATTTCCCTTTTCCTTATTTTCAGCACCCATTTTTCTTTCCTTCCTAACTCTCATAAGACACAGTTGGGTTAGAAAACTGTTTTTTATATGCAAATATTTAAAACGTACGATATTTATTTATGCTTTACTATATCATTTAACATATTTGCAGTCTTATTAATTTTCTATTAACCATTCCTATTTTTTTAGATAACAGAAACTGTCCACTTCCTAAAATTCCATTATTTTACCTGCGTATGTTTCTACCTTCAAAAATTGCTTCTCTTAAAGTAATTGTTGTGCCATATTATGTATTTAATTCATATAATTTTTTAACTCGTTTTTCTTGCAAGCTTTATTATTGTTTTTTATTTCTAATTATTTTCAGTTTTATAATTACATTTTTTTCTTCCCTTGAATTACCATTTGCTGTTATTTTTTCCATTTACTTTTATGTCTTTGATAGTAGACTTTTTTGTTTGTTCATTTCACGTTTTGTTGTTCATAGTCTAACAGTCGTTTCTTTTCACTCATATTAGTATTTATAAAGTGGTGGATTGCTTAAAAGGAATTGCAATTGTTTTTTGACTTTTTAATAGTAATTAATTGTAATACTATTCCTTGTTGATCGACTATGTGCTTCTCTACTTTGATGCACCTAATGCACTAGAAAAATGTATTCGTTTGACTGTTGAACGATAAACAAGTGCCGAGAGTTCTCTGCTGTGAAGCTAAAAATAAACGGGTATCATTGCTCGCGAGTGATATCTGGCGACCTTAATACGGTCGTAAAATTATCGCTCTCAATATGTTTCTCCAACAACAAAACGTACCTCAATCACAAAATTAAGTGATATTAATCAAAATCAAAATAATACGTTATTCTAAGAAAATTATCAACGTTCGCAAAATGAACAGCAACTTATAACAGCTGGAAATTATCTGAGAACGATAAGATAAGTGCTATGAATAGGGAGGACCAACTTCAAATCCAATTAAATAAAATCCATAGGATGTATGAAAACAGAGATAGAAAACAACGAAGAAAAAAAGACGGTTGAATACCACATCGATGAAGAGAGACAAGATGGATTCGTCAGAAAAATAGGAAGAAAAGAAAAATAAATACATTGCTAACACCCTCACAAAACAATCAATATGTCTTGGAAACAAAACAATCGGTAGCCAAAAAAATACGTCCTCCTCCGATAGTTGTGGATGGAATTGAAAACTTCAATCAGTTACATGAACAAATTAATAAAATGTTAAATAATTTTTAAATTAATATAATTAATGGTAAAAATATCAAAATCAACGTCACGGACGAAGACAACTTTAAACTACTTAGAGCAGTGTTAGAAGAACAAAAATTCTCGTGACACTCCTAGGGAATAAACAAAACAAGCCAATCAAAGCAGTAGCGAATAAGTTACACCACTCATGTAAACCTGAGCCTTGTCACTTAGAGAGGATTTAAGCTGTTAGAATCGATATCCAAATTAAAATACAAAACCAAACAACCTCTGACTATGTTTATCTTAGTTTTTAGACATGATGAGTATATTAACAAGGGCTTTGCAATCACCCACATAATGGAGATTGGGGTAGAGATTTTGCTGATGAGAAAATCAAGGTTAGTACCACTATGTAAAGGGTGCCAAGCCTGCGGACACACAGAGATACTGTGTAAAAGAACTCAAGTGTGTCATATGCACCGGAAAATATTTAACGACAGATTGTATTAAACCTAAAGATGCAAAATCAAATGAGTTCACTGCAGCACAGATCACCCAGCTAACTATTATGGCCAACTATTGGTGGCCAAATAAATGCAGAAAATTAAAAACAAACCAACTAAGAAAGCTACTTTGCTTTGACAGCCCCAAAGAATCAAACAAGTAAGTGTGGAAAAACCAAAGCAGAAAACATGAATCAAAATCCGTGACCTATAATCAAACGGTAAATGGAATTATGGAAGAAAATTATAATAGAAAATCTGGTAGATTAGATTCAACAATTGAATCAACTTTTAAAAAATATTGGAAAAATTAAATGCAATGGATGAACGCATTGCCAAACTAGAATATCGCAATCAAGGAGCGATCTCTAAAAATAAAAATGGTTAACCAACTTAGTATAATAAACTATTGAGTTGCAAATAGTCCTGGACATGGAAAAATTGATATATGCCTTATTGCTAAAACACATTTTACCAGGGAGTCATATATCAAGTTTAAAGGATACAAGGTATATCACACTATTCACCCTAATAACGAGGCAAAATGTGGTAGTGCAATCATTATAAAAAATTCTATTGTACATCACCAAGAAATAGGATATCAAACAGACATAATACAGGCAACATTTATCATAGTTAAAACTAAAACGTATAATGTAATGATTACGGCACTGTATAGCCCACCAAGACATAACATAAAGGAAGAATACTACCTTATCTTCCTTGAAGAACAAGGATATAGATTCATTGTTGGAGGTGATCTGAATGCAAAGAATACCCAGTGAGGGTCTAGGTTAACAACAACGAAAAGTAAAGAACTTTTGAGAGCATGTAACCAATTGAACTGTGAATATTATCGACTGGTAAACCAACATACTGGCCAACAGATTTGAACAAAATTCCTGACTTGCCAGACTTTTTTATTGTCAGGAATATCTCCTCGAATTACATTCATGTTGAAGAAACATGGGATATGAACTTAGACCACTTACTCTAAGTGATAGTATAATTCAAAAAGAATTTTCACATAGGTTAGCTAATAAATGGTCTGATTGGCAAAGTTTCAAAATCAAACTTGAGAACTCTATAAATCTTTCTGTGCCGCTAAGAACTGAAAGAAAGTTAGATACAGAAGTAGAACTGTTTGTTATGAACATCCACCAAGCAGCATGGGAAAATACTTCTGAGATTAAACCCAGAGTCAAGGTTAATAATTACCCCAAAGTGATTAGGGATTTTGTGTCTAAAAAAATGAAATTAAGAAGAAAATGCTACCAAACAAGGGAGTCAGTAGATAAAACTGTCCTGAACGGTACTCAACAACTAAAGAGAGAAATACAATGCATTAAAAATGAATCAATCGAAAAGTTATCTGAGAGTATTAACCAACGACAGTGAAACTGGCTACTCTTTGTGGAAAGCCACCAAACGCTTAGAACAACCTACTATTACCCAGTAATCAGAAAATCAGACGGAAGTTGGGGTAGGAATAACCTACACAAAGCAACTACATTTGCAGAACATTTGGAATTGATCTTCCAACCAAATGCAGGAGCAAGACCCCCAAGATTGAACTAAACCAAGACAAGAGGATGTCAATATTACACTCACCACCTCAAAAAATAGTTTAACCTAAAATATAGAAAAATGTACTGGTTACTAGGAAGAAACTCCAAGTTATTCATTAGAATAAATTTCTTCTTTATAAGCAAGTCTTAAAACCAGTATGGGCATATGGCCTACAACTCTGGGGCTGTGCTTGTTTAAAAAATGAAATAAATGCGACGGAAGTTTATCGTTCGTTGCATAACAGTTGTCATTATACTATATACGCCACATGTTTTTTTTTACAATTCATTGTTTCAATTCATTCAGCATTTGTGGGATAACAAAAATAGGCAGCATAAAATTATTAAGATATTAAAATAAACTTCTATATATAAAGTATTCAATTTAAAATTATCTTTATTTATTTATTTCAAAACTTACTATGTACAGAAGGAAATAACAAAAAATTTCAAATTCAAAAAGATTAAGACATACTAAAGCAGAGAGGAAATGAAATAGAACAAAAGGAAGAAGATGATGCAATAAAGATGTTCAAAAAAAGGAAGGCCGCAGGTATGACCTAATCATGGATATTAATAAACATAAGAAAAAAGGAATTAAAAGTTCTTACAAAGATTTGTAATAAGGCATGGAACCAAGAAGAAATACCGATGGATTGGGAAATTGGAATCATACTGCCAATATTTAAAAAGGATAATTAAACTATAAACGAATCACCCTGTTGAGTATGGTTTCCAAAGTTTATGAAAAAATACTCTAAAGAAGATTACGTAACAAGATCAAATGTCAGTTAGAAGAACCACAAAGTGGGTTGGTTCAGAAAAGGAAGAAGTGTATAGGACCATATATTCTCAATTAAGCAGATAATAGAAAGAACTAGAAGATCAGGACGTAAAGTATACATGGCATTTATAGGTCTAGTCAAAGCCTTCAACAGAATCTCAAAAAGAGAAGTAAAACGGCGTTTAGAAAGAAGAAATGTGAATATAAATCTAAAGAGAGCAATAATGAGCCTGTATGATAAGACCAGGAACTGTTAGAACCAACAATCTCTTGTCCAAAGAATTAACAATGAAAGGGCTGAGGCAAGGAGGTGTATTAAGTCCAGTGCTGTTCAACGTGGTAACGGATGGCATGTTAAAAGAAATGAAAACAAGAAAACTATACGTAGTAGATCACAGGAAACATTCAATAAGAATTATGACAGAACTTGTAGATATGGTGTAGAGCTTTAGAAGAACGGAACTTGGAAGTAAATATTAAAGAGACAAAGATTATGGGGGTAGAAACAGTACAGACATATGCCAAAATAGAAGTAAAGGGGAAGAAACTTGAACAGGTCGAAACATTCAAATATTTGAGTGTATTCGCAAACAATAAAGCAGAACAAGAGACAGAATTTATAGCAAGACTACAAAGTGCAGCAAATACCTACCATAGTATGAGAAACACAATCATTTGAAAGAAAGAAATCTCGAGAAGAACCAAGATAACTGCTTATAAATTAATATTTGTGCCTATCCTAATCTTTGGCTGTAAAAGCTGGGCGCTCACAAACATGGAAAAATAAATTTCAAAGCTTGAAAATGAAGTACCTCAGAGCGAACTAAGAATAACGAGGATAGACAACGAATTGGATGGTACGGACATTTAATATGTGTGGAGGATAAAAGACAAGTGAAAAGAGTATGGAAAGCAAGAATACAGGAAAGGAAGAAAAGAGGACGCCTCAAAAAAAACATGACCGAGAGAATGTACTAAAATGACAAATTAGCAACTCGGTAATTGTCCAACACTTGTAAGATGACAAATTGTAGTTTATTCAATCGATTCAAAAAGTATTTTATAACTGCAGGTTTACTTGGCATAAGAGGATTAAGAAGAGTTCATAGTGCTAAAAATATTGTCCATGACAGTGAAAGTGTAGATGAGTATTCAGAAACATTAACTCAAAAACCCAACAAGCAGTTAAACATTTTCAGATACAGTGAGATGGTACAAAAATTGCAAGCCAAGGGATCATAAGTAACGATTGTACTGTAACACCTTTATAAACTTTTTTCTTGAAATCAAAATTTCTTATAAAAAATTAACATATTCAACGCACAACATTATATTGAACAGAATGATACGTTGAACCTTTTCAAGAATGAAATATAAATGGTTGTAGCAATAGTAAACACTATATAGAGATAGCTCAAAAAGGAAGAGGTAAAACTGAAAAATAATTTAGTTTCAGCAAAATGGACTACACCATATGCAATACATGAAACTGCAAGTTTTGAAAAAGGAGTTTTGTTTAATTTCTCATAATGAAGATTTGCCTCAGCTTTTGAGACTGTAGATTTGATGGCTTCTGATTACTTCTGTTGGGATTTTTGAAAAATAAAGATATGTAAATATATTTAAAATTATTCAAAAAAGTATAACATTCGAGAAGAAATTATAACGTTGTTTGAAATGTTGAAGATAAAAAGTTAGAGCAATTAAAATGTCAAAGCGGCACTTCATACTTTACTTTATACACTTTGATACAAACATGTTGAATGGTTTGAATTAATTTGGATTGATATTTATAGGGTTTTATGAAAGTGTCTCTTAATGTGAGAGCAATATAGATCTGAAAGTATTTATTATTTAGCACAGTTCCAATATTAGATGGGGAAATTGCATGTATCCTGCTTTAGATATTGGAAAAGTAATTAGTGTACACTGTGTTTCATTTATGTTAAGATTCAAAATGGATTCCAAACCATCTTGGAATTAATCATCCATTTCTTTTGAGATTGGAGAACTTCCATAAAGTAGCGATTCATAACATGTACGTCATTTTGGAGTTAAAGAGACAGTTCTTTAAAAGAAAGTAGACCGTGTGAAAATTTAATTTCTAAACGTGATAATAGGAGTTTCAGTTGTTTCAGTTTCCTTCTTCAAAGATTGGACTTCCAAGGCTTCTGAAAAAGTTTTTATTTTGTTTATTATATGATCAAAAAAATATTAATACAAAAATATAGAAAAGTTAAATATTATAACCCAAAATATATTTTCAGGCACTAGCAGCAACTGCTGCTTTCATTTCCTTCATAAACGTATTTGGCGGGTTCGTGGTGACGAAGCGAATGCTGGACATGTTCAAAAGGTAAAATATTTTATTTTTCTCGCACCAACTTCAGTAAAAGATCTACAGACCAGAAGATCCACCTGAATACAATTCCCTCTACGCCATCCCAGCTGCTGTCTTTTTGGGAAGCTACGGCTGGGCTGCCACTCAAGGATTTGCGGAGATTCACCAAGCAGCCTATTTAGCTGCGTCCCTGTGTTGTGTTGGCGCGTTGGGAGGTTTGAGTTCCCAAAAGACTTCCAGATTAGGAAATAACCTTGGAATGGTAATTTCTGTTTTTTTAAGTCTCAACACAGCTTTACATGCTCACATTATAGATTGGTGTTTCTGGAGGGATTGCAGCAACGTTAGGCCAGTTAGCCCCAACCAACGAAGTTTTAGCGCAAATGGCTGCTTGTGCAGTACTAGGCGGCGGAATTGGCACTTTTATTGCAAAGAGGATCCAAATCACAGATCTTCCACAACTTGTTGCTGGTTTTCATAGGTTTGTCTATGATATGTAATTATTGGCATATTTTAACCATCTGTTTCAGTTTAGTTGGTCTTGCTGCAGTATTGACGTGTATAGCAACCTACATCCATGATTTTCCCAACCTTGCCACAGACCCTGCAGCAAATGTGCTGAAAACAGCCCTATTTTTGGGAACATATATTGGTGGAGTTACATTCAGGTACAAAGGTTGTCTGTTGTTTGCAAACCAAATGTGACAAAGTATTTTTTTCATTGTAGTGGTTCTTTAATTGCCTATGGAAAGCTTCAAGGATTATTAAATTCAGCGCCATTGTTACTGCCTGGTCGACATGCTCTTAATGCAGGGTTGCTATTAGCTAATATTGGTGCAGGAACTGCTCTATTCTATTATCCATCAATGGAAGTAGGCTTGAGTGCACTTGGTGCTACGGTTGCTCTTTCTACAACCATGGGACTAACGTTAACTTCTGCGATTGGAGGTAAAATTTGATTTTTGAATTTTTGTAGAAGTTAATTTCATACAATTATTTTAGGAGCCGACATGCCAGTAGTCATAACAGTTCTAAATAGCTATTCAGGTTGGGCTCTGTGTGCTGAAGGATTCATGTTAAATAATAACCTAATGACTATCGTTGGTGCTTTAATTGGTTCTTCTGGAGCAATTCTGTCTTACATTATGTGCAAGGTATTTACTTATGAAAAGGATAATTTATTATTATTACAACTTTAATGATTACAGGCAATGAATCGATCCCTTCCAAATGTGATACTGGGTGGCTACGGAACATCCAGCACGGGTTCTGGAAAACCAATGGAAATTACTGGCACACATACTGAAATTAATGTAGAATCTGCTGTCGATATGATTAATAATGCCCGTAATATTATTATTGTGCCCGGTTATGGGCTGTGTGTTGCAAAAGCGCAGTACCCTATCGCAGAAATGGTGAAAACACTGAAGAGTCGGGGGAAGAATGTTCGGTTTGCTATTCATCCAGTAGCTGGTACGTTTATCTTACATAACAAAAATTCTACTCTTAGATTATTAACATTTTCTAGGACGTATGCCAGGGCAGCTCAATGTGTTGTTAGCAGAAGCAGGAGTACCATATGATGATGTATTTGAAATGGACGAAATCAACCATGAATTCCCCAGCACAGATTTGGTGCTTGTAATAGGAGCCAATGATACGGTGAATAGTGCTGCAATGGAGGATCCAAATTCACCTATAGCAGGAATGCCCGTCCTCACTGTTTGGGAGCAGAGCAGGTAAGTTAAAAAAAAACACTTTTTAAGCTACATAATTATATTACGTAATAATAATTTTAAGGTGATTGTAATGAAGAGGTCACTAGGAGTTGGTTATGCAGCTGTCGATAATCCTGTGTTCTACAAAGGTAATACAGCAATGTTGTTGGGCGATGCTAAAAAGACATGCGAACAGCTTCTAGCAAAAGTGCATGCTGCAGATGCAGCCTAATATTGACATGTCTTTGTTTTAAATACCAATAATGCCTTATTTGTTAAGTAGGAAATTATTCCATCCGTTTATTACACAATCTAGCTCCTGTTTGTGGTGTTACGCATTTTTTGTATAACTGGTATGTGACTGTGCGACTTTTTAAGGTTACTTTTAGTTAATAATTATAAGAGTAAGTAAGGATATGTTGTAATTTAGGTAAGCAATGAATATTTGCATTTTTAATGTTAAGATTAAGGAACAATGGAGATACGTGTGCTTTATAAATAAGTGGTCCTTATTTTTTGCTTATAAACAGTTAAAACATACAAAAATATTCAAATAACTAACCGTATAATCAAAAACAATAATTTTGTAATTATATTTAATACTGAATAAACAGCTGCTGATTTTAGCTTGTGTTTTCATTTACAATATCTGATCATTGATCTTCAAGCACCTCCAGAAAAGACACCAAACTTCAAATAAATACAATTTTCACATTTAGATTTTAAATAAATCAAAGTATTTTGTACAACAATGGATAATGTAATGGTAAAATGCAGACATGAGAAAGATAATTTAATTCTGATACTTGGAAAAACATCTATAGATTGGAACAGTTAAAGCCTCCAGTGTGTCATAAAATCAAACAAAGCTTTTGATTGAGATTGTGCCATCTGCTAGAAGGTGGATTCAATAGATTTTATGAATCTAAAAAGATAAATTATGGTGATCCTATGGATCTGTGTAAGTGCGACAAATGTTTAAAGTTAAAAAGATCTTATTTTTAACTAATCAAGTTCGGATATTTTGATTTAGTTCCGATGTGTCGATATTTGCATATTTTTGAATAACATTTATTATAGAGATATAGAAATGACATGAACAGCCCTCAAAGTCGAAAGCAAGGTTCCTATGAAGCACTTTCCAATCCAATAAACTGTTTTAGAAAAATTTGAAAAAGTGCACATCAAGAGACCTACAAATTATCAGCATTGTAGTTCGGCATTTTATTTTGCTTTTTAGTACATGTGTGGTGAGAAAGTGTTGAGTACTTTGACAAAAAAATGTAACTACCTACACAAACTCATGCTGTGGGGAAGTGCCAAACAGTTTTTATTTAAAAGAAGTAAATAAATGATAAATTATACTTATCCTCAAGATTAACTTGATTGATTTAAAGACTAGCCACTTGCTGGAAAGCAACAAAAGGGACTGGCTTATATTGCGGCTTTGACAATTTTAATGATGAATATTGTGACAATAATCTTGAATTGACTCTTTTTTTTACCTTGTTAGTGTATTTGCCTGTAATAGAAAAGCTGCAACTAAATGATTTGGGTATATGGGTGTGTTATGAGTAAGACCAAACTGCTCACAAAATACTAGAGAGCTGTTGTTAATCATGTTGGAAGAGAGAATAAAACTAAATTTTGTTTTATTCAGAAGTGCAAAAGGATTATATCATTTTAACATCATACCAGAGCACAGTAAACGGTAAGAATATCAGATGATTAATCTCAGAAAGTGTAATTTCAAAAGAATTTATATAAACAGCTCCAAGGTGAGTTTGTACTAATATTAATAATAGGGGGACGTTTAGAAAAAGAAGCATTGAACAATCGCGGTATTATATGTTATTAAGTACCTACTAAAGGACTTATAACAATAACAACCAAGTTCTATATGAAACTCTTAGAAAAAAAATCACGTTAAAAATATTTATAGAACAGATAGGACCAACTTTGAATAAGATCACAATTAAAACAGGAAAGAGTGCTACACAGTGAGACGGAAAAAATAAAATACAAACATTCAACCATACTGTCATGTTCAACTTGGATTGTTACATGCAATTTCCCTTGGTTATCATTTAGAAGTATTAACAATTATTAAGTTCTTATTTGTTACATTAAATAAACATGAAACAAATTTAAAAAAAAGTTGTATCTGTTCCACTGTGTACCACCACAGGTACACAGTTTAACCTCATCTACACAGTGGGACAAGAAAAAATACATTGTCTAAGAGTTTTTTTAAATTTCAATTAAACACAAATTGATTATGACTCTGTCATAACAGATTTTTCTCCAAACACTTTAAACTCTTAGTACTAATCTTCTTCTTCTTTCTCCTTTTCGTCTTTGCCTAAACGGCGTCGGGTGTTTGTATCCTTTTCCTATAGTTGTTTCTGTTTCCTGTCAATCTGTCTGCTTCTTCCATCGTTTTTCCTTTCCTTCCTGTTATTTCCTGGATATTGTCTATCCACATTCTCCTTGGAAAACAGCTGCCTTTCGTTCTTGCTTCTAGAATTCGTTTTGGAATTCGGTGTTCTGCCATTTTAACTATTTATTTTCTATTGTGGTTACTTGCGGTATTTGTTGCAGTTGGTCTCTAATCGTTGTATTTTTTATTCTATCTCTTTCGGTTTTTACAGCTACCTTCCTTAGGTACTTCATTTTTCCCATAGTTATCTTGTATTTGTCCTAGTTTAGCGTAGTCCAGCTTTCTGTCCCATAGGTTAAAATTGGAGCATACACTGTTTTATATATGTGTAGCTTTGTTTCTATCCTTATCTCTCTTTTTCCTATTATACTTCTGTTTATAGCGTGGTATAATTGACTTGCTTTATTCACTCCATTTAATAGTTCGTTGTCTATTCTTCCATCATTTGAAATTATTGTTTCTAGATACTCATATCTTTATATTTCTTCTATGTCTATGTCGTCTATTTTAATTTTCTGTACTGGTTGGTGTTCTTACTTCGATATATGCATAGTTTTTGTTTTGGCGATGTTGATTTTTAGTCGAACTGCTTCTATTTCCTCTTTCCACACGTTCACTGACGTCTGTAGTTGTTCTCTACTTTTTGCTAAAACCACAATATCATCTGCATAGATCATGTTTTTGGATTTTCACCGACTCCATGTTTCACCTATTCGTAGCTTTCTGGTTCTCTACTTGCTATTTTTAATTACCGTGTTCATAACTAGGATAAATAGCAGTGACCTGAAACTGTCAGCTTGGTTGCTTCCTTCTTCCATACTAAATTCTTCCGTCTGTTATCCTCCTAGTCTCACTGTTCCTTTTACTTCCTTATATACACTCTCTATTACTGTTTTCAGCTTCTCATTTACTTTTAGTTGTTCTAGTACTTTCCATATTTGTTTTCTAGGCACAGTGTCAAAGCGGTTTTAAGGTCAATGAAGGCCAAGTATAAAAATTTCTTCCTTTGTCTATCATCTTTTCTATAGTCAATCTTAATGTGAAAATATGGTCCTGTGTCTGTCGTCCTTATCTATATGCTGCTTGCTCTTTCTCTAGCTATCCTTCTGTTTCTTCTCTCAGCCTTCTTTTCAAAATTCTTAAGTATATCTTTAAAGCGCAAGAAGAGAGACATATGGCCCTATAGTTATCGCATTCAGTTGTTTTTCTCTTTTTATGTATCGCTACCGTAGTTTCTTTACCAGTCTTCCGGTATCTTTTCGGACTCTCATGCTTGCCTGAATATCTTGGTCATCCATTTTACCATACTGCCCCCTTCATATTTGATTAGGTCTGGTAGGTATTTGGTCGTATCCGGTTGCTTTTTTGTTTCGCATCTCTTTGATCGCCGTTTTTAGTTATTCTTCTGTTAGATTTCCTGTTCCGTTGTCTTCAATTCTCTGTTCTCTATCTTGTATAGAGTTTCCTTGAATTTCTATTTTTATTTTTAAACTTTTCTTCGAATTATTTTCTTCATGTACCCATAATTTCTGTTTTTCTGTTTTTAGGCTGTTATTTTTGTCTTCTATGCTCTTTTTTGTTTTCCTTTGTGCGTTCTTAGGTTTTTGATTATATTCCAGCAAAACAGAAGATTAACTGTCTTGGATATTGCTGCGGAATTTAACCAGGGACATGATAAACAATCTCAGTCAGCACACTAAAGCGGCGTCTTCAGAAGGGCAATCTTCAAAGTCGTATTGCGAAAAACCATTGTTATGACTTGGTAATAAGGCTAAACGGCTTTAGTGGGCACAAATCATCGTTTCTGGACAAATGAACAGGGGCAAAACGTATTAAGGACCTACGAATTCAAATTTAAAATTTTTAGTCAGAAATGGAAAATATTCGCGCCTGAGAAAAGATGATTCAGGACTGTATTGTTCCGACTGTCAAATAAGGAGGTGGGTCTGTTTACGTAGCGGTGCTTCTTTTTGGCTGGTATGGGGACTTAATAAAAGTAGATGGAATTATGGGGAAAGTACATTATAAAAAAAGTTTTAACGGAAAACGTCATACCATCTGGGTTGCGATTAACTGGGAATAAATTTGTGATAATGCAATGATTATAAACATACTTTAAAACTTTGTAAGGACTATCTAGTAAACCAAGAAGAACAAAAATGCTCAAAATGATGACATGACCACCACAGAGTCTAAACCTCAATTCCATAGAGTTGCTATGGGATGACCTAGAGAGAACAGTAAGAAAGGAGCGTTACATGCTCAAAAATCATGTTTAAATGTTTTCAAGTTACTTAGAGAGATGTACCACTCGAAAAATTAAAAAATTTAATCGAAAGAATACCTAGAATCGTAAGAGTATTAAATCTAAAGGGCGTTTTTACGAAACAAATGTTTAATATTCGAGTTAATTTTTTCCAGTTTTCATGATAATTTTTGTTTGTTTTTAGGTGTTGTATAATAATGTATTATATAATAAATTGTTTTCGTACATTAAAGTATATAAATTCATTTTTCATTAAGTGCCCATACTTCCACGAGCGGTAATGTAAACGAGGTGTGGCAGAAAAGTAATGAGACTGATTTTTTATTTACCAAAGTTTTTATTTTTTTCAAACATCAATGTTATTCCCTTCAAAGTAGTTCCTTGGGCAGCTACACACCGATCGAGACGTTGTTCCCACTGTTGGTAGCAGCGCTGGAAGTCTTTAATCGGTATGGTCTTCAGCATGTCCGTTACACTCTTTTGGATGTTTTGTAAAGTCCCAAAATGAAAACAAGAAATTTTGCTCATTAACGATTCTGTCAAGAAGATCAAGACACTTGTTTTTTTTGAATATCCTTCTGAGGTTTCTTGGCACCATTTTGACACAGACCTTTCGCATGTGCAAATGTTCAGTCAAAATTTCAAGTTCCCCATAGGCCTGTTTTAACTTTTTAAACGTCACACTTTAATTTTTAATTTAATGGCACAACGTTGCTCCAAATTCCGCTGTTCTATTTTGCGTAACGCACAACCAAAATACAACTTCACTAATAGCAGTCACAAAAATCACGTATTTAACGGAACGAGTTGAAACTCGCACTGAGCTATTTACACACGTGTTCTAGCAAGGACAACAGCGTAGCGTTGCCAGTCTCATTACTTTTCTGCTACACCTCGTATAGTCAACAATCTCTTTGATTTCTTCTCCTACTTTTCTTCTTCTGTAACCAAATGTTCCATATGCCTTTTGTATGCAGCTAGTTGCAGTACTCGGTTAGAGAAACATCAAAGTTTTAAAAATTTGCATCATCCAAAACATAATAATACAAATGAAACTATCCGTAACACAACATTTAGACTATAAAGAAATGCTAAGTATTGTTGAAAAAACCACGTCACAGATTTTACACGACCAATCTGTGCAAATTTGTCCCAAAGCAACACCCACAAATTTCAGTTATCACAATAAAACCTGATTGTGTGAACTTTGCAATACGATCTAAAGTGAAATTAAAAAATGAAGCCCTAGAAACCTTCTACATCTTCAAGGTTAAAGAGGGTAAGAAGAAGCAAACCAAAAGTGTAAACACTGCGGATTGTTTTTTTTTTTGAGATAAATTATGCGACTAATGAGTACAAATGAGCGAGATATTCAATTACTAATTTGATATCAAAAGTTTAAGAACTGGAAGAACAAATGATGAAAATAAGGTTAGAGCTGTAAAAACGAAAATTTTTCATTAGGTAATGTTCCTGTCCGCAATGTTCTATTTCTAAGTCAGTTTTTGATCGGTAAGAGATTTGCACTACTAAATTTTCTACCTCAAATAACATGCACAAAAAGGTATGTCTTTCAACTTATTCTTCTTTTATTTAGTCTTATATTTCAAACATCTGACTAAATTATAGAAAGAGTGACAAGAATAATTTTTTTTTGTAAAATTATAGAAATTACGACATCACATAGAAGTAGTATAAAACAAAAACAACAGTAACTAGTTAATATTAGCTATATATACAATAAAACTTATTTATCTACGAAGTTGCGGTCCTACTTACTTCATTTCTTTTGAGGAATTGGTCCATATTTTTGGATATAAGACTAAAAGATTAAATTTTACATTACAGTTAAGCCAACCAAAGGCTATTTTTACCTCTAATGCGATGTGTTTTAGATGGTTTGCCATTCCGGGTCCTAGCCTATTAACCATTGAACTGAGGTATCCATGTTTATTTCTCAGCAAAACGTGAGGATGGTCAAATTCCACAACATTTCCCGCGTCCATTACAAGAATCTAAAATGACGGTTGTTTAAAAAGTTTAGTAAAATCGTGTTACGCACCCTGTCAGAATCCATGACGGTGTTCAGCCTATGCGCTATCGTCAGCACGGTACAGTGAGCAAACTTGTCCCGAATAGTATCTTGTATGAAGCGATCGGTTTGCAGGTCTACGTTGGCTGTCGCTTCATCCATCACTAGTATGACGTTATTGCGTAAAATAGCTCTGGCGAGACAAATGAGCTGCCTCTGTCCTACGCTGATGTTAGCACCTCCTTCTGATACGATTTGATCCAAAAAGGCTGCAATATTGACAATACAAAGCCTTACACAAACTGTAGATCAGGCATTGCTGCAATTTAATATTGCACTGCAGCGAAAATAATTTAGTTTCTTTGTCAGTATTCTTTTTAAACCTGCCAATGTTAGGTAACTCGTTGTCGATTTCGGTAAAAAGAAATTATCTATTCACTGATGGAGCTCCGCTTCGTTGTTAAATTCCTGCCCGTGTAAAGCGTTACTTAGTGTTTCGAAAATATTATATTTTACTGGCGCAAGATCGGGGCTATATGGTAAGCGAGGCAGGATTTCTCAACTAAGCTTGGGTAATTTTTGCTAAGGCACCAGACTAACGCGTGATTGTGTAGGAACTAAACTTAATTTTGTCGAAAGCGGGATCCTGATTTTTTATGAGATGCGTTGGGGTTACTCGCAATACAGTTCGGCCGTAATTCTAGTGCCTTGCATTCAGCAGCTCAAAATGAATAACGCCCAACGAATCCCACCAAATACAAAGTATAACCTTCTACGGTTGTAATTATGGCTATGACTGGAACTATAGTTGTACACAAACTTTTGTATAATAGTGAAATAAAGGTGTTAAGGTTTACTTTTCGTCACTATAGAATTGGTCCAGGTGTAGCGATAGGAGACAGCAAAACAACAGTTTCCGAATGGGACCGAAGGTGTCACCAAAGCGTGAGATACCTATTGCTTTAGTTTTAGCACGTAATTTAATGCGTTCAAGTTGTTATAGTTCTTTCTCATTTTAATTTTGATGTAGATTTGTTTGGGCTGGTTCTTACACCTAATCCTAATTTACCATCGAGAATTGTCCTGAACTGATCGTCGGAGTCGAAAACAATTGAACAAAACGTGCGATGTGCGTTCTCCAAATGCAGCATTAATGCAACGATTTAATTCTGCTGCATCAGTTTTGATTTTTAGTCAATAATGAGCTGTTGCACACAAGAAGCTTGGTTATAGGTGCTGCTGAACATGTTCACACCTTTGAGCACGTTACTAATATGTGCTTATCAAGCTAATGAACGGACGTAAGCATCCCCACCACCAAAATATGCCACGTACATTTGATAGATTTTACATAAAGTTGTCAAAACAAAATTACTTTTGCAATAATTCATACGAGGGGTTGCCTGCAAAAAAGGTATTTTTGGCGTCCTAGGCTAACAATTTTTCACCCCTCTTCCCTCGAACTTTTACAAGGTGGGAACGTAGAACAATTTATTTACAAGTGGGATAAGTTGGTGTGATAACCTTACGAAAATAAGATATGTAAAACGATCTTGAAGATAGGCAACCAAACGTACGCTCAGAACTCAGTCACGCCGTATTTCATATCAACTGTCTTTGTTTACTTTTTGTTTTGATGTTTTTTTTGTGTGTGTCTAAAGCCTTTCTATCCTTTCGAGTTAAGGCGATTGGCGTTGAGTCACTGTATTTTTCGTCCGCATATCTCTCTCCATTCTTTTCTAGATCGTGCCTTTTGTTTCACTTCATGCCACTTAGTGTTACATTTTTCCGTTGGACTTTTTACTTCTTCTATCCACGTTCTTCTCGATCTTCCGTAATCTTCTTTTTATAAAGTTATGCTTCAAACACTCTTCTTACGGTTTTCTTTTCCCTATACTCATTATGGGTTTAAACCATCTGTTTTCCTTCCTTTGGTATATCTTGTATTGGTTTTATTTTCAAGATTTTTCTAAAATAATTTTTCTTTACTTTATCTTTTCCAGTTTTTTTTTTATTTTCCGTAGGAATCTCATTTTTAAGCTTTGAATTTTACTTATCTGGTTCGTGTTAGAGTTCATGTTTCGGATCCCTAAGTGAGGATCGGAGTGGCTACTTTCTTAAAAATTTCTGTTTGTACTACTTTCGGTATTTCGGTATTCAAAAAGATAACAAAGGAAAATAAGTCTGCTGACAATAAGTTCAGTATTAAAACTAATAACAAAGATAATAACGGAAAAAGTTGCACAGACTGGGATAAGTGAAAAACAACGAAATTTTCGACAGACAAATCCACAATAGACGTCATATTAATACTTTGCCAAATCACAGAGAAAGCCATTGAATTTGATAAAGCAGTCATTATGTGTTTTATAGATCTCACTCAGACATTCTACAAAGTAAGACTATTGACATATTACAGCTATTAAAGAAGATAAATACAGATTATGACATTTTAGCAGTTATTAAGGAATTAAATACCAACAATACAACACACACACACACACACACACACACACAAATATATATATATATATATATATATATATATATATATATATATATATATATACGAATAAGTTAATAAAAAAGATACCAGCTCGATATGATTCAATGTAATCATGGATGAAATTATTAAAGAGGTTAAAAAAGCTCACAGGGTGTACCGACCGAAAGATGAACAAATCAAAATAGTATGTTACACTGATGACACTGTTATAATATTTGAAGGCAAAGACAGCCTACAAAGACTGTTATATAAATTTGAAACAACGGAAAAAACATTTAATATGGCCAACTCCATTCAGAAAACACAATCTCTCATAGTCTCCAAAAAACCAAGAAGCAATATATAACCCAAGTGTGGAGAAAGTGATGAACTTTAAATACTTGTGGCCCAATATAACTAGCAGCAGAAATCTAAACAAGGAATTGCAAGCGCAGACAACCAAAGCGGCTATGATACCAGATTATCGACCTGATATAATCTGAAGCAATAAACATATGAGCACAAAAAGCAACGATAGAATTTATAAGATATACCTAAGACCCGTCATAACACACGCTATTGAGACAAGGGCTGAAAATGGAACCACAAAACACCTACACTGTAAGAGACAGACAGAAACGAAGACATCTGACACACATGCGACATCGACGATGTTGTCAGATGCTCAAGAAAATAGGAAAGAGAGTGGAGAGATTACGTCAATAGGATGGCTAATGGCTGGCTGGCAAAAATAGCTAATAAGACAAATCTAACTCAAAATAGCCCCCTGGAGACCATCAAAGCGTTGGTACGAAGTTTGTTAATTGGTATCACAAGACTTACTATAACGAGGATTTTACTAGTATATACAGAACCAAGTCCGAATTTACATATGAAGAAGAAAAGAGGTGTTTCTTTTTTTGCCTGAAATATTTTCTTTTGTTGTGTTAAAGAGTTTTTCTGCTGTCCCGTCCTTACATCTATTTCTTCGTTTTGTGATATTGTTGTCCGTAAGTACTTAAACGTGTTGATTTATTCCAATGTTGCTTCTTCCAATTTTATCTGGCGTGCCTTTCTTTTAACTATTTGCAATCATCACTTTCGTTTTGAGTTAGTTGATATTCATGTTAATTGATTTTTAGCTATTATAAATATTCAAGTTATTGTTTATTGTTATTTTATCTTTTGGAATAATGACCATATCGTCTGGGTACAACAATTTAAAAAATTTTTATGCCTTCTAGTTTTCAATGTCCTACTTTATATTGTTTTACTTATTTTTTTACTTTTTGATAGCTTTATCCAAAAGCTATTGTAAACAGTAAAAGCCTTGATATACATGTCTTACTCTTTGTGTTGTTTCAAACATTTATGACTTCTCAGGTTTCAATCTGACAAATTTCATAGTCTGCCTATATAGTGCTTTTACCCCTTCTTCCAGTATTCTAAATACAACTGTTCTACTAATCTTATCAAAAGTTTTCTCTAAAGCGTTGAAACAGAGGTGATATTTCCGTCTTCCTTAATTACATTTTTATTTATCTGCAGTTCTATGAAATTTGCGTCTGTCACTCTTCTATTCTTTTAAATCCATATTGTAAATTCTCTAAAATTCTTTCCAGTCTAGTAATATCATTTTTAGGATTCTAGCATATATTTTTCAGCTGTGCTTAATATGGCAATTCTCTTATTTGATAATCTTACAGTGCCTCTCCCGTCCTGAATGTCTTTCTATTATTTGGTGTTTTTCTGTTTTTAATATGTCAGCTGCTATTTTATCATGTTCTGGGAATTTTCCAACTTTCATTTTTTTAAAGGCTTCTTCTATTTCCTCTGTAGTTATATTAACTTCCTGTAGTTGATTTTCTATATTTATTCTATTACTATCATTTTCTTTTCGTTTTTCTTCTTTGCGTGTTTAACTAATCCTTCCAATAGTTCTTTGAAATACCGCCTCCATCTCTCAGGATTTCCTTTTCTTCTGTGAGAAACTCTATATCTTTGTTTTTGAATTTCAGCAATAGCGGTTCTTGCCTTTCTCGCATTCTATCCAAGGTTTTCGTTTACCCTCTTTTTTAGTTTTTTAACTTTATTTCTTTCGTCTTTATACTTTTTATAGTATTTTTGGTTTTTTCGATGGCAGATATTTTTTCGAAGTTAGTTTTGTCTTTTTGGTTGCCGTTTTTATCTTCTCGACCCACCAATGCGTTCTTTGGACTTGAGTGTTTACAATTCTTGTGTTTCCCCATATTTCTTCTGCTGCTATTATGATGTTTTCTTTGAAGTTCGACTACATGTGTTCAACTGTTTTTTGTGTGTTTATGTTTCTCATCTTTTGTTTCAAAAGCTCTTGCTGTCTATTTTTAATTGTATCTCCCTTAATGTGCAGCATCTGATCTTCCTATTCCCAATTTTTCTTTATTGATTTTTGCTTTTTCTTTGTTTTTAATTTTCCATTTCATCTCCAATAAGTAGTAGTCGTTTCCAATTTTTGCTCTTGTTCTGACATTTTGTTTCTGACTTTCTCTAGAAATTTTTACTAACTAAAAGTAGTCCCATTATTGATCTCCCATTTTTTACTTTTTGCTTCTCTTGTAATTTTATCAATGTGTGTTTGCCTTTAGTAATTAATTGTCTACGCAGAAGTTTAATATTCTTTTTCTATTTATATGTTTCCTTTTTTGGTCTCCTAAACACCATTCGATTCCTCTGTTATAGTTACATATTCTTCCGTTAAGACTCCCCATCAGTATTAAATTGCATTTAGTATCGTCCGTTTCCTGTCATAGTGCCTCGAATTGTTTAATTTTTCTCCTTTTCTTCGTATCCTAATTTGGATCGTAGGCTATCACAAACATATATTATTTCTTTTCTTTTCCTTCTTTTATGGATACTATGAGAATTCTTTCGGTAAAAATTTTTTCTGTTTTTATATATTTAATTCTACTTTTTTTCAATATCAAGGAAACGCCAGCTCTTCTACCCCCTACCACATCATCCAAAAATTATTTGTCACTTTTTTGATTTCGTTTCCTTTCATTTCATTTTGTCATCCCAACTGTTTTGAATATCATTGATTAATTCTTTTCCTATTCCAATGTAGCTTTTTGTGTTTCATGTTTTCATGTTGCTATATGTTTTTTTCTTTATCTTTATCTATTCTCTTATTTGTGCCTTTCTCTTTGCTACTAGCAATGTTTTTCATTTTTCTTATTAATTTTATTTATCATGTTCAATGTATTAGTCGTTAACCTAATCTGTCCGTTTAGATATTTTGTTAGTTTTTTGGTTGGGTAGCCTTCAATAGTATTTCATTATAATCGTTCCATTTTATATAGTTCCATTTGTTGTTATATTCTTATATCTTATTTTAATTTCGTTTCCCGTTTGTTTCTCTTTCTCTTACTTTTTGTTATAAACGTTTCTATTTTCTTTTCTCTTACTGTACAATCATGGTTGATAAAGATTTTTGTATTTTCAAGTTTTCTTAATTTACTATTAATTTTTATTATTTTCGTTTTTCTTCATAGCTGTTTAATTTCAATACATAAGCGTTTCCGTTTATTTTATAATATCCTTTAATGTCTATTTTTACTTCTATACAATTTCTTCGTCTATAAAATTATTTATCGTTTTAGATCTAGGTCAATCTTTAATTCAGTTACAATATTATTTTCCCTTTCATATTTTCTTATATGTCGATCATTTTGATCAGGTTCATAATTTTATTCATAATTTCCTGTTTTTCTTTTCTAATCTTCATATTTCTTCTTAATTTATCTTTTTTTGTTTTAGATTCTTTATCTCTGTATTGTACGTCTCTTAATCTATTCGTGTTTCCAATATCAACCAATATTTATTAAAAAGAAAATATATGTCACATAAGCTTGGGTTCGTTTTTTAAAAGATTTAAGGTGTTAATTTAAATATTTCAACAGTAAGGGTGTTTTTTAAAAGGGCGATCGAGACTTGTGAATAAAAATATATATCTAACTCTAGCACCATGAAGCTTACGGAAGTTGTAACATCATACTTTTCCAGTATGTTGCACCTGACATGATGTACTTGACACAGGCATGGCATATATAGTGACTATGACTGTGAATAATGTGTCTGCAATTGCTGAATAGTGGTAATAATTTTTTTTTAAATAGTTAAACCAGCTTGGATTTTAAGAATATTGCACATATATAGTATCACGAACAAAGATCTAGGAACGATGTTAACATTTTGACAAGAAGCAAGAGCTGGTGATCAATAAATAGTATAAACATATTCATTCGACAATGGTCACACCGGTGAATATCACAAGTATTGAGGAAGTGGTTTTTAACAGTTGGCGAGTAATAGGATAGATCATTGCGGCCGAACTGTACATCAGTGTTGAAACAATAAAAGTCCTACTTAAACTTGAACAATTATTACAAACAATTGTAATCAATATTCCAATCTCAGTAATTACACTAACTAAACGGATTCAATCTATTAATAATATAATTCAAATCACACAACCAGAACCACCTATAATTCGACTTATTAAGAATGAATACAGTTATCTGTTGCCAACTTTAGGAAATTAAATTCTAAATAACTGGAGGATTACGATATTTTAAAGAGTTCGATTGTGGATTGTTATGAGTTTTACACGTAGGTTTTATGGAGTACTCTCAGATAATAACCGCATAAATTATCATGTACAGCAAAGTTATCTAACTAAGATTCTCTAGGAATAATGCATAGAGGTTGTATTAAGTAGTAATAGAAGACAATCAATTGTAGAGAACAAGTTGCTACTACATAATTCCATACGATTCAGTTGATTTTCCTGTCCTTCGGAAAGTTGCAACCTCAAATGGCTAAAGCTTAAAATATCAAAAAAAAGTCAGTTGTGTACCTCTAATGTACAATATCAACTTATTTCTGAAAACAATCAATTCCAAGAATGAGATATGAAATCCAGTATTTGTTGTGTTTACTTTATTATGGGTCAATTTGTTATCCAAAACTATTATTTTTTCTTTACTGTCATACACATACACACGCAAAAACGTACGCAAGCACATATACATGGTCACATATTATATTTCAGTCAAATATTGCAAGTGGTGTTAGGCTTTCATAATTAAATGAGGTTCTGGTGAAAAATAGAACAGTGGTGTGTTTATTCTACTTATCGCACCAGTTATTAAGATTTCTTAATATCTCACAAAGTCGTCACAATCCTAGATAGGATCAGTTTGAAAGTTAGGCCAATATCGTGGAGACTGTTGACATATAAATAAGGCTGGGTGTTAAGAACATTTACTTATGGATGGTTTTGATAACTTCATGCTACCAAACTGCATCTTACCTCTGAGTATGCAAAAAGAACCAACTCTATTGAAAAGTGATGTAAATAATTGTATTTTTAGAGAAAGTTTTAAATGTTGTTGACGAATCAAGTTTCTCTTTGTATCTTGATTACTTTATCTTCTAGATAATTTATTTAAAGTACTCATAGTTCCATAGTTAGAATACTTTTTGTCATAGCTGTTCAAAAAGGGACCGATAAAATATAGAAAGTTAAATTGGGTACATTTATAGCTAAAGTTATACTGTAAATAGATGGCATTCCTGACATTAATACTATACTTAGAAATATCAGTCACGTTAAAAACTCTAAATTATTTGAGGTGGCCTTGCAATAGTTTGCACCGATGGCTTTATTTAAGAATTCTTTAAGCATCCCGTTAAATCTTTTCTCTTGCCATTTAAATAAAGGTAGAAATTTCGTTTAATTTACTTTTGATCTATTTCATTCAACAGATGCTAGAATATTATTGATTACGTTTTCTATGAAATATCAAAAAATACCAAAAATAACCTAAAGCCAAGGTCGGCCCTTGGGTTCAATGGTCAGCCACTCATCAGGTGTCTTCTGTATCAATTTTCATATACTATAATATTGTATTTTTAACTTACCTGTGTCGTCGGTCAGAGCAGGTTTAATTTCTACATCTTGCAGCGCCATTATCAATTCACTATCTTCGTACTCGTTAAAAGGGTCCAAATTATGACGCATTGTTCCAGAGAACAGAACAGGCTCCTAAAAATCATTGTCAAACACACAATGTTAAACTAGACATCTCTTACTTGTGGAATTATGGAGATCTTCCTCCTAAGATCATGTAGTCCAATCTTTCCAATATCGACTCCATCAATGTATACGTTTCCTTCAAAGTAAGCCAGTCTAAAAAGTGCCGATATGAGCGACGACTTGCCTGCGCCTGTACGGCCCACGATACCTATCTAAGCAAATTTTCACAAGATGGAAGTAAACCGAGTAAGAAGTCTACCTTTTCTTTAGGAAAAATACGGAACGACAGATTTTTCAGGACGGGAGGCTCGTTCGTGCTGTATTTCATGTAGGCGTTTTTGAATTCAATTTCCCCCTGCTGGGGCCAAGTAGGATGCGGCTTTAGACCGGGTGCCTGATATGAAAACGATCACCTTACATTGCCAATTACTAAAGTTATTCTTATTTACCGACTCCAAGCTGGCCTCCTGCTCTACGTGCGTGAATTCCAAAACTCTTTCGACGGACGTCATTTGATTCTCAAGTTCGGCAGATTGCCTCATTCCCCATTGAAAAAGTCCAGTCAAACCGATGCACTGTGTTATAGCTAACCCGACTTCTCCACCAACCGCTGGAACAGGCATGATAAAAAATTCTCCTTCTACCTCATCTTCGACTTACAATCTTCCTTCAAAAGAAAAGTCACCGTTACTACAGCAATAAATAAAACACAGATGCAGTCAAGCCAGTATCCAAACGCTCTCGATGTGCTGATAAACATAAACCACGCACTGCTATGCACATCCTGATACTTATCAAATTCCTCTACTAAAATCATTTCTTGCCCATGAGACCGAATTGTAGTTAATCCTTGCAAACTTGCATTCAGATGGGCAAAAACTGGACTTCGAGCTAGAAAAATTATAATGAAAACTTTGAGGATAGAACTTTGTAGTCATTCACTAACTTATGCCTTCTAGACGTTTGACACTGCGGCTTGTATAAAGGTAGTATCGTCGTAACAGAAAGAACAAGATAATTACTATAATTGTGGGGATGAGAAGAAAATAATTGACAAGGGAGACCACAACTATGACACCAAGTAAGTTCAGCATTATCTAAAAAACTGTATATAATCGTAATATCGCACGGTTTAGCTGTACCTGGTAGGTGTCGATCATGGCGTTCGGCAAGAACTCATCGATGGCCCCCAGATCCTTGGAGAAACGATTTAAGATGCGACCTGAAGTGTTGGTGTTAAAAAACCTCATCACAGCTCGAATAATACTGTGAAACATTCTGTTGTGCAAGCTGCAAGAATCGGGCGGCTACAGGTAGTCATTTAGATAAACATTCTACTTACTTTACGGATGAGCGCATGCACATCGTGAAGAAAAAGAACGACCGGGAGACGGATATTAAAATGGTAGCGGCAATTAAAACTGAATAAATAATCATGCAGTCGTTGCGTTCCAAATTGTCGAATACTTGGAAATCGATGGATTTTCTGTGTACCAGAGACTTATTTCTTGAGCTTCTGTATTCTTCTAACTTCACCCTGAAAGTAAAATTAAAAATATGTAAACATACCAAAAGATAAATATAGTATTTTTGTAAGTTATAAGATGCCTATTCCTGTCATTTTTATATTTTTATGTAAAGAATAAATTTGTAACTATAAAACTTTCATAAAATTTACTATTCAAATAAAATCCGGTATTAACTTGGAGAAATTATTTTTATTGACCTTTTGGCACAATTAAAACAACTAAGGAACACAATTACGACAAGTGTTAACATGCATATATTTTCACAAGAACAAAATTTTGTTGTAATTTTTCACCACAAACTTTTCACTAGAAACCAGGCCAAGGTTCAACTATCTCAGAACTGTTCAATTGGCAAAACTTCTCTAATAGAGTTTTTGGCATCGCGTCATACTGAATATTTCAAATAAATGTGCACTTATGTCTTTTGCCATTTTGAAGATGAAATCTTATTTGAATAAACTTTTTTCCTGATCCTGAGTATTACTACAAATATAAGTAACATAATATAATTGCCAGATTAACCATATGGTAGAGTATACAAAATGTAAGGAGTTTCCTACAATTACTCCCCTTTTATTAATAAATTTGTTCTTGTGTCTTGTGTTCTTTTTCAATGTTATTATCAAATTTATTTACTTTTCAAGAAGTTGCTTTACATAAAAGAAATTGATGTAAAGAGCTACCAGTAACATATTTTAACAAGTTTTCCCCCACGTCATTCATGCTCCCCGTATAAGTTACCATGCATAATGTGCAAACATTATTGTTGAAAATATAAATAGTTTTTAAATAATTTCATCAATAGCAAAATCTTTTTGCAACTCAAGATAATTTATTGTCTACAAAGTGAGCGCAACAGAGGAGTAACCAAAAGCGATTTCTGCTTACATTTATAAATAATATGTTATTCTTGTATAGAACATTTGTGTGCTAGTAATCTTCTATTGTTGAGCACACTACAAATTCCATGTATATGGCAATGCCAATTTTTTTTGAAATGTTCTTCTTTAAGCACTTCATCCCGCCCATGACTGTTGCTTTTGATTGTTTAGATTATCAGTAAGTACCACTGCATAGCGGTTTAGAACCATTAAACATCTAAAATGTTAAAACTGTACGACTTTTAATATTCGTGTATTACAAAAATATGTAAGTTAACAGCGAACTGTATGATGAATATATAGCGACATTGAAACATGAACAAATTTAAAAAAAAAACAAAACAAACAAAAATAAGTAATCCGAAATATTATACCTGATTTCATGTATATCCACATATCCTACGAAATCAATAGCACAAACAATCATAAGAAGCCAAGACTAAGCTGCTAATTTCATAAACTGAGTATTTAACCTACATATGACGTGACATCTAAGTTCTATGTTTGATTCACACGCCAAATAAGATACCGACGGTCACACGGTATCCTGTACGACTTATTGTTGGCCACATGGTAGTTAAAATGTTAATCCCTACCATAGACCATATCCGTGACGCTACTGAGCAAAAAAATTACAATGACTTGGATTTGATTTTCATTACTTTTATGATTTTTCATGTTTTTATCTATACAGAAGGAAAAAACTTTTGTAAACAACCTGTTTAATTTTTTTATTAACGAGATCGTAGTTAAATGAATGAACTATTTGTTTCTCTTGTTTTTAAAATTGATTTTCATCTCTTGTACATTTAAAACATTAGCTCAGTGTTTCTTTCTTCATTCATTAAATGTTGAAGTTCTATTAACATGTTCTATACAAAGTCCATCATTATCCAATTTCTTGAAATTTTGTGTTTGGATCAAATATAAACTAAGATATTTTTTTTTATTTCACTGAAGCATCATAAAAATACGAAGTTATTTTTCTTTATACTCTCCTTAACCAAGTGCTTCTTTTATTGGTCCAAACAGATGATAATCGCAGGGTAATAATTTTGGTCTGTGGGGAGGGTCTTGTAGTAGTTTGGGCAGCTATATGGGGTTGGGTGACGTTGGTGGCCTTTATTTTAAAATACCTCTCATTCTTACAAAAACTGTTTATGCCTCGCGTATATTTGTGTCTGAGAATTATAACTTGTCTTCTTCAAAACTGCGGGCAGTTTTACTCTTTTTATCGTGAGGAACTTAAAAATCTACTGCGTAGCGGATAAAGCTAGCCCTTGCTCTGAAATTATGATGCCAATAAATGAAGCAGTAGTATGAGATACATCACGAGGCGAATCCCCTTCAGATTTCCACACCTGCAAAGTTTAAATGTTTCGACTCTCTTCGTTAAATGTTGCCTTTTTACTTGTGTTTATTTGATTTTGAATATCTTATTTCTTGATCATTCTAGCCTGATAGCGTTTGGCTAAAGATTTGTGACCCTGTACTTTTAGGCAGTTGCTAACCCACTAATAAAATTGCTATTGGTGCATTTAATTATGAAAAGTTTGCTATTGTAATCACAAATAAACAACATTCAAAGTAAAGAAACAAATAACATGGAGAAAAACATCATTTAATTAAAGGTGTACATCTCAAAAAATATTGTTGCTATGTAATGAGTTTTTTTTGGCTCCGTTTTTTTCTCATTAATATGTTTGAGTTGTTACTTTTTCTGATAATTACTTTTAGTTGAGGTAAATTAGTAAAAAAAACGCTAAAATCTCTAAATTTTTTCTGGGTACAAGTATCGAGACGTTCCAGGAAGCATTCGATTCGTAAGAGCATCAGAAAAAAATGTTACCACATAGTTTTTTGTTATAATGCGAAAGTGCATTTGTGCACGCAAAAATGCATTTTATTGATGAGCTTTTTGCTCAAAAGACTCAAAAGAATATTTTATTTCTCACTTAATATTGACCAAAATAAGCTCAATCCCATTACTCAGGGATTTTTGGGTCGCTGATCACGAATATAATGCTTATAAAGTGCCCCGATGCACTTGGGTGGTGAGAGGGGGGGGGGTAACATAATTCTGGGTCTGGGATCGATTTTGAGGAACCAGCTCAAAGTTGTTTGTTTTTCGAAATTAAACTGTTTAATAAGGGTTTTTGAAGTCGCTGGTAACGATTTTGATACTTAAATTAAACTCCAATGCACCAAAGTAAGAAAATGTCCTGGAGTACTTTGGGGGAAGGATACCCTGAGGCACCAGGGTACGAGTATTGCATTTTTCACTTGAATTCACTTGATTCAATTTGAGTTATGGTCACTTAATCGAATAATAGAGAAACCAGAATTCGTCAATTTGCAATTTAGCACACGGTAAATATATGTAATAATCTAAAAAAATGTCACAAAAGATGAGAATTTCTTTGAAAATTTGCATACGCAAATTTTGTAGAAAATGGCACTTTTTACATTAAAAAAGCCCTTATATAGACTGTTTAAACTCGAAAAACAAACAACCTTGAGCTGGTTCCCCAAAATCGATCCCAGACCCAGGATTCTACCCCGCCAAATGTACCCGGGCACTTTCTCAGCATCATATTCGTGATTAGCGACAAAAAAAACATTTATACAGACAATAAAAACTCAAAAATAAAAACTTTGAGCTGGTTCCCCAAAATTGCTTCCAGCTCCAGGATTCTGCCTAGCCAAGTGTATCAGGGCACTTTCTAAGCATTATATTCGTGACCTTATATAGACAGTTTGAACTTAAAAAACAAACAAATTTGAAGTAATTCTCCCAAATCGTCTCCATCCCCAAGATTATGCTAGCCAACCTTACCCCCCCCCCCCCCCCACTCAAGTGAAAACAAACAAATTTGAGATGATTCCCCAAAATCGACCCCAAACCAAGGATTATGACCCCCCCCCCCTAAAGGACATCGGAGAACTTTTTAAGCATCATATTCATAATCAGTGGTTCCAAAAACCCTCGAGTAACGAGATGGAGCTTATTTTGGGCAATATTAAGTAAGCATTAAAATATTCTTTAGGGTCTGCAAAAAATGCATCAAATAAACGCATTTTTTGCGTGGACAAATGCACTTTCGCGTTATAACAAAAAAAATATGGAAAATATTTTTTTCTAAGGCTTTTCGGAATCAAATGCGCCTTGGTACCTCTGGATACGTGTACCCAGCAAAAATTAGAAATTTTTTACTAATTTCTTATCTTGTACATCTCTTATACCTCTTATTTCTTCAATCTTCTTCTTCTTCTTCTTCAGCCTTCTGCCATCCACTCCTGAATGTAGGCCTCACCCATTTCTCTCCATCTGTGTCGGTCACTGGTTTGTTTTGTCCAGTTCCTACGAGCTATCTTCCGAATGTCATATAGTTCAATACATATAGTTAACTCAGCTATTGCCGTGGGAAGTTAAATCAGCATTTAGAAGCTTGCAGCGTTTATATCGTATAAGCACCTTTTTTATATTTTCTTCTTAGTACTCATATCTTATCTACGTTCTAAGCATTACCGTGGGATTCCGGTGCCGTGGGTTTGGTGACAATTTATGTATAAATGCGGCCAACATTTAGAACAGTAGTCAGTAAGTAACCACTGTCTTTAGTAATAACATTAAATGTAAAATATCGGCACTTTGTAATTCCGAAATAAAATTTATTTTAAGAAATTCTTTAAAGTGTTCGACTTAATTACATTTATCGATTTATCGACCCCATTATTCTTTATCAAATATTGTGCTTTCATTTTCGTAGCTTTCTATTTTACTTTATTTGTGTTTAACAATTTTTTAATCTATTTTCTCTATTTCAATGAATTCCAAACTAACAAAATTCTTTCTTGGTTTCTAAAACAATTTACTCACTAGTTCACACTTATTTACATTTTTCACTAAACCTGATATGATTCAGTTTTCAAGCTAAATATACATTTTTAGGGTATTTTATCTTTTCGAGGTCTTAGTGCTCGATCTAAACTTTTTGCTTTCCGTTGCTGAATATATCCTCCTGGTAGTCGCTATCTATTAGTTACTCTTTTATTTCTCAAGTAGTTTGGTGGTCTGCAGATCTTTTGATAGAACGTAGTAATTAATTCGGTTTTGAGTTACATAATCTGAAGATTTTCATGTGTCTGTATGGCAATAAGGCTACGTCAATCATTGGATCAAATTTATACGTTGATATTCATATATTTTCTGAAACATGAGTTGCTCTATAAATTGTAGTATAATTTTAAGCTAAGGTTGCGTTTTTTTTTTAAATTTATTTCATAACTTTCAAATCGAACATTTTTGCAGGTAATGTACTGACATATTTCAAAGTAGCGATTATTCAAAAAAGCAACTGTTTGATATTATAAAGTAATGTCTTTGTCTTTCGCATTTAGATGATATTATGCCACACCGACCAGAGAATTTTTCAGTAACAAAGAAGATATGTTGAAACACGAACCTATTACAAAATGTATTACTAATCTTTTTCGAAAAATTACAAAAAGCAGTAAAACGAGCTGAATTACCCAAGATAATCATAAAATAAGATTATGTATTTTCAAAAAAAAGATAATTATATCTGTAGAGTAATAAAATTAGAAATTCTTAGATTATTATATTTAATATTCATTAATCAATAATAAAGGTGACTTATGATATGTTGCACTTAACTTGTTGGAAAATTATTAACTAAAAATAGTATTGCAGTAAAACGGCTTTCATTGTTCAAAAATTACCTTAATCAATAGACTTCAGCGATTAGTCGATATTACGCCATTTATTTTTTCTTTTTGTTATATATAAATGACATTACAACAAACTAAAGTCAAAAATAATTATATAGTAAAGAGCCAAAATTACCTTTCTTTCTTCATTCTTTCCCATTTCGCTTTATGGCATTGGGTTTTGTAGCCATCTCTTTTATTGTGGTCGGTTGTTAGCCATTCTTTTCAGTTATTGTTCTAATTTTTCTCTCTTCCTTCCAATTTTGTATATGTAGTCCTGCCATTGCATCCGTGGTCGTCCTTTTCTTTCGTTTCCTAAGGTCTTGCCTCCATAACTTGCTTTGCTAATCTCATGTCGTTCATGCGGAATACGTATCCAAACCATTTAAGTAGTTCTAGTGGTGTTACCGTTACTGATTCTCTTATTCTCGTATTTCTAATCATATCGAGTCTAGTTTTAGTTGCTATCTTCCTTTTTATTATCTGTATTTTACTTTTACTTTTCTCGTTAAGTACCCAACTTTCAGATTCTAGTACTGTTAGATATACTTGTTTATATATTTGTAATTTAATCTTGGTTCCCACTTCTCTTTTCCCGATTAGGGTGTTTTTTAGTTGGTAGTATACATGGTTCGTTTTTGTTATTCTATTGCTTATTTTTATTGTCTTTTCATCTTTATTATTACACCAAGATATTCAAATCTATCTACCCATTCTATTTCTTTTTCTTTGCAATATCTATTTTCATCTTCTTGGTTTCCTTTCTGATTTTGCTTTATTTTTATTATTTTGCTTTTTTCTTCATTTACTTTCATTCCCTTTTCTCTAATAAAATTATTCCATATATTTATTGCTTCCTGTAATTTTCTTTTTTCATCCGCCACCAACACGATAACAACTGCGTATAATAGTGACTGGATTCTCCAGTTTCCAATTTTGGCAGTTTTGGTTCTTCTTTTGCTTTCATTTATTATCTGGTTCATAATTATTATAAATAATAGAATTGAGACTGTCCTCTTGCTTTATACCTCTCTCAAGATTAAACGTTTCAGAAGTTTGTCCGGTTAAACATATGTGTGCCTTAACATTTTCGAATGCTACTTTAATAGATTTATATAATCTTTTAGGAATTTCTATTTTTGTAGCGCTTTCCATATGGTATTTCTGGGAATTTTATTGCACGCTGCAGTTAGATCTAAGAATGTTAGATATATGGGTTTATTTACTTCTAGCAGTTTGTCTCTTATTACATGTATATATGGTTCTGAGTTTGTCTGTTTCTTCTGAAAGCTGCTTATTATCCCTCTAGTCTTTTTTCTATTTCGTCTCTTAATTTTCTAGAATTCTTGTGTATTGTTTTAGAGCCACTGATAAAAAACATATTGCTCTGTAGTTATTAGGGTCTGTGGTTTTTACCTTTTTATGAATTGAAATTATTATATTAAATTGCCATTCGTCTGGTATAATTTGCTATGTCCATGCCTGTTGATACAGTTTATGTAACTAATTAGCTAATTCTTCTCTTCTATATTTTACTAATTCTGGAGTGATTTCATCTTTTCCAGCCGCCTTTCCTAGTTTTACTTTTTTAATTGAGTTCTTTACTTCTGTTATTGTTGTCAAATTAGTTTCGTCTTGTTCTTCTACTCTTTAATTTACATCTCTTATAAGATCTTTCTCTTCTTGCTGTTAGATTTTGTTTCATAGAATACTCCACAAGTCTTCAGGATTTTACTTTTTATCTTCAGTTTGTACATGGTTGTTTTCATCCCTGATATTTCGGATTTCCTTTTATGTTCTTTTAACTCTTTCATAGTTTGCCATAATTTTCTACTATTATGCTTAAAATTGTCTTCTAGTTTGTTTCAGAATTCCTGCCATGTAGTACGTTTGGCTTCTTGTACATATTGTTTCGCTTGGCCCCTTTTCCTAATATACTCTCTTCTATCATTTGAAAATATTTGAGATATACAATAGAAGAAACGAGATAACATTTAATCATTCCAATTTTAAACACTTTTAGCACCAAATTGTCTCTCTTCTCCTAAAGTTCATCAAATATTTAGTTTGAAAGTTCTGTGACACATCAGTATTTTGATTATCAAATCAATATCTTTCTTATTTTTGTTAAATGATATATATATATATATATATATATATATATATATATATATATAGTATGTATATATATACATACATACATATATATATATATATATATATATATATATATATATATATACACACACATAAAACATTATTATATTACATAGTTTCACATAAAACATTCAATTTCGTAGAGTACGGATATAAATCTGCAATTTTTTACCAAAAATCATTTATTCTACGAAGTAATCACCGTTCACATCGATTATTTAATATCAACGTTTAAGTAAAGTAAAAATAATAAAAATCTGTTAGTGAAAAAATCAGGTGAATAAAGTGGGCAAAGAAGAATTTTGAAGCTTAAATTAATTAACTTTGGCAACGTCAGTTTTACTGCACGTTATTGTGAAAAAGTATTCGTTGGCCTCTATTAACCAGGGTAGCTGTTTTAAATTAAATTTTTATGCACAATTTCTCTCTATCTATCTGATATAAATGTTTTACCAATTTGCAAGAAAAATGATGTTTTTGCTAGACTAGAGATGAGGTTTCGTTCTTTAATGTTGTCTGGAAATTTTTTTGCAGCCGAACTACTATCTATTTCTTTTATGATCATCCTCTTTTCGTAGCAGAGGGAGAGGTCATCTCTAATCTGTGTATTTTGTTGCATTTTGTCAATTTATACGCAACTCATCTGTAAAGATTCTTAACTTTTCCAATATTGTAAAGATAATGACGTATAACTACTTTCGATATACTCCCCATGAGGCACTAAGCAATAATTGATGAGTTTAGTTCAACATTTATTTGTAATTCGCCTTCAAAATACTAAGAGTTTACCGTTTACGACCTTTTTTTAATTTACATTTTCTTCCCTAAAATTTTGATACAAATGTTGTATGTTCGTTTGTTGCCCAACACTTAGTTAATAACATTTGTCGTTAACAATTGATTAATCCTCCTTTAAAGTAAAAGTATACGGTAGTATAGACTGTGCACTAATAGTAAAGTGAGGAAGTGTGGTTATGGACATTGTGCAGGTGTGATGTGTGACCAATATGTCCGACCTAACGGAGTTTCAAAGAGGTCTAATTGCTCGTCTAACTAAAGCAACGTTACACGGTGTAACATAAGGCACGGTCTCGGAAGTCATGACTGCATACACAATGCATGGTAAAACAGGGTCGGTAAAGCATAATAATGGCCGAAAGACGAAGCTGCAGGATAGAGACCACTGGGCCTTGAAGTGTATTGTGATGTCGCAGAGAGAACAACGGCCGAGAAAATAATTACGCAACAATGAGACGCGAACTGAATAAAATGAGTATTCATGGGCGTATTGCTATTGCCAAGCCCCTATTAACATAAATGCTCAAATACGACGTGTAAAGTGCAATGTCCACATAAACTGGACGTTGGAAGACTGGCAACGTGCCCTTCAGCCTGACGGGTCACCCTTTACGATCTTCCTGGATGAGTATTTGTCTGGCGGAAACCCTCTGAAGCATACGATATGGACTGTCTCCGCCCAACTATCAAAAATGGTAGCAGCTCTCTTATGGTCTGGGGCACTAAATCATAGTACTGGGCAGACCTTCTTATCACATTATACGGTTGGGTCACAGCAGCAGTGTATAGAAAACTCTTGGGTAACCAGGTCCACTCAATGGTGCAAATTTTATTTTCAGGCGGAATGCCACATTCTAGGATGACGATGCCCTCATTTACACCGCTGGCCCTGTTCAAGAGTGATTTCAAGAGCATGCTGATAAGGCCCGCCCCAGATCTAAATATTATTGAGCCTCCGTGGGCTGTTATGGAAAACAGGATTAGATAAAGATTTTTACCTCCTTCGCCTCTAGCTGGGTTGGAGGCTGCGTTGAATGAAGAATGTCTTAAAATTCCATTCACCACTACTCAGGACTTATATAGGTCTATTTCGTCCAGAATTAAAGCTGTATTGCGTGCTAAAGGTGGACCAACACCGTATTAATATAAGATGTTCCGACTCCCACAAGTGTCTCCATGATATATATATATATAACTATATAAAATTAAAGAGTATATGTTACAAAATTTGTATAAATCTGCTGAGATCTGCGGAAACCATAAAAAATTCAAAAACATTTGAAAGCTGTTTTCCTCACTGCTTTGACCGATTTTGCTCATTAATGAATATAGTCGAGTTTTTAAGTTAAGTATATTTTTGAGGTCTGGGAACATGAAATAAAAAACAGAAATAAATTTTTTAGAAGTTGTGAAATGAGAGTTTCTGCAGCAGGTAGTGTTTCTACGAAATTTATTATATATAAAAGGTCAGATATACATTGATGTATAGTCGAATGTCAAATAATTATACTTACCTAGTTGTACAATGGCAATCATAATTTCAAAGTTTTTTGAATGTCCAAAAGTATACGAAGACAATTTAAAAATAAGCAGATGTGCAAGTATATGCTTTCTATGAACCGTGTAAATCTAATTAATGTTTGTTTTATATTTATAATTAGTAAATTTATCTATTGTAACTAGTTGATGAATAATAAATTAAAAAATCTACAACAATGCTATCAAAAGTAAAATCTCAGAGAGAAAGTATTACTCAAAATAGATTCACAATTCTGTATTGTTTTCAGGGGATTTTAAGATGTTCATCTGTAACAAATCATTTAAATTGAAAACTTAATTGGAAGATACTGTTGCGATGCTAGAATATTATATTAAAATTTCTTTACATATTCATGAATATATAATGTAAAATAATTATTTTTTATATATTATCAAATACCAAGCAAAGCTAGCAAAAATTTTAAATATAAAATCTGAAAATAGATAAAGGAAGAGTATAAAAATAAAAAATCAATTGGTAAAAATAAAATAGCATTTCATAATCAAGTGCACGACTATCATAATTAATTACAAAATAACAAAATGCAATTTAGACTTTAGAGTTAGCAATTTAGATATAAATACTAATTAATTACAAAATGCTTATTATAAACTATCAATGAACAAAAATGACACCTGAATACGACAATAAATAGCGTGTCAAATTCACGTAGAAATTATCATAATAAAAATTTTAGATAGTCAGAATAGTACTTTAGTATTTAAAACATCAAAACACGCGTAACGGATAGTAACAGGCGTATGGGAAATTTACGTTATCGAAAATACTTTGCTGTTACCGACTGCTATTGAAAAGAAAGTAAATTTGTTTAGTTTCTTCCTTTATTTCGTTATCTCTTTAAATCAACATCAGTTTTTTAATTGCACTGTAACTGACCTAGTCTCTACAAACACGAAATAATAAAACGTTATATAGAATCGCGCTGGCTAATACGCACGAAAACAAGCACCACAATTTGTGACTTTACTGTGCTTAAATAAAATGCACAATAAATGCGAAAATTTTGCAAAAAGTTAATACAAGAAAACCTTTAATTCTAAAATTTACCATTGAGATATAAAATAATCACCACCACTGGCGAAAAGCTGCGCCGCGATAAAAAACATGGCCAATGTGGTAATTACACACCAGTTGCCGCCTGCATGGTAATACTCTTTGTAGATTAACCAGTCCACTGCCCCGACCGTTCTCATTTCTGCCACCTCCTCAGGCTCCTGAACAAACTAACAGTTCAATTAAGTGCTTAAGTTATCAAAAATCACTACCTTAGCAAATTCGTTGTCCGGATAAGTGGGTTGTACCATCTCAACACTCAAGCTACTATGGATGGAAATCTTTCTCAAAATATTCTGCAGCTTGCTTTCTTCTGGTTCGGCCTCTACTGCAAACTCGTCTTCTAACAATTTGGCGAAATTTACGCCAGACTCTTGCAAGTACTCATAAGAACCTTTCACTACAATTTTTCCTTCGTCTAAGATTACAATCTGCTTCACGTGCTTTAAGTATTGTAACTGGTGGGTCACTAGAATGACCACTTTGTCTTCCAGATACTTGTTAATACATTCGTCGAAGAGATGTTTTCCAACTTGGATGTCGACAGCAGACAAAGGGTCGTCCAGCAGGTAAATATCCGCAACTTTGTAGACGGCCCGAGCCAAGTTCACTCTGGCCCTTTGGCCGCCGCTCAGTGAAATTCCTCGTTCTCCGACTATCGTTTTATCGCCATAAGGAAGGAGCGTGAAATCGCGCATTAGCGCACACACTCTTACCACATTTTGATAGCGCACCTTGTCGTATCGTTGGCCAAAGAGTATATTTTGCCTCACGGAGCCTGAAACATTTAAAATTGAGTTAAAGACACTGAAGTATTACTTGTACTCTTATTAAAATCACCGGCAAATAACCAAGGCTCTTGGGCTGCGTAAGAAATAATTCCGTTCACTCCCAATGAACCCTTGAAGGGATGTAGCTCCCCAAGAATCATGTTGAGCAAGCAAGATTTTCCCGAGCCAACCTGCCCTATGACTGCCGTTAATTTTCCAGGAGTAACACTCAAGGTAATGTCTTCCAAGCTAACTTCATCTTCAAATTTGGCCCACGCACTATCAATTGTAATGCCTTTGGGCTGTGACAGCCGTTCAGGTAACAATTCCCGTTCTTTCTGATATTTCATTTTATTGGGCTTTATTCTCCAGTTAGGGTCTATGGGAGTGGGATCACCCACATCTGTTTCTTCAGTTAGTAAAAACCTGTGTATTCTACTTATCGCTACTGAAGTTTCTGCTACCTGGACAAATATTTTTAGTCGCATTTTTACGTTAACTTTTATAAATGCAAAATTATTTACTTGTGCAATACCTTGTGGAAAATACACTGTCATTGTCTGCCTTAAGATTTGATAATAAGAGGTAATCATAAAAACATTTTCTGCACTAATGTCGTTTCCCATTAGAACGTAAGTCATTACTGTAAGAAATATGGCTGATCGTGTTGTAAACATAATAAAAGACATAATTATTCCTCTTATATAAGACGTGTGCTTTAAAACATTTATTTCATTTCTAAAAAAAAAAAAAACTTTAAGTTCTATATGGGCATAATTTAATTATCATTACAATCGAGCTTTGTTAACCATGGCAGAAAACGCATTTTCCCAAGCGTACATCTTTATGACTTGAACGCCCTGTACAACTTCGTTCATCATTCTTACTCGTTCGTCTGTGAGAATGGCTGTTCTATGCCTTAAAGTTGAAGTTCGACTTCCGAGAAAAGCTGCAAGACAGGAATTGTGTACGGATGTTCGTTTGATAAAGTGAGCTAACCTTGCATGGGTATGAAAACCACTATGGCTAATATGCCAAATATGGCGGGCATCTCCATTTCTCTGTACATAAAGTAGAGGATAAACACAACCTGTAAGGGGCTAATCCAAAGATAGTGGAAGAAAAGAAGTGCAATGTCGAATCTGTTTACGTCGTTAGACATCAAGTTTACGACGTTTCCGACCGTCCGACCTCCCAACAAACCTAAATTAATACGCAATGCCTGAAAATGATTCATTCCAATTATATGCGTGCTACAACGGGATAAGGTGCCTAGTTCAAATTTCATGTTTGCAAAAAAAGTAAATAACAAATATAATTTTATATTACATCTAAACCAATAAATTATTTATATAATAAAAATATAAAAACTTTTTTCTTCTATTGAAATTTTATTGATATATTGATGACTTGTCTGTATTCAAAAAGCGTACGAAAAATGTGTCTATCAAAATTTACTTAATAACATAATAAACCGAAACTGTGGGAGAAAATCACTAAATTTAAGATGGTAGTTAAATTCTTTGATAAAGTTTAGCTATTTAAGGATAAGATCAACATTTTTGGTTAAAACTTTGAATTTCACTGTTTAAATGAAGTATCTCATAATATTTATAACTTAACTAACATTTAATATTTCGACCCCTCTCATCTTATATTTTCACCAGGGACTTTAATAACCACCACCACAGCTGAAGTTACAATATGGTATAAGAATAAAGGAGCTCTACGCATGTAATTTATAAATGGCTAATAATAAAAGAAAGAGAAATCTTCACAATAATATCTCTATCTTTACATTATTTTTTTACCTAGCCCAAGAAATAAATCAAAATTCAATCAATTCAATATATTATGCTAAAACTTAAGGTAACGGCACCTATAGTGGACACTTTAAGGATTTGTTTTTACTTTTTCTACTCATACATCTAAGTTTTTAAACAAACAACAAAGATAGGTATTTATTTACGATCTTTGTGTCTTCCGCTAACAGATTAAGATGCACGTTTATCCTTAATAAGCGTAGGATTTGTTTTTTAATTTATGTCGGATATGGTTTTGGCACCTGAAGTGGACAGTGAAAACTATGATGGTATCTAAAGATGACATTTTTGGAACCTAAAGATGACAGCCCACTTTTTGAACTTTTTCTAGAAATCCCTGAATTCCCTCCTCGGCTACTTCCTGACACTTATTTGGGTACAAACATGTTATCTACAGGTACTTAGTTAACTGAACTGCATTGAAAATTGAACAAAAAAAAAGTACAATTCAAAATTACTTCAAATCAAACTTGTACATTGTACTTACTTAATTGGAAAAATTCAGTACATAAATGTCATTTACTTAGTCTAATTAAGTTCTTCTAACTCCGGCACTGAAAAATTTCCCTTCGGCTACTAAATTTGGAAGGCAGCGAAATATGGCCTAAAATATCGTCCTCCCAGCTATAAAATAAAATGCCGTCCCTCTCTGGCCATTTCCACAGCCGCCCATTTTTCTTCATTGCCTTCACCTTAGCGTCATTTTGGAGAACTTCTATCACTACTCCAGAGAAGACGTTCTCGTCGTAGTGCATCGCTACAAATTCGCCCTTCTCTTTTTTAGCAGGAAGCAGCGACAGTCCAGTGTTTTCAGCGTCTGAAATATCGTCACCCGCGTTACTACCGCCTGAAGACGAATTTAGGCTTATCAGCAATTCATGCTCTGAATCTGTGTCGAGGGAGTCAAGCGATTTTCTTGTACGTTTTTTTGGAGGGAACAGTTTCCTATTGACATTTTTTAATTGTGCAGCTTTAGCTTTGTCTTGTCTCTTTTGTAGGCGAGCTACCAAACGTGCTTTCTTTTCTTCCTCCTTCTTTTTCTTCTCAGCAGACTTTTTTTGTGCATACAACGTCGACTCTGCTGTCGTGATTACACAGGCATTTTTTTCTCTTGGCTAGCTTACTACCGTGTTAGTTTTCTTTAGCTTTAGGACATAAAAGACTCCTTTCGAAAGGTGATGGCACGAAGGTGTTTGGACTTGTGAACCACCAAGGTTCCTCAGCTGGATTTTCAATACCCACATGTTGATGTAGAGGATAGAAGTCTATTTGCAGTGTGCCGGATTTTTCGGTCTCAGGTCTTTGTGTGCAAGCGATCTTCCACACTGCGAATAGACTTCTATCCTCTACATCAACAATCCTTGGTGAAATAACTTCACTTTTTCGGAACCCACGACTGACTCCAGCCAATCCAGACGATCATTTTTCTGTACTCGCAAGCTATCACAGGAGCACTCGGGTTTTGATCGATTTGTACTGCCGTTGGACACCATGGAACAAGTCCACACTTTCTAAATCCATTCTGCAGAATTGAAGGCTGTTTTATTATCTTTTCTTCAATTAACTCTTTTAATAAGGGCGCAAACGTAGTTTTCATGACGTTTTCGTCGTACATACGATAATTTCGAACTTTCTCTTGTCAATTAATTTTCAAAGTTCGAAACACCGCCACGTCCATGGGCTGTAGTAAATGTGTGGCATTTTACAAAAGAACACAAGCAGAATACCCATCAAGAAAAAACACTAGTGGCTTCTCAATTTCATTTTTCACCATGGGAAAAATATGTTTGCCATGTATTCATAAAATAGTTGCCAGGTCATCCATCCTTTTTCTGACTTTCCTATACCCCAGTCTTTTGGGGCAGTGTCGTATATCAATGATGGCACCCTCGTGTAACGATACACAATCATGGGAGGTGCAAGTTCACCAGCGCCATTGCCTGTTATCAAGACGGTTAAAATTTCTTTTTCGTCCTTCCCAGCACATTGAAATATTGCTTTATCACCCTTAGCGGCCAAAACTTTCCCACCCTTCGGATTCAAGAAAAAAGCAGTCTCATCGGCGTTAAAAACACGCAGGGTTCCACACGCAGGGTTCCACACTCAAGGATGTGGACCACCCCATCTCTCTCCAAAATTGAAAAAACTTCTTCTTGCCATGCGCGAATTTTTTCTTGCGTCACATTAGCCCGACTCGTAGTCAAATTCTGACAAATTCTTTCTGCAACAACAGGGTGCCTGGTCATAAAACAATGATACAATAATTACCACGTCATACTGCAATATTTTAAGTGGAGGCATCTGAAATTAAAATAGTCCCTTAGGATGACACATTGGAACCTAAAGATAACACTGGCTGTCAACTTAAGGTTCCCGTCATAATTACACATTTATTTTCAAATATATTTCAGAAGAATCTACAGCACTGATGTTTAAGCATTCAATTTCAATCCGAGTAAAATAACCTATAGTGGACACATCTGTCAACTTTAGGGGAGACTTGCGGTTTATGGAACCGAAAGATGACAGTGTCCTGAAAGAGTACACCGAATTACGACATTGAGTGAAATGTTCCATAAACCTATTCTTCAATATCTGTTTTTGTCGGATATGTTACCAAAACAAGTAAAAAACACATCAAGTTTACATTAAACCTTAATTACCGGAAGCACTTACTTTAATTTTTCCGCAAGGATTATTCAGAATTCAAGCTATTTTGCAAGTTGTCTTAAAAAATTTTTCCAGCTAATTTCCGTTGTGTCGGTTAAATGTTATTAAATTATGCAGTTCTCTCTATTCTACTTCAGAAAAAATCTGGTGTGAACATCACACAACTTTCCTTATCCTATTATTTGGGTAATTCTGCAAACATCCTGGGCTTCAATTTTTTTTCGAGTTCTTATTTTACCAACTTTTATGTTTATCTTGTGATAACAAATCATTTTTATTCTCATGAATTTTTTGTATCTTCAACCATTTAGATTCGCGACCGCTTTGCGACTGATTTTGCGACCTTGCGACCTTGCGACCTTGCAACCAAACGGCTCGGTCGATTTTTACCAAAAGTTTCGCACTGCGTTCCCTACCTACAAGTAATTTGCATACCAAATTTCAAGTCTATAGCTCTTACGGTTCCCGAGATATCCTGTTTACTGACAGACTGACAGACACACACAAACCAATGGCAAAAACCAACTTTTTTGGTATCCTGAAGCTATAATTCGTCCAGAAATGTGAAAAACTGGCTAGGTCAATTTTCCGCCGATTATATTACTTTCCTTATCCTATAATAAAAATGATAAAACTGTTATTTTTGGCAGTTTTTTGAGAATCAGTTCTTCACACGGCCGAGGACCTGGACCTCCACATTGTGCTTTAAATATATATTTGATTTGATATTCCAAATTTCATTGCAAAATTAGCACACTACTCAATAATGTTGAGTACTTCTTTATTAGTTTATTACACGTTCCACTCAATGACTATTGTTTATTTCCTTCTGAAATGCATCATAATAATTTAAGATGCAATAAAGGTGTAGATATTCTACATTTATTTGCCTTACATTTTTCTAAATCTTATAGTAAAAGTTGTTGTTGTACCATCTCATTTCCATTATGAAGCTCAAAATTCCATTTCAAATGTTTTCATATAGAAAGTTTTTGAGCGCCTTAAAATTTTAATATCTAAAACCCAACCGGTCCTGACAATACCCCCCCCCCCCATATTTTTATAAGTATACTTAACCACTTTGTCATATACTATTTTATTAAACCAATGCGTTTTTCCTAATAAATGTAAGTCTAAACTAGTTTCTATTTATAAATCTGGTGATTTATACAAACTATAATAAAACTTTCAATTGACTAAATTTGAACATGGGTAGATTCCTGTTATGGTTGACATCCTATTTGTTTGAACGAACTCAATTTCTTCGAATAAAACTATTTTTGTCTGAACTTATTACGATTCCCCCTGGCGTTCCACAAGGTTCTGATTATGAGCTTCTTACGGTTTTCATTTATATCAATGGTGCCATAAGTACCAGCAGTGATATTAAACTAGCATTGTTTGCGAATGATATAAACGTATCTAAAGCTATAACATCTATGGAACACTATTTAAAACTGCAAAAAGCCTTGACAACCTGGCTAATTAGTTTACTGCCAATTGTTTAATGTTAAATATATCAAACTACTCTCCTGTATCTCGTTTTTCAATAACAAACACCCTTACTATTGAGTGTCCCGGTAAACAGAGTGGTTCATATTAATGACCTTACTTTTGAGGATTTTTAATAAATATCGAAATTGCTTACATTTAGTTTTATACTAAAAAATACAAGGAGCTTTAAAAATGAATTTACAGTGACACTATTATATACCACTTGTGATGCAATTTTATCTTATTATACAAAATGTGAATGGTATCATTAACATAGATGAACCTCTTCAATGAATTTCACATTTTGTCTATTATCACATAGCACTAAGTCTCAGGTTCCATTTATATGGAATCACAATATATTATCTGCAAAAGGCGCTTTTACCACGTTCCTGTACTTTAGCTAATCATTTATAAGATAAATTAAATTATTAAAATATCCTTAAAATGTTTATTGATGAAATTCCACATGAATGTGTTATATGATTTTGTAATTTTATATATAGAGTGATTCAAATTGAACTTCAGGATTTGAATTGCGTACCGTTTGGGTTCAACGAACGTTAGAAATTTGCATTTGTACAAATGGTATCTAAACACATGGCAAAATCCATTAAATATCACCAGACACGCCGTACATTTGTGAACTGGCTTTAATAGAACATAGCAGTTGATACTGATAGCCCTAAAAATTTGCACTGTTCTATTAGTACCGATAACAGTAAAAATGAAATTGAAGAACTAGGTCACACAGAAATTAACATATGAAACATTAAACAATTCAAAACCAAAACATCCCTCCCAGTGTTTTTCTTCAACAACGTAAAATCAAATTTGAGCCGCTAAACTACAAACTAGAAATAGTCCAGTGCGCTAGGTGTCAGATATATGGGCACATCAAACAATTTTTGTAACTTAAAACCAAGATGCGTTAAATTCGCAAGGGACCACATCGCTGACTCAGGCTCATGAAAAACAAAATCCCGTGATGTCCAATGTATTTTATGCTGTAAAAACTACCCCACAAATTATAAAGAATGCACAATCTACAAAGAGCTGACAGAAAAACAATTTCCACCACTACGACCAAAACTGTACACCCCTCCTGTAAAAATCAAAAGCTACTAATAAACTTAACCTGAACTATTATATCTATAAATAACCAACAAACAAAACTAACAGTCTCATGCTTTCAACAATACTATGTCAATCTTAAACCAAAATCTCCCCAACAACCCAACGACCTGCTGGAGTCCAAAAACATGATGAGGGGATTATTGGAACAAATTGGCACCAAGTTAAACTTTCTTACATCCCTACTCTCTAAACTCAAATAATAGATAACTTATTACAAATCACTTTATGGGATGCAAATGGGCTCTCACAATACACAGAACTAAAAGTATCTATAGCTATTTGATTAACTTCAAGACTTTTAGATATTTATCTTTTACTTTTAATATCAAGGTAAAAATTAATTTGAAACGTATATTTATATGAATTTTTTGTTTATTTCGTACTGGGGAACACATCCCTCAAATAGTGTCGTGCAATGTCGAAATACCCTGTATATATTCACATTATTATTTTTTTATACTTTTCTGAAGAATTAAAACAATCTTACTAATTCTCCTGCTTTCTTTTCTGAAAATCAATATATGAATTCTTTAACTAAGAAGTAGAAATCGTTAGACGAAAATAAATGAAATGTTGTTAAATAATCATAACTTGGTGTTTACTACAAATCGGAGCTTATAGTTTCCTTAAGAGTACAGATTTTTCAAATAAACTGGATCGGAGACTGAAAATAACCGATTAATAAGCCACATGATCTGTAATGTATGTATCACTTGTTTTGTTTGTAAAATAATCAAAATAATTGTTATTGGAGAAAAAATTAAAGTAACTAGAGAAACCGCTTGATATAAATTGGAATATGCGTGGGATGGATATCATCTTCGGGTTCTTTTCGTAAGTAGTTAAATTTGCTCACGTTTCAGGAAAGTAATCTTAGAAAAACGCAAGGTATAGATAGCACTACAAGTTAAGTTTACCAAGCTAAACGAGTAAAATATTTGAATTTTCTTTCTTGCATTGTAGAAAATAACTATAAACTCCAGAATGTACTTTTCCCAATGCGAAACTTCTTGACGTTAAGATATTGCAAACAAATACAGCATGACTCAATGTATCGATCATGATATTGTATTGAAGTATTATAGTTTTTGTAGTTTATTTTTTACTATATGTAATTGTTTTCCACCTTTTTGATCCAATATTTCTCAAAACATTACTAACGAAAAAAACTTTCGCTTAAAAAGCTTTGTACTTATTGTTAGCGCCGACAAAATGCTTTAAATTTAGCAGAAGCGGCTGACTGGGCTGTGTAAAATTCATCCTAGCTACAACGAACGCAGCAGTTATTTTGAGCCGTGTCACCAAGATATTTGGCTTATCAAGGGAACCTTTGAACGACCTCGTACTAACGTGCCGCGTTGTGCGAGTCTGGTGTATTAGTCATCTCGAGTCATAGTTAGCTTCTTTATTTTTCGATGCAATTTTTTTATTATTAACTCCGAGGTAATTTACAATCTGTCTAAAGGACAATAAGTAAATGCGGTAACACTATAACAATAGAAACAACAAACATATCGCGTAGGCAGGGCATCCAATGATACGTGCCTCTACAAGTTACATCTTAAAAAGTCTTATTTTAGTTTCCACTAACGAAGTCTATTTTGATTGCTGCTATTGGAATCTATTTAGAATATCCGAACGTTTGGAGCGTTTGAGTCTACGTGTATCATTTGCTTCAAGAAGGTTACGTGTTAGTTGGTTGTGATGCACTGATAACTTTTCACTGCAAGTCACTAACTTGTTTGGCAACTTCTTTAACCGTAGGAATTTGTAGGTCTCTTCTTAGTAAGGCGTTGGTAACTAGGCGTAGGACCTTAGACTGGAACCTTTCTAATATTTCTATATTAGAATTTGCAGCAGATCCCCAGAGCTGCACTCCATAGCTCCATATTGGTTTTAATATTGCCTTATACACTAGGACTTTACTTTCGAGGGTAAGCAACTTTCTACCTATTATCCAGTAGAGTTGCTTAAGTTTGATGTTCAGTTGGTTTTTTTTTTTGTTTCTATGTGGGGTCTCCATATTAACCTTCTGTCTAGGGTGATACCTAAATATTTAGCTTTTGTATCTTGAGGTGTAGGTTGCTGGTTAAGATAGATTGTTGGGCAAGAAGATCTTTTTGTAGTGAAAGTAACGTGTACAGATTTTTGTTCATTTACCCTAATTCTCCAAGTTTTCAGCCATTTCTCAATATTGGTTATATTTTCTTGAACAAGATTAGTTGCAGTTACGGGATATGTGTGTGATGCTATCGCCGTAGTGTCATCAGCGAAGGTTGCTATTGTTGTATCACGAAGTACTGGAAGGTCGGCAGTAAAGATTAGATACAAGACTGGCCCTAGGATGCTCCTTGGAGGACTCCTGATTGGATTGGTTTTAAGCTCGTTTATTCATCATCATGTCTGACATAGTACTGCCTTTCTTCTAAATATGATTTTAATAAAAGATATAAATTATGAAGTAGTAGTTTTTCGATTTTGAACAGTAATCCCGCGTGCCAAACCTTATCGAAGGCTTGGGATACGTCTAAAAACACAGCTGAGCAATATCTCCCTTCTTCGATATCAGAGTTTATATGTCGTACTATACTTGTTCGATTGTTCCGTGCTGTTCTCTGAAGCCGAACTGATGCTCAGGGATTAGGTGCTTTTGTTCAAGTATCGGTTTGAGTCTTTTAACCAAAAGCTTTTCAAGTACTTTAGACAGTACTGGTAGAAGGCTGATTGGCCTGTATGACTCTACGTTTTCAGGATATTTGCCGGGTTTTGCTATTAGTATGATTTGTGCCACTTTCCAGGAGGCTGGAAAATAATTTAATCTTAATACTGCGTTATAGATTGCGGTTACATCTCGAATTATATTTTCTGGAAGTTCTTTGAATAATTTACCGGTGATTTGATCCCATCCCGGGGCTTTTTTGCTGTTAAGATCCTTGTCAATTATTTGCTGAACTTCGTGGATCTTGAATCTTTTTAGTGGGAGTTCCATTTGTAGCGGCGAATCTAGGAATATAAGAATGTGTTCTTCTTCATTTTCAGAAATTATTCTCGGAAAAGGGCTAAACGTGTTTTCAAGATGTTTTGCAAACGGTTCTGCTTTTTCCAGATTAGATCTAGCCCATTTGCCATTTTCTAGTTTAATTGGAGAATTATGCTGTTTGGGGCGCTTGATGTTTCTCGTCGCTTTCCATAGAGAGTAGTTACTATCTTTAGTTGGGGAAAGTTCCTGTAGATAGTTTTGAATAAACGCGTTTCATTCTTCTTCTAAAAATCTTTTTAATTCTTTTGTTGCTTTATTGTATTTTGTTTTATCTTGAGGAGATCTCGTTTGTTGCCATCGTTTTCTTAGTTTCCGTGTTTCTGAGATTTTTTCTTTGGCAGTACCAGAACATTGTCTCTGCTGCGGTTTGTTATCTAATTCTGGGGTTGCTGACCAAGCAGCCTCCTGGATAGTCTGGGTTAGCAATTATAAAATTCACTTTGTTCACTGCTGAATTTGCACATACTTAAGCGTTTGTAATCGATTGTGATGGAGGGTGTGTGTGTGTGTGTGTGGGGGGGGGGTTATCAGATAGAATTTCGTCCACATGAAACATTTTTTATTATTGGCGATCGAAATGCAAAAGTAGAACATGGAGATCATAAATTTGTTATTAGAAATGAAAAAATGCGACACGTTTGCAAGATTCTGCATATAAAAGCAAATAATTATGACAAATTTATTTAAACTGCTAGACGTTTATACAGTTGTAAATAATCTGCTGAAAGTCCAGAAAGAGTAACTAGGAATCAAATTAACTATATACAAGGAAAGGCTATAAGAAAGATAAGAAGGAAGGGCATCAGCCATATATAAAAAAGGAAAAATTTAAAACCCTTACTAACTAGTACGCCAATAAAAAGAGAAATAGAAGAAACTCAGCTGACCATCTCATATTTCAAAAATAACCACTTTTGACGACTACGACTTCTTATCAGATTTTGATAAGACTATCAAGCCCAGAAGGGTAGCATCAGTTTTATGAAAAAGGGGGGTTTTCAAGCTTCTCGTCATTTCAGACAAATTTGATACAAAGAGTAAATTTGAGAAAAAAGTATTGCTCTCCAAAGGCCTACTGTAGTTTACCTCCTGATTAGAATCCCGTATCTTCAACATTTTGTGCTAAAATTTGTTTGATCTATACTATTATCTAATTATCCCCTTCCCTTTCTACTCATTTAAATATAGCATTTATTATTATATCATTAATAGTAAATTTAATTAGGTAGATTTCTAAACCGCATACTTAACTGAACTCAAAACCAATAATTTCTTAATCTTATTTATTATTACAAATATAAAATAACTTGCATTCGAATATTTTGGACATATAATGCGACACCGTGAGAACATGATGTGCTATAGATAGTAATGAAAGAAAAATAAATAGAAAAAGGCACTGGGAGAAAACCGTCCTTTTGTTGTTTTTAGAAACTGCAGTGAAGTGTTAACAATTATTAATACAGACAAAAATCAATCCCTATGCCTCTAACTTCTTAAATGTCTGAAAACTACTCTTGGCTAGGTTCTAACGCCCCGTCTGAAAGCACGGCCTGCGAATTTAGAGGTTAAGGCTCTCACATGTTCGCTCTCTGCTCGGTCGTCGCGTACTATTTTTGATGCGGGGCGATGTGGCAAGCACCGCGCCTTAGACGACCGCCATTATTACTCTTTGTTCGAAATGAGCGCAGATACTCAATTATTTTTAGTGACTGAGTAAGGCCACCCGCCAGGCATCAGAACGCTCCGGGAATAAACCCTAGTCCGTCCGCACCTCAGCCCGACCCTCAACAACGAGATCACGCTGACGACTACTCTTACCTTTCTATAGATAAGCGAGCAGCATGCAATTCTCATTTTCATGCCAACATGCATAACAGCCATCATATAAGGATGCAGAACCATGATTGCAATGCTACTGCACAAAATAACTCCCGCAGCATACACATATGCCTCTGCTCTTTCAATGGCACATTGGTTGGGTGTCCAGTAGTAAAAGATCCGCCACAAATATGTGGGATCCTTTCGGCTGCGCCAAAAGATCAGAAATTTAATAGAAAATACCTCACCGATATGCTTACGGATTTTTGTTGTGAGCATTATGGGGATTAAAATATCTAAGAAGAAGACCAATGAAGAGAGGCTGGTTCATCCTAAAACGCGAAACGGAGTGGGTACTTATACAAGCCTTGAAACAAGCGCTTACCTGATGCCTAGTTCCATCACGACAAGCACAAAGCCGTATAGAAGAACGTCTCCATAGAAACACTTCATTAAGACTTTGACCATGCTGGGTAGGTCACCCGTCGCGTCCGCCCTATCGACCTCCTGAGACCATAGCTTGGAAATCTTGTTCCCCAAATTGGAGGACTTGTGCTCTGGCAGCGGCTTGGTCAAGTCCGATTCGTCCAGCTCGCACCTCCTGCCCAGGCGGAAAATCTTCAGCGTGTACCTGCACGACATACAATTAGAAGAGAAGCCAGAGCATGTCCTGCAGAACCACCAAAATGTCAGGGCTGAGAGGCAGTTCGCTTTGCGCCGCGGGTTCTCGTGCTTCTCGTCGTCGATGGCGCTGTCTGTCCGCCTCATCAGAGTTCTTAGCGACCAAACAGCGTAAGCGCCGAGAGTCGGCCTTTTTCTCTGACTGCGCGAAGCCGCATACCAAGCTCACTTCAAACTGATTAGTTCATTTGACGTACAGACTGAATTTGTTTTTGTTCCTGTCTGTGGCGGCCGACGGTGACAGCGAAGTCAATTAATTCAAGTTGGTGTTTATGCGCGCTGTGCGATAAGCATTTCAAGGTCACTTATGGGTCATAATAGTACCAGTCACTGCAAGTGAGCGCTCGAGCTAAAAAGGGCATAACTTCTCGAGGCAAGTGGCGCGGAAAAATCAAGATGGAAAATTCATCGTGCAGAAAGGAAGTGGAGCAGATCTACGACGAGGTGGTGACGTCCGTAACCAACAACATTCGGAATGTATTTCAAGAAGAAGACGTCGACCAGGAAGTACTCGATAATTTGCGAACCATGTGGAAGTGGAAGCTGCGTAAGTACTTGTCGCCAGCAACTTCTGTGGGAGCAACACAAGAGCCGAGGCAGCAGTTGCCTGGTCGAAAATCGCCAACACAGACCACCACGATGGTGAAAAATACCGTGCCGGCGAAAGCCTCCGGCACTGTTTACCTTTTACGGGTGATACAGGTGCCGCAGCAACTTTCGAGAGACCCTCCAGCCCTTCTGCCCTTATCTCAACAAGACGCCGAATCAGCGCCGGAGTTACACCAGCGCCCCGGCGAACGCGTCCAACCCAAGTCCAGTACTAGTGATTTCAGCGAGAAGAGGAAGTCCGATGAAGTGAACCTGTATCGGCTCAAGAAGAAAAAAATGAACCTAGAGTTACCAGAGATCTAGGAGCCTTTGCTTAATTGTGCTCATTTTATGAACGGTCAGTATTCTTATTACAAAAAGATAACGAGGTTCCTGCAAAACCATGGTTGTTAGAATTAAGCATTAATTGTGATTAATCGATTTCGTATTATGCATGTGATTCGTGATTTTAATTATACTTCTTTGCTATTTAGCTCATTTTTATTTATTAAAATAGACTAGATAATGTAAAAAAATAATACAAGTGGTAGCAAAAAGACAAGAAATTTTTTGTTTATTTTAAACTGTATTTTATTTTGAATTAATGATTAAAATAAATAAATAAACAAAGTATATCTTGACTATTGCTATTAAGGTGTTAAAGATTCTATTTATGGTAAGGTTGAAACAACTCAAAACCTAACAACATTCTGAACTGTCTAAATCTACGTCATTCATTTTTTGTAGATGCAATGGGAAACAAAAAACATGTTACTGTCTCTGAGACTGAAATTATTTAAAGATTAATAAAATTTTGTCTGACGTAGTAAAACCATAAGTGGAAACATGAATATTCTTAAGTGTATGTTGCTTTCAAAATTACAACTAAGACTAATGTATATCATTATTTTACTACCAAAACTGTGATCTTAACCAAAAAAAGTTATGATCATATTTCACTATTTTAATATATAAGATTATTACAATTCATTGCGTGGCTTTTTTGTAACAAAACAGAAATAAATCCTAATCTTAAAAAAATGCAACCAGTGTTGTCGTAAGTTAGGTTTCATTATCTACTTTCAGTTGCCGTTTCTTCAATTGTATACTACCCGAGCAGTATGCACAGCAGACTATTACAAAACACATAAACAAAATAAAATTAAAAGTTATTTATTAAGATTGAAGTCAGAACTACGAGTAAACCATTCAAGTTTATTCATTTCTATGACTTCAAACAATTCGGTTATAGCCTTTATCTTATCTGAAAATTAAATGGGCCACTTTAAAATAATTGTTACGATACAAGTCGTGTCTAATTATCCAAAATTGTTTCGAAGGTCTTGCCATTTATAAATGCAGGTATTAAAACAAGTGAATTAAAATCTTACCAAACAAAAAATACAATTCTGTAAGCTTGCCAGACATTTGCAAGTTTACTAGACCATTACAACTAGCAATGGTGAAGTACTTTAAACTACTGTAAAAACAGGCAACATTTTTTGTTTATATATGATTTTCACTGCTACAACTATGAATTACTTCCAAAATAATATCCCTTTAACTTATATCACGTTTACAAATATCTAGACCTTTGATAATATGCTGGCCATATGTCCTTCTATAACTTTAAATTCTCTTGAAAAAGTTGCAAACAAGACTTCGATTTTTATATAGCTGTAGTCACACATCAGTAGTTTGTCTTATTTGTTTGAGATATGACGTAACTGCAACTATATGAAATCTTGTTTGCAACTTTTTAAAGGGCATTTAGAGTTGTAATTGGGTTTTAGTTTCTTAGTTTATTTAAATCATTTTGGGATTTATAACTGTATAAATTATGTGCACATTAAAACCGTTAATTTGATACCAAACATGATAGATCAGTTTAATTTTTTTGCTATGCACATTTGTTTCATATCTGCCATATTGGAATTAATGTGACGTCATATACCTTAAAACACATACAACCTCAAGATGAATCCAATGACACCCCATTTGTCAAAATGTGATGACTAGTTTAGGAGCTACAAGAGAATAGATGAACAGACATACATACATAATTACTAAAATCATAACCCTCCCTTGGCTTTGCCGCCATCAGGTAAAAATGCAATAGATTTTTACATGGAACATGAAGCATAATACAAATAACTGATTACAATATTACAACAAATGCATTGTGTATTCAGAAAAAATCGTTTTAATACATTTTTGCATTACTTACATGGATACACGCACTGATATGTATCAATATAGAATCATAGAAATGTCCAGTGCCATCCTATAGAAGATTATCCCACAATTGTTAATATACCATTCCAAATACTGCAAATCTATTGATGGCTGAAGCTGCCATCCAGCGAGCTTCATAGGCGTTCTACAGATGAGTGTGAGGACTGAGTAAGTCAAAGATAAGTGTCAACAGGACGACAATAGATCAAAGTATCCTGTATTGCGTTTAGAATATCCTGTTAGAAAATGCTGTGCTATAAACTTCTTTCTGGCTAGTACTAAAAAAAATTATTAAAAATTATGGAAAATTGCTTTCCATATTAGGCTCCTTCGTGTCATTCGACAATAGTGCCCTTTCCTACTTGAACATAGCGATTAATGTCTAGATAAAACTTGTATTTTTTATTAAGGTGTTGCACTGCCATTTTTTGTCTGCTTTTTGCCATCCTATTAGTCATTAAAATTGGAGTGTCCAATAAAAAAGTAGGGCCATCAATAATCCAAGTCACCTCATAATAGCCTTGAAAGAAACAAGTGTTATTAGTAACAGAGCTATATCTCTGGATGGGAAAAAATTTTCCTTCTAGTAATCATTTTAGTTCGCTTAGTTACATTTCCAACGTTTCCAGTAGAGGCCAATTTAAGAAAATGACATTTTAAAAATATGTCCCATCTTAAATTCTGCAAATTGTTTGTACTCATGTCAAATGCTTTGCTAATCCATACTATAGCATTCAGTAATGTTCAGTTCACAAGTATTAATTATACTGCATACAGTTATATCCCATGCCAGTACAAAATGGCAGTAATTATATGCTCCAATGGCAGTGTTATGTGATCAATCACAACCAAACTAATATTATTTTCAATATTATCCATAATAAAATGGTCTGGCTCAACATCCCGCGTAGGAGCTCTCATATGTTTGCTTTCTCTGCCCGATTGTCACACATCATCTCTGATGCAGGGTGATGTGGCAAGCACAGTGCCTTAGACAACTGCCATTATTACCTCTTGTTCAAAGTGAACTCAGGTACTCGATTATTTTTATGGCTGAGTAGACCACCTACAGGGCATCAGAGCTCCGGGAATAAATCCGGGTCGTCTGTCTGTACCGCAGCCCGCACTCAACTGCAGAACTACGCTAGCAATCCATAACAATAATACAATGTTTAATTGATTCTAGAGAATTCATTCCAAGTGCAACTATTTTTATGATAATTAGTAAATATTCATTGTATATTTGCTCAAATTCCTGTCATCAGAAGATGTAGCACACTTTTTACAAAAATTGTTATAATCTGCACTATAGATTGACCACTCAAGTACAATTATTTTTATTGTAGGCATTATATAGCTCATGATTTGTAGCTGACACATTAAATAAAGTGCTCTTCAAATATTTTGGTGATATTTTTAATTTCCTTTCACTGGTTTATCGTTTTTATGAAAAAAAATTATTCCTACTACCTTTAGTCTATTAATAATAGATACTTAAAAATGTTTCTACTTTTTGTTTTAAAATATGTAAATTAAAATGGCACAAAACTGTAAAGAAACTAAGAATTAAAAAAATGACAAAGTTGTTTGGAACAGTATCATCTAGCATGATGAAATAGAGAATATTTTAATATTAGAATGTGAAGAAGTAGTATGTTGGTATTTGATAAATTATATTAGGCCTCCTAATGGTTCTTGTAGTAACAGCAGAGCTTGACCAATAGTTAAGACAAAAGCAAATTTTTGATAAGTAATTTAAAACCTAAAGTCTGGAGATGGTGGGTAAATTCAAGCAATAATACTAAATTAGTAAAATGTGAATAAAAAATCAGCAAATGGTTGTCAAAAATGTGAACAGTAGATAGAATTTGATGAGATTCATAATGCTCAACTTTTACCAATAAAACTATTTTAATACTATTTAATATTAGTCCAGGATGAAAGACAATTTAATAATAGTCGATTCAAAAATTTTCTTACATCCAGTTTGTCTCACTTTTGATCGAGTATAAACAAAATAAAAAAAAATGATAATGCTTTGCAATAATTATTATTATTGGATATTGTCATAGTAATGATTTAACAATGTGTGATAAGTACAGCCACTTGCTATGGGTGTGTCAATAATTACAGGTGATCGACTGTACGCTAGCAAATACACAGTGTAACAACTGAATAAATTACAATAAAAATGTATATTACAGCCGGACATAAATAAATTCCATTGCAACATATGTACACGTTAAGTAGCTTTACATAAATGTAAAGCAAAACAATTTAAAATAAAATTATCTTTTGGCCAGTACATAAACAAAACAATTTAAACAAACAAATAGGAAGTTCCTATGGCTCCTACATATTTGTTCTCCGTTTCTATATAGCTAACTGCCGCTGACAAACAGCCCTGCCTCCCGAAAGAACGTACATACAAGCACACAGCGTCTACGTTAAAACAAATTGAACTAATACCCATGCTCGTTATGACTACAGCTCTTAATGCCCTTCACATGAATGAAAAGATGTACCTTTGATTATTGTACTAAGTCAGAAACGTCCAAATTTGTGAGCAAGTATTTTGCTGTACAACTGCAAGTCTATGATTACACCACTACAATATAAGAACACTTTAGGTACCTACAATTATCAACGTGAAAATAAATTATAATGTAGCTGGCAGGATGATGAACAAAACACTTCCTCACAAACAATTGCTGAGCATTGGGCTGTGTTTATGGGCCGTTTAGGCTTTCAAGGCTTTCATGAGACCATCTGTTGACATTGATTTCGGCCTTTCAATAGGCAAGCCGAGTGCACGGTCCCACACCAAAGATGCCAATACTCCTAGCGCTCGTGATACTCCAAACAGCACAGTATAGTAGTTCATTTCTTTGAGACCATAATACTAAAAAAATTCATTAAAAAAGGTGAACATCAAAACCAGCTTCATTTTACCTGTAGAAGGACGCCAGAGTGGGCATCTACGTTAGGCCACGGGTTTTTTACCTTTCCAGTCTCCAAGAGAATAGGTGGCACTACCTTGTAGATTTTAGAAACCAGCTGCAACATAAAATTATAAATATTAATTAACTGGTTGAAACTGAAGCAACAATAAAAAGTAAAAATTAATTAAAAATCAGAAAGACTAATCATAAAATCATAGCAAAATCAATCAAAAGCATTGTCATCATAATGTACACAATGTAATTATTGAAGGTACTAAAAATTGTAAAATTACTTGGAAAAGAGGGTCATTTGGCAGATGTTTCAAGGCAAATTCTCTTTGGCATGTGTAACGAGGATCCGTTTTTCTAAGTACAGCATGGCCATAGCCAGGAACAACTTGGCCAGATTTCAATGTCTTCCAGATGAATTCTTTCAGTTGGTCTTCTGTGGCCTTATCACCTATTTGCTTGCGGATCTTTTGCAGCCAGACGAGCACCTGAAACATAATTACAATAGTTATAATATATTTTGCCAAAGTATATAAAACAATACATTAAACTTTTAGTAGTATTTTCTTAGTTTATATTTTGCAGTTTGTTTATTTAACATTGGTTGATTTGCCAATACAATAAAGCAAAATATGTTAAAGAGGAATTTAATTATGCAATAAAAACCCTATTTCCTAGTTTTGTAAAAGTGTAAAAAGCAACAGCAAAAATAATTAAAAGATATTTGAACAGTTAACAATTAAAAAAAAAACATTCACTGGAAGCAATGATTTAGATAAACTTAACATTTAACTGAGATTGCCAATTTTCAGAAAAAAGATAATGGGTTTTATATTTTACATGATGTAGTACATTCTAAAAACAAAAATTAGAAAGGCTTAATGAAAAATTAAGTTTTTGGAGAATAGGCGAGAAGAAAAAATTTGTAATAATATTGCTTTGATATATGGTGCCATGCAAAAGTGCTCAACCACCTTAAACCTTTTTTTTATCTCACTCAGAGAAAGTCTGCCACAAATTCTTTTGTTCTTATCATCATACTTATATATAAAAGGTGATCTGTTGGTTCGTCACACTTGCGCGGCCATGTGCAAAAGGATTGGTTGCCAGAGTAACGCGTTCGGCCTACGCGGAAATACACGAACAATCGTTGTATCTTTAAAGCACACTGCAATTTTAAAAACATAAATAAAAATTAAATTATTTATCCTATTGTTTTAGTTTTTCTGTTCTTTTTTGCAAATAAGCATTCTTTGGTATGGAATGAGTATAAACAGCTGAGCACCACAGAAATTACATGAAGAATCGAAGAAGTTAGCAGGCTGCGGATAAAAGGGCAGCAATAAAAATGAAGTGAGGCAACGTATATGTGCCGAAAGAACTCTGGAGGAAGTTGAAGTAGAAAACCAAGCAAGGCGACTGCGACGTCCACAAAGAACATCCGAAGAAAAAGCTGCAGATAACCCCAGAAGAAATAGCAGCAAGAAACCAAGCAATGTGACTGTGACAAAGAACATTGGAAGAAATAGCTGCAGAATAGTAACGATTGCTACAGAAAGTTCGTAACACTTGCATTCTCTATAGCAGCCAAGCGTAGCTGGATGGATTTTCTAGTATTTATAATAGTAAAAATTATTGGAAACTTAAAGGAAAAGGAATATTTATATTTAAAAATTTTACTTAGTAAATAAAAAAGCATTAACTAAAAAGAAAAATTTCTAACAACTAAATGCATCCTAAAGATTAAGGTCATCTCTATCAAAAAACTGCAGAACACACATAGTAACACATATTCAGTGGTCTAATAAGGTAATAGCTAGATATTGATTGAGTGAATGTTTCACAGTCATGCAAGCAGAACAGCTCTTTAATACTTCAACGAATGCAGTGACATTTTTAACTGACAGAGATGTTTGAGCTATAATACTACTGTGTCATTTACTAGTAAACTTATTCAAATTTTTTGCCTGTTGTACTGCATTAATGTAATTAGAGGAAACACTAAAAACCTCATCAAGAAAAATTTCCGTTTCTCAGTTGCATTAATAGATGCCATTGAATTCGTTTACTCGAGGTTCTGTAATTGGAGATAAATACCTGAACGACAAATGTAGGTATTAAGACATTATAAATCGGATTACTGACATAGGAAACTTGGTTATGATGAATAAATTAAAACACGGCTCTGTTTACTTATAATTAACAAGCTTAATCGATTTCAAACCTACCAAGTGCACAAGTGTGAAATGCGGATTTTTTCAAAAAAAAAACAGGTTAAATTCGGAAGAATGATAGTGGTTTATTAACTTTCTACAGCGAAGCTTATAGTAGAAAGTTAATAAAATTATCATCCTGTCTGTCTGTCTGTGTCTGGAGACAAGATAACTTCCGTTTTATTCAACGGATTCACTTCAAACTTGGCATACACACATCTTAGGTCAGTACCTTTCATGGGATTGATTTTCAGCCAAATCGGTTAACGGCAACCGGAAGTGACCGTTACGATTTCGAAAATTCATGTCTTTCTGTCTGTCTGGAGACAAGATAACTTCCGTTCTATCCAACGATTTACTAAAAAACTTGGCATACACACATCTTAGGTCAATACCTTTTATGGAATTGATTATCAGCCAAATCGGTTAACGGCAACCGGAAGCAACCGTTATGATTTCGCACCGCTGTAGAAAGTTTCCTTCACGGTATTACACCGTTCTTTTTCAAAATATGCATTGTCATGGAGGAAAATGATCTTGTGTTGCGTTTTTCGATATTCTGGTCGTTTTGTGATTAGCGAACGCTTCAAATCGATCAATTGTGTTGGTGGCGTTTGGTATTAATCGTTTCACTAGGTTTTCACAGCTCATAATAGATCACACCTTTCTGGTCCCATCAAACGCAGAACATCGTTTTCCTGCCAAAGTGATTCGGTCTTGCGGTTGATGTGGATGGTGTGCCTCGGTTTACCTACGATTTTTGCGCTTGGGATTCTCAAAACATATCCACTTTTCATCCCCAGTAACGATACGATGCAAAAACGACTTTCTTTTGTATCGTTCAAGCAAAATTTCAGATGTTTTTGGGCCTCCATCGTTCAGTTCACGTGGTATCCATCTGCTGATCTTCTGAATTTTTCCCATCTCTCGTAGGTGATTGGAAACAGTTTGTTGGCTAACGTTCAAATGCTCTGCGAGTTGTTTTGTGTTTGTAAATCGTCTTCATCCAACAATGCTGGAAATCCCACATCTTCGTACTTTTTTAGTGGTTTTCTGAGTTCCTTGTCTGCAACATCAAAATCACCACTTTTGAAGCGCCGAAACCATCGTTCACACGTATATTGCGATAGAACAAGTTCATCATAAGCTTCTCGAAGTAACTGGTATTATTCAGCAGCAGTTTTCTTCAAATGAAAACAAAAAATTAATGCTGTCCGCGAATGCTCTTTATTTGGCACAAATTTCGACATATTCAACACAGCAAAACAATACTATGCAAACACTTTTCAACTTATCACTTGTGCGCGTTGACTCTTGTTCGTGACACAACATTGGTACACCATCTATTGTCTCAAATCCGCACTTCATACTTGTACACCTGGTAATCGCTAGTGAAAATAACTTATCTTATTCTTGGTGTAATTGGGAAGCAGAGTCATTAATCACTGTTAATACTGACTCCAAATTATTAGTGAAATAATTATTAAACAAAAACTAGTTGTACAGAGATAAGCATGTAAACAAAATAATCCATCTGGAAAGCAATGTTCGATCAATATTAGTCATAAAATTTTTACTAAAGTGGTCAGTATCTAAAATAAATTGATGTAACACGTTATAGAGTGCGTTTTTATTAACGGTGATTACGTTTATCAATTAAGTAAACTTGGTTACAATTGGGTTTTACAAAGTTGAAGTTCAACATTCGCTCAAACTAAAAAACATTTATAAAATTAATGGATAAAACAGCTGGATTAGTAAAATCTTTGGTAATATTGTATTAAGAGTCATTAATTCAAACACCCACATATTTTTAGTTAACCAAAATATAAAATTTTTTTTGGTGTGTTTCTTCCCCGACATTGACGATATATTCCCAACACATTATATAAACCCTTTCGGATGACGTTCTTCATGTCCCTGATAACGTTTAGTCAACTTTTTTATTTTGTTAACAATAATATGTGCAGGATAGCAGATTACATAACTATCATGAGCTAAAACAAAATACTGAACATTATTATTGTGCTCATTGGAGTTTTCGCAAATTTAAAAAGTTGAGCCTTCATTCTTTAAAGGAAGTTATGCAATTATCCATAACATGGAGCAGATCAGCATCAACAAGAAATGAGTGTCAAAGACAAATTTATAAATTTTCAAAGTTGAGAATATCTGCACCTTCATTACAAGGACTTGAGGACTTGAGAAAAAGTTCTAGATATCACATTTGGTAACCCATATGCGAGGCGTATAAAAAAAATCTGGTGTGAACATCACACGGCTTTCCTTATACTATTATTATATATTATACCGGGTCCATCGTCTCGGCCCTGCGCTGCTCTCGTCCCGGAACTTGTTATTTAAAAAAAGGACGAGGCGCGAGTCCAACACTCGAAAGCTGATTAAAATAAACAGTACAAGACAATAATTGCCTCGTACTTAAAATTTTGCTACGTTACTGAAGGTAACCGTGCGAGCTCGGTCCGCACGGCCTTCCCTATTATCACCTGCGTGCTCTCTCCTAGCGGCCAAGCGCTCCCCCCGTCCTCCCGCAGTCGGCCAGGAAGCTCCCCGAGCGCGCTGTGATTGGCCCGTTTAATTATTTTTAATCGGCTATAACTTATTTATTTGATCTCGGATCAAAAAATTTCATTGTAATTTTTTGTTCGTCTCTATCGTCTCTATCCGGTAATATAAATTTCCCGAAACATTTTATGAACACCCGGTATATTAAAATCCTGAGCTTCAAATTTTTTTCGAGTTCCTATTTAACCAACTTTTATCTTAAATTCATGTTTATCTCGTGATAACAAATCATTTTTACTGTCATGAATTTTTTGTATCTTCAACCGTTTAGATTCGCGACCGCTTTGACCGATTCGACCAAACGGCTCGGCCGATTTTTACCAAAAGTTTCGCACTGCGTTCCCCACCTACAGGTAACTTGCGTACCAAATTTCAAGTCTCTTAGCTCTTACGGTTCTCGAGATATCCTGTTTACTGACAGACCAACAGACAGACAGACAGACAGACCCACACACACAAGAACCAATGGCTCAAACCAACTTTTTTGGTGTCCTGAGACTATATTTTGTCCAGTTTGGTAAGTCAAATTTCCGCCGATTACATTACTTTCCTTATTATAAGATAAGGAAAGTAAAAAGGCAAGGGGCAATAAAGCTGTCTTAAAAAACTCGAAAAAATTTCGTTCAAGGCTAACGTGCAGCAAATGAAAGTAAGTAACATACCGAGAAACCACCAAGAACTTAAATAGTAAACAATATTAGTACAGCAATATTTAATATGATTAAATAAAACTGCCCAGTACGCCAAACTTGAATACAAAGTATCATTTCATAGTAAAATCGTAATTAGCTTTTTAATACAGCAAGCAGAACAAGGCAATAAAAACAATAGTGCACTTACTACAGTTATAAGCTTTGCAAAGTTAAACATAGTTAGAGTACATAAAGCCACAGTAAAGAAATGTTTGGATATTTGCACCTTATTCAAAAAATATGGCAGTTATAGTAAGATAGAGGAAGAGAGTTATTTTACTTTTCAGGTAATTAAAAGTGCGAACTAATTTCAAAGGTTAACAAAATTATACTGGAAACGTATTGTGTCTACCTGATATGGAAAAGATGTCATATAATATAGAATAAATCAAAACACCACAGGAAACTTTCACCAATAACAAAAAGATAAAATACATGTGACCAATTAGTGTAAATGGTGTTACTATCAAATAAAAATAGAAAATATTGAATGTTATTCTAATTAATAAACTTATGTACAGGAAACAAATAGGTGTTTCAGAAAACTACCAGAGCAATGGTATGCAAAAGTCTAGGAGTTAATTGGAAAGGCAAAATGTAAATCTTATATTAGGGTATGTATTATTATTGATGGTGAAATTAAGAGCAGCGTTAAAGTAGATATGAGAACAAGGCGCTTGAGAACCTACAGATATTCGCCAAGGGTAATAAGAATATGCCCAATGGCTAGTATGAATATTACATTGGAATTACCACTTTTCCATTCAGCAGTTAAAAGTACCAGGAAAAGGACTTTGCTCAATATAAACAAAAAAGAATAAAACTAGAGCAGTTTTAATGGACCAGCCTAACAGTATGAACTAAGTGTTTAAGAATGATCTCAATCTCGTGCACGTTGTAGTATAGCATTTTTTTAACAGTGGCTTGATGTGTCATTAAAGACACTCTTCGTGTTGTTGATGGACATTGTGGGTGTTTTTCATTGGATTTCGACGTTAGTTCTAATAGATTAATCATTACTGTTACACTGTTATGGAATAATAGCAACTCTTTTGATGAAAGTACGTTGATTACAAATTATAACTGGGGGAAAGACCAATTTATCGAATATTATGGTAGTAATCATCCTAAGTTAAATTTGCTAGAAACGGAAGCACATGTAAACAACATGGCTAAAAGCAAAGGTAAATTAGTTTTCTTGTAGCATTATTAAATGGTAATGGTATGTTTGAACTGGTTATATGTATTCATACATGAAATGTACCTAAAGCTCTGTCATCTTTAAAAATAATTTCTGTTCTCATCTTGTTTCAACAACAATTTAGATTTTAATGTTGCTTAAAAAAACATTTCAAGCCCTCTTTTATTTCCCTTATTTAAGTCCTGAAATTGCAAATACGCAGAACTTTTTGTCAGATCAAATAAAAAGGCGAATATAACGGTAACCCCAAATTGTAATTTATTGCAGTATCCTACTTCAATAACATCTGTGATGCAGTTTTCTATATTGATTTTTAAAGATATCTTGTCACAGTCTACAGGACCCTAACTTACAATGTTTGGCAGTGATGGTGGTTTCTTTTATCAATTCACCAAAATTATTACATCAAAGCCCATAAATCCATTTATTAGCTTACTAAAATAATACAAGATCTGTCCCAAAAATATAGAGCTAATGTAATGAAAACAGTTTGCGCTTTTGCAAATGTGCATGCATGAACGGAGACGGCTTCACTGACCGGATCAGTATGTATGTCATATTTGCATTAAATATTATGCAAAACCATATTTCCGACCACATAAGCTATTGGGACGATTCAGAAGACTTTCATGAGCAATATAAAAAGTACAGTACGGTATGAACGGTTCGGAGATGGCCGATTATCAGTTGAAAATGACTTGCTCCAGATAATTATATTTCCTCAAAAGGGTTATCACCGGAGATGAAACATGGGTCTAGGGCTATGATCCGAAAGCGAAGGCCCAGTCGTCACAATAGAAGCCTTCTGGTTTGCCATGTCTTAAGAAGGAGAAGTGTGAAAGTTACAAAAAAATCAAGACCTATAATACATAGTTTGAAGAAAATCGAAGCTACATACAATATTTCTTGTATTTAGTACCATAGTATATAGATTTCTTCTTATTGTGATTGTTTTATATTATATAGCTCTATACTTTCAAGATAAACGACGTAATCCCAAATGGAAGTTTTGTTCTTAGATGAATGCTACATCAGTTGCTCTTGTAACAAACTCTGTTTGATCATTTCCATTTAATAAAACTTAACAATTTGTAGACCCTATTTATTTCTATAGTGGATTAGTAGATTATTACATGTGTACCAATTTTAAACCTAGTAAGTGATTCCGATGACCACTTTTAATAGCCTATGACAAAAACAATTTCATGATTTTATGTGAAATGTGTGAAAATTTATTGATAAAGGACTACAGCAAACAGAAATTTGCACATGCAACAGATTACAAAGAATTGCAATGTAAACAAACTAAAAAATGGTCAGTTTCCAAAAAAGTATTTGATGTTGCAAGTCATTGATGAAAACAATCACATTTCTACAAGTTATCTCAATGAAGAAACACATTGAAGAGTGTCCAAAAAAAGCTACACCCGCTTATACCCAATAAAACTTTGTTCTGAACAGATATGGCAACGCGACAATTCTCGAAGATTATTAGTAAATTCTTGAATAACGAAAAAAGTCATCTTCAAGAAAGAAAATTCGCCCAATGTTCTCTGAGCAAAAGGTATTGAAAAGTTTTGAGCATTATGCAACCCAAAAAGCTTGAGGTTTTATAGTTAATTGGGTCAAAGATAACAAGAAACTTATTATAATTTTTATTGTATACTATCCTTACAAAGTTCTGAGAATGGGGGATTTATTTCAAAGAGTTATGTATAACAATTACATACAAATGAAAATAATAATTGCCTGAAAGATTAGTACACGCGTTGTAAAATTTATATCAATAAAATAAAGCTTGTTTTCTATTACTGGGGTCAAATCTGTTTAGTTTTTGATCTTGCCTGGACAGATGGGATACCCAACAGTCTGAAATCTTACCCACTCTTAAATAATTGAGTAAACTGTCATGAATCAATCACGTACCAAGATACATGTGTACTAAACTTGTGAATATTTATTTGATCTTCATTTTTCAAGTTCTCCATGATAACGATATTAGCATCATTTACATCACTGTTATGTCACCCACTACGGATTGTTTTATAGGTATGTCTTGCCAGCTTTACATTGATTAACAGAACGACACCCAGTCATTTTAAATTCTACAAACTCGTTAAATGCACTCTGTAATCATGTTTCAACATTTTTTTCCATAAAAAGTCTATAATAGTTCCAAGAATTTATAGCCTTCCACAGATGCACAATTGGTATCAGTAATTAATTCTGCATTATTTAGACATACTGCAATTATCAGAAGTAGGGAAATAGTCCACTCAGAATGTCGTGTTGTCTGTTTTTAGGCTATTAGGTCGTATTTAGAGTCTGAAAACTTAAAGTTTCATCCACAGCTATGGTAAACATTTTCAAAAGAAAAGTCCTTTAGAATTAAGCTGCACTCACACCTATATGGTGGTGGGTGACCACTGCCTTCATATTTATTTTACATCCTGCTCCTATGCAAAATGGAAATGATACTTATTACTAATTGTTGCAAACTTAAAAAAAAATTAAGAGCTGTATGCAACTTTCATGCTAATCTTAAGGTCAAATACGCGATTAAATTACTTATTTTTTCGTTTTGGCTTTTTCCTGTTAAACATTTGGTTGAATATAAAAGTGTATAGAACCTCAATTAACAAAGTCAGACATGTCAACGAAAACCTCTCTTATGTCTCTGACACGAGTTTTGACCCTCTACCTACTATAATTGAGGCATGGAAAATTTTCGAAAATAATTTTTAGAAGTTACTTTATATCAGCCAAAACCACTTGAGCTTCATATTTCAAAGCTGACAAATTGAAATCTCGAAAATTTTTTGACTTTTAACCGTTTGGCTGCTAAGTGTGGCGGATTATTATTTGGGCTACTCCATCAATCGTTCGTTAGGGTTAGTTAAAATGTAATTATACATTTTGTTAGTTGAATTTAGAAAATTTCCAATACCAACTACTATAATGAATATAAAAGAGTAAATTTGAACGTAAATAGCAATTTATGTAATAACTACATAGGAACATTATACGTTATATAATACAAATTACCATTTTAGATTTTCCCAATCGACATTACCTAGAATTACCACAATTGTTTAAGGAGTTGTGGAATTTTTATACAATTAAAGAATTAAAAATAATGTGTGTATGTACAATACATTATTCATTGTTCCGAAGGTCTGAACGACGAAAGCTAAAAATAGAGCCGTTAACAGAAGATGATGAAGCAAATCATTCGTGATAGTAGTAGCTGTGTAAATTGTAGTCGACTGAATCTACTCAGATATATATATATATATAATTGAAATTCTGTACAATAAAATTATGTCTTAATTTTAATTTTGTTTGCAAATTTAAAAAAAATTAACATCAAAATAGTTTCTACAAGTGAGCCAACTGAAAAGAAGTGGGTGTTCATATACCAAGTTGTAAAGTAGTACAGCTTCAATAATCCAAAAAATCAGCTTTTTCCTTAAATCATTAAATTCATTTCTGTACCAAAGAAGTAAAAACAACCACATTTAGGAAAGATGGTCTTGAAAGCAATGGTCAATGATCGACACCATTACCACACCTCTCTATCTTCAGAACTGAGGAAATATCGCCCGCCTAACCTATTCTTTGTAAAGGCAGTGGTGGACTTTCCTGTGGATACAATGCGAAATACAAGTGACGAGTGCTCACAAATATTTTGTCTTCATAACACACCCAAGTAATGTTTAAAATTTTTGGCACACAAACATTTGTAAGTCTAAATAATTCCAGTCACTCAATAATGGGAATAATGACCTTCGGGATATGCTATTTTAAGCAATTTTTGTATATGGAATTTACATTTTTTTGTGAATTTCATAATTCTAGTTTGTTTTGATTCATGCTTGGTCTGTCTTTTAATAATATTGTTTATAGTCTCTTAATGCAATTTGAATCATTTTGCGTTTCGTATTTGGCTAAATTTATGCTGGATATAAATGGACATTTTGTGGCTTCGCATTGTATTCATATCACCTGCATTTCACGTGAAATAAATTTTAATTTTAAATCAAATCCTGTCAGGCACAATTCATCAACCACCATACCTGACCGTCACGCACAGAATATCTAACTCGCCAGGGACACAAATTTTTGTAATTACCTTAAACGATCTCCAGCCGCTGTTCGCTTTAATTTAGATACAGACCCATAAATAAATTCCCAATAGGAAATCTGGTCAACATGTCCTTTATAATTGCATTTTTTTGTTTTGTAAATGTTTTAAATTTTTATTTACATTTTATTTTGCTATAATCCAACTTGCTATTAATTTCAATTAGACTTGTCGCCTTAATAGATCTTTATCTTTCGAAAACACATTGTGATTTATAACGTTTTAAATGGCAAATATGAAATGGTTAATTTAAATTTTACAAAATGACCATACCAAATCAGCAAAAAACGACAATTATAAAATGACTTAGTTATTAGAGGACTAATTTAATATTAAAAAAAGTTATCGCTATATATTTATATATTAAGGACAAATGTCTGCAGAAGATATTAAAAATTTAGAATAGTTATTTACAAAATAGTTCAGGACTATTAAAAAACAAAAAAATAAAATGTATTGGACAATGAGAAAGTTCTAAACTAAGAATATTCTCCAGGAAACTATGTCTTGAGGTTGCATAAGTTTAATTATATACCCAATTACTTCGACCGCAACAAGTTCGTTTAGATTTAATATCAATTAATTTTGCCATTAAAATGGCAATAGAAAAGTCCTGAAAATAGTTTGCTCTATTTATAATGGTCCATATTTTGATATATAAGTATGCTAATTAGAGACTGAATTATTTTCTGACTTTTTCTAGGGAAAATTAATTAAACCCAAACAATCTACAAGCCTCTATTTCATAAACTCTTAATAAGCTTTGATAGTTGGGCACTGGTATGGAAAAAAATCAACACCAAACATATGCACTTAATTTTCACGAAGAGGCCTGTGCGTTTGTGCATGCACGTCGGGGCCGCTATCGCTCCTTGCCGAATGGCCGGGCGGCGATTTTCAGTGCCGAACGCAAAATGCGCGTCTGACACGGCAATTTGATGTTTCCGCTGAGCTGATCTTCAATTGTAATGTACATAAGCATATGCCGCCCATAAGAAATACATATAATGCACGTAAGCCGTATGTAAACATTAGAAAGTTGCGTATGCTCAATAAAAGTAGCGGCAGCAATGTCCTTCCAGGCATTTTGCATAATTATGTTGTCTTTGTACCTGTTATCGCTTTTATCGTGTAGGAACAGATGCATATTTACTAACTTCATTAAGAGTTCGCTATACGTTGTAAAAACGAAGTCAAACTGTCGACAATACTAATATTAGGTTATGAAATTTTAGAATTAGAACAAACACATCTATTACTACTGCCAATATTAATCTAGGGAAAAATTAAAAATTACTTCAAATGAACGTAAGAAATACGTAAAGTTGAACGAATTTCAACTTTACATATGGATTTTCTTTATTATAAATTACCAACAAAGTTCATTCAAGAGGTGCAGATAGCAGTGATTTACTTTCACTTTAGTCAAAATGTTCTTTCGAGAATCTTTGAAGTGACATAGAAGCAAAAGTGAAATGTGAAAGCTAATTTGGACACTTGCACTGTTATACAACATTCAATTGTATCAAGCCTAACAACCTTTTCAGATGAGCAACTCGATCGGCGTGTCATCGATGATCTGACTTCCAAACAGTGGTAAAACAAAAGTCCGTTTTATTATAGAAGCAACTTGATTGTCGATAATTTAGTTGTTGAAACTCGTCAATTGTGTAACGTTGATAGTTATTGCAAGAGCCAGCAACTTGAAAGTGAACTGCTTTAAAGCTTCATTTTCTTTAAATTGTATTAATAAATCCAAATTTGCTCAACTATTTCAAGCAGAAAACGTATTAGATCAGAAATTCTTAAGTTGGAACAAACTGATGTTTCAACAGAATTAACGTTTTGATATTTTAGGATAGTTAGTTATGATCAAATACAGATATTACAATTTTCTATGTAAAATTTACGTAGCAATGCTAAGGATATTTTCTATAAAAAGCGATCTTTAAATTAGCACGTTTATTATCCAAATAATAACATCGCCATTAAATTTGAAATTTGCTAAATTTTCTTCTTTTGCAATGCCGTCTCTATTTAGAGGTTGGCGACCATATGGTTAAATTGTTCTGTTATTCGCAGCTCGGAAAAGTTGTTTGACGTTTATTCCAGTCCATATTCTTATGTTTCGAAGCCTAGATAATCTTTTTCTTCCCACTCCCCTTATTCTGTCAAGTTTTCCTTTAATTATTAGCTGTGATAGTGTGTATTTATTATTTCGGAGGATATGTCCAAAGTACGGAGTCTTTCCTTTTTTAATTGTACTTACTAATTCTCTATTTTTCCCTACTCTTCTTAATACTTCAGCATTACGCAATGTATCAGCCCGAGATATTTTTTATTTTACTGTTTTAGATATTTTTTGTATTCTTATTGTCCACTTTTTGAACAATTCTATTCGTTTCTTTAATTTCTCGATACTATTAGTGGGCAATTATTCTTGAAAAAGTACAATATCATTTCTTTTATAGTTGTCGTATATATGTTGCAAAATAAAAAAGATTCTAACTGCATTTCTGTGACAGATAATAAAATATAATAGGTAAAGTAAAAAGTGTATGTGCATGCATGTGTTATTCAATAGAAATTTCTGGCCAAAGAAGAAACATTTGAATTTAATATTAGTTTCAGCATGTAAGTTTATAAAAGAACTAAATGTATATATGAGCACCAGTGTGGCCATGGGACTGGGGCATTTGGCTGCGATGTGGATAGATCTAAGTTGATTTGCCTGGTGTGTGTGGTCTAATCAATCACTAAAATAATTGAGTACCTGCGTTTACTTGGAACAATAATGCGCTAATTTAAATCTTGAAAATATGAAAAATAAAAGATAATACAAAAAGGTTGAATATGTAGACACATGTTCAAAAATATATGCGGAAGGTATAATAATAGATAGAGTTTCTTAACTATTCCAAAACATCTTTAAATATGAAGCGCAATCGCATGAAAAAACTAGCCCAATTAAAATTAATAAAGATCACCAAGAAGAGGTGGAAAGAAAGTCAAAAATATTTTACCAAAATAAATTAGGATATAAACAAAAATAACTCGGCAGCAACAGAAATTTAACAACCGGAAATGAATAGAATACAACTCAAATTAATGCCAATTATAAGTTAATCAAATTAAAAAAATGCATGAGATTCTTTGGACATTTCATAAAAAAATTTTGGAATTTTTTGACAAAAGCGTTTTACAGTCTATAGTAATAATGTAATAATAATATAATGATACAGCTCTAACGGCCCGCGTGGGAGCACAGTTTGCGAGCTGAGAGGTTTGACTTTACTGCTCGGTCGTCGCGCACCATTTCCGATGCGAGGCGATTGGCAAGCACCGCGCCTTAGACAACCGCCATTATTACCCCTTGTTCGGGTAAACGTAGGTATTCAATTATTTTCAGTAACTGAATAGGCACTTACAGTCTATAGTAGCAAGCAGTGAAGATGTTAATTTAGATTAATTATTCTACCCACAATGAAATATTTTAATTCTTGGTCGAACTCGTGATGAAAATAAATATTTCTTCAATTAGGTAAAAATGTAAAAAATGAGAAAATTGCAATATGCCAGTATAATAGATCAAAAATAACCATAACCAAATGCGTGTACACTGCAATCATTATTATCATCTTTTGACTATACAAGAATCAAGTTTTGGAAATTGTAATTTAAATTTTTCAGTTAATAGAAAGACTATGCCAGAACTTCTTAGTTAATTGTGTCTTTGTAGTATTCAATATGTTTTAAGTGCCTTTCATCCAAGCGTTCTTTTAATGTTAGTTTTTTATCGTAATATTTTTCCACAAAGAATGATATTCATAAGTTTTTTTTAGGTTGCATATATCAAGTTTTTCTCTTATGTGTGGGAAAACATGCTTTTTGGTATTTACGAGGGTAAAGTGGAAAGTTCTCGGCCTGACAATGAAAGAATGCGACTTTCAGTCAAAAAATGATTTTATTTTTCTACATAATCTCCCTTGACTTCAACACACTTGATCCAGCGCCTCCCTAACATCAGTATTCCTTCTCGGAAGTGAGAATTTGGAAGATTGTAAAAATATTCATCAACTTCTTCATTGGATGCGAAGCGCTTCCCAGAAACAAACTATTTTAAGTTCGGGAACAGATGGAAGTCTGAAGGTGCCAAATCAGGAGAATAGGGGGGATGGCCGTGCAAATCATACCCCAAATCCCGCAGTTTTCCCATCGCCAACGCAGGTGCGTTGTCGTGGTGAAAGATGACTTTTTTCTTCTTCAAGCCAGGCCTCTTCTCGCGAATTTTGGCATCCAGCTGGTCAAGAAGGTTGGAGTAATATTCGTTTGTAATTGTTCTGCCTTTTGCAAGATAATCAATTAATGGGATCCCTTTCGCATCCCAAAACACGCTGGCCACCATTCCGGCAGATGTGATCGACTTCGCTTTCTTTGGCGCTGAACCACCGGCTTCCACCCACTGCTTGGACTGCTGTTTCGGTTCTGGTGTGTAGTGGTGGACCCATGTCTCATTCATGGTGACAAATCGCCTCACAAAATCGGTCGGATCCCTTTTGAATCGGTCCAAAGATTGCCGCGAAAATTGTTTACGCATTTGCTTTTGACGGTATTCAGCAAATGCGGCACCCATCTTGCGCAGAGCTTTCGCATCCCTAATTCCCTAAAATTCTTCGTGCAAGATGTTTGGCACCCTTCTTCCGATATCCCCACAGCCTCAGCTATCTCACTCACCTTCACTCGCCTATCGTCCAACACGATATAATGCACTTTTTTGATGGTTTCCGGTGTGGTTTCGGTTGTTGGCCGTCCTTCACGTGGGTCATCTTCGAGGGGTGTGCGAACACGTTTAAATTCAGCTGCCCACTTTTTAACAGTTGACATGGAAGGAGCAGAGTCCCCGTAAACTTTTGTGAACTTCAGATGAATTTCCTTAAGGGTTAATCCATCCAAGACGAAAAATTTTATAACCACACGATATTCAAGTTTATCAATTTTAACAAAAAAACATGCAACATGTCTACTGAAAAAATTCGTGTAAACAAACTACTTGAGCGAACAAGTTGAAACTAGTCATACGAACTAATGACCCATGCACCCAAGCAGGAAACATAATTGTTTGCCGATTGCAGCACCATCTCTGTGTCAGGCCGAGAACTGTTCACCTTATCCTCGTAAGTAAGTTTGGTATCTTAAAAATTAGTTGAAAACTACTTTTAATTATTGCTTTGGTCCATTCCGACTACAAAACCAACAAGATATTTGACTATGAAGAATGTAAAAATGATGCAGTTGATGTCAAGAACAAATCTAATAAAAAATAGTTAATTATAGATACATGACACCCACTTCAAATAGCTTGGTTTTGCTGCACAAATATATTAGCAATTATACTAAAAATACCTTTAATTCACTTGTATATTAAGATTTTTTTAAGTTACTATCCCTCTTTTATAATAAACTACTATCCATCAAAAAAATATGTTGATTATGTTTCCTATAATTTTTGAGCAAAACTGCGATCTAAGAATCAATTGTGATATTTTTCTGAACATTTGATTTATTATAAAATAACAATAACAAAAATATATACAATATTGTCCGACTGGAAGTAATTAATCTTGATACAAGGTTAAAATCAAGTTCTTAGTCCTTCCAATCAATTGCTTTGCCAATGTTTTGGAGGTGATGGAGCTATTAAGACTCTCCACCACTAACGAGCATTGGCACGAAAAATAATCGTAGCTTACCTCTTGATTAGCGAGTCCGTGCAGAGGCCCGGCCAATCCATTGAGCCCGGCAGCAAAGGAGAGGTATGGGTCACTTAAAGCTGAACCGACTAGATGAACTGTGTGAGCAGAGACGTTACCGCCTTCGTGGTCACTGTCGAAAAACCCGGCTGTAGTTCGGCCTTCAACAACTCGAGCTGACTTACCTATGAATTGTGAGATACAAGCGCATCAACTCGATGAGTTGAGGGTCGTCGTAGCCAAGCATTGTGGTGAAGTTGTAACTCCAATCTTTGGAAGTATCGATTGCGCCAATACCCGAGCCGTCTTTAAATGAGTTTCTGTAAATAGTTGCAGCTACAACAGGTAACTTGGCTATTAAATCCATGCTGTCTTCGTAAACGTATTCCCAATACTTGGACTTATGCACACCGCTGGCGTATGCTTTCGCGAATTTGCTTTCGCTGTTTAAAGCAGTGATGGCCGCCGAAAGTTGCGACATGGGGTGGAGGGTGGGCGGTAGGTTATTTAGCAGTGTGACAACATGCGCCGGGAGTGCGGCTCGGTTTGCCCACTCTTTAGATATTGCTTTTGCCTAAAAACGTGGAAATGACTTGGAGACTTTACAAGAGGTTAACGTACGCACTTGTGCATCTGTGGGTATGTCTCCGGTGATGAGGAGCCAGAAGAGGCCTTCGGGCAAGGGTTCGCTTCCACCCGACGCTTTTGGCAGCAGTTTTTGACATTCTGGGATGGAGTAGCCGCGAAACCGGATGCCTTCGTCAGGATCTAACACTGAGGTTTCACATACCAAACCTTTAATACCTCGCATGCCACCATACATCTGCATTAAATATATAAAATCAATTTTTCATTTATATCAATACAAAGTTTTGAAATAAAGCTGAGCAACTCGATATCAAATCGGAACGACTATTTTTTGGTTCCAAGGCTGAACACTCACTATCTCAGTAGCACATAGTTATCTTTGTTAGATAACTTAACTATAGCTGGCCGAATTACATTCGCAGTTGGAAAATTGCGTAAAGATAAAAGATCACACGGTTAGCTGCGTGCACTGCACGCCTTTGATTCCTGAAAAGAGGTGGAGGTCGAGACTCCGATGCTTACCATGTCGACAGTGACCTCCCCAACCTTGGTGGCCCCGTGTGCTTTTCGGAAGGTTTTGACACGCTCTTGTTCTTTGGGTATCTTCGCCGCGAGGATGGCTTTGAGGTCTGTGGAGGCATCGGTTAGCTGCCTTAGGACGAGGGACAGTTGTGGGAAGACCTTCTGTAAATGGTAGAATTATCCTATTAGTTGAAACAGATAGAAACGACTATAATTGTAAGAAATGTCAAGTTGTTTTGGTTGGACTGATGTGCGCGCTTACATCTGGCGTAACTGATGCTTGAGCAAATCCACCTCGTGGAAATAACTAATCGTGCTTACTTTTGATAAGCAATCTTTCGGAAGCATTATCGCCAAAGTGTGCCTACAAAGTAGCGGTTCAAAGAACGTTAAAACACCCACATTTTTAGCATTTTTATCTGGCTACGTTTGTTTCTGATTATAACTGTAAGATAATGCGTTTTAATCACCAATGCAGAGCCATCCTACTGGTTACTATTTGTTTTTATTCTAAAAGAAGATAAACTTATTTATATAATTAGCTGAAATGTAGTAACAAGTTTTTTTTTAAATTTTCGTAATATTTTATATATGCACAGCTAAATTAGCATTATTACAATAAAATAAATAAAAAATTTCGACAGAGATAAATATTAGGCTTAAAAAGCATATTAGGAGAAGGGGAGAGGGTTGACTCAAGACAAATAAAGCACCGCAGAAAAATATTCTATAGTAGTCAGCACTTTCTTTCTGCACAACGATAACAGCAGAGTCTGGATGCACACAATCAATATGACAACATAGTTCTGGTGCTTGTCAGACTTCCCATTTCCCCTGTGTAATCTATCAAAAATTTAATCCAACTACTGTAAGGGGAAAACCATGCTCAACACACACCAAGAGTGATGAACTCGACTTTATTAAGCTTGCTTTTTAAAATTTCAATTACTTTAAAAGTTTAAAGATGTATAAAAACCTTCTTAACAAATTATTTTATGTATTTCAAGTAATAAAATAAAAAAAAGTCAAATTCTAAAACTCAACGGCTCATAACGACTATATTATTTTTCACCTTCCACTGGATTATCCTACAAAATTAAAAAAATTCTGAAAATAACAGTTTTTAAAAATACACAAATAACTAAATTAATTAACATTAATCAAATAGCAAAAGTATTTATGTGAATTTTGCTAGTGTCACAATAGGATAAGAGACTGTATTTATTGCAGCTGTTCACTACTTTTTTTATTGCTTTTCTTTTTCTACTTCTGGGCTGTACAGTTACCAATTCTTTCAAATACGTATACAAATAAGAGTATCGTATTTTTTAAAAATCTATGTAATCTATGTAATACCCTTATAATGTTTGAAAGAGGCGTGGAGTACCCTAGCTTATTTCAGCCATCGCCCTAGTTAGTTTCGATTCCACTTGAGACATAATCAATAAATAACTGCAAGGCATTCTTTGAAGCCTGTCTTTAGGATACCATCACAAATGTGATCCACCCCAGTTGCATCGAGTAGCCAAGCAAAAAATGAATGGATACAATATGTAATAAATAAAAAATAAGCAACACAATGACCAATATGAAACGTGTTATGTAGCTTAGTAATTAATTAACTATTGTGTTTCAAGGTATAAACACGTATATTAAACGAATATTTGCCTAATTGAATGACGCAAAAGTTAGCACATTCAAGTTTAAATATGTAAGAACAGCCGATTTCAAGCTAACAATTACTCATTTCTTGCAATATTGCCCATTAAGTAGTACAACCATTTCAAATTACTGGCCTTTGAACGCCAATCAGAACTGAATGATACACGAATCAACATCTCATTCTTATCCAATAATAACGAAAACAACAAAGCTTTTGTAGAATATTTCATGCTTAAATCAAATATATACATACGTACATAAATCTCTAGAATGAAAATGAGAAACTCTGAAAAGGAACCAAAAGCAAAAGAACGAAATGGAAATACTTAAAAGAGCAATAAGAAAGAAAAATACAGCGATTTAAGGCTTAGAAGAAATATAAAAAGAGGAGAAACTAGAGTTAAAAAAATCAAAATTCTATTGAGAGAGCAGATACAGATATGGAAGGAGAGATTCAGAAGGTGGAAATAACAGGAAGAAAAGACCAACAACGAAAAAAATACGCCCAATATTGATGGAAGCGATATTGTGAATGAAGATAATGGAGATTATAAAAGCGTAAAGAAATCTTAAAAGGAAATAAAAGGAAAATAGATATTTAAAAGCATAAAAGCAAAGAAATAAATAATAATACAAAAATGTATATAAAATGTTGGGATATAGGAATCGGAACTTGGAATATACATACTTTAACAGAAAAAGAAATTAAAAAAGCTGAAGAAACGGATAACAATAATATATAAAACAAAAACAAATGAAGAAAAATGAAGAAGTAACCTATAACTAACAAATAATCTCATATTACACTACTATGAAGTAAATATAAAACAAAACACAAAAAAAGTTGGGAATAATAAAAATTACAAATTATAGTTAAAATAAAGGAAGAAAATGAAAAAACAATAATATGAGATTAGAATATCAGAGTAGGTAAAGACTACAATCGGGAATAGATTGCATAGAAATCTGGAAAAAACTAACCAGTAGTGGGATAAAGTTGATTGCTTTTTGTTAAAGAAATATGATTTGGTAATAGAAAACGCAAAATGGGAATAAATAATAAAATATAACTATATGTTTGTTGTAGCAGAGCGAAACGTCTACAGTTTGATAAACTATATAGAACACACTTAACACTTATCAAAGAAAATTCAACAAATTAAAATAAGGAAAGAAGCCAGTCTAGGATCCAACGACTAGTACTGAAAAAATGCTTGATCGACACCAATAAGGCAGAAGAAAATTAAAAATATAACATAATAAAATGAAACAATTAAAAATAAAGAAAATATGCAAAAATACCAAAAAAGGATAAACGAGAAATTTAGGTTAGAAAATGGAAATGGGCTATATAGGAAAGATGAGCAGTGTTTAAAGAAGCAATACAAAGCAGTAGGAAATATGTGGAAAACACATTAAAATAATAAAATATAGACACTAAAGAAAAGAAAACGACCTGAAACAACAGAATAACGAGAAGAGAAAGAGTAAAATAAGCAATCAAAAGAGCAAAATGAGAAAATTGGTGCAAATTTGGCAAACACCTAAAATAGATAACAGAAAATTCTGAATAAGAATAAAAAGTTTACGGGAGAACAAAACAAAAGAAACTAGACCATAAAAAATAAATATAATTAATAACGAATAGAAGCGGAAGAAGCGGAAGAAACGTTTGAAAAGTGGAAAAAATTTTACTCAGAAAAGTTTGATGCAATACTGTCGGAAGAAGAAATATGCAAAAAAACACGAATGAACAATTACAAGAAATATTAAAAAATAATCAAAAGAACAGGTACCAATATAAAAAGAACTGAAGATAAACAATTATACTAATATGGACATATTATAAGAAAGAAACATGATGGAATAATAAAAAAAAGAGAAATCAATTGACGGGATAAAACTTCTAGTAAGAGATAGAAATGCTCGGAATAAATGTGTACAGAAGGATCTGAAATCCCAATTCGACGCATGAAAAGGTATAAGAATAATCTTTTCAAGTGTTCTACATGTTCTTGATGTACCTTATTATTTATTATTATACGTTACCTACTATTCTCTATTATCTATGGAATTTATTTTGTTCATATTATTTTCTGCTATCGTATTTTTGCATTCTGTTCTTTTGATATAATATCATTAGTTTCGGCTAATAACTTTTCTAATCCTACATTCTTCTTCTTCTTCTCCATCATGCTTTGGATATAATCCGTTGCGACACTACGATTCTGTATTTTTATACTTGTTCCTTTCATCTCTTTTTCGGCGTTGCCAAGCTTCGCCTTCCTTTTGCTCTATATCTATAGTAATTTTGGGTAGTCTGTCGTTTTCCCTCCGTTCTAAATGTTCTTTCCATTGCTGTCTGTAGCCTTTTATTTTGTCCATAATGTTGAATATCCTACATTTACTTATTTAATTATTTTTATTTTAATTTTTTTAAATTTTGTCTTTTTGTGTATATAAACCTGATTGTGTTATTTTTTTTGTTAAGTTGTTATCGATAAAAATTCTATTTGGTTTCAAGTTTTTCCACTACAACTCGATTCTACAGGGTTTTATTTAAAAGGTACCAAATCATACAATGTCAATTCTATTTTGATACAATATGCAAGAAGCATACTCCTATTTGGAAAAATACAAGTCTTCGAATAACGGGTACATTGTTTGAGCTACAATTGCGAATTTGGAACAATGAATAGTTCCTTGACATTAAAACCCATTATATAACCAAATTTGCAATAGATCACCACAACAATCCTCCAATAGGATAAGGTTCTGGTAAGTGCTATTATTTTTTTTGCGGGGGAGGACTTATGTTTTCAACTTTTAGTAGTAATTATAGAAATTTGAACCTTTTTACATAAAAAAGCTACTGTTGTTGAACATCAATATCTTGAACATTATTTGATATGAATGCTATTTTGGCGAATTAGCCGATATGCATTTGATGTGTAAAAAAACTAATGATTATTGTCTCTACAGATAGGTGGCTTCATATAAAAGCTTTTCCACGTTGCCATATTACATAACATTTGCAAGTATTGGCCGATTTTAAAAAATAGAGGCAAAACGGTTGACTAGAGAAGAATAAAGAAACTCTTCTACATTGAAGAAAACGATTCTCGGGTTTGTTAAAGACATTTGGCTGTATTATTTTTAGTTCTTACAGCCGTTATTTGCAAATGATTATCCTCTCCCCATATACTTTTTAGTAATAGTTTTAATAAAACTAACCCATCAAGTTAATTTTGAAGAACGCGCTTTACTCAGAACAAATCAACTCTAGCCGCAACAGTGCTCGCAATTTCCTTAATGGCCACTTTTGTCAAGATGTAGATCCTAAGCCATCGACGTCAATTTTCTGTGAATGTCTCGGGAACAACTATCGGTGATGTTACATGTTACATCAATTACTTGATTTTTAGAAACAACTTATTGACCATGTCTCTGTAAAAACAAAATTGAAAATGTGGTTTATGCATCATGCTGCTTTGTGGAAGATGAATTGGTAAAGGAGGCCACCTAGGTCACCAAACCAGATCCTTTGGATTTTTATTTCTAGGGACATCCACGAACTAGCAAAAAATGCAACGCCCATTTAAATGTCAGAAAAGATAAAAAAAATACCAGTGGATATTTTCCCGCTCTATATTTATCAAATTATCATTAGTGTTCAAAAAAGCAAGCCTAAATACAACTAACAGAATATTTATGAGCAGAATACTACGTTAAACGATCATTAAATTACAATAAGTAAATTAACTCAAAACAGCCAATACGAGCATGCCTGTTAGATTAATAAATTACGATTTTTTGTTAAGAATAATTTGCTTAAGTGTGTACACTGTGATTATTTTAAGTTTAGATAAAGTCTTGCAACTAACCAATCAGGCGATGCTTCTTTGGTTTTGGGTAAACATTTTTTTATAGTTGAAGGGTCAATGAGATTATTAATACGCGAATAACCATTTAAACGCTTTTCTTTTTGCATTCAAGGTTGTTGGTTCTCAGACGTCATTCTTTTTCTAGTATCAATTACTCTTTATTAATTATATTTTTCATTATTAGTATCCAAAACTGCAACTATTGTTTTGTCATAAAACACGTTTAAAAAAGCCCCAAAAGCTATTTATATAATCCACACGTAAAATTTGAATTTCATGAGTGCACTGACAAGATAGGATAATTAATTTGGAATATAAATTACTTTTATTAGTCCTTCACGAATTAATTTAACATGGCGATGTAATCACCCAGGAGTTTTATTTGCAGTAAAAATTCCATTTCTTTTTAAGATATTCAAGGTACAATCAGCTGATATACGGAGTCTGCACTCGATATATCTACTCTCACTCAAGTAGCTCATTTTTAATTCTGTTATGTAAGAACGTACATTAACGTCCATAAGTATAACTAGATCTGAATTCTTGATTAGGCTCATACATGATTCTAATGTTTTCTCTTTGTATTTCAGAATATTAAGGTATTTTGAACAGACATACATCCTTCTACTGATGTATGATGACTGCCCATACCATTAAGCTATTGCTACAATACCGTTTATAGGGTTGTACCAGATTTCTTCTCTCCCCGAATTTCTTCTTCTCTCCGAATTATCATAGGACGAGAGTTTGTAAACTACGTTTAGACTTACGTATGAAGAATATTGTGCTTTGCTAATTAAGGATACAATTTATCACCCTATTCTCCTAAAGACTACAAGAATAAATTAGTTCGATTCTTTATTTTTATAATACGCGCATATTTTCTGCTCAGTGATCACAGAGTGGTTCAGGTTAGTGTCTTCTTTTTGAACCCAAGTCTAACTCTCTCCCTCCCTCTCTTCCACCCTCCTGGTCCACTCTCAGTTCCTGAGGTTAGTGATCGCCATGGAATATCTTCATCTATTACTCGCTGTGTGTAATCCCCAGCCATCATTTTCTTATGTTAATCATCGATGATGTTTTTCTTTTTCCTCGCTCCCTCTTTCCTTCAATATTCCTTTCTATTAGATATATTGTATTTATATATCTTACGTGTCGTATTATGTGTCCAAAGTAAGATAATATCCTTTTTTTATATTATCTACTAATTCACTCTCCGCCCCAAGTAGTCTCAAAACTTCGTCACTACTTTTAACCAAGGAATTTTTAACGTTTTTTTGTATGTCCACATAGAAGGCGCAGTCTTAGATTTAAATTGGGATGACGACTAGTTAATATCGTTTTAAATTAAGTAAGAGGTGTTTTTGCAATCACTATTCTTATCTTTATTTCATCTTTGCATTTTATTTCTAAGTTAATTAAGCGATCTAAGTATGTTTAACTATTAATTTGTTCAAATTGATATTGCCTATCTTCATATTCATATTTATATCATTTTTGCTTATCACCATGACCTTTGTTTTACTTATTTTTATCCTTACTCCAATGTTCGTAACTTCCTCTTTTACTCGATCTAGTAAATTTTGCAGCTCTTTCCCGTATCTCGCTATTTACAGCTATTTATCGTCACCATATCTTATATTATTCAGTAAAACTTTTATTTCTTATGACCCATCAGAAAGAGCGTTTTCCATTATCTTCCCTGAGTATATATCATACAATATGGGCAAGAGAATGCACCCTTGGCGCGCTCCTCTTCTGATCTCTAGTTCATCTGTTAATTCATTTTCGACTGTTACTCTTACTTTTTGATTAAGATATAGATTTTTAATTATTTGTCAATAAATACTTTTAGTACATAGTTTACCAATTCGATGGTTCTATAATCGTTGAACTTTCTTGTATTTCTTTCTTAGGTACTGTCACAACCACCGATTATAACTATTCCTAAATCAGGTGAGCCATGTTAGTCCCTTTTCCTCATTTTCTTCAAATATTCTGTTCTCATCTCGTCTGGACTTACTTTTTGTTGTCAGACAATAATTCAACTGCATAGGTTTTCAATGCTTGTTTTTTCTCTTCAATTCACAGTAGAGGTTGATTATTACTGTTCGTTAAATTCGGGGAACATGTTTTTGTTATAACACCACTCAGCTCTTTAACACGTTTGTACAATTGAAAGTCATCGTGTTTTTTGTATTTCTTCAATTTTTTCATCTAAATTTCTTTGGGTTCTCTTATTTTATTTTCAGCTATATTTTTGTTGATTTTCCTAACAATAGGTATTTTCTTCTCTTTGCCATTAGTTTTAGTTTTTACTATAAGACTAAATTTACGTTGATATACTTAAAAATAAAAGTAAAAAATTTAAAAATTGCAACGATAATACCAAATTTATGTTTAAAATATACAATCCAAACAAGCCATTAGTTATATATGATGTACAAAGAGTGCTAATTAAATGTGTGTACTGTTACACAAAACTATGCGCAGAAACCTCTCATGATAAGGTGCTAATGGTTATTTATTACCATTTTCTATTTACAACAACGTTCACTGGTAGTGCAACTAAATCATTTTTCCACAAAGTACAGAAAATGAGTTACCGAACCATTACAATACAATGGTTTGTTTTCGGACGTATTTTACTTTTAAATAGAAATTCCTGCCACACTTCCTCCAAGAGAAGTTACCTGATTTTTGTCACTGACACTATCACCACTACCGCCTAGGGGGGAAGCAGGTTGATTTCCATCCGTTTTCGCGCCAAACATTCCGACCGTGCAATCCGAAAGACGGCAGTAAAGCTAGTTCCGAAACTGAATAATAAAACCCACAGAGAGTTTTATTTGACCCAGCATCGTTTTCCCTCAATTTTCTATAATTTCGTCGTTCTCCAAACATGCATCGCTTCCGTGTCTCACACAAGTCATACTTTATTAACGAAGCAGTCTTGCGTGAAACGGCATGACCGAGGCCTGTTCCTACATTTACTCGGAATTGCTCGTACAATGGACAGTTATTGTCAGTAATTGTCGTATTGGGGATCTAATCTAACAATGTATTTTAAAATTGGCATATTTACAAATGGCCTCGTCATTATCTAAAATTCTTTAATCTTAGCAAATTATTTTAAAAACAAACTAAATACAAATGTAATGTTATACCGCGATCATTCTAATTTCAAGTATTTGAATTACATAGCAATAATAACCACGTTCTTTAGTTCAATTAACTTATATAGTATGTGGAGTTTATTATATTGTGTTGCATGTTACGAAAGTAAATCGTTTTAAATAAATATAAGGAAATTTTTAATGCTGTTGATTGCAGAAATGTATAATAATATAATACAGAATAAAATTCTTCTCAAGTTATCATTTATATGGACAAATAAGTAGATGGACGGGTGGGGTAAGAAACCCTCTTCCCTCTTTTCAAACAGAACAAAGAAAAAAAATAGGAGGCATACAAAATTATTTTTACATGGTAAAACTGCGACAACGTGTCGAGAAATTAGATGCCCAGAAAGCATCACATACAGAACTTGGAGCTCTTGTGTGGGCTATGATTCCGTCCTGTTGAAACCAAATGTTTCTCAGATTTTATGTGAAAAATTATCGATCATTTCACATATCGGTTGGAAATAACAGGAACATAGTGGGTATCACCCTAAAAAAAATAAAGGCAAACGACTCCGACTTTATTCATCGGACACTAAAGAGTAACAAGTTTGCTGTGGAAGGACCTTTTGTGAATATCCCGTGGGTTGTTAAAACTCAAATAACGTAAATTTTGTTTATTAACGCCTCCCAACTAATGGAAATGCACTTCGTGGTTAAAGATAATAACAGCGTCATGTGGCAAGCTTTTCAAGATGTTTCCCTACATTTCCAGGAGATTTTGCAAATCACATTCGGAAAATTCACGCACAACCATTTTATATGAATGAAAACTAAAGCCTTTATGCAAAATTCGACATTAAAGAACAACAACATAATTCTGCGCAGATCGCCTCGGAAACTGCACAATGGAAAATCAAAATAGCTATGAAAAGCATCTCATTACGACCGGGAAGTCGAGAGCCTGGCCCAAAGAAAAGATTTCTACCAGGCCTCCAACATATTTTTCATATGTTTACCTGTTAATAATATGAAAACAATTGTTAAATATCATATTTGATCTCAAAATAATTTAATATAATAATAACTTTTACAACTCATAAAATAAAACAATTTAAATTGTTACTGTGCTAAATTATGTTGCATACAAATGCACAGGTCATAAATATGCGAAGTCTGCCCCAAAAATATAATGAAAGCAGTTCGTGTAACCGTGATGTAACCTAGCAGTAGATAGTGAACTGTAATGCATATGATGCGTGAATGAAGACGACATGGGTCAGTTAATCAATGTCAATTTTTTTGCGAAGCTAGAACATTTGTTTGCAGAATGATGAAATAACTGCAATACGAATGAAGACACGGTACAAACGATTCAAACATGGATGGGAATCTGTTCTAAGAGATCCATGTTTTGGAAGACCAACAAGGCGAATATCAAAAAATGTTGAATTTGTACGGATTACAATAGGCAAGGATCAGCAATTGACACTCCAAGAACTAGAAGATAAGCTAGGGATTCCAAAAATTAAAGTGTGTGAAAATTTTATGTTGGCATGAAACGTGATTAGGCAAAATTTGTTTTGCGGTTACTCTTACTAGGACAGAATGAACATATTGCTAATGACTTTCAAACTCATACCAATAACAGAAAGAGATAAAGCGTGGCTATACAGCTGCAATAAGAAAATAATAGCTTAGTGGCCCAATGGAAGTGGCCTATTTGCATTGTCTGAAGAACTAGAAGTTGCTTACTTTGAAGGTGATTGAGATTAAGTAGTACAATATTTCTTGTATTTTTGCACTATTTTTACTAAATATATGGATATCTTGTTATTGTAATTTTAATTATTTGTATTAATATGTTTCGATACTTTCAGAACAGAATTATGGACTCATGAGACATTAAAAAAATAAAAATATTATTAATATAGAGAACAATATGTTGGAGCTTGCGGGGCTCCTAGGTATCATAGGCTTGAGAAATTCTCCTCTTCCTTCTCGATAGACGACCACACAAATTCATTATTCCGAATGTATGCTTTGACAGCAAAATTTCTCTGTTTATCCACGATATTTTTACTACTAAGAAACTTTATAGGCAAAACTTTTCGACTACATGGATCTGATAAAATTACTCCCCCCACCCTTAAACCACCCTTTGCTGCATAAAGACCCTTTAAATTACAGGATGTTTTGCCCTACTCTATACTAAGGAGTCGCCTTATTGATGTAAAACACTCAACAAAAGTATTGTTTGCGTAACAATATAATGTTAAGAATAATTAGTAATAAACCGTGATGTTACAGCTATAATTTACGATAAACAAAAGAATTAAATAAAGGACATTTTTCATTGTTAAAAAAACAATGACAAATCTTGTGCTAACTTTTTTCCACATAAATCTTGTAAACAATAACTAATAAAATCAGAACTTATTATAGCGTTAATAACATTGACGAATAAAAAATAAAAGAGGAAATGTAACCTGCAGAAATAATTCGCAAAATGCAGCATCAATACGATGGCAGTTGTGCTTAAGGGGGGAGATACATGTAACGGGTCAAAAATCGATTTTTTTTAAATATCTGTAGAATATGCTCACACATTTTCAAATTGAAATTCGAAGTATAAATGTGTTTTTTGTTTTAAGTAAGTGTGAGTGAGCTTATAAAGCCGTGAATACTCTTAAACTATCATTTTTCGTATCGAAACTTTCAATAAAGTGTACCAATTTTTCAGAAAAAATTATTAAAAATCCTTAAAAAACTCGTTTACGTGTATCTCTCCCTAAAGCAGAAACGAGACTTATGAGCGAATACTTCATTTCAAAAAGTTCGAAGAGAAGTTAGGCAAAGAGAAGCTTCATTCGGATGAAGAGGTGATGTGGTGCCCAACTGATTACGTAAGAAACAAACACTTTTTTCGATGATGAAATTGAAAGTTTTTTAAGAGACAGAATAAGGGGAGAAAATGTGGAAAAATTACTTATAATTTTCTATGTACCGTAACGAATTTGCAAACGTCGCCGTGAAGGCACCATCACCCTGCAACCTCGCTTCTAATATAAGAGTCGCCGCCGTTTTTGCCGCTATGCTGTCGCAGTCGAGCGGCTAACATAATGTGCCGTTTTCGATATGCGAGTCGTTGCCATTGAGGCCCCCCGCAACGCTTGTAAACGTGCTAGGGCTAGAACAGCGCAGAATACTCCAGATGGAAACGGGAACGGTCTCAACGCTACAAGAAAACTACAGAACAGATGCTGGATGTATAAATGGCACGTAGCGAAGCAGGAACGGGAAAGTGAAGTTACCGAAAGCAAAGTGATCTGTGCTAATGCAAAATAAATTGTGTTGAAGATAAATAAAATTATAGAATCTGATTTTATGTTAGTAAATAACTGTATTAGTGTACGTCAATATTATTAAATAATTCAATTGTTGTAAATAAATTAAATAAGTAAGCAAGCCATGTCCAAAGTCATAAAGCGTTGGCGAGTGAGTGGAGGAGTTAAGAAGCGCAGCATCCTTGGGAGATCCAAAATTAGCATAATCTCACAGCAGCCGATATTTCTCGAGAACTGGACCCAGGTACACACCCCTTTCTGTTCTTCTGAAGTGCCTACAGTATATCTGGTTATACATACGTCGTTCCTAAGGTCACCCGGTACGATCCGAGGTATATCGTTCCTAGGATCAAGCACAGGGCAGCGTCAGTTTGGTTCCGTCAAATGTACGAAGGAATTCTGGAGAACCACATTCTACCGTGTGATGGATTTATTCCACCACCGTCATGTGGATCTCAGACATACTGAGCTAAAGTCCCGATCTCAACATGATTGATTGGGATGAGCTGGAGAGGAGTCTGGTGGGTTGGCAAGCACCGACGCTTGAAAGCGGCTTCGAAGGGTTAGCAAAATGTCATAGACTCCATGCCTTGTTAGCATCAAGCAGTAAATGATGCAAAACATCATATGACAAAGTACTGGGCTTATTTTGATTATTCATTACGTGTTACGTTTCATTAGGGTATAGTTAATTTATTAGTCAGTTGAAATAGAGAACTTCTTTTCGTCCATTTCACGAGATTCAATATCCACACATATTTTTGATAAATAAATACTCGATTTTCCAAAATGTTTGTCAATCGTATTTTTTGAATCAATTATGAATAAATAAAACAAGTTTTGTGGAAAAATACAATGGTCTTTTATCGAAACTCGCAAAAACAAGAAGCGTCAATAGACTTTTGGGCAGTAGTATGTATATTGCCTTACTCACAAAGGTAAATATTGAAGATCGTCGGGAAGAAGTCATATAGAAGTTATAAGAAAATTATGTCGAAAGAGCTCTAAACGCGTCTGGTAATAATCTAACAAAAGTACATCGCATTCATGTTTGAAAATCACTAAAATTTGGTATATCAATGCTAGTGTTAAAATATTCAGAAATCATTTAAAAAGACTGAAAATAGTGCATTAAGTGCAGAAGAACTTTAAATCAAAGACGTTTTTCATAAAAAGTATATTTCCAACAGTTCAGATAATTCTATTCTAATAAATTAAAGCACTTCGAAAGGGAGATGAGAAGACTACACCACTACATCAGTTTTAAGTTTTCACGAACGTGACAGTTAATCCTAAATTCTATTTTTGTTTAAATACAACCTTTCAAACTCTTTGAGTAAAACGAAAATAAAACTAGAAATATTAGTATTTGAAACAATAGAAGAGATTCATTAAGTGTAGCAGTAAAAAAGATATTACATCAATGCATAAATGTAGGCGATTGTTTTAAAATGGATAGACATTTATTGATATGTATTACTAATTATGAGTATATTAAAATTCTTTATTTGCTAGTGTAGGAAAGACCGATTTCTTTTATAGTTCAAATTAGTTTTCAATTTACAGTTGACATCTTTTTTTGGTTAAAGACTATGATATAATTATAACATATGTTTACATTTGATTATTTAATTTACAATAATATAGAATAATTTAAAACAAATGCATCCTTTTTTATACAAAAGTCCACGTAAACGAAATGATGTTTTTTGAAATCGTCTGTCTTTAATTCTTTGACATAGATGATTTTTGATCATCGATAATCTCGAAAACAATTTCTATCAATTCTGAACTGGTGTACGTTTGCAAAGAACAGCGATATAATCATTTAAACCTCTTTCACAGTAGCTTTGGTTTAATTGAAAATGAGGATATATTTGGCTTTTAATTATATTCTTCTTCATCGATCTTAGGATTAAATATTTACTAAGATGATGTCTGGCAACCATTTTTTTTTTGCATTATAAAAAATATGAAAAACAACAGAAATATCTTAGTCTAGTATTCAAAAGCTACTAAAAGGAATAACTTAAGAATCCAAAATCTTAAGGTTTAAGTTTCTTAACCATAATATAGAAAAAATTTCAAATGTTGTGCACAATATAATTGAAAAATAAGTTTATAAAGTTTTTATTATATTGCATGCGAAGCAGTCTAAATCTACTTATAAAGTAGCTACTTATGTCCCGATCTAAATAGGTATTAGTTATTTTTATATATGGAGAATAAATTAAAGAAGAAAAAATATCGAGGACATTGTAACTCCAGAAAGGTTAGCCTAACAAGTGAACCATAATTAAACTCGCAGATAAAATTATAAATCAAATTTTGCTAAACTAATACTAACATTCTCTTTAATTAAAAAAAGACAACTACTTTAAAAAAAATAGTGATTGAAACTCTCAAACAGCTTCGAACAATGAAATGTATGATCAAAATAAAAACATGGGGCCGGCGAAGAGATTGTTCTGTAAGCAATCCCATAACGAACTTAAAAAAACCTTTCGATTTCGAATTTCGGGAAAATTCGAAATCGAATACCTCGAAAATTATTCGACATAGAATTTTTTCGACTTTAGTTTCGAATTCAGCGTAAAATTTCCTATAAGAATCACATTTAAAATCGTAATGTCGTAAATTTTCCCAAAATTCGAAAATCATTCGAGATAGAAATTTTTTAATTTCGAATTCGAAATCAGCATAAAATTTCCTATAAGAATCCATTTTCAAATTTTAAAAAATCTCAAATTTTGTGACGGACCGACAGAGAGACAGAATTCAGTAACGAACTTTTTAAGTTCGTTGAAAATTAGATATTTTACTTGTGAATATATCTGGTCGTTATTCTAGAAAAGTGATCCTACACAATACTACGACCACAGCAAGCATAACCGATTTACGCTTTAAATACGTCACTGTCAAGGTAACGGAAATTTTAACCGTTCGGCTAAAAGTATCAAGTATTTCAGTGATAAAACAAATGGGTTTGTCAATTCTTAACATCGTTTGCAACTCAAAGATCAAAGGCGCGAAACATTCCAATAGTACCGATATGTGGATTTAGTATCTAATATAGATAACGCTAGCACAAATGAAATGGAAAATACACAATGCTATCGAAATTGCACTTAACAACTTATGATATATTTATAAATAACATGGAAAACGCTTGATAATATTATATGGTGGAGAAAATTAATAAATAATATTAATAAATAAAAATTATAAATACTCTCTTATTTGAATGAAGAACAAATTTAAAAAAAAATTAAGAAATAGCCTATAATCTAATAATCTAATACGGTGAAGAACTAGGCCACTGGAGAAAGCAATAGAGGCTGGCATGTGCAGGAATTCCTTACATAAACGATCGTCGGTGCTACTAAACTTAACACATTTAACGTGGCTATGTTCCGCATACTAAAAAATCTGGTGTGAACATCACATGACTTTCCTTATCCTATTATTATATACTAGGAGTTGCCCGCCAAAAGATATTTTTGGCGTCCTAGACTGACAATTTTTCATCCGACTTCCCTCAAATTTTTGCAAGGTGCGAACGTATAAATTTTTTATTAGACCGGCTTTTTCTCTGGATCAGAAACATGAAACAATTTAACGCCCGTATATGGTGGACGTAAGCATAAGCCGCCCATAAGAAATACGTAATACGTAAAGTTGAATTAATGCAAAGCTTATGCGCTCGTTCATAATGCACTCCCGTAATTTTTACGTTTTACGTTCATTTGGAGTAATTTTGAATTTTTCTCTAGATTAATGTTGGCAACAGTAACAGAATGTTTGTTTTTATTCTAAAATAGCTGTACCCAGCCACGCGTTGCTGTAGCTTTGCTTTTATGTCCAACAGATGACGCTGTTTTTTTTTAATGTTTTTATCTGTAATATCTATACAATACAATAATAAAAATATTTAAATAATTCAAAAACGGTTAAAGTTAGAAGGCTGATTTTTTGCGCCGAATTAGCAAATACAGTTGTGAATGTGGTGTGCAAGTTTTAAGGAAATCGGTTGAAGAGTCTAGGAGGAGATAGAATTATAAGTTTAGCAAGAAAGAAAGAAAGTTAGGGATATAAGACAATTATATTATAAGAAGATTATACCGGGTCCATCGTCTCGGCCCTGCGCTGCTCCTATCCCGGAACTTGTTATTTTAAAAAAGGGCGAGGCGCGAGTCCAACACTCGAAAGCTGATTAAAATAAACAATACAAGACAATAATTGACTCGTACTTAAAATTTTGCTACGTTACTGAAGGTAACCGTGCGAGCTCGGCCGCACGGCCTTCCCCATTATCGCTTGCGTGCTCCCTCCTAGCGGCCAAGCGCTCCCCCCGTCCTCCCGCAGTCGTCCATGAAGCTCTTCGAGCGCGCTGTGATTGGTCCGTTTAATTAATTTTTAATCGGCTATAACTTATTTGACCTCGGATCAAAAAATTTCATTGTAATTTTTTGTTCGTCTCGGTTTGATCTATCTGGTAATATACATTTCTCGAAACATTTTATGAACACCCGGTATATTAAAAATCCTGAGCATCAATTTTTTTCGAGTTCCTATTTTGCCAACTTTTATTTTAAATTCATGTTTATCTCGTGATAACAAATCATTTTTATTCTCATAAATTTTTTGTATCTTCAACTGTTTAGATTCGCGACCGCTTTTGTGACCTTGCGACCAAACGACTAGGCCGATTTTTACCAAAAGGTTCGCACTACGTCCTTTATCTACAAGTAACTCGCACACCAAATTTTTAAGTCACTAGCTCTTACGGTTCTCGAGATATCCTGTTTACTGACAGACCGACAGACACACACGCACACACGCTCGCTCGCTCGCTCGCTCGCTCGCTCACTCACACACGCACGCACGCACACATACACACACACGCGCACGCGCGCACGCACGCACACATACACACACGCGCGCACGCACGCACGCACATACATATATGTATATATGTACGTATGTATGGGGGGGGGGGTAAGTGTAAGTACTGGAATTACATCTAAAGTACCAGTATAACAAATACATATTATTCACTCGATATGTTAACGTGTAATATATTTTAGGTACAAAATTTTTAGTACTCCCAACATGTAAAAATATAAGAAAGGGGTAGGTTATATACTATATTTGCAGAGTTAAAATAAGCAACAGGAATTAATACCCAGTGTATCATTACTGTGACAGTTACTAATGATATAGAAAAAAATATATACGTGGTCTGTCTCAAAAAATTATAATTACAAAATTAAAATAAAAAAATCTATATATTGGTAAAAATATATAAGAAACAATAAATACGTGACATTTAGCTTCAGTTCTCCTAAAAGTACAAATTCAATTTGGAATCTTGCATACTTCTCCCAACGTCGGTTCCACTGTTCGAAACATTTTACAGAATCCTGTTGGAATCCCGTCGTAATGTATTAACCTGAATCTCCCTTGGAATTTTCTCCTTTTTGAAGATGATTTAAGTTTTGGCTTTTTAAATGATCCCAATAATTTCTAGGGACGAGTCTCCCAACTTTCAAATAATATGGATGTAGATTAGCTGTTCTACTCGCGCAGCCATTGCAAATGAATACACTACACGTGCTTACTCACACACATGCACACTACAATCTACTCTCATTGGCTGTTATATTGCAGCCATGTAGGCTGTTTTAATTATATTAACATTGGTTCAACGTTTTTGTGACAAATCACGTGTTATTTAAATTTTTTTAATAAAATAAAATTAATTGTGGACATTTGATAATTCTAATAAATTAGTATTTAAAACAGTAAAAATGATCACTGCAGTAGATTAAATTTAAATAAAAGGATTTTTGGATGAAACGTGTACTAAATAAAATTTAAATCGATATGTAAGCGAAGAAATCCAAAAATAAAGTTATATTCAAATAATAATACTATATATACAGGGTTATCGCAAAAGAATAATCGACTTATAAAAGATACATGTTATAAAGTATTATAGATAATATTAAATGACTCGTGAAGAAGAAGGAAAAGCGCCCAAATACACAGATGTTCAATATGACCTCTTCGCGTCCTATAACTTGTCTAAACGGTATTCCAGTTCAATCTACACAAGCTATACTGTGTTTTCATTGACGTCCCCCACAGCAGCAATAATGTGGGTTGCTTCATACAATGTTGTTAGCAATGGTAGCACCTAAACCAGATCTTTAATGTACCTCCAACGAAAAAAAATTCAAACCATAATATCAAGAGCTAGCCAAGCAATACCAAATTATATTTAGTACATCGCCCATATGATCGGTAAGAGAATTTCTCATGTATAGTCCCGTACTTTACCATATCAATGAAGTAGTCTCATTTTTGAATATAAAGTTGTCCGAGTTGCGAAAACAACCATAACTGCAACATATCTAGGTATGATGTAACCGTCAGTCTTTTCACTGAAAAAAAGAGTTGATACAATTTTATTTTATAAACTGCACAAAAGAATACTTTTCATTTCCCCACATTTTAAACTTGACCGTTTTCCCTTCTTCTTCATGTAATATTTAATAATATATCTGTAATAATTTCTAAATATATCTTTTTAAAAACCCGATGATTATTTTGCAGTAACCCTATATATAATACTCTAATAATTAAATTGAAAAAATTATGAGGAGCCAAAATTGCGTATTACAGTAAAACACCCAGGAAAAATTTTTAGTCAGGGGCCTGACTACCTTCCTGAAAAATCTTTTTGATACATTTTGGCTACACTTCTGACGTATCTAAAAATAATGAATCGAAATAGGTAAATTCCTATAATAGTTCAATTATAGGTTCTTATTCATCCGTAAACATCGTTTTTAAAAGTCTATTGTTCGCACCCTAAAAATAAGAAAATCTATAACCTACCCATTTTCTTTAATACAATGCGATCGTTCTTTTTTATCTTCAAATAAAATTGAGTTGAACTCAGGCTTTAACAGTGTTTACGACATTAAAAATTAGAGCAAAACGGGGCGAGGTCAGCATCACAGAAGATTAAAGTGTAATTTTTAATGAATCAATTAAGTATATTGAAAGTTATTACTGTCGAGAACTGAATGAAAGCATAAAAAGTAAAACAAGCATGTGAAAACTTCGGCCTATGCAGAATATGAGTATTTAGATATATTATGATATAACTTCGAATTTTTAAACAGCAAGTCCATGACCCCCACCCTCAATCCCATAATTTGATATTAGATCAGATAACTTTTTCGTTTCTCTATTTAGAGAATTTTATTCTTCAAAATTTTTGAGCTCCTTAGGGGAAAATAATATAAATTTTCGAATTGATTTTAAATACAGCCTTAAAGCATTTTATCAAACCTTGTACTTAATCGACATATAGTAGATTAAAATTGTTTTTAAGTGTAAATAATTAGCAGAGCTATTTTAAACTGTAAGGATGAAGCAGAAACAGGAAAAATGTAAATTTTAAATATCTTAATACATCAGAATTACAATTATAGGGAATTAGAAACAACTCGCTACAAGTATATATAGTCGGAACTATAGTTAGTTGCCCTTAGGTCAAAGTCCTTTCTATGCGATATCCTTCTAAACTTGTACTATTGATAAGTTGCGGTTATTTTTATTTAACAACATGTTTGTTTATGACTCACGCCGGCAATGCACCAGCAACAAAAAATCCCCGTCAAAAATGCTACAAACAAATAATTCCATGGAAGATTTGAACTTGAAATGCAACGACAAAATTTCTACAACATTTAAATGTTAATTCACATTATAAACATTCACAAATAAAGATATACGTGGCCTGCCCTGAATGTACCCAGCCATATAACGCAAATATTAAAATTGGCTCGATAATATTGGGAGAAATCTACTTCCAAGTGTTTTCTTAAGCGAAAAGTTTGTCAAGGGCAACAGAGGAAAATGGGTGAAGCTCTAAAAAAATATATTCAGAAAGCTAAACTTCATGTACACATGTGACTAGAAATTATTTTCATGGTTGTATAGACGACAAAAGACCTTTTTCCTTAATGTCATATGAATGTGATTTGATAATTAATTGGTTCGATTCAAATAAAATAGTGAGTTTTTTAGAGTAATTTACGCTTCGACTTGTCCTCTGTAAGTTCAATACACATGTCGTGACGTTTAACCTAAATAATTGACCGGTTGGAAAAGTTTTCAGATTGTCTTCAACTTTCCAAAAGCGGCACATAGTATTCTACGTGATATTCCCCTTCTAAAAATAGTCGATCATAGCGATCTGACGCTATCACTTTGTTTTTCGTTTTTCAGAACCGGTTAACCTCGTACAGACCACTATTTTGTTGTTTCATCTTCCGTGTATATTCGATTATTTTTATATAAGACATTCATTGCCAATCTACTATCATAATAAGACAATTAAATTATTACACTGATATAACAATGGCACTTTACATGTAGAGTGAACGTCCAATGGTGTTCCTTCCTCATTATGAATTTGCTTATAGTCTATATACCATAGGTACTTACTTAACACTAAATATTTAATAGCGAGAAGGAAGATCTAGCGGTTTGAAACGTTTGAGTCTGGGCACTTGGTCACTGTTAACAAGTAGTATCAATGCTAATAAATTGGGGCTTCACTATATTGCCTTTCACTGTTTTCACATTCAGATCCTTCCGAAATTCTTTACTATGACCATTATTGGTAATAAAAAGATATTACTATTTCAATGTATGAATGTGCCCTACAGTTGAAAGCCATAGCTCCATATTGGCTTTTTAAAGCTTTGCTGTACCAGCAATTTGTTGGAAAGAGAAAGCTTAGAGTTGTGACTCAGCAACTAATAATTCAGTTGCTTTATTTTCGTCCAGGTACGGGTTGTCTAAGTTAAGCTTTGTTGAGATGCATACCTCAGTACTTTACGCAGTCTGTTTGAGATAGTGATCGACCATCTATACTAACTTCTTGAACAGTACCTCTGCATTTAGTTAATGTTAATTTTTAAGCGCTATTTCTTGAATCTGTCACAGTTTGCGCAAATTATGTTATAAAGTTCGAGCAGGTGCAATAGAATCACGATTTATAGTGAGGATTGCTGAATCATCAGCATATGTTGCGATAATTGTACTAGGGCTGGTAGAGGTGCATAGATTTTATATAAAACGTACAGGACTGGTACGAAAACGCTGTCATGCGGGACTCCCGATTTAGCAAGGTGTAAACCTGAAGAATAACTTCGAAGTATGATTTAAAGATTACGTAGTAGGAATGTAAAATTTGTTTTAACTTAAGTAACATATCGTCATACCAGACCTATTCAACGTCCGGGTTAACATCGAAAAAGACAGAGTAATATATCTTGTCTTTGAAATGTATATTGATGTCATCTATTATTCTGTGTATGTTCTATGGTGAATCCAACTTTTCCTTGAAAACAAACCGCATACGAATTCGGAATGAAGAGATGAGGCCCGCCTTTTGGCAAAATGTAGTAGTGCGCCTTTAATGCTGTTCTGCGCACTCTAGTTGAATGATTTCATAGGAAGGTCACGAGTTATCAAATATAGGTTTCGTATTTTTAAAAGCATTTTTTTATATTACAAATGAGAATCATTAAAATTTCAAAATTTTTATTAAAAATTATATCTACTGCTACATATTTAATACTAACAGTTTCTATTGTTTTACGGTTGGATCAATTACAATCTATTATTAGCGCGCGACACAGAGAACACATTTTAGGATTATGATTTTAGTCTAATTGTCTTAATCACCTAAGTAGAATAGCTGAGAAATGCAGGATGTGATCATTACATACATTCTTCCTTAAATATAGCACTCTATTTCTAATAGCTTTGGACCCCATTTCACAACTACTATAATTAAGTTTTGAAGGACCTCAATTATATTAAGTAATCTTTGTATTTTACATATTAGAGCTTGTTAGACATCTCTGGCTTAGACCAACGACACATTAGATTGTGTGGTAGAGTGTGCAAGATAAATAATTAAATTTAAACAACTATTCTTTTTTTTCACTGCCATTTGTAGAAGAAAATGTCTTTTCTTGTTTAAAAGCTATGTGTACAAATAAGTAGTCATTATCATTTCACCTTGAAGTTTCACACATTTTCGTAATATAACAAGCAACTTTGGTTGATTGCTCTGATGATTTACACGTTTTTTTCTCGTATGCTGCGTCAGAATCAGGTGGGATTCTAAAACGGCGGTCAACTCGCTCAAGCCCCCCGTTTAATTCAATTACGGCGGCGGGGCGCGATTCTACGTGATCGTATGTCCTCCGGTTCTTATGCAATCGATCGTGCACGGACCTTATCGCAAGCATGTAAAAAGCCCTCGAAGTGCCAGCACGAAACTGACGCCGCGCTCTATTTGAGTGCCGGCCAAAGTTTGAATGTTCTGGCGCTTTTGCAAGCCGCGATTAAAATTAAACTGCATCACAACAGGGGGTCATGTGGCTCCCGTACGTTGCCATTCGACGGGAGGGACGCGCCACTTTTAATATGCCGCTCTTATCTGCATAACATAATTATAGATACTCTATCAGGGCAGCAGAGTGATGCAAAATTATTAATTAGCTGCAGTGCACGAGTACAACAAGCTGACAACAGATTGGGGGATGTATGTGGAAACGCAGATGGCGGATTAGTTTTTGGTTATCAACATCGTGTGATATGTAATTTTTGCCATTAATAAAAAGTCTTCTGAAGTCTTCGAGTATATTAGTTTGGCAAAAGAACCGAAAAAGTTAAAAAGAATAATGCGGTTTGAAAAGTAAAATTACATTTCTAACACCCAGAAATGGTACAAAATGGTGGATCAAATCGAGGAAACCAAAAATCATGGAGCACGAAGCAAAAAAGTGTATCTGCGATAATCCTTTTTGTAGCCCGACATTAGCCTTTCTAAGTGAGGTATGGTTTGGTCTTTCGCAGTTTCTGAAGGTTATTTCAATGTTAATGGTCGCCCAAGTGTGAAACGAACAGAAATCGCGCAATAGCTTGGTGTCATTCATAGAGCGACTTTCAGCAATTGAAAAAATCGAAAGGTAGACAGACCAGGAGTGTACTCAACAAAAAATGAATTACTTTTTTGGAAAGAGATTATATTATGCCTCATATATCACATTCATTCATTCGTCAAAATAACCCATAAACTTCACTTACGCCCTTTACTTTTCACGTAAGTTCGTTCATGCACCAGCAATTCAATTATGCTTACGGCCTTGCCAGAGACTGCCTTCAAGCAGATTTTGAACCAATCGCGTATTTCCCCGGTTGATTCACCAACAATTTACCCACTTTTTAAATAGGAACGCAAACAACAAATTACTGTTTATTTCAGTAATGTGTGTACGTCATCGCGGTTATATTTGAAAGGTTCTTAATTAGTTGTAGTAGAAGTTTTCCTAAATGTATTTATCAACATCGTTTGCGTAATGCACGGTTAATTTGGTTAATTTTCAATGGTTAAGAAGGTCGCAAATTTGATTTAGTATTGCAACTTCTTTCAATAGTAGTTTACACAAAATTATCTCCCATGGATTAATCATTTTATAGATTTTTACAAAAAAATTAAAAATAGCGTAATAGGAAAACAACAGTAAGCTAGGAAAATGATAACTAATAATTAGAAAGATCTGTCGAGTTTTCTCTGTTTAATGTATGCCAGATTAGTTACCTATATATTTCTAGAAAAAACTGAAATAGTCCACTGTTGATATAGTACTGAAATACAATAATTTTATCAATTCACATTCTTTTGATCAAAGTTATGGTGAAAGAGTGTAACAGCATGGTCAACTGACCAACTGAGGTATTCATGGTAACCAAAAGAATATGCAAAAGAGGTTTGCAAGGTAAAGACTTTCAGGCAATATACCAATCGAATGGTTTTCTCTGGGACCAATAGAAAAATATTAGCCCCAAATTGAGAAAGCAGAAAGGTTTCCTTCATAAAATTAAAAATATTAATTATTTATAATATATTACCATCTATGATAAATTTTTGCTTTATCAGCACGAAATTTCCGTATCTCAATCTCCACTTTCCTGATATTTTTAAAAGCTCAGAAGAAAGTAACTAGTGGTGAACTATTATAGCCATGGAGAGGATACGGCAAGAATTCAATTGCATCAAGTTCTCAAATTTTAGCCTTTGTCCTTTGGGTTACATGGAGGAGAAGTATTATCCAATACACCCACCTTCTGTTCACAAAAACAGAATAACGTTGGACCAAACTAATGTACACACCTTATAGGTGAACCAAGTAAAGTTTTGTAGTTATGCCATCACTATCAATAATAAATTCACAGTGTGCAGAACCTTCATAAATACATAAAAAATTGTATTGGAATCTGATATTTGGAAATGAATTTTTGGTATTTTGATTTATCCGTTGTCTAAATTACGAGAATAGATTAACTTTTCATTACAAGTAACACAATTGGTTTTATAAAGCGATCATCATGAAGATTTGTAAAAAGTTTGTGATAAATCTCAACTCTTTTTTTGTACTGTACTGGAGTCAAATCATGTGGTATGATGTCACAATACAGATGATGTAACTTAGTACGATTCTATTTGTGGTCGAGTTGGCCTCAACAGTTTAAAATATGGCTGTTGAATACATGGTTCTAGGTCTTCTTGAGAGAGGCTAATTTTGGAGATCCTAGTCGCTACGTTAAATTTTAAAACCATATCTTTATGGTATACTAAGCGAGTCGTTTCTTTAGTAATGCAAATATTTCTTTAGCTTTTGTCGCTTTATGGCCAAATTGGAATTGATTTAGTAAAGTTTCTGATTTAGTTTAATTTTTCTTTCAATTATAAGATTTGCAACATAAATACGATTATAAATATCGAATTATTGCAAACAAATGACCGTTGCTTAAAATCATGTACAATTAGTAAAAAAGTTTATGGCACACTCTGTAACCTGGATATTGAAGCAAATGTGGAGAAAGGAAAAGTTGAATATTAAAATATGCTATATATGGATTCACTTATCGTCACAAGTAACGTTTCATTAGATAGAGAGCTAATCATGAAGAATTGTAAGAAGTTGGTGATAAACTTCAACTCTTTTTGTTCTTGTGCTTGAGTCAAATCATCTGGTATGAGGTCATCACAAATACAGATGGCGTGACCTTGTAACTTATGATTCTATTTATGGTCGAGTTGGCTTCAACAGCTTAAAATGTGGCTTTGAATACAAGGTTATAGATATTATTGATCGGGGCTGATTTTGGAGATCCTAGTCGCTACGTTAAATTTTGACACCATGCCTTTACCGTATCGTAACTAACAGAGTCGTTCCTTTCGTAACACAAATATGTCTTTGAAGTTTTGTCGCTTGTGGGTAAAAGTTCCTCGATCAGTTTAATTTGTCTTTTCATTTTAATATTTCAAGATTGATTAGCAATAATGCGTACAATTAAAAATATCAAATGAGTGTTCCTTAAAGCGTCATAAATTGGTAGAAAACTAAACTGGATTTTGAGGAATGAATAGCTATAAAAGAAGCGAATGTTAAAGTTCGCCCTAAGAAAATTTTATTAACTCTCCGTCTACTAAATGGATCTAATGAACCCCAAACGTGCTTTTGATTTTGAATTTATTAGAAGTTTTGCCGTTTTTGAATTCCGCACCCACTTGGCCGTTGATTTACACGTCCTTTGGTCATTTGAATTGTTATATTAATAAACATTTTCAATATTAGTTTAATCTTTTATCATGATTTAGAACTTGAAAACCACAACAGGAAAAGTAACAGATTTCAAAAGTAATCTTAAGCTATCCAGTCCAATTATGGTTTCCTGTTAACCTTTGGACACAAATTAAAGCAAATAAAAAAAGTAGTTCCCGGGAAAAGATTCTATCGATAGATAAATTAGTAAGTAGTTCAAAATTACGTAATTACTACGATCCATTTCTAACTGGTAAATGTTCGTCGCATGATGTTTAATTTTCTGCTTTATCAAGATAATGGCCACTTAAGTACGATAACAATTTGTGCGTCGCAAGCAATCGATGAAGATAGTGAATTAGACACGTAATACTGGAGAGTTCAAACGGTGGTTTAACTCGGCGAAGTAATTACAAAAGTATTGTGTAGAAAACTCGAGTTCCATTCCCAATCACATCTTCGTAAAGAAACGGCATACTTTCTTACTGTGGCAGCTTCGCAACTTGAACATTAACTAAAAATGTTAACAAAAAAAAACTTTAAAATCGCTCACCGATCATTTATCAAATATTGTAGTATGCGTGTATGGTAACCGAAAAAAGCTCAACCTTTTGAGATGTAGATAAAAAAATTGAAACCGTCGAACTGCTTTGTCTAGACGATGCATGTCGATTAGAGGTTTGAACGATCTAAATGAAGAGCGCGTTTTTTAAAAATCAAAACGTGAGGAGAATTCACGGGATTTATTTAAATTATCTGACGGCAACAACCGAAACGCAGAACTTATCCTACCACATTCCATCCAGAGGAAAGTTTCGGGCCGGAAAAAGCTGGAGAGGCACGTCACTCGAAGGCAAATATTTGATCGAACGCGGGTCAAGATGAAGATCGCAGGTGTGAAGTGGGGCGGCTGCAGTTCACGCCGCTAATTGTAATCAAATGAGCACAAGGATATCAAACGGGCGCTTGTTTGCGCACGCCGGAGTCTTGGCTTGGCGCCAATAGCGGAATGCAACGCAAGCAAAGCAACTCGAGAGACAACCAGAGCTAAAATAGAATAGTGTATTAACAGATGTCCGAATTTAAATTTTGGTGTAAATACTGTCTGCCGTTCTTCATGAAAGTATGAGACGGTGCGTTTCAAAACCAATAAGGAGCCGCCAGCAGATCGGCCTGGCCAATAGCACACGTAATTTGCGGTGTAGGCAAAACAAGTGGCAAATCACTTAATAAAAAGCTAACATCGAATTAGACTGATAGTATGGATAACATCTACTGTAAGTTGCTATAACATTCAGATCAGCTATCACTTTTTTATAGCCGACAAGAACAGGTTTTGCCTTTACCTTTACCTACTTTCCAGCATTGGAATAATACCGGTGTACTCAACTCGATTGCGTATTCAATTTACATAATTCATATTTTTTTCAATACTTAAGCCTAAATAATTTAGTTAAATGGAACACAATTTACTTCTCATTAAAGCTAAGATAACAAAGATCATAATTAGCCGCAATTTTAGCTGTCAACAGAAGGCTGATTAATAAATTATTCATTGGCAAATTAGAGTGAGCAATTGAAATGGTAGATTATGTTCTTAATATGTTTGGTTTTGATTTTCCAATTGTAATTTGATTCAAATATGATGAGGTGATTTATGTATTGATTCTGTAATTTAAAGTAATTTAAAGTTACATCATCATCTGCCTTATAAAATCCAAACTAACTAAAATTCCTTAAAACGGGGTTTAAAAACACAAATTTCCACAGGAAATCACAATCTTTAGAACACCAGCAGTCACTTGTTTTGTGAAATTTTGTGAAGGCTCGCTTTTAGAACAAACGCCGATCGTGACCTGCGGCGGGTATTGTGTAACCACCGAACTTAATTTTGAATCATCCCCTGTACAATAGGGGCATTCACGCCATTCCTGGCGGCGCGTCTTCGAGGCCAGCTGCACTTTACGTAAGCGCCTGCCAGAAAAAGGCCGCAGTGCATACAACCTCCTGGCGCACGCACGTTACGTAAGTGCCCGGAATTCACCTCGCGGCGACCCGCTGCAAGGGCGCCGGTTAAGCGTTTCAGGTGGCCACCCCGGCGGAAGGTTAGAGCGCGCACGGCGTCGCGAGGGCATTTAACCGCGCCGGTAACCCTATCCGGCCGGAATGCCTTTTTCGGCGGCGCGGCGCGGCCCGGGCTGGGCATTACCTGCGTCTCCACGAGCCGGGTCGTCGTCATGCGGAACAGGGCCATCTTGCACTGCAATTTCGTGTCTAATTCACCAGGTACTCGGCTGTTTCACTCCGGCGCGTCCTCCGCCACAAACGGACACACTGAAATCAAAAGAGCGGACGCGCCAACCCGTTGAAGTGGCGAACGTCAAAGTGATAGCCGGCCGCGCGTGCGCACCCGGGCCAAGCTACCACGTACGTTGTTGAGGTTAAGCGCCCCACCGCGGGCGAGCCGCTCGAAAGTTTGTCCGCGGCATTATCGTATTTCGATAAAAAGCGGTAACCGTCTATGCACGATGTACGTCACTCAGAATTTTCGGTCACTGCCAGGACCGTACTAAGTATTTCAAAATTCTTCGATGTTTCTCAATTTTAAATTTGATATGCTATTGTAAGATCATTCTCTATATTTGAAACTCACGAGTCTTACAATTAGCTTCATTATAATATAAAATTAAATATTGTCATTTTAATAGCAGATAGGTCTTATTTATAATGGACAAATCTGCTTACGGATTATTGAAGTAATTTAGTAAATTTTATCAATGTTTTTGCAACTGATTTTTTAATTTACAAAGTTTATAAATGTAGGAGTAACCGTGTAATTGTTTACAGGGACTATATGATAAACATTGTATACCAAGATGAACATTACAGGTCTTTGCATATGGTGCCTTTTAATCGACTAGGTAAGTTTATTGGTGTGAGCGCACTAGTGCGCAATTCTTGCAAAGAAAAGCTGAATATTTATTATTGAAAATAACATATTTCCTCAATAATGGTGTAATATAACTTTTTTTTTTAGATTATGATAGTAACTCCACATAATATTTGTAAGTATTAATTTATATACCAAAAAAAGAGCCAGTTAGGGATTTGTTTTTACTGAAATTATTTTAATGGTCCTTGAACATATTATAAATTCAATGATAAATAATAAATTATTTCTTCTTTCTTTAGCTTTTTTTATTCTATTTGCAGAAGTAGGTCTACTCTTGTTCCTTCCATCTTGTCCTGTTCCGGGCAATTCTTTTCTATGCGAGACCGGCGTGACAATTCACATCGTCGAATAATCCCATTTGTGGTGCCCCCCTTGCTCTTTTGCCTAACCAGGGTTTCTAATCTAAGACTCGCGCGTTATGATATCTGTTTGGCGGACGTTGCGTCCTACGAATTGCCACTTGAGTCTGACTGCTCACTCTTATATTTGTAATTTTTGTTTTCTCTCTTATCTATGTGGTCTATTTTTTTTTAATTTTAGAGTTATTTGTAACATTTGGCGTTTTATGGCTCTTTGAGTTTATATGCATTTGTCTACGTTTCTTTTTGTCAAAGTCCAGGTCTGAGCGCCATAAGTTATAACAGGTAGTATAAAGTTATCGAATACTTTTGACTTAAGCTGTTGGGGTAACTTTGGATCCATCTCACTTTGGTTCTTCTTGCGATTTTTATTTCTTGGCTTGCTTTATTAAGTTTAAACCTTTGCCCTAGATATGTATATTCTTCTACTTGTGCTATAGCGTTTTGTTCTATTTCTATATTCGCTTCCTCTTCGGAGTTTGTTATAATTATTGTTGTTGGGGTGTTTATCCATAACCCCATTTTCTTAGAAGTCTCGTTTCGTTTTTGTGGTATTGAGCCTAGTTGTTCTCCGTTTTTTTGCAAATAGTATAACGCCATTTGCGTATTTTAAATTATATAAAAATTTGCCATTTGAATTTATGCCTTTTTCTTCCAATTTAGTCATTTGAAAATATCTTTAAGAGGTAGTACGAATAGGTAAGGAGATATTGTCTTGCCTTCACGAACTCATATTTGAATCGATGATTGGATCAATTTCTTTTGACAAGTTAACTATTATTGTTGAATGTTATTCATGAGCGTCATATATCTGTGGTCTATCCTGCTATTCCATAGATTCTGTTGTATTGCTTTCGTTGAATGCTACCGAATGCTTTCACATAGTACGCCAGTGCTATGTATAAAGGAAGGTGGGATTTATTTACTTTTTCTATTAGCAGTTTAAGACTGATCCGCTGTACTGATTGCCTTACGGCTTGTTCATAATATAGATACAATTTTATTTTCTTATTTAAAATTTTCATTACTATTATCGACCAAAGTTTATGCACTTGATATAGCAATATTATAGGTCTATAATTTGTTAAATTTAGTCTATTTCTCTTTTTGTCCAATAATAAAAATAAAATGACACTTTTTTCCAGTTTCCAACATTATTTTTACTTTGGGGGATCGTGAGCCAAATTTTTTGTTTTATTTTGAGTCTATAATTGTTTCTTTTAAGGTTTTGATAATTTCGTCTATTTCCATGTTTGTATAGTCATCGTCTTGTAACTAGCTTTTTATTCTTTTTTGATATTTGTCAGTTTTCTTTTAATGTTTGAGTTTTGATTTTATATGTATTATTTTCATTCTTTTTATTTTCTTTAGTTTTATATTTATGTGTAGTTTGGCCCTTATTAATTTGTGATCGCTATCAATAATACAATCATTCAGCAGACTGATATCTGCAACTATTTCTTTTTTCTTGTTAACACATAATCGATTTCGTTATTGATATGGCTATTTGAACTTATCCATGTCCATGGTTTTGTGGTTTCTTCTTAAAAAATTAATTCATTGCAAATAAGTTCACATGTTCCAGAATATTATATAAAATTTCACCTCTTTCATTTCTTGTGCTATATCCGAAATTTTCAATCCAGTGCTCGTCTTCATCTTTTCTTTTGCCCAAATTTGCATTAAAGGCTCCTATAATTATTTTATATTCCGGTGAATAGCTTCAAGCGCGTTTAATATATCATCAACGCAACTTTTCACTTTTTCGTCTTCGTATGATTGCGTTGGAGCATATACCTGAACTACATTTAGGTAAATTTTATTATTTAGTTCCATTATAATATATGCACTTCTTTTTGATATTGATTTGTACGTTTTTATTCTATCCTATGGTTTTGTATATGATGAAACCCACGCAACTTGCTCCGTTTTGTTTTCAATCTAAGTGATACAATGTGTTGCCTGAATTCAATCTTATAACCTTTTTTTCTAACTTTTGCCAGGTTCAATATGCTCCATTTTATGTTCAACACTTCCTTTTCTAGTTCATGTATTCTATCAGTGGATTTCAAAGTGTGTATATTAATGTCCCTATGTGCAATGTTGTATATTTTGTCTTTTTCTTATTTTGCAAGTAGTTTTTTATCGAAAAATCCGTGGAGTAAGCTACCGGTGTAGTGTAGGAGTGGGTACTTTTTGTTTCGACCACCTTGGGTAGTTGATCCATTTTCTTTAAATTCGACATTTCGAAATATAAGTTGGGGTTTTGGCTGTTAAAGGCCACGTTGGCCAGGCGTGTTGGCGAGTTCTGTTCGTGGCAGATTGTTTGTATGCAGACGCCATCTGCAACCCTCCACTTTGAGTCAGACGCTGCTATTGATTTTATGTTAGCCCTAATATGACAGGTTGCTACTTCCATTGTGTTCGCCGCATTCTAAATTATTTTTGTTTTGCTTTCCCCACTTTATCCGTAATCCTGGACAAAGAGCCCTAACAGGATATTATCTGGCAGAGCCAGCTGAATCTAGGCTTTTTTAGCGAGGTGTTACTCCTCGAATAATAAATTATCATTTACAAATTTACATATCTAATAAATATGAAATTAAACGATTTTGCGTATTTGTGATGTGGCTTTGTTTGTTTGACTTCTGTTGGAACAATGTACTTACTTAATCCTATGGCCTTTCTACCCTTTCAGATGTAAGACGGTTGGAGTTGTCAGTGTTTTTTTTCTGCATATCTATCTATCTATTCTTTTCTGGTTTGTGCCTTTTGTTTTACTTTATGACACTTAATGTTACGTTTTTCCATTGCACTTTTCACTTCTTTTATCCACGTTCTCCTCGGTCTTCCTTTCTTCTTCTTTTATAAGATTTTGCTTCAAACACTCTTTTTACCGTTTTTCCTCCATCACCACTAAGTGTCTGAAACATCTCAGTTTTCCTTTCTATTGGCTTTGTTTTCGGAATTACTCTAAAAGTATTGCTCTTTATTTTATCTTTTCCCGATTTTTCTTCTATTTTCTGTAAGAATCTCATTTCTGAGCTTGCAATTTTGCTTATCTGGTTCTCTGTGTTAGGGTCCATGTCTCTGACCAGTAAGGAAGGATTGAAGTAGCTATTTTCTTTAAAAAATCTGTTTTTACTTCGTTTGGTATTTCTTTTCTTTGCCAGAAAGGTGTTTTTATTGCACAGAAAAGTCGTTTTGCTGTTTCTGTCCTTGCGTTTATTTCTTCGTCTACTCCTCCGTTCTGAGATACTGTTGTCTCTAGGTACTTAAACTTGTTGACTTGTTCCAATGTTGCTTCTTCCAATTTTATCTGATTACCGTTTTCGTTTTGAGTTTGTTTACTTTCATTTTAATTTATTTTAAGCTGTTATTACAAATATTCAAGTTATTGTTCTATATCCTTTCATTTTTTGCAATGGTGACCATATCATACGCGTATAACAAGAAATGCCTTACTTTATATTGTTTTACTTGGTTTTTTACCTTTTGATAACTTCATCCAAAGCTATTGTGAACAGTAAAGGGCTTAGAATGCACTCTTGCCTTATTCCTTTTTGTTGATTCAAACCTTCACCTCTCAGTTCGCAGCCCGTGCTCCTACGCGGCGCGTTAGAGTCGTACCAAGAACTTCTCTATCCTTTCAGAATCGATATTGTGAAGCCTCTGAAGTTTATTTCAGTTTATCTCGTTTATAGGATTTTAGCATTTATTTTTCCAACTGTGTTTAGTAGGTTAATTCTCCTGTAATAATTGCAGTTCTTTATATCGCATATTTTATGAAAACTCATACTTGCCTCTCCTGTATTTAATGTCTTATTTTTGATTTTTTAAAAATTTCTATTATTTGTTTTTCCATACTTTTATCATTTGATCATGTCTTGGGGCTTTTCCACTTTTATTTTTTTAATGGTATATTCTAGTTTTTGTAGCTGATTTTCCACATTATATTACTATATACATATATTACACTATTAGTATTTTTTGCTTTTTTTCCTCTGTGTTCTCTTCTCTGCATGTTATATTTCATCTTTCTAATAGTTCTGTCTCTGTTTCTCCTTGATTTTTTCTTCTTCTGTGAGTAACTCTCCTTTTTGTTTTTGATATTTGGAAGTTAGCAGTTCTTGTCTTTCTCGCATTTTTGATGACCCGAAAAAAATTGATTTTGTTTATACGCATTATTCATTTTATTTCCAAATTCTAACCAAATTGTTCGTTTATCATCATTATTAATTTTTTAGCTTTATTTCTTTGATCTTTTAATCTTTAGATTTTTTTACATGTTAGTGTTTTCTTTAAGCTATAGCATTCCTTAAGCTATAGCATCTGATCTTTGTATTGCCGATTTTTTATTATTTTTTTCCCTTTGTTTTCCACTTCAAGTAGTGGTCGCTTTCAGTTTGTTGTATTTTTGTTTTTTCTTTTTGCTCTTCTAAGCACCATTCGATTCCTTTGTTGTTGTTACCTTCTTTTCCGTTAAGATCTTCTATCAGTATTATTGGATTATTGGATTTACTATCGTCTATTTTTTGTTGTAGTCCTCAACGAATTTATCTTTTTCTTCTTTTTCCTTTTTTTCCGCATCTTCATTTGGGCCGTAGACTATCACAAACATCTATTCTTTCTTTTCTTTTCCTTATTTTATGCTTACTGTCAGAGTTCTTTTTTTAACAATATTTTCTATTTTTATGTATTCCATTCTATTTTATTTCACTATTAAGGCAGCATCGGCTGTTGTATGTTCGTCCATTTTCACTCCCGACCATATCAGCTTTGACTTAATCTTTACAATATGTGTGAAATTTTTGTTACTAAAGTAATTGTTTTAAAATAAACTATGGTGTCTTTAGAAAACAATCGGCGTACCATGGTTTGGGAAATTCACTTTACCAGAAAGTTAACGGCATACTTCAAATATATCAGTACTAAAAAAAATTTTCCTATCGTAGAGTTCTCTTTGTAGTTACAATTTACTGATTGGTTTGATTAAATGAAATAGTTATTCATCTTTTTCTGCCCATGATCAGTCTTTTTAACTCACTATAACTGCTATGTTGTAAGTTCTTTATGATTTACACCATATATTGCATTCGCGTTCTATCCTTATGCGTTTTTCCTATAACTCTTCCTTCTATAATTGTTTTAAGGGATCTCTCATGGTGTAGGATATATCCAATTAATAAGGCTCACCTTTTTTGAATGTTTTTCATCAGTGTTTGTTTTTATTCTGTATTTGTTGTTTTATTAATCCAGTTTATCTTTAGTAGCTCAAAGCTTCTAGCCTCTTTCACTGACTGCTGTAGTCCAAGATTTCCTCCCCTAAAGTGCTTTGATTTAGACAAATATTTTCAGAAGTTATTTTCTGGTCTCAATTGGGATATTACACCATATTAGAAGTCTCCTTTTCTTGAAAGATTAATCACAAGCGATCTGTATCCAAAGCAATTAATGCGTTTAAGGCGAGAATTTAAAGACAAACGACGGCAATATAACGAAAGACACGATAAAGTGATTTTGCAGCATGGCAATGCTCGGTCCCATGTCGCAAAGTCGATCAAAACATGTTTGAAAACTTTGAAATGGGAAGTTCTATCCCACCTGCCGAATTCGCCAGACATTACTCCTTCTGACTATTACTTGTTTCGATCAATGCCACACGGCCTGGCCGACCAGCACTTACGTTCTTATGAAGTAGTCAAAAATTGTATCGATACGTGGATCGCAGTTTTTTCGACGCGGGATTCGTACACTGCCCGAAAGATGGGAGAAAGCAGTGGCCAACGATGGACAATATTTTGAATCATAAATGTATAATTAATTTTTTACAATAAAGCCTCGAATGTTAGAAAAAAACAACAAAGTTGTACTCCTATTATTATGTCCCTTTCTTTAGTTAACAAATTCCCTTTTACGTTTTTGGTTATAGTTGTTTTCTTTGTTCTTGATATTTTCAAAATACGATAAAACAATTTTGATTTTCTACGTGGTTTTGATTTGTTTTGATTCTAAATTCGTCCTACAAAACTTGTTTTGCAATAGTTGTCATATTTTTAACTGCAGCTTTTTCAATTTTATATGCGTCGCAGTCTTCTCTCTCTTCTTGATTGCTTGATTTGCTATTTCATAACTTTTTTTGCTACTTTTATGATACTCTGTTTTTTAATGTTTCAAGTTCTCTTCTATCCCCTATTTTAGTTTCGTCTTTAGTTTTTCCTAATATTTTTCTATTATACCTTGTCTTGTGAATTCTAATATTTTCTCTCACCATATGGTTTCTTTTCTATTTGTTGTTTTTCAGAGCAACTAAAATTATGAATTAAATTTTTAAAATGGCTGAGACTCAATTTTTCAAAAAGTAGTCATTTTATGACAACATATATAATATTTCATGTTAGATATAGAAACTTTAAGTGATTATTTTACAAATCTACAATTGTTTATTTCATAAGAAAGGTGTGAGGTTAACTCTAAGACTGTTGCGACTATCGCACTTGAGAGTTCTTCAAATCAAGATTATAAACATTGCATTGCAGCGTGCAAAATTACTTTAATTAAACGACAAATCAAACCATTATAACTGTATCATATAGGATGGCATCAATGGTTTGTTTAATAAAGATGTTTCTTGCCAGTTATAGACGATGTATGCAACTCAACATCAAAAAAATTTGAATCTCTGTAATAGCCCTTCTGTTTCTGGTATTGATTTTTACAATCTTGATGGCCTTTTTAATTCAAACACTTTGAAATGCTCTACAGTTTATCCTGTTCCTTTCCATTTTTAAAATTCAAATATTCAAAACTTAATAACATTTTTTTAAATAAATGAACTTCCGATGAAAATTTTGGTTTTATAAAATCTATAAAGTTAACGTCATCTAGGTACTTCTTAATTTATTTAGTTTTTGTTTGTTTGAATTTATACGACGCTTAAAAGCAAAGTTTAGCGATTCTTATATAATATAGAAATCTCATTTTTAGTACAGTTTAGCTTTTTCTTGCAATTATATACGGTGTGAGGTTTTGATCATGTTTAGCTACGGGAAGCATTGGTATTAAGCAAACGCCCCGCTTCTTTATTACGTCGGCACGAGAAAAGTAAACACCTGAAACGCCATGGAAACCAAATATAATATACTAAAAATATACTATTATAAAGAATGCCTTCAAGTTTATATTAGTACTACTAAAAAGGCCTTTTTTCGTCGATTATTATCGAATATGAGCCAATAACCGTTTTATCGGTCATATCTAAGCATGATGACATTTGTTCGGTTCCACATAAATCAAAGTTTTGTCGCATACTAATGGCAAGAATTGGCCACGTGGTGCATGAAACACCGATCGATGGCGCAAATTGTCTGATTACCTCATGATAATTGATGTTTTGACCTATAACAGGTCAACCGTGACCTGTATCAAAAAACTAAAACCTTTATGCAAGGTTTGTGAACAAATCGGTTTTTAAGTGTAGGAGTTGTAATGTTAGTTACAAACAAACACACATAGTTACATTTTTGCAGTTTTATAGAGTAGATGTTACTAAGCAAGTAGGGAGGTTGTATTTATTATAATGTGTTCTTCCACCAATATACCATTATCAGCGATTATGCCATGCGTCATGCGTCATAGCTCACCTGGAAATCTTAAAATGGAATCTCTTTAAGACAACACGTCACATCAGCCTGCATACTTTTAACAAAATATTCCTGCATAAGTAATTTATGCTATTTCATACCACCTTCAAGTGGAAAGGATTTGTTATTTTTAGGTACCTTCAGATGCTAATCGGCAATAAAATGATACGACGCGTTTTGTAGTAGTAGGAGATGGTTACTCAGTTTGAAAATGGAACATTTTACTATGTCACCAAAATCGTAAGAGTTGATAAAACTTACCTTTATAACAGACCCATTATAGTTCAACCAAAAAGTATTACATTATAAATATGACACATCGTGCGCAAACGGGTCAGGTTATAATTTACAAGAGAACCCCGCAGGCTTCGTCGACGAAGCCCGATCTAGACGACAGGCAGTCGTGTAGAACATTCCACATGTTTTGCGTACATTTAACACTACAAACAATAGAAACATTGGGAGGAATTTCCCTTGTAATCAAAATATTTAAATAATTCAAAAACGGTTAAAGTTAGAAGGCTGATTTCTTGCGCCGAATTAGCAGTAGTTGTGAATGTGGTGTGCAAGTTTCAAGGAAATCGGTTGAAGCGTCTAGGAGGATATAGAATTATAAGTTTAGAAAGTCAGGGAGATAAGACAAATATTACTTAAAGATTATTCAGTGGACAGATTTTAGAAGTGCAAAAAATATTTTCTTATGGGAAGAGGAACAGCGGTTTATTCTATATGACAATGAAATCGACTACGTGTCCTTACATTTAAATATAGATAAGTTACGCCGCTTATTTTATTTTGTTTGAAGAATTTTATACCTATATACCTTAACAAGAGAGATGTAATAATCACATTTTTCAGGCTCACTCCATTGGGATTATTCATATCTTTCATAATAATGTAATACTTGTGCTAGCGCGCTTTAAACTTTCGAAATAAATACTTTAAAATGCTTTAGAAAGTTTAAACCACTTATGGTTTTAGTTTTAAAAACAGTTTAATTATCCGATATAAAACCTATTTTACCTCAATTCTATACCACATTTTGAGAAGACATTTTTTTAAGTTTTGGTTTCTTTAGTGGAAAATCGTTCTGATGTACAGATATATGTATATGCAGGCAGTTTAGTTTAATACTTTAACTAGTGTTTGTTTCTGTGTGACTTGTTTTTATATAATTACATCTATACCACTTCTGCAATAACTCTGTATATATTACCATGTGTTAGGGTGCAATGACCAAATTTTTTGTATTCAATTATAAGCCAAGTGAAAACCTTATTCTTGACTGTCTCATTATTAATGATTATATAGTGCGATACTGACTACATGGCGTTAGTCACCGATATTGTTTTTCATTTCATTTTCTGCAAATGTAAATGGTGTCCCAAAATTCACACGAGAAATAATTTTAATAGAAAACACGAGTTTTTAATTAAAAATTGTAATTTTTTATTGATTCATAAACTATACAGTATAGGATTACGTATGGAATAGAATACCGGGTAAGTGGCCTCCACGGCTTTGCTGGCACATGCGCACTCTTTTGTTGAAATTTTCATAACCGTTTTGCATAAATGTGGCTGCATATTGTTGATACAGCGCTTAATTTCCTCCTTCAAGGCGTGGGTGGTCGTGGGATTGTTGACATAAACCTTAAACTTCAAAAAAACCCAAAGAGAGAAGCCCAACAGCGTTAAATCGTACGATCTGGGAGGCCAATTCTGATCACCAAAATCGGAGATTACACGACCAGGAAATGACTAATGCAGTAATTTAATTTTTTCGTGGGCACCGTCTTGTTGAAACCACATGTTGTCTACATCCATATCTTGTAATTTAGAGACAAAAAAACTGGATTACCATGTCACGATAGCGAGTACCATTAACTGTTATTGCCTGTCCAGCCGCATTTTCAAAGAAGAATGGTCCGATAATGCCTCAACTTTAAAATCCGCACCAAACAGTAACATGCTGTGGATGAATTCGTTGCTCAACAATCACTCATGGATTTTCTGAACCCCAAATGCGACAATTTTGACGATTAGCCATCAAGATGAAAACGAGCCTCACCGCTGAAAATGATCTTGTCTGAAAAATCACTGTCCACTTGTTGTTCCATAATCCATTTAACGAAGTCTCTTCGCTGTGCGTGGTCAGTAGGCTTCAGTTTTTGAGTTTGAACTTTGTAAGCATGAATATGCAAATTTTTCCTGAGAATACGCTGTAGAGAGCCTCTGGAAATGTCCAATTCTTGACCACGGTGTCGAATTGAGGTTCCTGGATTCTCGGCACCGCTCTCACAAACTGCTTCGATGTTTTGTGTTGAACGACTTGTTGAAGGACGCCAGAGTGTCTATTGTCAATGATTGATCCAGTCTTCTTAAAATTTTTAATTAAGTTCTGAACAGTTAATGAATTTAAATTACTATTCCGACCATATTTTGTACGAAAATTGCGAACTGTAGCTGCCAAACTTTCATTATTTTTAAAATATAGCTCAACAATGAAAACGCGTTGTTCTTTCGTGTAACGCTCCATTTTTACTAACCGTCCACTGTCAGCTGTCACGTTGTCTTTTTTTTTCGTTAGCGCGCTAAAGTGCTGTTTGTATAAAGTTTTGTTTGTATAATATCGTTTTCGCATCTTTTGTAAAGACCCTGTATACAGCAGAATTTAAATTAGAAAATTTTATATTTAATTAATCTCACTGAAATAATGCGGAGCATTTAAGAATTGCATTGGGTAAAAATGCTTTATATTACCGAACTACTTTTCTTTATCTTACTAATAATACGTAGTTAGATATTACGCAACATGTAATTATGTGAAGTATTGTTCTTAGATTTTTTTATTGGTTCTAAAATGATGACAGAATGATAATTTTTATCTTTTACGCAGTAAAGCTACCTACGTGTTTAAATACACAAAAGCGAGGTGCTGTGTTGAGTAATATTTAAATAAATAAAGTAGAAGTTGGGCTTTCTAAAAATATGTGTTACTATCTGCATTCTACGCAAATATGAAAACTAACAAAGTTACAAAATAATTGAAACCGATAAAAGAAAATAACGGGCCTTGTCTTTTGATAGTATCACTTATTGACATAAGAAATTGATATATTTGATTGACTTTTCAATTTTTTGAGAATATCTGAAAAATGGTTAATAGCGGTCTATATTGAAAGCAGCAGAATTTCAAAAAAAGTAGTAGCTAAAACACATCATCAAGGTTATTCACGTGTTTCCGCGAAAATCCACTTTCGAGCAAAAAATTCAATTATGACAGTTAAGCATACATTACATTCTCTCGTTGGAGGCGACCTTCGTACATCATTCCACTTGATGTAAACACGTGGCTTTTCCAAAAAATTGGCTACAATGTAAATTTTTTATTACTATTGCGGTTGGCTGTTAGGAAATTATTGTTGGAGGTCACAACTCTGAATACCTTGATTAATTTGAAATATTGTAGGCAATTCTGGTCAGATAATACTTTTTTAAACTTATTTGATACTCCAGTAGTGCGGAGTTTTTAGTAACGCGGAGCGCTATAATGGTTCAGCAATATTTTGCATCTCTTTTATATTGATTTTAATTAATAAGGCTGATTTCGGATTAATATGATTTAAAAAACGGTTCTACTTATACTGGTTTAAAACAAATGTAATGGGCATTAATAATTTCTTTAACAATACTGCATTTGTTAATTCGTCAATTTTTATTTAAACTAATCGTAAGGTTGTGTAACAATAAGTGGGAATGAATGTTATAATTGTAAAAAAAACTTAACTATGGCATTTTGGCAATACTATAAATATCATGAATTTATTCATTGCAAGCACTGTTGACACACTTCTATGGTGATCGAGAGATCATTTCTGGTACTTGTTGCTAATAGTTTTGTGCTTTATTTGCCGCAGATGTAACACCGATCAGTTTTTGCTATCTTTGGGGGTGGAGGTTGTAATGGATCTACTTCTTCTAGTTTTAAAAGTACTTTATCTCTGCACTTTATTTCTCTTGGTATCATTTTCAGAGCAATGCTGTGATGTTTTTTTTTTTTGGTGTCATCCGATCAAATTCCAAAGTATTCTAGTTGTTACTGCATTGTTCATTGGCTTTGTACATATTAAGAGCACTGATTTCTGTATCGTTCAATTGATGGATTTGTAACACCGTAAGTGGTAGTAATAGGCTTTATGTCATCAGCTGTGTTTGGGTCAATATCTTTGTTCTCGTGCATTTATGATATGTTGAACTTAATTCTTTTTTGGCACATGCAAAAGTAATGTACATTTATCTTGGAAACCAAAAATGTGGAATTGTTTTTAACAACAGATAATGTAAAATTACACACTATTTATGTCAACACGCAGCTTTCGCACATGGATTCGCTTGCTTCGCTGCAGCAACATTAAATGTCGCGCGATATTCATGTCTATTTGGCGGCATTTCAGAAGGAAATCGAAAACATCTCGAAACGCCGGCATGGAAGCACCCAGAACGTTTGCCTCCTAGAAGACATTGTGTCGGCGGGTGAGGGTGTAAATATCATATTTTTCCGATCCTTCCCAAGATAAAATTCTTGTGTGTTAGACATTCCAGGGATATTTTCTTGCATGTCTGTAATCTATGGAATATCTTCAATACCATTTCTTTGTTAACTTCATTATCTTGTTCATCTTTATTGTATTCCACAAAATCTTCTTTTAATTCGTCTGGAGCTAACTCCAAAAATACTTTTACTATCTTCTTTTATCTCTCTCAACCACTGTAGCATTCGTACACGTTCAAACATTGTGACGTTGCTATTACCGCTCTAAAATAAATTTATGACATAATTAATTCGCATTTATTAAACAAACGATTAAATTATCAATGAGAATATATTAAAATTAGAATAAACTAAAGCTGTGTAAAATGGCCTCCTCCAATTTCTGAATATAAGCAATGCGACGTCGCAAATCCTCTCGCCAGTTGATGCACCAGTGACTCCAAAAGGAGGAGGAATAAAATGTTAGACTCCTAACTGCTTCGTTGATATTTCAAAAACGTTTGAGAATTCAACCCATGTTTATTGGAACTATTTTGCTTAAAATGTTTCAAAGACATTTTACATGAAGTTTTGAAACATCCTTGCGGGACACCCTGCATGATCCTAGATATAATTGAATAAAGGGGAGGAGAGATATGATTATAAATATATAAATAGGTCTGGTTAGATTTAGATTGACGCGAAATCTGCCCGTCTCTTGCTGATCTTACTACAAGGGATTTTTCTTAATATTATTGTGGCTATCGAGTCAGATATAAATTGAAATTGTAACAAATTTAGTTTCAGAATTTGATTATTTATTTTAGCTTATTAACTAATTAACCATACACAGGCATGATTTCTTTATACAATTGATTGGCAACTAATGAATTAACATACCGAGGCTATTACTATTTATTTATTTTTACAGACTGATCTGTTCTGTCGCAGTTTTAGATTACTTGAACTTGCTTAACTACAATTGCTTGTGTCTTGTATATCCGATACAGAATTTTTGGAATTCTTTTCAATTATGCGTTTTCTGTTAGGCGCAGGCCGACCTACTAGAACCGTTCCGAACTTGAATACTGTTATTTCACGAAACGTCGGCCGTACCTGCCTCTCAGCTCTCCCCAGGAAGGCCAGGATTTTTAGAGTCGAACTTACACTGTTCGCTCCTTAAGATCCCAGAACCATAGTGGCCTCTAAATTGTGAAAAAAATTTTCTTCTACTCTTATGTAGGCTACTATAGAGAGCACGACAGCCGCGAGGTAAAGGCCTCGGCCTGCCATAATAGCGCACGGCGAGCCCTGGGTTCAACTCCCAGGTCAAAAACAAAGGCAAACACCAAACGGTCTTCGGCCGTCATACAAACAGCTTTGGAGGTCATAAAGTACATTCTCCTTCTTCTAACGGCTTAGATTAACCACCTGCTCGCGGTACGCCCAACATGGCTCATAGTACTACACGAAATGTGTAGTCAGAAACAGACTAATAGCCTATATATGAGTAGAAGAAGAAGTGAAAAAACTGACATACTTAATTAAAAGTTGCTTGTGTATTGGTGGTAGAAATAGCAGTGAACCGTATTTCCCACAGTTGGCTTGCTGTGGTATAGAATAGTACGTTTCTGTACATTGGAAAGGTGCTTTAAGTATGTTCCACACTATCTTCTAATCTAACTAGCCCAAATTAAACTTCATCTTTTGTATCGCCAATTGATCTTGAAGAGCTGATGATAATTTTAGCTTACTTCGAGGCTTATTGTTTGTCACCGCGTAAGGCTTAATGTGGTTAATGCCTATTTATGCTTACCTAATTTTAAAGGGTTCTTTTGTGTTCTTTCTTAACTTATTTTTTAAACATTTTTAGATGTAGTATTCTTCCATATCTACTTTCAACTCTATTTTCAAACTTGCAGGCTGTTCTTTTGCGTTTATTTTTAATTATTTTCCAAAACTTCAGGTATGTTCTTTTTCGGTTGCTTGTGTACTTATCTCAAACTTTGAAAGTGTTGTTTCTTATTTACTTTATTTTATGCAATTCCTTTACGATGTACTGTTCAAATTGTTCCTCCAAGTCTATTTATGATTTTTGTAACTTCTATATTTAGAATTTTTTCTCAAGTGGTTGACATTTTCATTCCTATTTCCTTTCATTTCTTAATGTTTTTCTTTAAATTCTCCTTTGAAACTTGCAATGTATTTTTCGGTGTTTGTCTTTAAGCGAGTATTTCCCTCAAGAAATAAAATTTCTGTATTAGATAAGTTTTTAAAAAATAAGAGATGTATTTTTGCATTCTTCTAAAAAAATATCATTTTCAGGAAGGAAATTAAATAGCGGTCTCTCGTCTAAAGTGGAGGCAATTGGATTAAGACTTATACGCCCCGTAAGTGGAAGAAGGAAAGCAAAACGAATAAAAAGTAGGCAAACAGTTGCAACCAATAATACATGCTCTTATCCTATTACGTCACCAGCAAAATTAGAATTCTGAACGGGAATTAAATAAATAATACTGGCTTTTTTCTGTTTGATTTATACCAATTTACTTATTTTCGTAGAACAGTCCAATCTTTTCTCACGTTTTAGAATGTTCTTTGGCGTTTACTGTAATAAGCTTGGTTTTAAAACTTGACTTTTTGTGTCAGTTATACACAGGCATTATTTATATCCACAACTAATTTGTTTGTCAACTAATTAAATGACGTCCTAATAATATAACTGATTATTTCTTTTTACAGGTAGATATATCCTGCCGAGGAGTGCAGTTCTATTGCATTTAACATCAGCTTATTCATCCTGCTTTGTATAGCACTTAGACAGCTGCGCCATTCCATCTTCTGGAATTCTCCCGTCTCATGTGGTTTACGTGAGGCACAATTCAACGTGCCAGAATAATCCCAAACTTTCATTTATAAAACGTGCGTCGAATATGTCCCGTAGTCCTAAATCGATTCTGATTTTTGGAGTCCACCATAATATATACACATGTATACGCACGTATACGTGTGTATGCGCGCGCGTCATTTTATAAATAACACTTTTTTGTGAAATAGATGTTCATTTGACAATTTTATTCATTTTATAAAATGGAAAGAGAAGAATCAGTTTCATAAAATTAATAAGGGATCTAAAAGGTTTTGCCGAATGAAAGATTAGCATTTTTTGCTAAGTCTCTTTAGAAGAGTTAATCACACTGTAGATGAGATAAAGCTAATTAGAAGGTAGTTTTCGAGTCCCTTTTTCTAAGTTTTGTAGCTACACCCCTTTCCTAGATTAGTTACAAAAGTTTTTGATTTGAAGTAATGCCGTCTACTTAAGTTTTTTAATTATAAATGGCTGTAAGAAGGTATACTTGTTGTAATTAACAGAATTTGTTTATACTTCCAATGGTTTCGTTAATGACAATACAATCCCATCTGTGTGTGTGTGTGTGTGTGTGTGTGTGCTTATCATCACGATAACTCAAAAACTAAAGCTCTGATTGATACCAAATTTGGTGCACAAGTACTTCAGACCAAAACAAAGCATGAGTTCAATTTTCAGCCAAACATTTTTGTTATGTTTTTCGGTAGTTGTAAATTTGGGTTTACACCCTTTTCGTTTTCTAATTCTTGTGTAAGCATGGCTTTTTTACTTTCACGAAAATAAAAAACTGACAACAACACAGTCCGCTAATGTTGGCAAAATAGCGATATATTAACATTCTTGCGCAACAGCAAAGCTTCGATTATTTTTCCAACTAAATTCATTGTTTTACAAAATGTTTTAAATTTGTCAGTTTCTAATGTAATTTCTTGCTAATTAAGTATGTATATAAAAAAGTTGAAAACGCTATCAAGTGTTTTAAGGAAGCCTGGAGTGAAATTTAGTGTATGGCCAATTACATTTGCTTCAGAAAACATGGTCCCTGCTAAGAACACATTACTAAATTGAGCTTTTTGCATCGACCTCTAGCACACTCGTAGCATATCGTTAATTGCAGTTTCGTGACAAAGCATAAGAACGAAACATGCAACATTCCTGGTATATTGCGCTATCAACCACATGCACACTGCATTTCAACAAAAATTTAAATTTTCTTTGTTTCCTTTAAAGTTTGTTAGAACTCAATTATTTAACTACTTCAGGGTATAATGTATCAATTTTATTAGACTAGGAAAAAGTCATTTCTTAATTATTATGTTGAACTTTAAAAACATTTTTATTTGCAATTCTGTTAAAATAGATAATTTTGAATTTTTCCTTAAACTTTCATTATCATAATTATTGCGTATGTATAATGTTCTTAATCGTAATTTTAGAATACTTTGCTTTTGGCAATTAAATAGTTTAATTGACTAGGCAAAAAGTTGTTTATTATTATTTGGCATCATAATTTATACGCATTAAGTCGATTAGCTTGTAATGTAATTGCAACTTAACTAACGTTAACGGTCTGTTCGATGATTTATAAGGGTACTTAATTATAAATGTTTTCTACTGACGTACGTTTACCGAGTGTTAACAAAATTATGGAATTTATTTTCTAGATAGAATATTAAGATGTAAATATTGTAAGTAGTTTATTAAATATATGTGTATATATATATATATATATATATATATATATATATATATATATATATATATATAAAACCATACAGTCAGAGTTGTAGTGTTTTTACTAGACAACGTCAGGAACTGTTAGGACAAAATAACGGTAGTTTACTTGATAAAATAATATTCAAAAATATTTTTTCTTTGATATCTTTGAAACATCAATAGTTACGAAACACAAAATCAATGTTTATTGAATAGGCCACTTTCAACATTTGATAGCAACTGAATAAGGAATTCTTTGCATTAAGAAAAAGCTGTTTTCATTCTTTTAATGTTACGTTTGGTTCTCGAGATTTTTTCAACATTCAAGTGCAGCACTGCGGTTCTTACTGCGTCACATTTTAAGTCCACTGGTTTAATTTTTTTCTCGAGATTAAAAAAAGTGTATTATTTACACAAAGGTAATTTTTATGTCTTGGTAATGATAAAATAAATGGATTTAAATTGTAGAATTACATCATACAGACCCGTAAGTCTTCTCCCCCTTCTGGCAAACATCCTTGAAAAGCTGATTCTGAACAGATTAATGCCAATTTTAGACAACCAAGAACTAATTCCTAAACATCAATTTGGTTTTCGTAGACAACATGGCACTGTGGAGCAGGTGCACAGAATAACTGACAAGATATACAGAGACCTGGAGGCAAAAAGGTATTGTTCTGCAGCGTTCCTAGACGTCAAACAAGCTTTTGACCGAGTCTGGCATCTAGGTTTATGCTACAAACTCAAAAGACAATTACCCTACCAGATGTTCGAACTCCTGAGATCCTACTTAACAAATAGGCACTTTTTAATAAAATATAAAGACAAAACTACAAACATCCACCCCATCTCCTCTGGCGTCCCTCAGGGCAGTGCTTTTGGTCCAATATTGTATCTGATCTCCACAGCAGACCTACCTACATCTCGTCTAACGACATCTGCGACCTATGTAGACGATATGGCTATTCTAGCCTCTCATATCAACCCACAAGCTGCTTCAAGATACCTTCAGGCTCACCTTAACAAAATTCAATTGTGGGCTAGTAAATGACGAATCAAAGTGAATGAATCTAAGTCACAACACATCACTATGAGAAAGGATAACTGTTCTCCAGTAACTTTTAATGGTCACCAACTACCACATTCAGAGACAGTTAAATATTTAGGGCTGCATTTAGATAGGAGACTGACCTGGAGAAATCATATATTCACCAAACGCAAACAACTCGGACTTCAACTCCAAAAGTTATACTGGCTTATCTGCAGAAAATCCAAGTTATCATTAGAAAATAAACTATTAATTTACAAAATAGTTCTCAAACCCATTTGGACTTATGGGATCTCCTTGTGGGGTACTGCAGCTACCTCCAACTTAGCTATGCTTGATCGCTTCCAAAGAACGGTACTCAGAATAATCGTTGACGCTCCATGGTACGTCCCCAATAATGTGATTTTAAGTGACCTACAAATTCCCACAGTAAAAAGTGAAATTAAAAAGCTCAGTGAGAGATATAAAAACTGACTGTTCGCTCATCCCAACCCTTCTGTGCAGCACCTTATGGAATATAACAACGAACCCAAAAGACTCAAGCGTTTTAAGCCATCTGATCTACCTACTAGATTCTAACTGTCATTGTATATTAATCTTTCACAACATTGTACTCCCCATTCTCATAAATATTATATTAAAACATTGTAAGGGAAGTTTTCGCTGGAATTCTACCCAACATGTCTTATTGTACTCATTTACCTATATTTAGTCCTATAGAATACTTATAGCCTAATATTAATTGGCAGATTATATAAATATTGGAGTTATAAAAAAAATTGTAGAAAATAAAAATTGTGAGCTTCTAAAAAAAATATGTGGACGGATTAGACAATGCACAGTATGTAAATATTTCTATAACTAATCAATATATCAAAAAATATTTTAAACGTTATAAAAATAACAAACGATTTTATTGTATTCATTAAATGTGATCAGTGGCGCAGTTAAACCAAAATTCGGATTGTACAAATAGTGTACTACTCTCAAAAAATAATTATTCGGCATTATGTTTATTCAAGCAAGTCAATCAAATGTTGAAAGTAATTTATTAAGTAAATACGCCATTTTTATGTTACATATCTATTGCCTTTTTAAAAATATTAAAGAAAATTTTTTAAAGATCTAAATCTTGGCGTCATTCGTCTTTTAAAGTATTTTTGTGTGTTATTAAACTTTCATTATTTTGATCCATTCTAGAGATTCCTAAAATTTGGTTATTAAAACCTCAAACTTGCTTTCTCTTTATCACCCCCATCTGTCTTTCTCCCCCACCCCTTCTTTTGCAACATGTTCTAAAAACAAGTTAAATAATAATTAAATCTTCTGATCTGCCAAAATTTTGTAATTCTATTTTTGAGTTACCTACTGTATTAAAAATTGTAAAGAATTATTTTTAATTCTTTAAACAAACTAAGTGTATTATTTTTCCTTGTAACATATCTAGAATTTGTCTTTATATACAAATGAAGATGTGTTAAACATGAAACTAAAAGAAATGACGAAAGAAGTGCAAGAATTAACAAAATTTGGCACTAGTAACGTGGGCAATCAGCAGTAATCTTAACACGCGGGTAAGCTAAATAAACAATTTAATATTATTATTGGTTTTTGCTAACAAAATCCCAAAATATAATAATCTTTTACTGATTTCTATAAACTTTATAAGTACATAATAGGTGCGAAGGCTTTCACGGTCGGTGTTATGGTGCATCGTGTGGTTGGTTCTCGGGTTATGAGGCCGTGGTCGGAGTTCAGAAACTTGACGTTTGGTCCACAACTGAGGCGGACATCTTCAGAAGAAAATATTTTAAAAATTAAGTGACTGTCCCGTAGTTGACGTCACCACGGCCTTCTTGAGCTGAGACCTAAAGTTGCTAAAACTACTTCCTTCTTCATGTATGTTATCATCTCCATGATAAAAGTCCTTAAGCTTTTCTTGGTGTTGTGATGCATCTCATTTACCTTCGCCTCGACCACGTCCTACACGTAGTAGTCAAGGGGATTGCAGTCGAGACTGCAGTGGCAATGCAAAATGCCTGGGTCTTCCTTGCTTTATGGGCTGGAGCGAAATCTTGCTGAAATACGTACTCCCACCCAGCAGTTACCTCTGCTATTCAGGGCTTGAAAACTGTTTTTAACAGCGCTTTTACAGCGCTCCGTGGTCAATTTTTAGATCTTCCTGATAGTAGGGCATCACGACATTCATTTCTTTGCTCAGAAGCTTCAGAATCGCCACAGAAGCAGGAAACTTTGTATGCACCACAGTAGGCACTTCAAGGACATCTTGAAAAATCCAATAGTCATTTACGCGATTCACTTTCCTGTGTTGGATTAAGTTCTTTTCGTTCGAGATAAATCCCAGAAAGTCAGTGCTGTCGTGCATGATGTCATTCAATAGTGCTTGGGTCTTTAAGTTTATTTTGCTTTTGTCAGTTTTGGCGGTTCCTCAAGATGAAAGACTTGTAACGCATTGCTAGACTGACCATTGACCTCGCCAAACTCATTTCTTCGATCTTATTAAATTTGTGGACGAATTCTTCACCCCTGTTGCGATCAGATTGCTTGCTGTCAGTTGCTCTGTTAGCAGCTACTCCTTCTGCTGGTCCGATTCCTCGTACTTTTTGGCTATGTAATAAACTTGAGTCTTTTTGTAGTTAAACCACGCAATGTAATTTTTCGACGCGAAGGGATTCGTTGTATTATCTGTTTATTTTGTCGACAATCGACGGTTGTCGACTAGGTGAAGCTAACTTGTGCTAGCTAAAGGTGATTGCGCATGCGCGGCCTTCCCACAAAGCAACATATTTCAAATGTACCTCAACAATCCTGTATATAGAAATATATTATTAAACACATCTTAACTATTTATAACGTAATTTTATGTAACTATGTAACAGTTTGTTTACATAATTATCGAAAAAGTAAAAGTGGGATACGCTAAATATTTAAAACAAAATTAATAACGAAACGGATTTCTCTAGAAATCGTACATACCTTTAGTGACTATCTAATTAAAAATATTATGGAATGTTTAATAATTAATGAATATGAAAGTATTATAAAGATAGGAAGGTAAGAAGGAAGACAAGACACCACCCAAATCTAATATAAAATGTAATGGTGAAATTATAGAATAGAAATGAAAATAATTTATTGATTACATCTGTCACTGCCACGATAATGCTTTGCAATTTTAAATGAATTTTTTTTTAAATTTATTAAATAAATTACTATAAATGTAACTGTATATTGCATTACTTTTTTTATTAATAGAGTCTATTTACAATCTGCAAACAATAAGTAAATGTTGTAACATACTAATGGACTTACAAACATGCCGAGAACAATTCATTGACCATTCTCTTCATCATATAATTAGAGAACTAATTGTATGATTATATTACATTATAACATCGTGTATGCAGAGAAAATATTAATCTTCTCAAACCTGGTGGACAGGTCTGAGGGTTTGAAACGTTTCAGTCTATTTGGCGTAGGACTGTTATCCAAAAGTTGGGCTGCTAAGTTATTGGGATACGCAGTGAGTTTGATATTTAACACAATAATTTGCTATTATTTCCCCCACTGACTCGCTACTAAGGTCGTTTTCTATTACATAATTAGGCACATATCACGGCGCGGTTACAATACACCTAAGCACTATTCTAAAATTTTGAAGTATTTCAATGTTAGAAGTACTGACAATACCCCACAGCTGAATACCATACGTCCAAATTAGGCAGAGAATTGTCTCATAAAGTAAAAGTTCATTTTCCATTTTCAGTTGAGGTTTTCTGTCCGAGATATTTAATGTCTTCATTTTGTGGAACCAGGGTATTATTAAGGGTTGACAATCCTATGTATCTGCTCTATCGCACTATGTTGATTACGAAATCCAAACTGGTAATTGGATATGAATTTTATTTCTTCCAATATTAGCCTGAGCCGTTGAGAAGTAGTATCGGCAGTAGACTTATCGGTCTGTACTATTCTACATTGTTTAAGTTCTTCCCCGGCTTTGAGTTCATGGTTATTTGAGCCACTATCTATTGGCTAGGAAAGTATTTTAACCTAAGAATGGCATTAAATATAAAGGTTATAGCGTTTAGACATCTGGCCGAAAGTTTTCCAGTAATTTAGGTCTTAGCCTGGTGATTTTTTTTTTTTGATTAAGTTGTGTTCTGATAGCTTGTTCCAGTTTTAGCAGCGTAAAATTTTTAATAGGCATTTCCATTTGGAACGGTGTTTCTAGAAAATTATAAACTTCACTTTCTTCATCTGGACCCAGCCGTGAAGGAAATGGTTTATACATATTTTCTAGATGGTTAACAAAAGCTATAGATTTTTCTTGTCATTTCTAGTCCATCTTTCCTTTTCGCCTTTCACTGGTGGTAACGCCTGCTGTGGTTAATTTAATTTTCAAGTGGCTGTCCATAATGAGTAATCAGTAGGTTCGCTAGCAGTGAGATTGCTGAGATACTCTTGTGCCAATTAATTTTTAATATCTAGCAATAATTGTTTGGGGTCTTGTGTTGCCTTATTGAACTTCCGTTTATCTGCTGCCGATCGCTTACAGTCTGTCAGATAAAAGCGTGGCCGCTGTTTTAAAAAAATACACTAGTTATTTAAAAAAATGCATTAATTGTACAAATTTGACTTCTATGGAAATTATTAGTAGCGTGTGCAGTCTCCACCAGCATCAATTATTGACTGACATCTCCGAGACATGTTGCTCACAAGATTTTCGGTTTATTTTATCGGAAGTATTCCACATTTTTTCGAATTTGTCGCGAAAGAGGATCCAAATTATAGGGTGCGATTATGCGTAGTTTCATATTAATATAAGCCCAAACATTCTCGATGGGATTGGCATCGGGCGACTGAGCCGGCCAATCCAAAGTGACGGCGCCATTTCACTCCTACTACACGCTTTACTCAAATGTTTCGTTGTCTTTCCCAAGAGTCCAATCCTCGTCCTCTTTTCTAAACCAGCGTTTTGCAGTTGTAATAAAGCTTTACAGTAAATATGGTTCAGTTTTTTGGTGTTCAAGTTATCGGTGAATAGGTATGAAGCACCGAAGACTTTTGCGAGATACATCCCCAAACATGGCTCTTGACAGGATGTTTTACGGTTTCTTGGAGCAATCTGCCTCTTGATGTCGTCCAGGAACGTTTCATTATCGGAAATTCTCAAAAGGATGCTTCGTCGGAAAAGATTACGTTTGTGGGCACTCATTTCGCAATTTTGGCCCTCACATAAACGTTGTCGTATCGTACATTCCGGTCGAGTCTATTTGATCTTGTAAGACACTGTGCCACGCTGCTGCCTTGTACAACTTGTGATATTAAATATATTAAGTTTCAACCGAGGAGTTCATTTCATTCCGCATTCTACCAGCTTCCCTAAATGTTGCTCTAGTCACGGTCCAAGTTCTCTTGCGCCCACGCGAGACGTTGCGTGACTTATTTTTCACTCAACAAAGGTTTTTGCAAAGTGTATATATTTGATATTTGCACGCAGATGCGCACGAGTAGTATCTTACGATATTTCGAAACCTTTACGGATAATCAAGTTAGGATTTTTCTAAAACAAAATGAAAATCATTTTCTCTACTTTTTTGGACACTTTGCTAAATGGAATGTCATTGACATCATGTAATGCCAAATACCGGTTAACCCACTTGCTTACAAATTGCCTCGATTTTCTTATGTACTTTGCGGCGGGTGTATGAGTCATTTTCGGACCTTTGAGGTGTGAGCACAAAAATACAGCCTCGTAAGCGAAGCGTAAGCGACACTCGTTTTGTTTAACTTGCTAAATCAAATGAACAGCCGGTTTCTTTGATAAAGCATTTACGACAAAGGCTCTCTCTACATTTACAAAAACAAAGTACAAGGTTACAATTAACGTGTTGCCGATAATCACCATCACGCTTTTACCTGACAGACTGTAATTTGCCACCGCTTGCGTATTTCCTGTTCCTCTGCACTTTTTTTCTTAACTATTACTGGGAGATATATGTGATTTCCGCTGCATGAACATCAGGTGTTGCTTGGCAAGAGGCGTTCTGTACGATTTTTGTTATTTCATGAACTGCATTATCTAGATCTTCTTTAGATTTTAATTGATTGATTCGTCCAAATGTGTTTTAAATGTATCCCAGTGGAGTATAGCGTTGGTTGTTTTTGTTTTTGTTATAATTTTGTATACATCGTTATCACAACGGCGGAGTGATTAGAAGCTTTATAGCTTATACACACCACTTTGTTTTAACAAAAAAATATTTTATAATGGCAACTCGGTAAATACTCGAAACTCTAGTAAAAACTACCTTACGGTGAATGTTAAAAGTTTTAAGGACACCTTTACCTGTAATGATATTTCAACGATACGAGGAAGAGCGGCAAGGCGATTATCTTGTCTAGACAAATAGCTGGTAAAACTTTCACAGTACATTTAAATTCTTCAGCTTAATGGTTTTTAAAAGTATACGAGAATAGTTTGCTGTACAAGGCATTTGTAAAACTATAGTAAATTACCAATATAATATAAACAATTATATTTTCTGTCATACATGCGACCTTCATTTGTAAAAAAATTGTGGAAGATAAAAGCTTCGACTTTGCAGTATGCAAGTCTTTGTCTAAATTTAAAAAGATTAAATTCTTTAGTGTTTCTTAGATATATTATACCCAAGTTTTGAATTAAGTATATCTTATTCGAAAACTTGAGTAATAATGATTTAAATAAGTGAAAATATGAATGAATACTGGCCATAAGAGTTAATGTGAAAATATATTTCGGTCATTAAAGACATTGCATTGCCTGAATGAGCCATAGCTTTTTTGCATTTTTTAAAATTACAATTTATGCAGTTACACAGTCAAGATCTATTTGGCTAGTAAAAATAAATTGGTTGTTTAGTGATTACTAAAGAATTACACTACTAATTACCCACTCGTTTTATTAATTTTTTCATTGAATAAGTAATTAACTAACATTCACATCTAAAATGACTTACGTTAACGTTTCTTTCTTACTGCCATAAAAGATCTGAATAATTTCTCAACAGAATGACGACTCGATATATAAAAGTGCACATAACACCAGCCCAAACAGTACATACATATACATCAGATGTTCAAGATATTTAAGTAAAATGTTTCTATTTTAAAAATGGTGATCTTTAAGTGTTAAAATAGAAAAGAATGTTTTCGACTAACTGAAGAGAGTTTAAGCCTATTTAAAAATAAAGGAATTACTCTTTTCTGCATACTAACGTTAAGCTCAGTACATAGTGATGTTTTCTTCTCTGTGCATATTTTTGAATTATTTTACTAAGTAATAAAAGTTGTGTTATCACATTTAGATTAGTTTTCTTTTGTATTTATTCTATAAAATTCTCTTAAACTTTATCATATGGGAATATTATGTTCAAAAAAAAAAAATTAAATATTGATATGAGTATTGTTAAAGTGATCAAGAATATGCATGTTCAATCAATGTCTCAGCCAATTATGCAAATGAACAAGATCTTTAAAGGGAAAGGGAAAAAAGACCTTCAAATGTATTTGTATGTTTTGTAAGTTCCAGTCTTCTCTAGATTTAAATTTGGCACATTTGTTCTTTAGTTATTTACTTAACACGACAGTTTAAAAATAGAGGAGATTGGGTGGGAAGATATGACTACAAATATATTTTATTTTTACACTTAACATTAAATTCTGATTAGCTTTACATCAAACTGCTATATTACAAAATTTACTTATCTCTTAGGGGCTTTTCCCCAAAGAACTTTTTATTAGTAAGTAATCTTAACTTCAATAATTAACTATTAGTTTTTTTAATGAATATTTATTATTAAAACAAATTAACGTGTGATTTTCAGCACTGCGTTTAGTATAATCTAACGAATAATGTTTAATTTTCAGCTTGTTGATTTTTTGCTTTTTGAGTTAGATGCAATTTGTGTTGCTTGCCGATTTCCATGATAGGTGATTTTTACGAGACCCGCATTGTAATATAAAATTTTGCATAAAACTTCGACTACTTTCTGGACAGCCGTCTTATTTATTATTAAATTAAAATATGTTACTGAGTTAAATATGTATTAGTCATATCCAATTAAAAATGAAAGTAATCCTAATAATGCTGCAAATATTTCACGTTCAAATGCATTAATTGCATTCTGTTATGAAATGAAACGAATGGTATTGCAACATATTAAATTATAAAGTTACAAAAAATATGGAATATATGTAGTTTTATTACGCATCAGTCTTAGTTGGGCGTACGTTGTTTCCTAGAGAATAATTCCTTAAATGACACCGCACATTGTAATAAATTTCTTTCTTATTTAACACACCCTTTATCACTGACTTTTGAAATTAATTTATTTTTTATACTAAGTTTGTCAAACAATTGTTTTTTTTAATAATAAAAAAATATTTTAAGAATTATTTGGAAAAAAGGCAACAGTCCGATCATATCTCAACAATAGTACGTCGATGAACTCAGTTTAACTTTTGGTAAGGAAGACCCACTGTAAATCATTGGTTAAATTAATTTAGCCGTGGTCGTAGTTCGCTAGCGGATGAATTTAAAGAAGGCCGTCCAAAATCGAGTGTGTTGCGAACAAACATAAAGCAAGATTGTCATGTGCTTATCGTAAAATTTAGGCATTAGTATGACCAGTATACATTTAATATTATATGAATATTTAATCGTGAAAAAGCTGTGTGGACGTTGGATCCCGGATAAGTTAACCATCACTCAAAAACTCCACAAATATGATCGTGCTGCTTCAAAAACTGTTTACATCATCACGGATAATGAATGGATTTATGAGTATGAGCCCATAAGTAAACATCAGTCGACTGTGTCGATCTTTCAAGACGAGCCAAACAAAAATCGTTCGCACTCGAAGCACTTTGAAGCAAATGGTCGCCCGTTTGTTTGAAAAAACTGAACATGTCGCAATCGTGGTTTTAGAGGATCGTTAAACGATCAATTGTGAATGGTACATAATCATTTGTTGGACAGAAGTCTTTGTAGAAATAAGAAAACCAACGTGCGACGCCGTATCATTAGATCGAGTTCACACACGTCGCTGTAAACAACTAACTTTTGAGCACTCAAAAAATTGAATTGTTATAGACGTTGTCCCCATACAGTTCTGATTTTGCCCCTAACGATTTCTTTTTGATCCCACGCGAAGAACAAATTGCGAGGACAACAAGAGGCGGTTGATGTGTTCAAAACCCATGTTTTGGAGATACCTGATTCGCCATTGAAAAAGTGATATAAAAATTGGTATTAGCGTATAGATATCCTGCACCTCCTCTTTTCCTACAAACTGCACCAGTTTGGCGACTTTTTCGGAGATCATTAACGGCTTTTCTTATCACTGTCCATTTTTAGTTCTTACGAGGGTCGTGAAAAGTCGGGTAGTGCACTATAGATTGTTTACCATTTTTTTAAATTAGGTAATAATTGTATTTACTGTTGACAAAGTTATTTTAAATGCGCACTTATTTCTTGTTAAGAGGCACCACGACCAACCTGGTCTATAACACGTCCATGGCTAAAATAATCTAGTAGACGTAGATGTAGATCTTTGCAACCAGGTAATCGTTTAAACAACATTAGACTGTCTACAAATTTACTTACTTATTCAGTTACAGGTAGTTTACCCTTTTTGGCAAAATATACTTCACTACTTTGAACTTTCATTTAGCGTCTACTTTAATACTATTCTAAGGTACAGTACATAAAATTTACAAAATTTAATAAAACCACAAAAGCTGTGAGTAAGACTTTGAATTTTTCTTGTAAAGACTCAATGCTTGTGTTCACACTATGGTTCTGCAAAGACTTTTAAAAACATTACCGGTAACTTGTAAATATGGCAAATTACATTAAAACAGGATGCATATTTATAAAAGCCTAATACAAATTTGTTTTTACATATTAAATTGCTCTAATTACGTAGGAAATAATAACACTCTTTGGTCAATAAATAAATGCATATGGATTAGTTTGAAAAGAAACAATGTTAACAAGCCCGTATGGCAAGAAAATGATCATCGTCATTTGGCAACAAGATACTGCAACGCCATCTATATAGATTCGTTTAAATCTTGAGGTTATGTTCTTTTGACCAGTATATAATCTGCCGACAAATTGTGCTGTTCATATCGGTGAATTCGTTAATTTTACAATGTTTTTAGTAAATCATATGAAATGAGCAAAACAGACAGAAGTGAGTAAAGAGATATTTGAAGGTTGGGGATGTAGACGATCTGTCGGAGAGGGTAATACCCCGTATCATGGTAATGGATAGTTGGACTTGTGTAGATGCCTTTAAAAAAATAGGATACGCGGGTGCATCAAATATAAACTTGAATTTCTTTTTTATGCGCTGCGGGACGAACGAAGAGGGGAGTGGTTTCTGGTTATAGAAAGGACAGCTGAAAATAATTCTCTTCGTAGTGTACCCAAACTATCGTTTCCTTAATCAGTACTACATCTGTTACGCAACAGATTATCAGGTTTTTTACAACAGAGGACTTAAACAAGACTCAAAACTAGGAGTACTTTTTCGAGGATGACTGCCGATTAACGATTGCTCATGCAATTCGTTATCCTACCTATAATAATGCCCATTTTTATAAAGCTACTCAAACTCTGTAGAGATGGAGAATTTCTTCTTTACTATACTGGAACATCTTAGTATAATTCCGACTGATTGCCCCGCACTTCTCATTTGCTTGGGCTACTAAAAAAAAGACTTGAAAGACCGAGATTTGACGACGATATTGCTGTCGAAGCTATCCGTTGAAAAAAATGTGTTTTGAAGTCAGGAAATTATGTAAAATCAATGTGACATTTTCATGGTGCTTTAATAAATTAAAAAAAATCATTAATACCATCGTTAAAGTTATTTTCATTTTTCGAATACATAAATTATAATCTACTTGGCATAGTTAATATTTTAATTTGCGATTTTAGCACACAAAAGTATATTTCCTTTTTGACAAAGCACACTTCAAAAATGAAATGCTCTAATATAATATTAAGATGTAGCTCCATTCTCAACACTTAGCTTACTTTGTAACTTTGTTATATTTGAACGTCATATTTATGTAAGTTTACATTAGTTTCTCTTGCAGATAGAGGAAAGAGCAACAATATCACATATTTTTGAACTTTGCAAAAGTTAAACTCGCAGATTCCATTAAAACTGATTTAAACAAGTTTCATATTTATAAATGAGTTAGTATAGTTGTAACTTTTGCTAAAGTTGGGACAAATTTTTCCGATGTCGAATATTTTATTCTAAAAATAAAATTATCAAAGGAGGTTACACTTAAAATATAATTTAGCATTGAAAAATCATGTACGTTTCTATCAGTCATACAGATATATCCAATATCTTTCTGATAACATGAAAGGCTAAAAATATGCGCTAAAATTACCTAATAATGCAATGCGACGTTCAGATTTTTAAAATTGATCTTTGGAATTTCAAATACTCTGATATTATTAGCAATTGAGGTACTTCATATTATACACCCATTTCTAATTTTTACAAATATAAAACTTTTTAAGGTCATAGATATATTTCGTAATTGTAAATTTTATAGCTTTGGTGCTTTTGATGTTCTGCGTTTCCGAAATTTTTGAGAGGTGACGAATCGAGAGAAATTTAAAAAATCATAAAAATAATATAGTAAATCCAAATAATAAGAAACGAAACAATTAATAGTAAAAAGCTTTCATCATCCGGTGAGTTAATTTTTAGGTTAATACGCTAATCACTATTTAATGATTAAAGTACATTATCTTTTTTTAGTAACATATACAAAGGTAACAAATAAAAACACAGTTTCTGAAAACGAATACGAGGTGCTCTCAAGTTCTAAGGTCTCTAAATTTTTTTCTGAAAAAGTACTTACCCAAGAAAGTTGAAACTTTTGTTACTTCTCAAAATAGTCTCCGTTTAGACACACACTTTGCACAACGTCGTCGCCATGATTCCTTGGGTCCTGAAACACTTCTTAGGGATATCTTTTGCCCACTGAAAAATCGCTGATGAACAGCTGCCCGATTAGAAAATGAGCAGCCGCGGAGTGTCCTTCATGGTCGAAAATTTATGGCGACATCACGTGTCTACATGCCCTGAGACATTTTCATCCGCTCAGCCTTGTGTTCACCTTGAAGAAACTTTTTGCATTTTCAGGACGTCATGCAAAATGGACTCCACAGATCCTACGGAAATGCCAAGTTTACAAGTGATATTATGCACATGTAATCGGCGGTCTTCCATAACAACTTGCTCCACTCGCGCAATCATGGTTTTGATCCGGCTGATCGTGGCCGAGGCTGTTTCTGTTTATTATCACACAACACTCCACCTTCTATAAACTTTCGCACCCACAAACGCACATTTTTAACACCCATAACGCCTTTATCGCATGTCTCATTCAATTGGTGATGAATTTCGATGGGCGTTTCATCACGCAAGAGGAGAAAACGGATGATTGCACATTATTCTTGAACACTAAATGTCTCTAGTTGAAGTATACAAAACACGACTCACTCCAGTGGCGGTAACTCGACTTGTGTACATTGTATGGTGCTGCCTTCTATATTACAAATTCAGAAATATTTCCCTTGTTTTTTAAAATAACCGCATCTTTCTACTTACTCTCACTGGTGAGAAAAAAAATTGGAAACCTTAGAATTTTAAGGTATCTCGTAGATTAGTTGCATGCGCATCATGTAACCATTATTTATTGTTGTTTAGTTTGATAGAGCCGTGGTAGCTTAGTGGATAGATCGCTAGACTACGAAACCGAATCCCGCTCTCGCCAATTCGATCGCTGGCATTTTTACGACCCAGCTCGACTCAGGCTGCAATAAATGAGTACCTGGAGGTCAAACTCTGGGGTAATAATAGGCGGTCGGTACGTAGCGCTGGCCACGTTACTACCCTTGTGTACCGTAGGCTCTAGACTGTAACAGATCTATCCTCTTACGACCCCAAAGGGCCTTCGAGGCCTATTACGGGGAACTATTATTGTTATAGTTTGATAGTTTAAATTTAGTTTCGAATAATTTAATCGTACTTTACAAGCTAATTTCAATGCAAGTGTTATGTAATAAAAGTTAATATACTAAAAAAATTGTACACGTCCCTTTTGTTTACGTTTAATAGTATCAATGTAATATTATAAACGTCGTTAAGGTTTACACAATTACATTTAGAGAATGTAAATAAATATCGGATTATAAAAATGGTGGATATTAAAGAAGAAAAGCTCGACATGACCGTGTGCTCCTTTCAAAATAACCTGAAATTTTTAGAGGATTGCAAGTTACCAATTGAAAAGGTAGACAGAGATGTAATAACTGGTCTAATAACCGATGAAACTGAAGTGAAGGACGAATATGATTGCAACGATTCACTATTACTTCAAAATACAACACACGAAAACTACTTTTGGTGCACATCATGCAACTCCGACACTTTGCATCAAAATGATCATCAGAATATTGAAATTCCCACAAACCAAAAGTGTTTTAAATGTTCAATCTGTAGTAGCATAAGTGTTACCACGAATGAAAAACGCTCGAGTTTTCAATATCCGATTATAGCAGTAATAGAACAGAAGTAGATGATTCCTAAAATCTACTAAAAGATGGAAACACAACCTTTACAATAGATGAAGAAATCTGCAATATATTTGCGGACCATTTTGAAGCTGTGTTTACTCCAGCACCAAATAATGATAATGCTTTTGATGAAGAAGTATGACAATATCTCCAACAATACGAATCAAATACAAGGGGTGAATTCAAACCAACATCGCCCAGAGAGGTTAAAAGATTAGCTAAAAAACTTAAAGTGAAAAAAGCCCCAGGAAACGACCTCATACCAAACATAATAATTAAACTTCACAACTAAAATACATGCCTACTTAGCCACAGTTTTCAATGCCTGCATGCAACTTGGTTACTTCCCTGCTGCCTGGAGGCATGCAACCATACTTGTATTTCACAAACCTGGAAAAAATCGGCACTCTCCAACGAGCTATCGACCAATTAGCCTGCTCTCAACTTTATCCACATTGTTAGAAAAAATAATGAACAGGTGCCTACTTCAAAACCTACATGCTTAACATACTCCCTCCATTCCAATTTGGATTTAGATCCAAACACTCAACGACCCATCAGCTACAACGAATTGTGGAATACATAGAAAAAGGCTACAAAAATAAAGCTTATACTACAGCAGCATTCCTAGATATAGCTAAGGCTTTCGACAGGGTCTGGATAGAAGGTCTACTTTATAAACTACAGCGCCTCCACATACCAGATTATTTGATACATATTATACGATCATTTCTCACACACCGCACCTTCTCCGTTAGAATCAATTCCACATACTCAACAGTTAGACCTATCAATGCAGGCGTCCCACAGGGATCCATATTGGGCCCAACACTATTTAATATATACGTCCATGATATACCTCAAATAGACAAAGCAGCCATTGCTACGTACGCAGATGATACTGCGCTACTTACCCAGAGCAACGAACTATTGGAAGCATCAAACGAACTACAATCCAGCCTAACATAAATACAATATCAAGCTGGATGGGAAAATGGCACATAAACCTTAACTCAACCAAATGTCAAGTCCAAGTGTTTACCTTATGACACCTCAGAGATATACCCAACATTTAAATAAATAACGAAGAAATTCCATGGAACACGCAAAATAGCCCAGTTAAATATCTAGGGGTATACTTAGACCAACGACTAACCTGGGGTTTCCATATTAACCACAAATTGAATGAAAGCTATACTAGATTAGCCCTACTATACCCACTGATAAACAGAAAAAGTTCTCTACACAAAGACTGTACAATGCTAATCTATAAATCAATAATTAGACCACTGGTAATGTATGCATGCTGTGTATGGGGATCTGCTTCACCGACTCACATCCGCAAAATACAAACACTACAAAATAGGACTCTTCGAATAGCCACAAATTCCCCATGGTATATAAGGAACCATCAACTACACGCTGAACTAAATATCCCAACCATAGAAGAACACATTAAAAAATTAGCGACAACCTTCTTTAAAAATTTAAACAACTGTGCAGGAGCAGCCCATTACACACTAGGAATGAAACACATACATCAACGCTTGAAACGTAAACTGATGCAATATCTCCTTTCAACCGATGATAGTAATGATAATGAAGTGTAGAGTAGTGACAAAACCAAAATAATACAACAATAAAACTAAACAGTGAATGGGTAAGCCAATAGGCAATCCCTAAGCGACAATAGTGTTACATGTAATCAATAGTTAACAGAACCATGTATAGCACGACGTTGCTGGTTAAATAAATTTAAAAAAAATTTATTAAACTGACTTGGTAATCAAGCGTTTTCTTAGAATTTAAAGTTGATATAACAAATTTAAATATTAAAGGAATTCATTTAACAATAATTTTTGCAAGAGAAGAATAGTTACCGAAACAAATTTAAACCCCGCGACGCACCTGAAGTATTTCAAGAGGACAATTAAATTATTTGCAGGATTATCAGGACCATCTACTAACCTTATAGTTAGTGCTTTAACCTCAACATGTAAAGTATGGCTTAAAATAATATAAATTTGATAAAAGAGAAACCATACAAATAAAGCAGTACATAAGAACTCAAAGCTATTAATTTAGTGATTGCTTACAAATATCAAATCATATTACTTTACATTATATTTGTATCTCTGACAGATACTGTAATTAAATAGCAGTAATAAATTTTATTGAATTATTAACAAAGCGAAGAAAAATCACAAAGTACTAAGACAACGATGATTATTATTGCTGTTGTAATTTAATATCTATTAAAAATCTTCATTTAATTTGCGTTTGAAGGTGGTATCCATAGGTGATAGGTATAATGTATGGAGATGACAAGACGATGTTGATGAATAACATACAAATTATAATAAATTGAGTAAAAACAGCTAATCTATCTTTTGCAATGAACTCATTTTAAAAATTTCAGCATTTATTTGGGAAAATACAAATAGACAATAATTATATATTATCGTAGATATATATTGTGCTGTTAAAACTTTCTACTTAGCCACCTTAATAAGGCAAGAATGTAATAAATTATACGAAAAGAAATTTGATTGTCCGTATAATATGTGAAATTATTTTGTGGTATTATGTAATATACGAGCATGAGTCAATAATTTGCGTTGTAGATGCATTTCCGTTTGAGTCGCTAAAATTCCTAATTTATTACTGTTATACAAGGTTAAAGTATGATAATGCATCAGAGGATCTAACCTAAACAAGAGTTTATAGAGCGATGTGAAAACTAATAGATTCAAAAATAGTTTCACCCACTGCTACAACTAATAATAACATTGAAAACACACATAAGAGAAGAAATTGATAATAAAGTAAAAAGCTGTTCAAAAAGCTTTTATAAAGTTTGAGCAAGAGTATGGAATGGAAACACCTACAATTGTTGATTAAGAAACTTCAAAAATTAATAAATAGCAAAAAAAAACTTGTGGAAACAGTTTTTTTATGTTATAAGCACTGGAATATTAGCAAGAGGGGGGGGGGTTACTGCAGACTAAATAACAAGTGTCATTGTTCTTCTGTGTACTGCTACTCTATTCAATTAACAATACACATATATATTTAAAGTATCGATTTACTCTCCGCATAGTTTTTATCTAGCCACTTCACATTAATATTATTTATCTTCCTAATAGTTAAGAAGTCGCCGATTCACATTGACAAAACCAAACACATTTTTGTACTGGAGGTATTAAATAATTAGAAAAATAGTGATACTCTTTTATTTTTAACTAATTCCTGTAGAAACTTTCCGTATAATTATTAAAGCACTTTCATACAAAATATGAGTCGTAATTGTTCCCCCCAATTCATTTATTTTAATCAATAGCATAACAATATTTGTAACTTATATATAATAACAAACTCTACCTGCAGTATACGATGGGGGATTGAGTGGCTTATCAGTACCATTGCTGATTCTAAGCTCGGATAAAAGTGGGGAAACGGGCTAGCGACCTACGCCCGTAAAACAGAATTTATGCTCATAGAAGCAATACATTGCCTCAGAACAGGATGGATAATCAGATGATGAATAGGGCTAGACAACGTAATAAAAGAATATTGAGAAAGACTTATATCATAGTGGGTACCTGGAACATCAGAAGTTGTAATCAAAAGACCCAGAAAAAGTGATGAAAATGGAGAGAAATGAGATGGAAATATGCGACTTTACAGAGACAAATAAAAAGGGAAAAGAAACGAGAAAATATAATTTTTATACTCTGATTTACAGCTGTGTCAACAAGGAAGAAAAAGAAAGGACGAAAAAGAGTATCGCCTTGTCAATACACAATAAATATATAAATAGAATAATGGAGATTAACTATAAATCACCAAGGCTGTTAATAGTTACAATAATGATTGGTAAGAACAAGATATACAGATTATCAGCATATGCGCCGATAGAAGGAAAGCACAAATACAAAAAGAAAGACTTTTTAACAATTAAATAACCAAAAAATTTGAGGGTGATATGATACTGATCATGGGAGATATGAATGCAAGGACCGGAAATGAGATAATCCCAGGAATTAAACAAAGGTTCAATGAAGAAGTACTTAATCAGAATGGAGAAATGTTGATACATGAGTGTGCAGACAAAAATCTACCACAGATTATGTCATATGCAATAGAAAAATAAGAGCAAATAATAAGATTTAGAACACTAAATACTGCAGACATTGGTAAAGATCATCAACTACTACTAGGAAAAATTATTAATAAAAAGAAACACGGAAAACATAGGAAAAGATTAAAATAGAACTCATGGAAGATAAAACTAATAAACAACTGTACCTAAAAAGACTAACTAGTAAAATAAATGGAAAATCGGTTCCACAAAAAGATGAAACTGACGAAGTCTAGAAAAAAAAGAGCCAAATGTCTTGGACAGTACCAGAGAAAGAAAAACAATTATAAGGAAAAACACAAAGACACCATGACTCTCTAATGAAGTAAAAAAACTGTCTAACGAGAAAAGGAGAGCGTTTGCACAATATAATACAAATAAAACTCAAGACACTTAAGCAACTTATCGAATAATAAGAAACGAGGTAAACTTTAAAATAAAAAAGATTAAAGAAAGCTACTGGGAAAAGTTCTCAAAGATTATGGAAATATACTTCTATGGGACGCAAAAACAAGTATGGGAGGTAATAAGGAACAGCAAGGTGGATATAAAGAAACTGGTAGAAATAAACAATATCGACTCGAAAGAATGAATAAATTTTTTTAAAATTTGTGTATAGAAGACGACACGCCAGACGACAACAGACAGTCGGAAAATAAAATTATAGTAGAGGAAGAACAAAAGATTATAAAACCATACTCTTTAATGTTGCAGTGAAGATATTGATAAACAAAATGGGAAGAATATTTAATACAAGAAAAAATAAACTACAAAATACATAAAGATGTTTGAAAAAAAACGCTGTGAATTAGACTTAAGAGTAAGTAACAGAACTCAAAATTTATCCATGATCATAAATACATAATTCCAAATACATGATTCCACAATAAAACATTTTGAAAAGTGGATTGCATTTATGTTTGTTTCTTTGTCATTGCATCTCTTCTACAGAAATTAAATTTTTAAACTATTGTATATTATTTAGAAAATTAGATATTTACTAAGTACTACAATTAATTTACTAGATTAAAATTAAATTAAAATAATTTTGTAAGACATATCTAGAAATTTAAGTATAAATCAAACGTATACTTCAAAAGTTATTAATTTTACGAACTAGCTCTCTTTCTCTTTCCTTTCCTTCCTCTCTTTCTCTCTTTCTGTGTAAACTTTCTGTTATGTATTACAAAATCTTACTACCTGAATTTTAGATAGACCTTCACACATTATGCCTTTGTGTTTATTGGTATTTCAGGTAAGGGCACCTCTAACTGCTCAGGTATCCAAGATTTTGCCGAGTTTAGTAAAAAATTTACATTTATATCGCTATTCAAATTTGTAGTACAATATTTTATGCTAGGTAATGATATGTAACTTGGATTTTCTATTTTATCTAAAAGATTTCATTAATAGGACTTTGAAAAGTGTCTAACATTTTTTGAATAATGGCGATTTATGTATATAGTTATTTTTGAAATATATTTTCTTATTATTTGTTATTGCTTATTTATGTGTACACACACGATACATTAAATAAAGCCACAACTTGAAGTAAAATGTTACTCACCCACGCTTTTCAGGTGTGGATTTGTAAAATCGCCACCGAGAATATATTTTCTTAGAACAACCATAATTTTTAGATTCCAGCCTAAAATAATGTGGCTTCTTCAGTGGACACTGGGCTAACTTTTGTTGTATCTAAAAAATAAAATAGATTACAAATTAAGATTTTTTTATTAATAAATTCCGATAACTCGAGGTGCTAAAATAGTGTCGCTTTCTAGAACTCCACTTACCAGTTATGTCAAGGACGATGCAGCAGTAACTGCCGACGCCGACCGCAACAACCCCCTGCCTGCTTTTCTACAAAAGAGGCAGGGGTGCTTGAGAAGGGTCAGGTATGTTAAAAAAAAAACAGGAGGATGGAATCTCTGTCAGTTTCCATCAGCTAGTCTTTATTTTTAATTTCTTGGTATGTCTGGTGTTACATCATATTTAGTAGATTAAAATAAAAATTTGAAAGTGTTATTCTAGATATATGGACTAAGATTTTTTTACAAAAGGTGCAATTGTTTTCTAAGATTATTATTTATTAACGTTGATAAGTTTCTAAATAAAAAATTCTCGTCTTTCATGTAATGTTCCAGCGGGACTTAAAACCTCCCAGCGTGGAGCTCAAAATCTGGGGTTCAACGCCTCCTTAATAGACGATGCTACTTAGATGGTGCTTTACTGCTTGATTTAGTATCTGTTGTAACACTTTAGCCTTCCATATGTCACTTACGATCAAATTTTGTTCTCAAGTATTCTCTCTGATATATATATGTATCAATTGCTAGGGTCGAGATTAGTTACACTTTTTTGAGAAAAAGGTAGCCATGCTACGATTATCTTGCTTACGTAGAAAGAGTAACCACATTTTTTAATATAAAGAGGTGCGTCCAGCTTTCTCGTGATGTTTAATGGCATTCGAAATACTACCATATCGTAAACGAGTACTAATAAGAGAAATAAAAAAATATTTAACAACTTAAACGATTCCTGAAATCCGATTGTAGCAGAGCAAAAAGTATTTTCTATAATGGTCATATTCTTAATTGTTTTAGGACCTGTTTGCACAGACAGTAATTATCCTATACCAAAATATTTGGGCATTCGGTTTCTTATACCTAGCAAGATTATAGGAAACTAGGAGTTCCCGCCAAAAGATATTTTTGGCGTCCTAGACTGATAATTTTCCATCGGCCTTTCCCTCAAATTTTTGCAAGGTGCGAACGTATAAATTTTTAATTAGACCGGCTTAGCATTCGCTTTAGTGCCTTCAAGCAGAGCAAACGTGCGTGCCGAGCTATACCTGTGATATCGCAGCAGCGGAGCCGCAGCCTCGCTTAAGGTTAGGCGAATTATTTATTTAATAATTTAATTTTTGCTATTTGAAGATAAACCTGAATAAAACTTACAAATTTATTTACTATTAATTCCACGCTTGAATTTCAACGAGTAAAGTCGTGTACGGGCTGCTCTTTGAGATAAATAAGTGCAACAGATAAATAGTAAGGTCAACTCCACAAATTTATTTTAAAAAACCATTTATCTATAGCTTATCGTGTTTATAACTTAAAGTTACACAAAATAATTTTCAAACAACATACAAGCAGCAAGTAAATTATATTTACTTAACAATGTATCAGCCACCGAAGTACGTGCAATATGCACCTCCACATACAATCTTAGACCCTCATGGACACCCACTTCCACCCATTTCAAATACACAATGCCAACAAATTCTTCCTTTTCTCAACCACTTCCCACGCAAGTACTGGCACAAAATACAACCTTATCCATCACTCAACCAATAAACAACAATTTTCCAAACCTCAATATAATGCAGCCGCAAACTGCCCAGTATTCTCAGTCACAAAATACCACAGACTCATGGCAATTTCCCACCAAAAAACGAAGTAGATCTCAAGAGGATCAAGATGCTACTTCTTCAAAGAAGGATTATTGGCTCGGTCTTAGTAATAGATTTGCCCCACTTGCAGATGAAAACATGGACCAAAATGCATAAATCACTGAACCCAAACCACCACCGATCTTCATCTCGGGCGTTGAAAATATTCAGCCATTAATTACCTTACTCGATGAACTGGCTAAAGATAAATACACGTTAAAGACACTGTATAATAATCAAGTTAAAGTACAGCCCTCTGAAAGTGCGATATATACTGTGTTAGTAAAAGCACTTGCAGCTAAAAACACCGAATTTCACACATATAAGCCTAGACAAGAAAGAAATTTTCGTGTGATACTAAAGAATTTGCACTCAGCCACTAAAGTACAAGACATTAAAACAAGTTTGCAAGAGAAAGGACACGAAATAACAAACGTTTGGAATGTGAAGCAAAGAGGATAAAAAATTCCATTACCACTGCATTTCTTAGACCTAGTACCTAAAGATAATAACAAGGACATTTACAAAATAGATTTGCTACTGAACACCAAAGTTCAGTTTGAAGCACCGCATGCCAAACGTGAAATTCTACAATGTCTGCGTTGTCAAAAATTTGGACATACAAAAAATTATTGTCAAAATAAACCACGTTGTGTTAAATGTGCTTCAAACCACTTAACTAGCGATTGTCTTAGAAAGGTTAAAGATAACAATGTCAAGTGCGTAAATTGCAATGAAAACCACCCGGCAAACTATAGAGGTTGTATAGTTCACAAACATATCCAACAAAAATTGTACCCACCAATACGACCACGCCATATTGAGCAGAAAACTGTTCAACCGGGCATTACGTTTGCCCAAATAATTCAAGAACATATCAGAACTCCACAAAATCATCCAGAAGAATCATCACCAAAAAACGAAATAGACGATTTAAAACAAATGATTAAAACTCTCATGGATCAAATGAGTACACTTATAAACCTCATGTCAATGATTGCTAATAAAAACAAATAATGGAACATCAGTTAAAAATAGCACTCTGGAACGCCAACGGCCTGTGTCAACATATACAGGAAATCAAATTATTTATACAAACCAATAACTTAGACATTCTGCTCATCTCTAAAACTCACTTTACCAATAGAAGTCACATAAAAGTACCAAATTATAACATATATAAAACAAACCACCCAGATGAAACGGCACATGGAGGGTCAACAGTTATAATCAGGAAAAATCTAAAACACTACGAACGAGCTGAATACAGACGCAACAATATCCAAGCCACCAACATTAGTCTTCTAGATACCCTAGGAGAACTAACAATCTCTCCTATATATTGCCCTCCAAGGCATAACAATAAATATGAGCATTACCTCGAATATTTTCGGACCTTGGGAAATCAATTTCTGGTCGGAGGAGACTTTAATGCGAAAAACACAATATGGGGATCCAGGCTGACAACTACCAAAGGGCGAGAACTATCCAAAGTTATGTCCGCTTATAATATGACTTATCTATCAACATTTCAGCCAACATACTGGCCATCCGACCCCCATAAGATACCTGCTCTTGTCGACTTATGCCTAATCAAAGGTCTTAACTCTAAAAAAGTTTGATATTAAGTCCTGCTTAGATTTAACGTCGGACCACACTCCAGTCCTAGTAAACATGAATACACAAATATTGGGCAAACTGAAGAAACCATCTCTTTGTAGCAAACGGACAGACTGGGATTATTTCAAAGAAAAACTGAACGAACAATTAACTCTTGAACTGCCTTTGAAAACTCACCTCGACATAGAAAAAGCTGTGGCAGACATCACACAAGCAATACAAAGTGCAGCGTGGCAAGCGACCCCAGACATAAACGAAGAACGAATTCGAGAAGAACCCCCAGTAGTATTACAGCAAAAAATCTCCGAGAAACGAAAAGCTCGTAAACGATGGTAGATTACGAGAGCGTCGGCAGACAGACAACTGTATAATACCCTAGCAAAAGACCACAAAAAACTACTGTGTAGGATACGCAATGATTCCATACAAAATTATCTTAAAGAACTAACACCAACAAACGCAACCGATTACTCTTTGTGGCGACTCACTCGTAAACTAAAGTACCAACAACATCTTCTACCTCCAATACGAATCAATCATAACACATGGGCAAGAACGGATCAGGAAAAGGCCACTGTTTTTGCCGAACACCTTGCCTCAGTTTTTCAACCATATCCATCTCAGTTAACTGCTGCTGAAGAAAAAGAGTTGCTGAACCAGTTCGATGCTCCCTTTCAGATATCTCTGCCTGTTCCTAAAGTTTCACATAGTGCTGAAGCAATCATACACCACGAGATTAGCACTAAAAAGACACCCGGGTATGATCTCATTACTGGTGGAATTATTAAAAAGCTATCCGAAAAATGTATTAAAGTATTGGTACAAATATTTAATGCTGTTCTCAAACTTGAGTACTTCCCATGCCATTGGGAATCAGCTCAAGTCATAATGATCCTTAAGCCTGGTAAAAATCCAAACGAAGTGACGTCCTACCGACCAATAAGTCTTCTTCCAGTCCTCTCCAAAATACTCGAAAAACTCATACTTAAACGACTGACCGACATTATAGAAGAACATGAACTTATACCCCCACACCAGTTTGGCTTTAGAGCACAACACGGAACTACGGAACAAGTCCATCGAATAACTAGGCAAATCCGTACTGATATGGAGGACCGCCGGTACTGCTCGGCAGCCTTTGTTGATATAAGCCAGGCGTTTGATAAAATTTGGCACCTCGGACTGAAATACAAACTTAAGCTCTTGTTCCCACATCCGTACTACTCACCCCTAGCATCCTACCTTTCCGACAGAACATTTCAAGCAAAGTATCAAGAAGCCTACACGGATTTCTATCTAAATTATCTAATCACGGCTACATATGCAGATGACACGACTCTTTTAGCATCACATCAGGATCCTATTTCTGCATCTAGAAATCTGCAAAGCCATCTGAATCTATTTGAAAACTGGCTAAAAAAATGGAGAATGGAAGCTAATGCAACTAAATCTACTCATATCACCTTCACCCTTCGCAAAGAAACTTGCCCTGTAGTTACACTCCCATACCCCAAAATGATGTAGTTAAATACCTCGGACTACATTTAGATCGAAGATTAACTTGGCGTACTCACATTTTAACTAAGAGAAAACAACTGGGTTCCAAATTTCATCAAATGTACTGGATGCTTGGAAGGAAATCGAACTTATCCATCGAAAATAAACTCTTATTGTACAAAATTATCCTAAAATCCATTTGGACATACGGGATCCCTATTTGGGGCTCCGCCTGCACCTCAAATATAGGGATTCTAACCGTGCTAGCCCGGCCGCACGGCCTTCCCCATTATCGCCTGCGTGCTCCCTCCTAGCGGCCAAGCGCTCCCCCCCCCCCTTCCTTCCGCAGTCATCCATGAAGTTCTTCGAGCGCGCTGTGATTGGTCCGTTTAATTAATTTTTAATCGGCTATAACTTATTTATTTGACCTCGGATCAAAAAATTTCATTGTAATTGTTTGTTCGTCTCGGTCTGATCTATCCGGTAATATAAATTTCCCGAAACATTTTATGAACACCCGGTATATTAAAAATCCTTAGCTTAAATTTTTTTTCGAGTTTCTATTTTACCAACTTTTATTTTAAATTCATGTTTATCTTATGATAACGAATCATTTTTATTCTCATAAATTTTTTGTATCTTCAACCGTTTAGATTCGCGACCGCTTTGCGACCGATTTTGCGACCTTGCGACCTTGCGACCTTACGACCAAGCGACTAGGCCGATTTTTACCAAAAGCTTCGCACTGCGCCCCCTACCTACAAGTAACTTGCATACCAAATTTCAAGTCTCTATCTCTTACGGTTTTCGAGATATCCTGTTTACTGACAGACATACAGACAGACAGACACACAGACGCGCGCGCGCGCACACACACACACACACACGAACCAATGGCTCAAACCAACTTTTTTGGCGTCCTGAGGCTATAATTCGCCCAGAAATGTAAAAAACTGGGTAGTACAAATTTCCGCCGATTACATTACTTTCCTTATTATAGAATAAGGAAAGTAAAAATGAAACAGAAAAACAGAAAAACTGTTTAAGGACAACAGATCTGAGCTAATAGAAAACAAAACAGTAGAAACAGAGCCAGAAATATTAAGAAGTAAAATAGAATGTGCTATTAGAAATGTAAAAACAGAAAAAAACTGTGAGATCAGATAAAATTCCCGTAGAATTGTTAAAACTTATAAACGATGATACATTGGACATAATGGTAGACCTTTTTAATGCAATTTGTAGAAGAGATGTTATCCCAAAAGAACGGCTGACTTTTATACCAATAGTTATAGTTCCCCGTAACAGGCCACGAAGGCCTTTGGGGTCGCAACAGGATAGGTCTGCTACAATCTAGAGTCTACGGTACACAAGGGTAGTAACGTGGCTAGCTCTACGTACCGACCGCCTATTATTACCCTAGAGTTTGACCTCCAGGTAACTCATTTATTGCAGCCTGAGTCGAGCCAGCGATCGAATTGACGAGAGCGGGGTTCGAACCCGCAACTTTTGGTTTCGTAGTCTAGCGACCTATCCTCTAGGTACCACGGCACTTTTACATGAATACCAAAGAAAATAATGCAAAGAGCTGCACGGAGCATAGAACTATAGTACTGATGAGTCATGCATTGAAAGTCATTCATAAGAGAGTTTACAAGAAACTTGAAAAAAGCGTCAACGATACACAGCTAAAGTGAAAGTGGAAATAACAAAACAAATTAAAGTAAACCGAGATGTTCGCCAGAGACATATTTTTTCTCCGAATGTATTCAATATATATAATAAAGCGATGTCGGGAGGTTTTAGAGAAAGAAAAAAATGGAATAACTGTAAACGGAGAAATTATAAACAATGTGCTTTATTCTAACGATATGCTAATAATAGCAGATAATTTGGAAGACTTGCAGCGTTTAGTTGGAAACATAAACTTTCGCAGTAATAACTATGGCTTGAAACTAAACCTTAACAGAACAAAGCTAATGAATATATCAAAGAAACTAATTGTGACGACAATTTCTAATAGACGAATTGAAAAAGGCCAACTGCTACAAATATCTAGAAGCGTAAATTACAGAAACTAGCGATCGAACTAAAAAAATTAAAACAAGAATAGAGATAGCAAGACAAGTTTTTATAAAGTTGAAAAGATTCCTGTGCTGTTGAGATATTAACTTAAACCTTCGAATATGCACGTTAAGATGCTTTGTTTTTTCCACATTGCTATGCGGTTCAGAGACGTGGATATTGAAGCAAATAAATAGTAAGAACCTTCAGGTTTTTGAAATGTGGTGATATAGAAGAATATGGAGAATAGCATGGAGAGCAAAAATAACTAATAGAAATATTACGTAAAAGGGAATAGGCATGTGAAGTAATATACACAATTAAAAAGAGGAAATTGGAGTATTTGGGCCACATATTGAAAGGTAAAAAGTAGTCATTGCTGAAGCTAATAATATAGGGAAAAATAAAAGGTCTAAGAAGGACATCCTGGCTACAGAACTTAAGAGAGTGGTGTGGCTGTAGTACCAACAAATGATTTAAAGCTGCTAACATCAAAATATAAATGACCTTGATGATTGATAACACGATAGGAGACAGTATTTTGAAAAATATATATACGGGAAAGATGTCTACAACTTAACTTGAAGCTTAGAAGTTAGTAGTTAGGAATTCCAGTTGATATATAAAATGATTTTTAAACTGGCTATTGGAATTTAGATATGGGAAACAGTGTCATCCTCGAACATATCCAGAATGAAGAAGATTCAATTAGAGACATTACATATTATCACTGCAGTACATTACTAACGCCGAAATCAAAATGTGTTCGGTTAAACGTGAAATAGTGCAAGCAAGTAAAAAATATCTTGATAGACTACAAATAAATCCTAATAACCCAGCAGTAAACTTATTAGACAATAGTGAGGTAACCATAGGCTTAAGAAACTATATTCTAAACTTACCCTATAGATTTACATAAAACCACAAACATATTATTCTACGAGTATACGCAATTTTAGTGCTATAATCTAAAATAAATTCTTTGTGAATGTAAAATTAAATCACTTGTTAATATAGTTACATAGCTATAAAGTGATATCACCGGATGATCACTTTTGATGTTTTTTTTAAATGTACGGAACTTGCTTAACGCTGCCAAAACAAATTGTGCATAAACGAGGGGTTGGTTGCAAAAAGGTATTTTTGGCGTCCTAGGCTGACAATTTTTCACCCGCCTTGCCTCAAATTTTTGCAAGGTGGGAACATGATACAATTAATTTACAAATGCTAACAGTGGGATAAGTCGGTGCGGTGACCTTACGAAAGTAAGATATGTAAAACGATCCTAAAGATAGGCAACCAAACGTACGCTCAGAGCTCAGCCACGCTACATTTAATATCAGCTGTCTTTGTTTACCTTCTGTTCAAATATATAGTAGATAGTTGATCGTTGAGAATAAAAAAATTGACGTAATTTATGTAACCCATAGTACACTACACAAACATGGGTAATTTACGAAGCAATAACAAAACTGCTGTTTGAGCAACGAGAGGATAGTTTAGCAGTGCATTATTATGGGGTGATATCAGGTTCAATATAAAACTGGTATAGTACGATAAAAAGAAGAGAAAAACGCCATGTTTGTTTAACTAGAAAAATTTCCAGGTTTCGGCTCTGTATTCGTGCATCATCATAAATATTAATAAATTGCTGTTAACAGTTGTACAAAATAATTAAAATTCTTATTCCCAAAACAGGAACTTTAGTAATAATAGACTAGTACTTTGTAGAAAAGGACTGAGTCAACTGAAGATAAATAAATAAAAAAGTTGTATCAAGCTTTTTTTTAGGAGGAGAAAATGGAATATCAGAAAGAAGAATAATTTGATAAACATAACATTCAATAAACATAACCTATTAGACTAACAAACAAATTCTTGGGATTAATAAAACATTGTTGCTGAGTATCTCCGCTCTCTTATGTTGGCAAGGAAAAATCTATATTAAATGATCGGGGAAAAGGTATTCTAATTAATATTTTCAGAAAAAGCAATCTATACTAAAGTTCAAACTGAAGAGGTATTACCCTAACATCTCTTTTGAAAATTATGAAAGCGATAAACAGGTGTCATCCTATTACGTTCACAGACTTTAAGAAAGCCTTCAATAACAGGTTTGCAATTACGATAAAGACCTTGAATAGTCAAAATAATGTACAAGGACCATATTTGCTAAGAAGTGCGTGTGAGAATGCCCTCAGAGAGTAAAACAGAAGCGCATGTTGTCTGATATTAACTTTCTAGTAGTATTCAATCTGATTTAAAACAGATATTATGTTTACTAAAAGGCTTTCATTTAAGGGTTACCGAAACGTTTGACAATTTGGATTTTACAAATAATCTATGCTTTTTGATCAAAAGTTATAAAAATATTCACGATAGGTTAACAATTTTGCAAATAAAAACACTAAAAATAGGCTTTAAAATAAACCAGGAAAAGTCCAAAGAAACATGAATTACCAGATTTAATGTAGAAAATCCGCGCATTAAGAATGATATAGTAAAAAAAGAATATATTCTGCTATCTGAGAAACATGATGGTTTAATGTGGTAGAATTGAAGAGCAGGTCTATAGTATAATAGAATGTTCACCAGTACAAAAAATTCATATTTTTATCATCTGCTACTTCTACACCACATTCCAAGCATGATGCTCAGATATCATATCTAATCTTCAGTTTTAACATTGGGCAAATAAAGAGCATATCGTCCAGATCATCAAATAAAAAAAAATAAGAAGATTAGACAGAAGAAATTAGAAAAGTCTGGCTAGGAAGAGTCTGACGTGAAATTTCTAGAGACAAAGAAAACTTGGTCGATCTAGGAAGATTTGAAAGTGGACAATGGACATGGAAATTATTATTATACCTTATATTTCAGACCAAAAAAGTCCATCTTTGTTAGTAACACAGCACTTACAGACTAATGTTAGTAGTTACCTATAATTATATACAATTTAATTTTCTAATTAAGATATGAACGTACTGGACTGCACGATACCGGAGACAGGTCTCAACGCTCTGGCATGCAAACGTGTCCAGTGTCCCAGCACCGGGCAGTCCCTTCTGTTCGATATAATGCTCAGGATTCTGTTGGGGCTGGCACGTACCCTACTTGCGCAAGATGGCGTGAAAACCATCAACTCGCGACTCTGCAAAGATCCCAGAGGAGCTGCATTGTTATATTGTACGCGCAGAGCGTTGTAAGCCCTCTGCGTATAGCTGACCCACAGACTGCACGTGTGGAAGGATTGGCAGTATGCTTTAAAAAAGCGTCACCTTCACTTGTTTTGTACACCGCGCAAATCTGCGGGCCAACATGTTGCATCTGACTGACAACGCTCTGCGCTCTCGCTCTATGTCTAAGTTGCCACTCAGATCCTCAGTGACTCAGTGACTCAGATACTTAAATTTTACAACCTGATTGAGAGCAGTTCCGTAAAGCTTGACCTGTGGTACATCAGGATAGAATTTAGTACCAGCCTTGAACACAAGCAACTCACTCTTTTTCACATTGTATCTGAGCCCATGGGACGATGCATATTTTTCACATATGTGAAGTAGTCTCATTAACGCTTTGATCAATAGGCTCACTCTCAGTAACACCATATCATCTGCGTAACTTATATTATTGACACAAATTACGTCAACGTGGCAGCCCAGATAGATAGGTGGCGCTGAGCTCAACGATCAACCGGTTCATATGCAGGTTAAAGAGGCGGGGGGAGGTCAACCCTCCCTGCCTCACCCCACACTCCAAACCGTACACATCCGAGAGCGAGCCCGCCCATCTTACATAATTCGATTGCTTGGCGTACCAGTATCCAAGTACAGGCACGATTTCGCTAGCCACACTGGTGTCATTTTTCAGCTTTTGCCACAGTAATTCGTATGACACAAGATCGAAGGCCTTTGACAGATCTAGGAAACAAGCATTAACAGGCGTTTTCCTAAACGTGTAATACCGGACAGTGTGTTTGAGAGACAAAATTGCAGTTTCCGTGGAGAGCCCCGGCCTGAAGCCGAACTGTGCATAATGCAAGTCAATGCGACTGGCCATGTGTCTATCAAACAGGCTGTCCAACACTTTAGCCATCACCGTAGCGAGCGATATCGGTCTATAGTTAGAGAGATCGGAAGCGTCACCTGTTCTATTCTTTACTATGGGCACAACTATTGTTTTAATAAGATCATCAGGCAAGTGAGTATGGCTCAAACAAAGATTGAAAAACAGAGCCAGGACCCTCGGCAGACGTATTCCAGCATGCTGTAGGTGTTCAATGCTGAGGTAGTCATGTCCCGGAGATTTAACTCTTACCATATCTTTAATCACTTTAGTAACATCTTTAGCAGAAAACCTCACACTTATCTCCGAGGTCTGACACTCGGCACTGAACACCTGCGGCTTCATTCTCGGAGGTGATTCTATCCTAAAATGATTTTTAAAAATGTTGGCGATTGCTACAGGCTCATTGAGTCCGGCTACACTCACTGGATGACCCGACCTGGGATTCGATTTGTTGGTGTTTTTCCAGAATCTCTTAAAGTCTTTGGAAGTATGGTGCTGTGCTATGATGTCCATTTTTATCTGATTTGGTTATTTTGGCACCATTTTAGTTTGGATTTAAAAACCTTTCGAGTATTACGCATTGTTTCATAGATGCTGCCTAAACTAGGTTTCCCATAAAAGAGCCTCCCTGTGAGCTTGCTTCACTTGTTTGTTCCAACCAGTAATACGCGTGCCTCGTACCCTACTATTTTTATTACTACACTGTGACGCTTCAGTAAGTGTGTATAAATGAGTCGAGAGAAAAATTTTTGTAAAGGAGTTGGCAAGTGAATATGAACTCATTTTTAATAGATATAAGAAACTTAAAAAGTAAAACCTTTTAAAGATTATTATCATTTCAAACAAAATGGCGCTAATAAATTAAATGTTGGAGTACCAGACACTCTTGGGTGTATTGGTATCATTTATAAAAAAATTATAATTTTGTTGGTCTTTAATTTTTTTATTTGTGCAAAACTTAACAATTTAATCTTGGATGTACAAGATATGAACAAGGAAACAATTATATATTTTGAGATTGGAATAAAATGGAATTTCATTGATATGCATATTCTGTGTCCTTTGTTTTCAGTGTTGAGTAAAAGGAAATTATAGTAATTTAACGATAAATATCAAAGTATGATATACACCAACAGTGAAGAGCAAAGCCAAGTCATTTATTAAAAAATTAAACTTTTGGTCAACAGTCTATATCTTTCTCTGTCTTTTTGAACTACAAATTGGTTTATAAGAGTAAACAAAATTTTATTTATGTTATAGATTAAGCTATTTATTCTACTGAAGAAAAAAAATTAAATTATATATCTGAGTGGAATTTTTTATTAATGGTCAACATTTTAACAACATATAGCGAGCTTATCGCCCTATAAGTTGTAAATTAATTGGGAAATAGTCAAATTTATTCTGCCAACAAAAAGAAATATCAATCGACTGTAGTTTTACCCCCCTCCCTCTCTTTCTCTTGTAGCAATGTTAAAAACAATTTATTTGTAAATCAATGAATATTTGATTTTATATAGAAGTGAAATTGTTTGCATTTTTTTCTAAAGATTGCAAAATGTAGAATTTTTAATAAATTGAAATCAACCAAGAAACGTTTGAATACGGCCCAGATAATTTTAATTTTAAAAAACTTTTATCTAGAAGAAATTCGTATAATTCTTTCCCCCCTAATTAATTACAGCATTTTCAATTTCGTTTTTTTAAGAAATGGTCAAAATTTCAGCAGATGATCCAAATCGAAAGCTAGCGTGACGGCGAGCATGTCGTAGCTCGCTTCGCACGCAATCCTTCAGCAGCTGACCGGTGAATCAGCTTAGTCGATTGGTGACCCCAAATCGCTTTCGTGAACGATTTGCTACCGTAAGTTCATTGTGCATATATCCCCAATCCATCGCCGAATATTCCAACCTTCCGTTGCGCACTGCCTCCCTATCGATCCCCTAGTTCGATTCCCGCAAAACCAGGCTGTTGGCTTGCGAAATCGCACTGATCGCCGAAACCTTATGTTGCAGCGGTAGCCGCAAAAAACACCTTAATTTAATTGCCGTAGAAAGCCAGTGTTCACGTAGCTGTTTGCCGGATTATTGTGAACGTGTTCTTTCAGATGGCTAAACCCCAATCTTGTGATACTTTCGTGGTGTTGCCACCCCTGACGCAGCACGGCGTGGTTTTTGGGAAGAACTCGGACCGCCCCCATGGCGAGGTGCAGGAAGTGGTCTACTTTCCGGCGTCTGAATCCTCAGAGCCTGTCAAGGTATGCCTCGGTATGCCCGTAAGGTGTTCATATAATGTGCTTTTCTGCTGCAGTGCACCTACATAGAAGTTGAATCTGGCGGATCAAATAAGGCTGTGATTCTTAGCAAGCCTGGTTGGATGTGGGGGGCGGAGATGGGCGCCAACGAGTGTGGGGTTGTGATCGGTAATGAGGCAATCTGGACCAACGACAATGAAGGCGATCACGATCCGAGCGTCAAGCGGTTGCTTGGCATGGACCTAGTGAGGTAGCACAGTGTTATTAAGCAGGCAAATTTGAGTAGATTATTACTGAAGGCGTTTACAGATTAGGATTAGAAAGGAGTGCCACAGCCATCGAAGCCTTAGAAGTTATCACACAGCTCCTGGAGAAATACGGTCAGGGTGGGCCTTGCTCTCTTGATGATGCCAGCTTCTGTTATCACAATTCCTTTTTGATTGCTGATCCAACCACTGCCTGGGTTTTAGAAACATCTGGAAAGCAATGGGCTGCTGTACAAGTCACTAGTAAGTCCGCAGTGTTGCAAGTGTCTCGCTTCGATTTTAAACAATTATATTTGTAGATGGATATAGAAATATATCTAACGTGTTGACGATCACTACAAAAATTGACAGAAAATCAGATGGACTCTTGGATTATGCAAAGTCTAAAGGATTTTGGGATGGAAATGTACGTAGTTTTTCTTGAGCTAACGAATGTTACAATTAGGTGAAATAATTTGATGTTAGAAAGCACTCATGTTGGATCATTAATGTTAATTATTGATTACGCTTGGATGCTTTGATGAAATTTAATAATTAGTTTAATGAACTATAATTTCAAATAGGGAGAATTCAACTTCTGTGAGGCCTTCAGCGGTGAAAAAAGATCAGCCAGCGACAGGCTAGATGCCGGAGAGAAACTGCTGTCAAAGCTGTCTGCTTCTAACAATTTTAAAGAAACCGACATGTTCACAATTTTGCGAGACAAGGACATTTGCATGCCCTGCACTGCAGCAAATCCTACCCAAGGCAGCCAGGTGTCTGTACTTAGTTCTTCTAGGCCCTGCGTGCATTGGTTTACTGCAACACCTGATCCGTCTAAGTCGGTCTTCAAGCCTTTCATTTTCACCAAAAATGCCATTATATCCAAGCACACAAGGTGCCTCGAGGAGCGAAAGAATGTGCCTCACACTTTGTACTCGCTGCATGCTGAAGCGGTCAAAAAGGAGGGCAACCAAGTGCAGAACTTGCTGCGTACCATGGAAGCTGACTGTGTAAATGAGCTGGAGGCCGTCATTGTGAATTTAGGTGAAGATCTCTCCGAGCTTGATGAGCTGCTGAAGGACTGTGTTGAGACGGAGGTCAAATTCTATCGTTAAATCTTTGGAAGCTGGCTGAAGATTTTATTTTTGGTTTTACAAAAGTATATACATATACAATGAATGCACAAGTTATGATACCGATTTCTATACTTATCAATTATTGCCTAAAACCATACTACTAGCATCTTTAGTGTTATATATTAGCTTCCAAATACTGGACGAATTTTGAGTCTGCTTTCTGAAGCAAAGCTATATGTGATGTAAACGTAGTATAGAAATATGTAGGCAGAAATATGGCGGCAGTTTTGAGAGGCAGCTGCTGGGTGGCGAGAGGTGATGGAATAATTAGGGAGTTGTATTTCTGTCCGGCTCATTAACATTGTGAATTTTTAGTTGATAGTTCTTTATGCTATACCAAATAAGCAGGTGTGACGTGCTTGAAGTGAGTGTTCGAATATACATGGAAAACATTATACCAAAAATATCGTATTTCTTTCTCCTGGAGAGCTTTTGTTCCATTACTGTTCCATTTGAATTTTGTGATAGACGTGTTATTCTTATAATAACCATTATATATTGTGTAGCTTTCTGTAGAAGCTTTAAGTATTATTTATACTAGAGGTTAGGACTAGACCAATTTTTATTGCAATGTATCACTACGATTTGTATTTTTTGCACTATTGTCAATAAAATTGCTGAAGCATATGTTATTGATCAAATAAGTTTTCCTGTTTAATTGATTTGTTGCTAGTTTTCTGCTTCAACCTGTTTATTAAATGATTGAGCTGATATAGAGATAAATGTGTTTATATGCTGCAGATAATGATAGACCAAAATGAATTTATAAGTTATTTTTATTGTATTCAAATAGATTTGCATTTTAAGTGAATTAAATTAATGAAATTCGAAATTAATTTGCGCATATCTTTTCTAAACATCTTAAGTGAATTAAAGAACAGTTATTAGAGTCAAAATTTCTGTCCTGATTGTGAAGTTTTCTCAATTACTTTGTTTCACAATTCTGTTTTTATATTTTCATCATTAAAGATTAGTAACTATTCATAGATGTGTGAATGATGCTTTTTTTATTTAGTCGAATAGCATTAGGGAAATACTGAAAAATTTTGATGTTTTCAATTTGAATTAATGGTCGGGTTAAGAATTATATCTTGCTCTGAATTTTGAAGGCAGTTTTGACTTTGATAGATGGTCCTTTGCTTTATCATCTTGTGATAAGATGATTGCATATTTTGCACTTTCCTAGGTCTGTTCTAAATCCAGGGTTAAAAATGATCTTTTTTCAATAGGTGGGGTTGATAGGGAAATGAATGATTTTTCTGTTTAGTATTTGAAAAAGCACAAATTGTGAAATGGCATAACTGTAGAATCTGCCAACTGATGGAACAGTGATAAAAACAGATGGAACATTTCTGTACTAGCTCTGATGATGTTCAAAAACCAAGGTTAATTCGTTAATTTTTTGTGTAATTATCTTTGATATTCTTGGATTAAAGTTTTTCTTAACTAGCTCATTATTAAGAATCATTAGTAATCATATTACTGGATCAGAAGAGCTCTGAGACCACTAGATAGGCATGAACTGAAATATTTGCCTCCATTTATTACGCGATTTTTTAACATCAGCAATCGTGCAGGGGTAGATACTCATGAACTTTAAGTTCACTACTTGAACATCAGAAGCTTTAGCAAGTACTATATATTTTGGATAACCAAAGAGGAGGGAAAGACCCTTGCAGAGGCTACTTCTGGCTGGTGATTTATGCAGTTATACAGAAAGATGATATAAATTGACATTTTCTTTGCTTCTATCCTTTAATATTGATAAAGTTCTCCAATTTAAAGAAGGTTTTAGTGTTTTTGTTGTGGGAGGGGGAAGCGTACTTCATCAGTCTGTTTCAACGTTTCTTCTTTTTCAACAATTCTTGTTAATAGCAGCAACACTTTTGAACTTTAAGGTAAATTAAGCATTTTGTGAATATCCTGTTGCTGCAGTTTATGAATATGTTTATTAGTTCATTTTATCGAAATTTCTGCTTAAACGCAATGGTTGTGGTTATCCATTTTGATCATATATGTATAATGCATTTAGATTTGTGGTAATTCAAATTTTTAGTCACACAAATTACATGTTAATGGTGAAATGTAGTGCCATTAAAATAACATGACTTTACTGCTTTAGTGTGTTTAAGAAACATCTATGGTATTTTATAGAAACCTGATAAGTAGGACTTTTTCCTATCGAATTAGTTTCATCAACATTTTCCTTTTTTTTTAACACCATTGTCAGCTCAGCACATAGTGATATTCATGACAGAGATCATTATTATAGATCTGAATGTTATTTCATTAGATGTTAATTATATAACATCACTTTATAAGTTTTTACACAAGATGAGTACACAACTTATTCAAAGTGACAGTCTTGAAGACCCACATTAAGCACTTAATATATTGGCATTTTACGCTTAAGCCTAGGGTAAAGCAACTATTCATCAAGATTATAATTTCTTGCTGATCAATATTATTATAGTCAGGTATCTTCAATAAGCGAATTATCATTTTGTATAAAAGTCCTTTAATCCAAACTTAATCAAATGCTTGAGTGATGTCGAGGAATGCTGCAAGCATGTGCTATTTATTTTTGTATCTTTTTTCTTGATTTATTAGTAAATTATTGTAGTTGAATGTGAAGTACTGAATCCAAATTGAAAATGTGGAAGTATGTTGTTTTCTGGTAGAAAATTGTTTAGGCAGGTTAATATTGCTAGATTTAGAAGTTTAGAAATGGAGAACAGTAAACTAATTGGACGATAATTAGCCAGATTATCGCACTGTTTGGCTGGTTTGAGATTTCTAAGCTTCAGGGTAATACACAATTCAAAGGTAAGCATGATATGCTGTTGTTAGCTAGTAGATTATTTTTGCATTAAATTTTTAAGAGGTACATTTGGACTCATGTCTGGATCAGGATCTTTGGATTTTAATTTAATTAGTTTTTTTTATTTTGAACGGGAACACTGATTCTAAGAGTAGAATCAGCAGAGTATTATTAGTTAGAAATTTTATTTGCTGAGAGCGATTTGTATTGGTTAGTTTTGGCTCAACAGAGAATATGTTCAAGTAGTTCTGCAAATAATTTGCGTTTGTCTTTGTCCTTGGGTTGGTTTTGATTCTCTTTCCGTAGAGTTGAGATGATTTCTGGCTGTTTAAGTACCCTTTTAGTGGCTTTCCACATATATGGACCTCCAGAAGTAAGTGATTTTATGTAGTTGTATGATGTTGTTTGTAGGTGATTTCACTCTATTCAAATAGACTTCTAGAGCTCGACTGTTCTGCTAGTGTCAGTGAACCTTGTGTTTTTCTTGTACGAGTCAAAGTACCAGGTGTACAAGTATCAAATGCGGATTTTTTTCAAAAAAAAAAAAAACACGTTAAATTCGGAAGAATGATAAAAAGTGATTTATTCAAAATATGCTCCATCTTTCAGGTAATTTGTAGATACCACGCCAGTAACAATCTTTCCTTTTGCCGTGAATCATTCATCGATTCATTTTTTCACATCTTCGAATGAATCAAAGCGCTGCTCAGCAAGTGCGTGGCCCATCAATGTAAACAAGTGGTAATCGGAAGGAGCCAAGTCTGGTGAGTAAGCCGCATGGGGTAGCACTTCCCAGTTGAGTGCTTCCAAAGTGCCACGAACCGGTTTTTCCGTATGTGATGGAGCATTATCATGGAGGAAAATGATCTTGTGTTGCCTTTTTCGATATTCTGGTAGTTTTGCGAGTAGCGAGTGATTCAAATCGATCAATTGTTGGTAGCGTTTGCTATTAACCGTTTCATCATTCATGTCCACCAAACACAGAGCGTCATTTTCCTGCCAAAGCGATTCGGTCTTGCGGTTGATGTGGATGGTGTGCCTCGGTATAATATAAAATATATCCACTATTCATCCCCAGTGACGATACGATGCAAAAACGACTTTCTTTCGTATCGTTCGAGCAAAATCTCAGATGTGTTTTTGGGCCTTTCCATCTGCCCCTCGTTCAGCTCATGTGGTATCCATCTGCCGACCTTTTGAATCTTTCCCATCTCTCGTAGGCGATTGGAAACAGCTTGTGGACTAACGTTCAATTGTTCTGCGAGTTTTTGTGTTTGTGAATCGTCTTCGTTCAACAATGCTGGAAATTCCACAACTTCGTACTTTTTTGCCGGTTTTCTGTGTTTGTTGTCTGCAACATCGAAATCACCACTTTTGAAATGTCGAAACCATTGTTCACACGTGTCTAGCGATGGAGCAAGTTTACCATAAGTTTCTTAAAGTAATCCATATGATTCAGCAGCAGTTTTCTTCAAATGAAAACAAAAAATTAAAGCTTTCTGCGAATGCTCTTTATTTGGAAGAAATTTCGACATTTTGAACACGGCAAAATAATACTATGCAAACACTTTTTCAACTTATCACTTATGTGTCATCATTATCACACTGCATTGCCGCACCATCTGTTGTCTCAAATCCGCACTTCATACTTGTACACCTGGTATATATGAGGATTTTGATTCTCAAAGTGCTTGTATAGCCTGAGTGGAGGTAGTTGTAAAAATCTTCACTGCATTGTTGATTTCATCAGGAGCTACTAAGTTATAAAGACTTTTTAATTCATTGTTTATTATGATTTGAAATCTTTTCCAATCAACTATGCCGTTAATTATTTTTGGGAGGTGGGGGTAATAATAGGGAGATCAATTAATATATATGGTCTGATTTTAGTTCGGCAAGCACTTTCTGATTAATTTACATACATATTTTTTGTGCAGGATAATATCAGGTAACGAATTGTGTTTATAGGTAAAGTATTCAGGTGGTGCTATTCGCGCTTCTAGTTGAAAAATTAGATTTTATAGTTTTATTCAGTTAGGGTTGCTTTGCCTGCAACCTCAATACTTATGTTTACAGTGTAGATGGTCTGTCAATAGCATGGGATGTTGACTACGAAAAATTTGTTAAAGTTCGTCCTAAAGTAGTTTGTTGGTTGGCAGTTTATAAGTAGAAACAGCTATAAAATTTTTATAGTAAGACATCACTGCAGTTTGTAATTGCTAAACGTTTATGAGGTCTATTAGAGTTGCAATAAGACTGCATTTTGTTATTGTAGATACTTTTCGTTTTCTTAGTCTTTACTAAAAATGCGGTAAACGAGTATTGTGAATTAGATGCATGTTAACTTGTTTATAGGATGCTGGTTATTTTGTGCAATTTTGAAAGAACAGATGGTAAATGTATTATGAAGTTTTTAATCTGATTAATATAAGGAGCGAGTATTTTTAAGATAGAATGGAGAATATTGAAGGTAGTGTGAGAGGCAAAAGTAGTTGGGACGCTGGTCTTAGAGGTTTTTTTGTAGTTGTGCTGCAAATGTTGAGTTGCATGTAATTTTACTAGTGATTGAGGCTTTAGGGTTAAAAGATCTTATTGTAGAATATGTAAATTTATCATTAAACCGTTTTATGTAGGTGCAAACTTTATAGATTGCAGTATGTTCCCCTTCACAGTTGACTCAGGTTTATTTATTGTACACTGTGAATAATGATGATGTTCTGTGCATTTGACACATCATGGAGGAAGATGATAATAACTTTTGCCTTATACGTTGCCAGGGCACTGTGGGGTGTCACTGTTTTTACGTCGGGGTTCCACTGTTACAACAGAGTATAGTAATTTAGTCAGGTTAAAAATATTCTTTGCTCTATCATGTTTGCATAATTTGACTGCAAGTATTGGCATTGGATTTTTGTTATGATTTCATTGCGGTTGAATTAAGGTTAGTATTATTTCCTATTTATAGATATTTGGTTTTCTCGATACATATTTCGGCGGATCAGATATATTCGAGTGTTTAATTTGCTAATTTGTGGATATGTATTAAAAATGTTTATCAGTAAGCGAATACAAGTTATCGGTTATCAGCTGGAGCAACCAGAGGCACGGTAATCTCACTTAATATTTAATTTAATAATTTAGGAGCCAACGAACACAAATATTAATAAAGCAAAAAACACCGACCGTACAATGAGGCTTATTTTCGGAGAAAAGCCAAATCAAATCCGCATACGAACACGTCTCACGCAGAACTCCAGCTTTTTCTTGGAAAAATCACGGAAGATAATATGCTCGAGTTTTAGAAACTGTTAAGAAGCGTAATATTCAAGACAAGCAGTTTTTTGCAGTAATTTGTAGATTTTATGAGTGATAAAGACTATGATTGAGGACTTTAACAAAAATTTATAGGCAAGGGTTATATTTCTCTTGCATTAATGCAGTTGACTACATTTTTCCTTAAGAAAGGAAAGTTTTATATCAAGCAGAGATATATTAAATTTAAGATGTTAGTGACAATGGCAGCTCCTCATGTGTGACTTGCCTAGATTGAGGAAAAGAAGCACAAAAATGATATCACACACCAATGATCTTGATAATCGTAAAGTTATTCTAAAACGCGATGAATTAAATTAGCCTATTGGTGTAATCGTCAATACATCTTTAAGAGAAAATAAAAAAGGCTTTTTTATTTAAATATTTATTTGGACATATATACTCTCAGAAAAATAGCCGGGGGCTTTCAATTAAGCGATCTTAAAGAGAGGGGGAAGTGAATTTAAATAATCTGAATGAGAGCTTTAGCAATAAACGTTTAACGTTGAACATATTTCTTAGTTTAGTTTTAGTCGCGTGCGAGCAGTAAAGCGGTGCGGACACTAGGTGTACGCTCCGCTATCGTAGCAAAACAGCGATAACCACAGGGTCATAGGGCCAAGCGAACACTTCTTCAAGTGCTTCCAGGAGGGCGCCCGCACGGAGGGCGAACTCTGCGGCGGTGATCAGGGCTTCAGCGGAGCCAGCGGCGCCAGCGGGCCGGGGCTCTCCGGCCAGCAACCAGGGCCTTCACCCAGCGAGGGCATTTGTAGTGCTTCTACGGCTAACAGTAATCGTTATAGCTTATATAGTACGCGTTTAATTTTTGGAATTAATCGTTGGCTCCGAAAGCAGGAAAGTTAAGTGATAGCGCTATCACGCGATACACGCGCGGCAGAGTTATTTATTTTTGAATTTATTCTTACAAGACAATTTTATTTAAAAGTGCAACAAATACTAGATACCAAGTAATTTGATCTAAATTAGTTATCAGTGATGTTTCCCACATCACAACAACCTAACCAACCCTTTGGGTATCCTACCCCCAACATCCCTAATCAAATGTATTGGCAACAACAAGGTACCCATGCATAATGCCCCACAACTACAGCAATCATTTCAGCCTCAACAGTCTCCCAATAACCCACTAGCTACTCATCAGGGTATTAATCCTCCAATCAATTTCCAACTACAACCCCCACAACAGCTCATGTCACAACCTACAGCCTTAAACCCACACAATAAGCCTGTAGAACGCATAGTAATATACAGTAGCGACGAAGAACCCGAAACAGACAACAAACACTCGTGGCAAGTTGTTAAAACCGCAAACGAGAAAGACAAAATAATGAATCAAGTGTTCCCGCCACTTATCACACAGACATCCAAAATCGTTATAATCCGTTATCTACAATAAATCCAAACGAATTAGCCGAAACAGAAGATCCTAGTAATAAATTGAACACTGAAAGAACTCCTAAACCACCCCCTATATTTAACTACGGTGTAAAAAACTTTAAAGACATGATCACCAATCTCGTCTTAGTAGCAGAGGAAGAAACCTACTATAGTAAAACCCTAGCTAATGAAACAGTAAAATTACTGCACATATAATTGAAACGTACAGAAAACTTGTACGCCACCTAAGAGAAGAAAACATCGTACACCATACGTACCAAATTAAAGAAGAGCGTGCATATCGCGTAGTAATTAGAAATCTACTCCATTCCAATTGAAGACATTAAAGCAGATTTAGAAAACGTAGGTCATAAAGTCCGAAACATCATGAACGTGAAGCACAGAATGAGTAAAGAACCATTATCTCTGTTCTTCGTTGATTTGGAACCTCAGTCAAACAATAAAGAAATATTTAAAAAATAATTTTTATGTAACACCAAAATAACAGTAGAACCATCCAGAAGGAACAGAGACATAATAAAATGCATGAGGTGCCAAGCATACGGTCATTCGAAATCTTATTGCACCAAACCTTATAACTGTGTAAAGTGTGGAGAACAACACGATTCTAAAACATGTAAGAAACCCAAAATCACACCACCAAAATGTGCGTTGTGTGGAGAAGGCCACCCCGCCAATTAGAAGGGATGTGCCGTTTATAAGAACCTAGTGGCAACAAGCAATAGACCTAATAATATAACTCGCATAAATCAACATCAAGGATTTATCCCAAATGGAAATACACAAACTAATGACTTCCCAACCAACACAAGGATGCCACAAAATACAGAATCAACATATGCAAACGTCGCTGCTAAAGGCAACCTCACCCAAGCTCCCCAAACACCCACCTTAGGTGAACAACTAACAACTTTCTTGAATGAATTCAAAACACTGTTTTCACAATTAATAAACCAAAACGGTATAATATTAAACCTATTAACATCAGTTATTGCTAAACTGAATCCATAATGGCTCATATTCTCAGAATTGCTACTTGGAATATCAGAAACCCATTTCACCAATCGTACAACTTTTAATATACCACAATTCACGACATATACTACTCCCCACCCTGATAATACAGCCCATGCAGGTTCAGCTGTAATTATACGTAGTTCGATTTCTCATCATGAACTACCCTCTTCCATGGCACTTTACGGTTTCTGCTATCTATAGCCCCCCAAGACATGCTATATCGTCAGACGAATACAAAGACTTTCTCAGTACCCTTGGTAACAAATTCATCGTAGGGGGCGATTGGAATGACAAGCACACCCATTTCGGCTCGAAAATTAGCACACCAAAAGGTCGAAACCTTCTGCGAACCATGATTGATAACAATTATGACCATCTCACTAACGGGATACCTACCTACTGGCTAACCGACCCAAATAGACTACCTGATCTTTTAGGCTACTTCATCACTTGCGGTTTTCAAAGAAATAATTGCCCAATTGAGTCAAACCTTGGTTTATCTACCGATCACACACCAGTTATATGCAGTATAAGTACCAGTGTCATTAATAAACCACTACCTCCTAAACTAACCTCTAAAAATACTGATTTGGCGCAATTCGAAGTCTACCTGGAAACAAATATTAACCTTAAGCTACGAATAAAATCTCCCGAAGACCTAAATGAAGCAGTACAATACTTCACAAAAATAGTACAACAAGCAGCTTGGCACTCTACTCCTCAAAACGATCACAAAACCACTGACTTTCCCTCTGTGGAGGGCAACAAAAAAGTTGAAAAGACCTCAGATGGCTGTTCCACCAATTAAACAATCCAATGGAGAGTGGGCGCGTAGTAATCAGGAGAAGGCCGATACTTTTGCCACGTACCTAGCTGAAGTGTTTCAACCCATTAAAGGGGATCCAGACGATGAGGTAGATAGTTTCATCCAAATACCATGCCAAATGTCTCTTCCGATTAAGCCTTTCACGCCTGCATTAGTTAAAAAATAAATAAGCAAACTTAACATACATAAAGCTCCGGGATATGACCTGTTTACAGGACAAATACTAAAACACCTGTCTAAGAAAGCTATTCTACTTTTAACAGTCATCTATAACCGTATGTTAAGCTTAACCTATTATTCAATTTCATGGAAATATGCTGAAATAATTATGATTCAAAAAACAGGCAAACCTCCACATGAAACAACATCTTATCGATCCATCAGCCTCTTACCTATCGCAAGTAAAGTATTTGAACGACTCCTTTTACGAAGAATCCATGAAGAACGTGACTTTCTGACACTGCTCCCCAATTACCAATTTGGATTTCGTGAACGACATTCAACGATCCAGCAGGTGCATAGAATAGTAAACATGATTGCTAAGAGTTTAGAAGAGAAGAAATTCTGTAATGCTGTATTTCTCGATATCCAACACGCTTTTGATAAAGTGCGGTATCCTGGTCTCCTATACTAGTAGTAAAAACACATTATCTAGTAATCTATATCTCCTCCTAAAATCCTATTTAACTGATAGAAACTTCTCAGTAAAATACAACGGATATCAATCTAACTTTCATGCTGTAGAATCCGGTGTCCCACAAGGCAGCGTCTTTGGACCATTCCTATTTTTAATATACACCACCGACCTACCTGAAACAAATACTACTATAATTGCCTCGTTCGCCGATGATGTTGCTGTGCTATCCACCAGTGAAAATTCTACAAAAGCTTCCGAACAACTACAAACCTATTTGGATCTACTTACGGAATGGTATTATAAATGGAGAATGCAGATTAACCAAGCTAAATCGGTCCAAGTCACGTTCACTAATCGACAAGCAACCTGTCCACCCGTAATAATCAACAACATATCCGTACCTATGAAAACGGAAGTGAAATACCTGGGACCAACGATTAACATAGAAAAGCCACATGAAGACTAAACGTAAGCAAATGGAAAGCAAACTTCGACAAATGTATTGGCTTCTTGGACGAAAATCAAAACTGTCGTTAAATAACAAAATTCTGTTATACAAATGTATAATCAAACCTATTTGGACCTACGGGCTTCAGTTATGGGGGAGTGCTAAACCATCAAACCTGGCAATCATACAAAGGTTTCAGTCTAAAGTTCTCAGAATCCTGGCAGATGCTCCTTGGTATGTCAGTAATCTCACACTTCATACCGATTTGAAAATTCCAACCATCAAAGAAGAGATCGAGCGCAGTGTTATTAAATACCAAAATCAAATAATCAACCACGACAACGTTCTGGTAGAGCAGTTATATGAAAGCGGACCAAACACAAGAAGACTTCACAGAACCTGGCCTCAAGATTTAATATAACGAAGAAGAAATCATCCAAAGGAATAGCATTAGTGAATGCTTCCCTTATACACTTTGTATTACATTTATCGCATTTACTTAACACTCCTTTCCTGCGGAAGTAGATTGTAAATATGCTATTATGTCAATAAAAAAAAAAGTTTAGTTTTAATTTGTTTCTTATATTTTTGCATAAATTATAAAGATTTTTTACTTTTAATTAAGCAGAATTATTCCAATAAATCTTTTTTATTTTCCTAATTTACTTGATTGTCTGTTGCTTAGTTGTTTAAAAATACTTAACTTTAGCGATAGAATAAGATATTAAAAAAATAACTGCATGGCAACATTTAATGATACAAATTGTATCAAAACCGCTAATTCTTCTTAAAAATTGGTGTACGACAAAATTGCGACATTATAAATTCAGTGGTCTCAAAGTACTATGTAATGTGATAGCACAATTAAGACGAACAAGTTACGTTACTACGAATCTAGGATCTAGTTCCAAGAAGATTTTGTCGCATAGTTATTTAAAATGTAAATTAGGCAAAGAAAAAATATTTTTGCCTCCGTGTTTTAGTAGAATTGTTGATAATATTTTTGGTATTTGCTATTGATATACCTGACTGGTGTATATTTGCATTGGTGATTTATGTACTTAGTAGAGTTATTACAAAATTTAGAAATACAAACGTTTGAATATAGTACATGTGTACACATTTGCATACATCCCTTTCTTGACGTACAACTAATATATTTTGTTTATGGTTAAGGTAAATGCACGCATATGTTTACCTTGAATTTAATTTATTTGTGATTTTAAAATAAAGTTACTTAGAAGTTTTCTTAATCAACTTAAGTTTTAACTTTAAATAATTCTCGAGTAAAAAGGTGTAATTTCTAAGATAAGACGAGTCACGCGATTTCTAATAACCAGTGGCTTTCCTTCTTTACAAAATATTAATATTTATCAAAAATGGTTAGTTGTTTACCTATTTATTTGTTTTTAATTTTTTTCATATTATTTTGTTGTTAAAAGTAATTGTACTTTATTGAAAGTTTCAGTACCGAGCTGTCAACTTAAATTGGTGTCGAATTTGTGGATAACAGTGATATCAAAATGTTCAGTTTAATGTTTATATTGGATTAACTGATGCAACTTTAAATTTGTACAACTATGTGATTTAAAAATTCTACATTTATTAGAAAAATTGATAAACCTCATTGAGTATGTTATATATTTTATACGAGTATTTTTATGGTTGAGTTCAATGCCGGTACGTCAACTGAAAGATATTTTTTGGACTTAAAATTAACGTTGCATATAATGGAAGAATTGTTAAAAATTCTAACATACAAAATGTTTACACCAAAAATTTTAATGAAATACAATGAACGGTTCAAAATAAATTGATGTTTAAAGATGAATTACTAATGCAAAAATAAAAATCGGAATTGTGTGTCCATTCTTAGATTTGTAAATTGTGCATGTGAATCAACCAACAGACAAGGTGTGCCACCTACTAACGGCTCAATGTCTTAACAAGCCTGTATGTCACAGTAAGATCGTAGTAATGTTGCAAGGAGATTGATAATAAAATTGGCTGGTACAGGGTCCATCCCAAAAGAAATGAGCCTTTTTCAAAAAAAAATAGTTTTATTGAGCAGATCGCTACAACACCTCAAAATTCTTCAAAATAGGATCCTCCTGCATCAATGCACTTTTGGAGACGGGTCTTCCAAGTCCGGAAGGCTTCCTGGTAGGCCTCCTTAGGGATGTCCTTGAGGGCTGCTGTGACATTCTCTTGGATGTCCTCAACCGAGTCCCAGTGCTTGCCCTTTAGCACTCTTTTCAACCGCGGAAACAAAAAGAAGTCCGGGGGAGACAAGTCCGGGCTGTAGGGAGGCTGGGGAACCACGCCGAGTTGAATCCGGGCCAGGTACTTGGTCACGATGAACGCGGTGTGGCTCGGCGCGTTGTCGTGGTGCAAACTCAGTCGTTTTGATCGCGCTCCGCTTACTTGTGACCTTTCTTTTGAGTCTTTGAGGACTTCCAGGTAGAAGGCGGCATTCACTGTGCGTCCGGGTTGTACGAACTCGTAGTGCACAATCCCCCTGGCGTCGAAGAAGGCGACGAGCATTGTCTTGGTCCTGGATTTGCTCATCCGAGCTTTCTTCGGCCGGGGTGACGCGGTGGTGTGCCACTCAGCGCTCTGCCTTTTTGTCTCCGGATCGTACTGGAAACACCATGTTTCGTCTCCTGTTACCACTTTGTTTAAAAACTCCGGGTCATCTTCGCACATTTGCAAGAGTTCTTCACACCGAACCACCCGGAGCTGTTTTTGTTCGTCAGTCAACACCCGCGGCACAAGTTTGGCGCACACCTTCCGCATCGATAAATCCTCGGAAATGACTCGATGTACTGTCGATTTCGGAATGTTTAGGGCATCTGCTACTTGATAAACACTGAACCGACGATCGGCGTTCAAAAATCGCGCACTCGCTGCACGTTCTCGTCGGTTCGGGAGGTTGACGGTCGTCCAGACCGAGGTTCGTCGGCCACCTCTTCCCGGCCCTCCTTAAATGCTTTGTGCCACTTTTTAACTTGCGAGTACGATAAACAATCATCCTTGAAGGCCTCCTGAAGCATTCCAAACGTTTCGGTAGCATTCTTGCCGAGTTTGAAGCAGAATTTAATTGCGTAGCGTTGATCGATTTTTGAATCCATCGCGCCGTGTCGAAAATTGAAAATAGACATTCACGGAAACACCCGTCCTGCCGCTCCGAGAGCTCAGAGCCGACTTGCACCGACCGCGTATGGAAGCTAAGACCCGCCACCACCTGCCCCAAGCGTCAGAGCACGCCGGAATGTACACTCGCGTCCGAAAAAAAATAAGGCTCATTTCTTTTGGGATGGACCTTGTATATACCATTACATAAAGTTTTATAAGAAGTTTTGTAAAGAACTTTTAAGTATCACTGAGAGTCGTGATCAGACTTTGGCACCTATTTTAATTGAAGTCTGGCTAGCGAAAATACTACCCGTTCCTACTACACCATATTCACACCGAAATTGTCTGCTACATGATGCTGATTGTGCCAATTTCATTATTGTATTAAGGTACTTGGTCGAGTAAGGATGCAAATGCTTCGTTATATGCGAGTATACATACCGTAGAAAACGACTATTTGCAGTAAGTACCTGGATAATAACAATGAACCGTGCAAAGGGCTTCATGACGCAGTATTGGTAGCAGTGTGTAACGAATGAACACTATAAACCGGAAAAGAAATCACGAAAATGATTAATGGCCTTCGTTATGCAAATTGCTTCGCAAAATAGGCACCATTCGATGAAATGAGTGATGGTAAGTTAACTGATAGGTCGCATTCAAGAGCAGCTCGACGGGGGTCCTCAGTTATGGAATAAAGCTGCATGCTGTGACTCCACACTGCGTATTGTAGAAAGTATGAATATACTGCTGAGTAGATTAAAGCGTTATATGAGTAGGGCTCGTGAAGCGCTAACCAATACTCGGATGTCCCTGCTCCCTGAAAACAGGACCGACTTTGCTCGAATGCCTTACGAGTTGACAGATGACAACTTTATCACCATATAGCACAAAACATACCTCTAGCCGAATAAGAGTATGAATAGCCGTTTTTAATGCATTACCTGGAGATCGTATAAACATCTTATAAAACCGACAGTAGTAATTTTAACAATTGGGTTACTAATCGAGTGCTTCACATTGTCAATAAGTGAAACATTCTACAACGGTAATGTCTCAAATGGCGATATTATGTCAGATGTCATGAAGTAATTGTGGTTACAGTTACGTTTAAAGCTGGAGACCTCTTTGTGTTACATGAGGTTATAGGAGTTTGAGCTGAGTTGTAATAGAGTGGATTTGTTAACCGAAATAAGGTCAGTGCCACATCTAGTTGAAGATACTCGAGTAGCAGGTGTGTTTGTTAACAAATATTTTGCCCGAAGATATAGAAATAATAATAAAGTTGACACAGCAGAGCTAATACATGACCAGTTACAAGCCACTAATCGCTTGTACTTATTAGTCGTATGAGAAAAGCTTAATGCGAAGGCGCACATGTTTCAAGTACTCGACGAAATATAGCTTGAAGCATTACTGCAGTTAAGGCTCTTACAATTAACTAAGATAAGCTTATCTTACCATCTACATTTATCAAAGTCGTACTATTACAACTATACCTTTGACTAGGTAATATAAGGTATTGGTATTAGCAGGCTGCTTTTGTCAAAGCTAAAATGTAGTCACGATGTAGCAGCTCTGTGAAGTACAAACTGTACGTTCTCATGGACTTTGACAAGTTGATTGACTAGTTTATATATGCTGTCAGTGTTGCAAGTACACTATGTTTATGCAATGCCTGTTATCTGGTTTCTCTCCTACAATCGACGCATCTATCGGACATACTGAGTGTTTCTTTAGAAATACTTCCTAGCAACTAAAAATAAGGCGATGAAACTACTGGAAACATTGAGTGACTTTAGTTTAAAAATATAGATAAAACTATTGTAGATCATCATCATCAAGCCGTGCAATCTTAAGATTATGGCTGACGCATAGTTGCGCCTTGAAATCCTATTTATGAGGGGGATTACTCCTCTTTCCTTTGGTTGATTACAGATCCTTGTGTGTCCTGGCTTTGCGAGTTATTATCTTCCACTCTGTTCTTTCCTTGCATTTCAGTTTCCAGTCTGTTATTCCCAATGTACTTATGTCTTCTTCTACTTGTTTTAGCCATCCTTTTTTGGGTCTTCCCCTTTTCCTTGGACCTAGTGGGGTCCATTGTGTTATTCTCCTTAGCGTCTCCGTCGGGGTCCTCCTCATGATGTGCCCCGCCCATTTCAAACGTTGTGCCTTTATAAATCTTGTGATAGTTTCTCCTCTGAGATCGTCTTCTATTTATTTATTGGTTTTTAGTCTTCTTTCTCCAGTTGCTGTTATATTTGGTCCTAATATTGTTCTCATTATTTTTCTTTCCGCTATTCTCGTCTTCTTCTTCTTTTTTGCTTATTATTGCTGTTTCTAGGGCGTACGTCAGTATTGGCCTTATTAATGTCATATACATTTTTATCTTAGTTTTCTTGGTGATTGCTTTGCTTTTCAGAAGGTTCATGTTTCTTCCATAGGCTTGGTTTCCTTTGAGGATTCTTTCTTTTATCCGATCTTTGCCTGATTGTTGTATCGTCGTTCCCAGATAGTTGAAATAGGTAACAGTTTCGAAATTGTGCCTCTGCATTTTAAGGTATTTTTGTGTGTCCCTTTCTTCTCTTCCTACTTTGATATATTTTGTTTTGCTCTGATTTATTTCCATTCCATATTGTCTTGCTTCTTCCTCTATTTTTTCTATTGCTTTTATTAGCTTCTGTCTCGAGTTTGCCACTATTGTTATGTCATCCGCATACGCTATTATTTGGATGTCGTCGGTAATAATACTTTTTTTGTCTAGTTTCACGTTCCTTATAATGCTTTCTAGTACTAAGTTGAATAGAGAGGGAGAGATTGAGTCTCCTTGTTTTACACCTTTGTTTATTTGGAATTCTTCCGTTGTTGTTTCTTGAAATCGCACTTTTGCTTTGGTTTCGTGTATTGTCATTTTTAAAAGTTTTCTCAACGTTTGGGATATCTTTAGTGTTTTTAGCTCTTTCATCATTTTTTCTCTGTTGATTGAGTCAAATACACTCTTAAAGTCTACAAAGAGTACATGAACTTCTCTGTTACAGTCTCTTGTTTTTTGGAGTATTTGTTCTAGGATATGTATTCCGTTGATTGTTGACCTGCTTGGCCTGAAGCCATTTTGATAGTCCCCGAGGATTTCCTCCGCTTGTAGTTTCAGCCTCTTGTTTATCAGATTTGCCAAAATTTTGTAGGTGGTATTCAGTAGGGTTATTGCTCTGTAGTTTTCACACTGTTCCTCATTTCCTTTTTTGTGAATTGGTGTTATTATTCCTGTGTTCCATTCTTCCGGCATTTTCTTTTGTATCCATATCTGCTTTATTAGAGTGTGTATTTGTTTATGTAGTTGTTGACCCCCATATTTCAGAAGTTCTGACTCAATTCCATCCTCTTCCGGGGATTTTCCGTTTTTCAGTCTTTTTATTACTTCTTGGACTTCCTTTTCTGATGGGTATTCGTCTTCTTGTTCTAGCGCTGTTGTGCTACCCTCTTCTGGTTGTTCCGTTTTGTCTGGGTCTGCATTAAATATTTTTTTGTAGTAGTCTTTCCAGATATTTCCTATTTTCTGGGGCTCGTATTCTATTTGGATTTCGTTGTTTTTTTAATCCCCTTGTTCTAGTTCTGGGTTTATTTGTTTGGTTTTTTATTTTTCTGTAGAACTGTTTTATGTTGTGGTTATTACTGCCTTGTTCAATTTCCTCGAGTTTGTTATTTAGCCAGTCGTTCTTTTTCCTTCTATATAGTATGTTTGCGTTATTTCTTTTTATTTCGTATTCTCTTCTGTCTTGTTCTCTACTCGTGTCGATCCATTTAATTCTTGCCTCATTCTTTAGTTTTCTTGCTTTTTCACAGTCTTCGTCGTACCATTCTTTCGTTTTCTTTTTTACTATTGTACATAGTCATTTTTATTTATACACTGCAGGACGTAGGCCTCTCTTGAAGTCTGCATTCCATTCTATTCTGTGCCACTTTCCACCATTGACCTACTGCTCTTTTGAGGTTGTTGCTCCATCGTGTCGGGAGTTTTTCTCTGCCCCTTTTATCGGCGCGGGATCTCCAGCTTATTATTCTAGATGTCTATCTATTGTTTGTGAATCTCGCAATGTGACTTATCCGTAATTTGTTTTATGACGTCTTCAACTCCTGTTCCTGTTCTTTTTCGTACTTTGATGTTGTTTATACGAACTTGTTACTTAACGTCTATCATGGCTCTTTCCATATTTTTCTATGCTATTCTCAGTTTATTTGTACTACTCTTGGTTAGCGTAAGAGTCTGCTCTGTAAGTTATTACATTGATTATAGATCTTTTTTTTTCTTACTACTATGTAGTTTAATATTCTTTAATATTTATCAAAACTTCTCGAAGGCTGCCCATCCCAGGCTTATTATTCTTTTCAACACGTGTGTTTGATTGTTCTTATTGATTTGGATTTTGTAACCTAAATATTTGTATTCCACTACTTCTTCTATAATACTATCGTCTAGCGCTGTTGCTTCTCCAAGTACCACGTTGGTCATAATTTTTGTTTTTTGATTGTATATATAGATAGTACATTAATATAAAATAGTATTTGTAGTAATAGTATGAATGTAATATATAAAGTAATATGTTATGTATATCTGTGTATCTAGTGTATATAATGAACAAGAGAAAATAAAAACACTAAAAAAAATTCTGCGCGTACGTCTTATTATCCTTAGAATCGTTCAGAAAGTGTTGTTTTATATACTTCAAATGGACCCCACGAATACTGACCAACAAACACAAGGCTGCGTGGGTGGCAATGTCTCACAACATGTTGACACGTACTGCTATGACAAATGGTGCTCTTCTTTCATTTGTTGTAATGTTGGATGAGACGTGGACGCTATTTTACAATCTGTTGCATCAGAAATTTTCCACTGGGAAAAGCACACCTCCAAAGAAGTGTTCTCAGCAGCCATGCAATCATAGCGATGACGTTGTAAAAAATTACGTTGAGAAGTAACAGAAGTTTTAACTTTCTTAGTGTAAGTATATTTTTAGACAGAAATTTGAACGCTTTAGAACTTGGAGGCACATCGTATATAACTTATTCAGTCATAGTTGCGGGGAATCTCCTATTGAAGAATTTAACTCTTTTTATTTTAAACAAGATCAGGGGGCGAAACGGTAATATATACAAATGTTGAAACTCATAAACACCTTGGAAACTCAAACTTAGACCAACCAATCAACTATGAAGGTCTCAGCACTCTATATATTAACGTTCATGAGATATGTCACTTTAAAATAAAAAAAAGCGGGAAAACCGCCCTTAGGGGTGTTTCAATGGGTCGGGCTTATGAGACATTCCTATTCTACTTTTTAATGAGGAGTTCAAAAAAGGTGGTCAGAAGTTTCGACCTAATTGATCACTATACTCAATTGTATATATTACCTCTAACCAATGTACTGATTATGTCATTAAATGCCCTTAAACTATTACTAGAAAACGTAAAATTGAAGTGAAAAATATATTGTTAATGCGCTTTAAGTGGCTTGACTATCATTGATTTTGAGTGTGATATAATTTATTCAATACATTAAACAGAACTTATTTATGCCACATATAATCAAAAATATGTTACTAGTATTAAGTCAATTGTTATTAAATAAATAAAATATGCGAGTTTTGTGGTTTTTATCTCTTAAAGTAAATTAGTCTAATATTTTCAGTCAGTTTTACGAAAGCTGTATCAAAGGTAAAACTCCGCCTGCACGACTATGTGGATAGATATATGGCTACGACTCAATGGCCTTGTTACCAGTCTCGAGTCTAGATAAAAGAAATTTTCTGATCTAGGCTAGCTCTTTGCATGGGGTAAAAAGGAACAAATAAAACCGAAATTTTACCTTGGATTAGAGGCGAGTCAAAGAAAACTGCCTTTGAATTGGAAACAGAAGAATATCTTATGCATCGGTATTAAGAACATTAAGCAATTAAATAACTAAGAGCAGGAAACTATATTGGAACTGAAAAGTAATATCAATATTTGCACGCTACAGAAAATAAAAAAGAAGGGAGGAGTATAGAAACTGTATGACGATTATATAGTTTTATATGCAGTGGTGTAATCAAAGATAAAAAAACAAAAGAGAGAGTTGCGCTAGCTATAAACAAAAAATACAAAGATAGTATAAAAGATTGTCGTATAACGTGGCTTAACGTATATTAATTGTAAAAGTGTACATAGGAAGTCAACATTTGAACACAATATCGGAGACAATAAATGCGAAGTCAGTCACTACTACGAAATGAATTTTAAAGCTCAAATTGCAGATGGAGTAATCTCTGGGGTTAATGAACGTTTTACCAAAAGTAATTTAAATGACAATGAATAATTTATGTTATTTTAATTGTTAATTAATCATTTAAAAATTAAAAATACCTCTCCCAACTACACGTTTGGGGGTACCCGAGGACAATAATCATAATCAATAGATGCACATACCCTGCACAAGTACTAAACATAAACATTCTAAATTTCATTAATTTAGATAGTGGCATTAGCTTGTTATCTAAACATATAAGAATAATACTAAAATACAAAAATCTTATACTAAAATCGTTTAAAAGAAAAGATAAAAGAGAACCCAAAAGAAAAAAATGACATTAACAGCCGAGAAAAATTGATGAACATATTGGAGAGCGGAAGTCCTCGGGACATAAAAGGTGACCCAACAAGGACGAATAGCAAAAAAAATTAAAGAAAATTCAAAGAAAAAGGAAGACATATTTAAAATATAAGACAATACAGATCAGAGAATAAAAGAATCATCAACAAGACAAAGCTACTAGTAAGGCCAACTAAGAACAAATACTGATTGAATTCATTACTACTCACCACCTAGAGAAAGATGGTTAAAAAATAGTTAAAATAATTTTATCAGGAAGAAAAACTTAAAGCGGACTGAATATGGCAAACATAGTTTAACCCGATAATAACAAAAGTAAAATGTGTGACCATTATCAAAACTTTAGTCAGATGCAAGATCTTTGTTGATGATATAATTACTAGCAGGAAATGAAGTACATTGAAATAGAAATAACCGCATTTACTGACATGAAAGCAGAGGTAAGGAGCCAAACAATAAAGATGACAAGGGTTGCAGCATATTTAAACGACATAATATGACAAACCAAGCAAAATGAAATCGAAACAAAATCTTGAATTTATAAGAGTACTACTAGACCTATTTGACATATGCATCGACGTGATATATTAACTTAACGAATTTTAGAAACAACCGAAATGAAACAGTACGCCGATAGACGGTATAAAAAAGAATGGAAATAGAATGGAAAGAATGGAAGTAGCACATAAACCATATGAACGAAGAAAGGATTGTTAGGATAGCAAAAGACAAATCGCCGATGCAATGTAGAAGCACTGGAAAACCTAAAAAAGATGGAGTAACGACATTTAGAATGGATGAATAAAGGCAAACAAGTCTTTATAAAGGAGAAGAGCAATTTTGGAAGGACGCAAAAATGCATAGAGTGTGGTAAAATATATTTTAGAAGACTATGAAGATTAAGGGTGTATTGTAAAACTGCTTTAGTACTCTATATATTGACATTTACGGCACATACAAATTCAGTTTTACCTTAAATTCACACAATTGTTTGTCCCCGTTGAGAAAAAATTGGGAAATCATTAAAACATTACAACAGTGAGACTATTCTGTTTTATTTTCAGTATAGAATGTGGCGATTATAAAAGTCATATAGTTAATGAAGCACTGTATGACATGGTACAGAATTTAGCAGCCACCATTCTCCTAAAAACTTCAAGATTTTTAAGGATTCTATTTAACGAACTATTCAGCGATTTATTGACATTATGAATAGATGACTCAATTAAAAACTAAAACAAAATTAGCCAAAATGCATAAAAAAATAGTTCTTAAAATAGCGACCAAGGATGTCAGAAACATCAATTTTTATGTTTAAGGTTAAATGTTTCAGCATTTGAATGACCCAACAAGGCCAAATTTAATTCTTCTATTTCATTGTCCGTTCAGTAGTTCCAACATGAACCTCATGTAATAAAAAAATATAGCATTTGCTTCAACACATAACTTGTTAAAATGACAACGTAATATTATTATTTAAAATAATAAATTTATTTTAAATAGATGAAGTAATACTGTTAATGTCCTATAAGTGGTTGTGTGTTAATATTGCACTGCCGTGTCATTGTTGTAGTGATTTTATAGTACGGTTAAGATGATATTTACTTTCAATTAACACATCAAATACTGAAAGTTTGTAAAAAGTTTATATGCTAAAGGAGCAAGTAAAAAAATATTCATTACTTTGTTTATTAAATGTAATTACTGTATTCTAATACACTAAAAAAATATACCTTACATATCATAGGAAATGTCAATGGTAACACTAGTATTATTAAATAAGAGTAGTTCTACTATGTACAGGCTAACAAATTGACCCTTACTCTTATCATGACTTAATGTGTATGAATAAGTTCAATAAATTTGCGTAATGTTTAAAATACGTGTAATTACCTATAAAACCTGGGTATGCCGACGACAAAATGAAAGTAAATTCACTGAAGTGTTTCCCAACACCAACGTATCGTATAATAAACCTAGAGTAGAATTTTGCAATTTGAGATCTGGTGAACATGGCGTTATGGTACGTTTAAGGAGCAAACGCGTGTCTGGTCGTGATTATCAGCTACTTAATGATATTAATTGAACAACGGCGATGACAGCGGATTCCTTACTAAAACACCCAAATGAGGCTATGTAAATCACAAACTTCGAAACACTCAAGAAAGTATGGTACGTGGTGGCGGGGTTGCAATAAGTTCACCGACCACAGGTTGGTAGATTAACTCTGAAGAACACGTTGAGCTCTATCAGGCTGGCCAGGATCAAAAATGCGGCGTACATCATGAGGCAGGCGCGGCCCACGCGTTTGTCCAGCTTGAACTTATTTAGTGTGAACGCGATGTACAGCATCAGTAAGGTCGACAGCAGTGAAATTGCGCTGTATTCTATTCCCGCTGAATTTATACCGACCTGAAAGAAGTATAAAATTGTTGCACCGATAAAAAATATTTATCACATACTAATTCGCATTCACTTGATAACAAACTTACCCAAAGTTTTCCTGGAAGGGTTGGCATGAACGTGGCTTTAATGAACCACGGCAACCCTAAGCATAAGAGTATGTCGAACGTGTTCGAGCCGATAGAGTTGCTGATTCCCATGGATCCGTGACCTACAAGCCAAAACAAATTTGCCCACATTTATACACAACGGGAAGCGTTTACCTTGTTTAGCGACAATTACGCTCGAAACGGCTTCTGGCACGCTCGTTCCCGCTGCTAAAAATGTGATGCCCATGACTGAGTCCGGTATCTTTAGTGTGTCTCCTATGATGGTTATCATCCACGCTACCACGTACGATAGCGATCCGATCCATATGATGCACATCAGAAATGTTAGCGGGAACCATTTCTTAAAGCGTGGCCGCTCGCAGTCCGGAATCGTGAATAAAAACACCAAGTATATGGGCCAAGTGATTATCCATGTTATCTAAAATTAAACCAGAAATGATTTACTGTTAATTATATATTCATTAGCCATATTTTTTAGTCTAATTTAAATTCATCGATGTCATTTTATCCGAATTTAAACCATTACTGATAAAGAGGGCTAAAATCAAAAGAACTATTAGGTTGAAGGGGGTGAATGCACAAAGACGCATTAACACTTAATAATAATTTTAATTATTATAATAATGTCTTAATGATATTACTGAAATTACAACCTAATCACATAGTTGATCAATGAGTAATATTGTGCAAACTTAAATTACTGCTTCAAAATTAAGACTAAAAATTTTCATACTAAAATTTCTTAGGTTCTAACAACTTACTTACACTAATATTATACTATACTCTGTTTTTGCACTAACACAAATATTAAACTAGCCCAAAAGGTTTGGTTCTCTTCAGTCGTCTTGTCAAATCCGTGTGGTCGAGAAGCTGAATTGCCTCGACATTGATGTGGTGAAGGAGTCTCTGTTCATGACTCTTGGCAAATTTTCTAATGGCTTGGTTAATGGTATCCATTTCCAGGTCTCTATGGAGATTATTATTCCTGAAGTACCATGGACCGTTAACAATACTCCTCAATACTTTGCTCTGAAACCGCTGTATTATTTCTAAATTGTTCTTTTTGGCACTACCCCATATCTGGATGCCATATGTTCATATGGGCTTAAGAATTTGTTTGTACAGAAGTACTTTGTTGTAAATTGACAGGGTAGAATTTCTTCCAAGTAGTCAATACATATTTCTAAATTTGATGTCCAGTTCTTCTTTTTTTTTTCTTTGAGTGAGCTTTCCAGCGTAGCTTCGCCTCCAATGTCATACCCAAATATTTTGCTGTATCTGCATATGTTACTTGGATATTATTTATGCTAACAGGAATATGTTGATTTCTTTTATTCGTAAAATTGACACGGACATATTTAGTCTCATTTAACTTGATTCACCATTGCTTGGTCCAACTATTAATTTTGTTTACTGATGCTTGTAGATTTATTGCTGCTTCGTCGTGATCTTTACCTACAGCCATTATCGGTCGTATCGTCAGCAAAAGTGGCTATTGTATTATGTTTTAATTTAGGAATATCACTGGTGTGTTAAATGCCCAAATACCCCTTATGATGATCTATGTAAATATGTCGAATTTAGAAACGAAATTACCCCAGGTGGGTAGGGAAAAAGTACCGAAATCCAAAATATCACACTGCTACAGCAGCAGTCAGCCCCGAGGATTCTGGGAGAGGCAAAATTTCAACTAAAGAAACCCAAGCCACAAGAATCAATACGAAGCAATTAGAAATGTATATCGCTACCTATAATATAAGAACTCTAAGCAACGAATAGAGAATGAAGGAACTAGAAAAAGAATTAGAAGGTATAAATTGAAATATTTTGGGACTAAGCGAAACACGTTTAAAAGGAGAAAACTGCAATACTCTGATATCAGGACACATACTATTTCACAAAAACGAAGAACCATCCTCAATTGGTGGAATAGCTCTAATAATATCCAGGAAATATGTTAATAAAGTCAATGAATTAAAAGCCATACCAGAAAGAGTTATGTATCTTACATTGAAATTAAATAGCAAATATAAACTAAAAATCATACAGATATATGCCCCTACAAAAGACCATCCGGATGAAGAAGTTGACATGTTCTATGATGACATAACATTGGCACTAAAAGAATCAAAATCACAGTGCACAGTAATAATAGGTGATTGGAATGCAAAAATTGGAGGAAAGAAGAAAGACGACGATATATTTATCGGAAAATTTGGACTAGGAGATAGGAACGACAGAGGAAACAAATTAGTAAACTTTCTTCACGAAAAGCAGTTATATGCGATGAATACCTTTTTCGAAAAACCACAACAAAGGAAATGGACGTGGATAAGTCCAAATGGAGTAACTAAAAATCAAATAGATTACATAATAACAGACAAAAACAAAACATAAAAGATGTATCAGTGTTAAATAAATTTAATACAGGGAGTAGTCATAGGCTGGTGCGAGCTAGACTAGAGGTTAATATAAAGTGGGAAAGACACAACCTGGTACAAAGGAAGCAGAAAAGATATAGCGAAGAGTGTATAAAACAAAATAAAAGAAGATGCCAACTAGAAATAGCTAAGAAATTAAAACACCTGGATGACCAAGAACATCTATGTTTAGATCAAGAAGCAGAAAAGGTAACAGAAGCAATAAAAACATCTTTAAAAATAGTTTCTACGAGGCCAAAATGCCCAGTAAAACTTAAAAAATAAGCAAAGAAACTGAAAACTAATAACAAAAAGGTGAAATTTGTCAAGAGGTACGGTAGAATATAACGAATTAAACAAAAAAGTCAAAAAAGAAATTAGAAAAGATATACGAAAATATAACACGGAGTTAATACAACAGACAATATAAGACAATATGAACATGAAAGTGCTAAAAACAAAAATATCTAAAGGCAAGACCAAAATATACCAACTAAGAAACAAGAATGACGAACTACTTACTAAAAGAGAAGACATTAAAAAAAGAACAGAGGAATTCTATAAAGCCCTGTACAAAACCGAAGATGACAGATTACTTGAAAATATACCTCAATTACAAAGGATAATTCAGAACGTTAACTCAGAAGACATTCCCCAACTAGAAACTGACGAAACAGAAATGGCGCTGTCAAAAATGAAAAATAAACGAATCCCAGGAGAAGACAGTATAACTGTAGACCTTATCAAAAAAGGAGGACTTCAACTTTTAAAAAGTATAAAAAAGCTTCTAAACCAGTGCCTTATGGAAGAGAAGATACCTGTAATATGGCACAACGCACCAATTGTACTAATACATAAAAAAGGAGATAATACTATCGCCCCATAAGCTTGCTTCCGCATCTGTATAAGTTACTTACCAAAATAATAGCCAACTGCCTTACAAACAAATTTAAACTGTACCAATCACCAGAACAAGCAGGCTTTAGAAAAGGGTTTAGCACCACGGATCATATTCAAACTCAGCCTCATCGAAAAGTGTACAGAATACAACGCCCCATTACATCTAGCCTTCATTGACTACGAGAAGGCTTTTGATTCTATAGAAATAACAGCAATAATATACGCAATGAACAACGCCAGAATAGATTCCCGTTACACCAATTTAATTAAAAATATTTAAAACAACGCTACCATGACAATCAAAACAAGTGAAGATATCTCCACGGATAAAATTAAAATGACAAGAGGAGTAAGGCAGGAAGATACGATTTCACCCAAGCTGTTTAACCTCGCAACGGAAGATGTTTTGAAAAATCTACAATGGAATAATCAAGGAATTAATATAGACGACAAAAGACTCACCCATCTAAGGTACGCGGACGATGTAGTTCTCATTGCAAATAATATAGAAGAACTACAGAATATGATAGAGGAATTGGTGGTACAGTCGGAGAAAGTCGGACTAAGAGTAAACGCCTCGAAAACAAAGGTTATGAGCTCAGATCAAGAACAGATACTAATAAACGGAAAACATATAGAAAAGGTTACAGAGTATATATACCTAGGTTACACAATTAAACTTGGAAAGGAAAATCAAGGTGAAGAAATAAACAGAATAATAAAAATAGGATGGGCAGCTATCGGACGTCCTTCATACGTACTCAAGTCAGATATCCAAAATGGTCTAAAACTTAAAGTATATAACAAATGTATCACACCGGTATTAACTTATGGATTAGAAACCACGACATTAACAAAAAACTCGGCGAATAAATTGAGGGTAGCACGACGAAGCATAGAGCGCGCAATATTGAAGGTAAGCCTCAGAGATAAAATTAGAATAAAAAATAAGAAGGAGAACTGGAGTCGAAGATGTATTAAAGATAATTAGTCACAACAAATGGAATTGGGCGGGGCACGTTTCCAGACAATCACACGACCACTGGGCGAACATTATAATTAACTGGAGACCCAGGACTACAAAACGAAGTGTAGGAAGACCTTTCAAACGATGGGCGGACGATATAGTGGAAGTGGCTGGAAAAACATGGCAGAGATTAGCAAAGCAAAAAGACAAATGGAAAATTAAAAGGAACGCCTATATCCAGAAGTGGATTACATAAAAGGCTGAAGAAGAAGAAGATATTAAGTAAAGGACCGGTCCTAACACACTACCCTGCGGCACTCCTGCATTTATTTCCTTTAATTCAGAGTAGGCATCTTCGTATTTAACTCTGAAAGCTCTGCCTGAAATATAAAACTTTAATAATTCTGCGAACTGTCTGGACAACATCTTGTTTAATTTATAATCAAGTCTCTCATGCTACACTTTATCAAAAGCCTGAGCTATATCAAGAAAGACAGTAGAATGGGCTCTTCTTTCCTCATAGGACTTTTCAATTATGTTTGTAATCCTGTGGATTTGGTCTATAGTCGAGTGACTCTCCCTGAAGCCAAATTGATGCCATGGGATTATGTTGTTATCTTCTATAATCGGTTTTAATCTTTTAAGCAGTATTTTTTCATATGATTTGGAGATTATAGGTAGTACAGAAATTGGCCTATAAGATCACTTCCGCTATTTTCCATATCTTAGGTACAAATATATAATCTGAGGGATGTATTAATTAAGTATATAAGTTTTACGATTGCTTTACAAGGAAGCTGCTTTAGAATCTCTCCTGTAACCAAATCAAACCCAGTTTGAGTTAATGTTTTCTTTTATTTCCGTTGCAATTTCTTTTGGATTAGTGAATCTAACATCGCCTTCTGTGATTAGATTCTCCCAGTTAGGAATGTTTTCACCCTCATTCGGTTGGAAAGTCATTTCGAAGTGTTCAGCATATCTGTTAGCCTTTTGTATGTTACTTTTTGCCCATGTACCGTCGGCATTTTTAATTGGTGGGTTTTGTAGAACCGGTTTTTTTTATTGTTTGGTTGCTTTCCAAAGCAAATGGTCAGCTTTACCACCATTTTACAGCTCACTTAAGTAGTTACAAATTTTTAACTTTTTTTTTAATTTCTCGTTTGAGTTGCTGTGTGGCATTGTTTAATCTAATTTTATCTGCTGGAAATCTTGTTTGATGCCATATTATTCTAAGTTGCCTCAAGTCGGAGTTTAAAGCTCTGCCAATCAGTTTGCCTATTAGTCAATTTAGGAGGCATTTCTTTTTGTATGATATTATCACTCAAAGCGAGGAGGATGGGAGAATAATCAGAATTTATATCCTAAGCCTCTTCTAGGTTTGTATAATTTACAGACACATTTCGTACTATGAAAAAATTAATTAAGTCTGGGATTTAATTTGTGTCTGTAGGCCATTATGTTGGCTTCCAGTTGATAATGTTGTACATTTTAGTTGGTTGACCGCTTGTATATGTTGCTTTCCTTTTGTATTGATTAACCTAGAACCTCATTGGACGTGCTTAGCGTTGAAGTCTCCTCCAATGATAAATCTATATCCGTGATGAGATATTGCTCTTTTTTGATAGCATGTCTAGGCGGACAATAGACTGCGGTAACAATGATATCATATGTTTTGGTTTTAACCTTTACTGAGGCGGCTTGAAATTCCCGTGTTTTGTATCCCATATCTTCATGATGATTAATTGATTCTGTGATTATAACGGCATTACCACCTTTGGCGTTAATTTTTCGGATGTATAGTGTGGTATACTTTATAACACTTGAATTTAATAAATGATTCGTTAGTAAAATGGATCTCGGAGATAAGACATATGTCAATGTCCTCTATGTCTAGGACAATTCTTGCTGATGTTGCAAGGGTCCATTGACATTCCATTCCATAATTCTAAGATTACTTGAATTATAATTTTAGAGAAAACTCCTTTAGCGCTATGTTCAAGCTTTTAAGGCGCTCATCCATTTTTGTTAATTTATCCATTTTTTGTTGAAGAGTGTTTTGAATAGAATTATTTTGATTTTGCTTTTGGGTTTGTTTCTTATTGACAATTTCTGACTTACTGCCCGACTGTAGGATTTCTTCCCTGTGTTTGCATTGGTTATTTCTCTGCTGCTGTTTTTCTAAAATTGGTTTCTTGATGCGTTTTGTTTTTGCAGTTCTTTTGCAACCATACATCCTCCGTAGCTGGCTGGATGTCTCTTTCCGCAGTGAACACACTTTGGCTGGGCTTCTTTTGGTTTTAATTGCCCTATTTTGCTTATTCTTATATGAATGCCAAAAATATACTTTATCGTTTTGACGTAATTTTCACTTTGCACGTTAATTTTAATAGTTTTATCGTTAACAATTTCAATTTTTGCATTACAGAAATTACTTACTATACCATGTAATAGATTAAAATTATCAATATTTTCTACTGCTATAGGTGGAGATGTAAGAATTTTTTTAGTACTAGCTACACCGGATGCACCCTGTTGTTTTTGTGATGGTGGAGTTAAAGAAGTATTCATTTTCCTTTTCTTTCTGCCTTTTTCGCGAATCCACTCTGTTTCACGTGCTAACTCATCCTCGTCCGTATGATATCCAATTGCCTCTTTTTCATTATTATTAGACAATTTTTGTTCCAGATTTTTATATTTTAGAAGCAATTCCTCGTACATTGTTTGTATTTTATTTAATTGAAATTCCAATTGGTCTGCCTTAGCCTTGACACTGACCTTTTCCGTCTTCGATAACTTCTAGCTGTTAAACAATAGCGGTTCGTTTTGCGAACGTTGAAAATTCTCTTGAAAGAGCGCACTATTTTGCTGCATTAATATCGCTTCATTTTGCGATTGCGGACCCGCTTGAGGAAACATTTTTAAGATTTAAATTTAAATTTAGATTTAAACTTAAATGTAAATGACGCGATAACTTTACTACCTTACCTCGGCCGCCAGATACCACTCGCGCACAGTAGCATCCGTTTATCACTTATTTCACGACGAGAGACTCCCAATACGTATTTATCATTCAAAAGTCAAACGAATACTTAATAGATTCTTTGATTATAATTTCTTTTTGAAAATGTTTATTAGTTTTATTTTGGGAACGGATTTTGAAATGTACGTATATAAGATTTAGGTTGTAAATATAATAAACTCGTCTCGTCGCTGGCACTAAATTGTGGCAAAGGGGAGGTGGATGGTTACCAAAATAACTGTTTTGGGGATTCTCAGAATTATTAAAGTGTGTTTGTCGGGGTTTTAAACTATGTATTTTAGATGAGACCCGAAGATCGGAGTAATGAATATACAACAAGCATTCAAGAATATAAAAATTTTTGTGAATTGGTTTGGGCAAAAAGGCTATATCGACATACTACAAATGTGCTGAGTATTATGCTGGGGACGCATAGTAAAACATGCTTAGAATACAACTTGTTTTATTATTACTTAGCTTTTTTCTTATAATACCTTTGTGGAAGAACATTTTATAAATATATAATAATATAAATGATCAAATTCTTTCGATTCCTGGCGTGAATCATATAGTAAAAATTGGAGGCGATTAAATTAACCAAAAAACTTTGAGAAAAATTAATGAGCTGACTAAACTAAAAGTGAAAATTAGAAAGGCTTTGAATAGCTGTTAAACTTTGAAATCGTACATTCATGGTTCATCTACGTAGAATAAATATTAAAGGCATTTATATTGTAACAGAAATAGCATATCACAAATAACTTTCCAGAATGATCAATCACCGTTCGTGCCATTTCTAGTGGCGCCCTTGGGTTTAAATTTCAGAACCTTTTGATTCGTTTTAGAACTGTGCGTTTGAATGTAAGGCGGAGCAGATGGGCATTGCGGCAGTCGAATAGAAGAAACTGGTCCAAATAAATTAGTGTTGTTATATTAATCAATGACCGTTGGGTTCACAAACAGCATTATAATTCATAATTTTTGTAAGCAGTTTTTTAAAATCTTTTGAATAAAGTTTAGTTTTGAATTAAATCGTCGATCAATTTACATTTCATTTATTATAAAGGCAATGAATGGCAATAATAGTCTAGATTTGTCAAAAACAAGTGGAGCAGAATTTAAAAAACGTCTTAAACGGCAGGATGCGATTAAGAAAATTAAAAAAATAGACATTTTCTTCTCACTCGGTAATCACAACCGTGGCCTTCGATTTCAGTGACTGAAAACCCAAATTCTAATGCATTAAGAGTGGAACTGCAACTCTTAACGAGATAGAGTAAATTACATCACTAGATGATGCAACGTTGTGGGGCGTAAATGATTAACTTCGTAAGTTGTTGGTCTACAATGACATTTAATAAAAATGATAAGGCCGACTTTAAAAGAAACTGAAAGTCAGTATGTCAGTCAAAAAAGATTTTACACTAATTAGTTGTTTTATAAAAAGTGAATGGAGGATTATGCGAAATTGGTTGTTTTATTCTAAATCAACCAGATGAGTATTTTGTAAGCCATGTAAAATCTATGGAGGGAAATGTTTCTAGCGACTAAGGAGTTTAATGATTATAAAAATAACCATATAACAAACAATAATGACAACTTTGAACACAGAGTGTGCATTTCAAAATTTATTAGTAAAAGTCGAGTTTTACAAAGAATGAATTATAAAATAGCAGAATAGTATAAGGCGAAATGTTTTTTACGAGTTGTTCAAGTCGTGAAATTATTAGTTTCGCGTGGACTGCTGATTCATGGCGATAATAAAATTTGTAGGCTCTGTAAGAAGTAGTAAATTTATTAGCTATTTAGAACTGATTTTAGAAATTCACATTTTTATGGCCGAACATGTAGCAAAATTTGAAAATAAAAAAGAGGTGTTCCTTATATTTGTCAAGTACAACTGTCAATAAATTTAACATACAATTAGTAGACCAAGTTAAAGCAGAAAATGTTTAGAATATTGTAAATGCCAAGTAATCTAACTTTTTAGTTCTTCAACCAACATATAGAATATCTTAGTTTCATCGAAAAATACTTATTTTTAAAACATTTTCAACAATCCGATTTACACCAGATTTATGCCCATGCTGATGCAAGTCAAGCATTATACAAATTGTACCAGAAAGTTCTTGGTAATCTGACACACGTTACCTATAATAGTGATCAGATTTAGAACACTCATTAATATTTGAAAAATACAAGAGAAAGTTTAGACACAATAAAGATCATTACTCTACACAGTACTTCTGCAAGTACTTTTCGAAATAAGGATAAACCTTTAAGGCTAAAAAACGAAGCAATATTGATGGGTAAAACAAACGTCTCCAAAACAAACATTATAACAAAGAAAGAGTCAAAAGTTTCTTTCAGTGAAAATAAAGAACGAACGAGGAGATTTTTTGTAAGATAGTCTTTCGTAATAGAAACTCAACTTCGCACGGAAAATAATTGTACAGAAATACAAGGATTTCGGATTTCTATGGAAAATCCTCGAGTAGAAAATGACAGAATACGCAAAGGGAAAATTAACTAATGGAAAATAATGCTTGTGATTTAAATAAAATTTTTTGCAAGGAATGCGGTTTAACAGCACTTTTAACAATTAATAAAGGTATTGACAAAAAACGTAGGAATACTAAATGGAAAACACAATTAGTAGCACGAAAACTCCTGAAGTCATGGGACGTACCTTTCTCAATTCTTCTATAGTTCTAAGAATTTTCCAAGTACACGACTAACTGCACCGAAAAACGATAATTTTCATCTGTTACAAAAGTGAAAAACTTTTTGAGATCAACATTAAAAAAAAATATGAGGGGCCTTGCATTTTTATTTGTTAAGAGTGATTTTCTGCCGCCTTTCTTTTGATGATATAGTCCACACATTTGTTAATTCTAGATCCAGAAAAAGAAATGTTTTTTATGTAAAGATTTTTAGATAAAACATTTATTTTTATTTGTCCTTATTGATATGTGAATGTATGTGAACATTGTATTAAACTGTATGTATGTAATGAAAACTGAAAAAATCAAATAGATATTTTTTCTAAACTGTCAACTTCTCTGCAATTTTCTGACAACGTCACAAACATATAAAAATTGTCAGCATAGGGCTCCGTAAACCTTAAATAGGTTTAAAAAATAATCTCGAAGGGCTAATTTAGTTAACCATCAAACAGAAACCAAACGGAAAGTTTTATTAAGTAACCTTCAGAACAAGTATTAATGGGCAACAGATCAAGGAATGAATAAATTTCCTTAAAGTTTATTAGCTTTTCTAGCGATGTTTGTTTTAGCAAATTTGTATCAACTTACTTACGTTTAGTTAATAAAATTGCTGAAAGATTCTTACCTTCAAAAGAAATTATTGACAACTTAAGTTTAAATATAAATATAATTAAATAACGCTTAAGGTTTCAAATAAACTATTTGTCTTATTTATCTTAACAACGTAATTATTTTGAAATACAACTTTAAAAACCGCATAAAACACTTAAAAATGTGTTATAAAAAAGCTATCACCTAGAACTAAAATTGTAAAACTGGGGCTTGTAAAATAATAGATAAAAGAAAATGTAAAAAAGCATAGGAACATAAAAAGAGCCCGAAGGAACAGAGTCAGAACATAATAATACCATTATATTAAAAAGTAAGGATCAGTAAATGTTTAAAATTAAAAGTATACACGGAAATTATAGAAAGATATAAAGATTAGATGATGATTTTAAACGTACAGCTGGACTAAATTGGATCCAAATCGCACAAAATCGTGATAGGTGGAAGGAGTTAGGGAAGGCCTACATCCAAAAATGGATTTAATTAATTACATAATTAATTGGGCTTAGGAGAAGAGAAGAATAAAGATTAGAAGTCGAAAGAATATTAAAAGAAGGAAAAGCAGCTTTCAGACCTGGAAGATGGACACTATAAAAGAGCAGATAGTATTAAAAGTATATATAAATAAAAGTAATGCGATGAAGCACTAAGACAACGCAAATGGAAGAAAAATATAATAAACAATAAAAAAATAGATAAGAAAATATAAAACAGAGTAGGCTAAGCAAACCAGGTGTATTACATGGTAAAAAACTTCTAATTGGGAAAAGGAAATTTAAGTAATGCTACAAAATAGAGAAAATCTAAAAGCTATCAACTAAACTAAATTTAAAAAAGTGTGGCTTGCTCTAGAGTATTCTATATATTTCCACTTAAATAATGGTAGCACTTTTTTAAACTAGTAAACTGGGGTTTTAGTTTTGGAATAAATGTGGTATGCTAATATATAGATGACATTATTGTATTGAAAACTGGTGTCGGTTATAGAAATACATACCGCTGATAAACTTTATTAAGAGTTCACATTTATTAGGTTTTTGTTTTGGCAAGGAAATTTTTTTTTAAAGAAAGCTTGATGTTTGATCATTTCTAAATATCCACAAGAAGTTGACATTCACGCTTCAAATATTTGTTTCTTTAATAGTGACATACCACATAAAAATTGTAATCTACTTTAATAAATTTAGGCAAGAACTGAAAACTCTAGTGATCAGTGAGGTCTCTTGATCATAATCAGGATGTTAAAATACTTTCGCAAATATTTTTATGTAATTTTCTAATAAATAGTTAATAAAATGCAAAAACTGTAATGGCACCAGATAAAGGAAAATTATAAAAAAGTCATTTCTAGATGAATTATTGTACAACTCACAATTGATCTGCAAATTTAGTTAAAAGGAAAATAAGCAAATTTCAGATAAGAGATATTTTACGAGAGATTATTAAAATGGACTGACTGGTGGGTCTTACTTATCATAAAAAATTAAGTTTTGCAAAGGGTAAAAAATCTGGATGTAAAATTTATGTATGATTACAAATACCGCTATCACGTTCACATATCCCGATAAAGGACAAAATGTTGTAAGTACACGGAATGTAATCCAAAACGAGTTCAACATAAAGTGTAAAGTAGTTTTCACTTTAATATACAAAGAGAAAGCAAAACACGTCTTAACAGTGGGAGACTGGAATGTAGAAATGGGAAAAATAACAAAGGACAATATGGTTTGATAGAAGATATGGAGAAAAAAACTATAGGCAATAAAGGAGGAAAAATGATACGTTTTTTTTACGGAAAAGAGGTGTTGATAGGAAATTCGATATTGGCACACAAAAAGATAAAAAAATATATATACATTGGGGTGGGAAATATTAAAAGCATAACCTTTAGCTTGAAAATAAGACTGCAGTTAAAACGACATAAAAGCATATAGAGTAGGAGAATTAAAATTAAATAGGAAAATTTATCTTTAGAAAACCTATACAAGAAGTAATAAAAATTATCAAAGGAAAAATTTGAATAAAGTAGAAAATTAGAAAAGGTGTAAAGAAGTAATAATGGAGAAACTGAAACAGGAGGGAAGATGCAGATATAAAGTACGAAAGGTTGAAAAGAACGATATTGAAAACTACAATATAAATAAGTGGAATAAGAAAAATAGATGCAAGTTTTAGAAGAACAAAATAGTAGAAAGAAACGGAAAAGTAAATAGTAAGAGAAATAAAATAAAATAAAATATAAGCATAAAAATATATAAATAAAAGAAATCAAATTAGAGACACTCTAAAATGTGCTAAAAGATTAGCATATGAAGATTTTGAATAGAAATAAAACAAAACTATAAATAAAACCGTAAAATAATTTAAAACAATAGTGAAAAAACTCAAAAATTAGAGAATACCGTAAATAAAAATAAGAAAATAATAACGAGAAAGCAAGAAATGTTCAAGTATGGGGTAATAGGATAAAATTTTGGGATAATAGACTGCCAAGAAAAATATATCAGAAAAAGAAAAAGTACACGAGAGGGCTAGCAAAAAAATATAGAAGTAGACATCAAATATGGCAACAACATAAAAAAGTAAAAACATTTATTGATCGCTTACAAAATAAAAAGACCGCTAGAAGAGATCAAATAATTCAGAATTAATAAATTTAAGTGTAGCGAACAAATAAGACAATTGATAAAAGAAATGTAACAAAGTATAGAAACATAAAAAGGTTTCGGAGAAATGGGAACAAAATATAATACCACTATACAAAAAAGAAAGCTCCAGTGAATGTCAAAATTACAAAGTCTTATGTTTAGCTGTACTAAAAGAAATTATATTATAGAAAAGAAATTAAGATCAGATATAAAAGAAAGAACAAGTAGCTTTTTGACCAGGAGAACCGATATAAGATGGCATATAGATGTACTATAAGAATGATAATTTAAAAGAACATAGGAAAAGAGAAACAGCTCTTTTTAACATTTATAAATATAGTAGCTGCATTTGAGAAAATATCAAGAAAACGCTTAGGGGAAACATTAGAAAAATATAGAATAAACACCTTTGCTAAGAAATCAGTAGCATAGAAAAATGTAGAGGGCTTATAAATAAATAGAAAAGTGTTAAAAACCTTCATACAATTATTGATATACGAAACAGAGTGGGGAAGCAAAATAGGTATCTTCTTCTTAAAGTTCCGATCCGTTTCGGATGTTGAAACCATGATGGCAATACGGACTTTATCAACAGCGGCACGAAACAGTCCAGTTGTTGTATTGAACCATACTCGCAGGTTTTTCAGCCACGATATGCGTCTTCTGCCGATGCTTCTTTTTCCTTCGATCTTACCCTGGAGGACCAATTGTAGGAGCCCATATCTCTGATTGTTGCGCATGATGTGCCCTAGATACTCCAGCTTACGAACTTTTATTGTTGTGAGGAGTTCTGTTTCTTGTTTCCCCATTTTCCTCAGCACGGTGTGGTTGGTTACATGCTCTGTCCAAGATATACGGAGGATTCTGCGGTACAACCACATCTCGAAGGCCTCTATTTTTCGTCTTGATGCCTCTGTCAGTGTCCACGTCTCTGCTCCATACAGCAATACGCTGAAGACATAACATCTCAGTAGTCTTAATTTAATGGGTAAAGATAATTCATGGCACTTGAATAGTTTGGCCATTTTACGAACGCTGTCTCGCCTTTTCAATTCTACACTTTATTTCCAGTGAGTGGTCCCAGTTTTCATCGATTGTTGTCCCAAGGTAAGTATATTTTCGCACACGTTCGATCCTGTTGTTGTCAATCGTTAATCCGGTGTCAACAATGTGATTTTTGTAATTATCATATATTTGGTCTTTTTAGTATTTAGGGTCAGTCCGAACCGCTTGCTAACTTCTGTAATTCTGTTCATAATTCGTTGGAGACTGGTGATGTCGTTTGTAAACACTATCGTGTCATCCGCATATCTAAAATTATTTAATATTTCTCCGTTGACTCTGATTCCATCATCTATGCTGCCCAGAGCTTGCTGAAAGATGTGTTCCGAATACACGTTGAACAGAAGAGGAGAAAGTACGCATCCTTGCCTGAGACCGCGTTTTATCTTGATGTTTTCTGATATCATGTTGCCAGTTTGCACTGCTGCTTTTTGATTCCAATAAAGGTTGCTTATTATTCTTATGTCTCGATTATCGAGACCTATTTCTTGAATTATGTCTATTAGTTTATTATGTTGGACTTTATCGAAGGATTGTTGATAATCGATGAAGCAAGCATATATGTCATGATTTACATCTCTGGCTCTTTGAAATAGAACTTGTAGGCTAAAAATAGCTTCGCGAGTTCCCAAGGCATTGCAGAATCCGAACTGTTCTCTACTTATTTGTACTTCACACGTTGTAAAAACTTCTGCGGTGTATAATTTTTAGAAATAATTTTAAGAGGTGATTCATAAGGCTGATGGTGCGGTAATCTTCGCAATATTTAGCATTTGGTTTTTTGGGGATTGTCACAAATGTTGATCTTAACCACGGTTCAGGGATTTTTCCGGTGGTATAGATAATGTTAAAAATTTTTGCTAGCCATTCTACACTCGCTTCGTCCATCATTTTTAAAAATTCGGTATGTATATGATCAGGACCTGGAGCCTTTCCGATTTTTAACTGTTTTATGCATTTTTCCACTTCGTCGGTGATGATGGGTAAGGGCTGTACTTCTGGATATTCTTGAGGTTCATCTGATCTATCAACGTCTTCGAAAAGGTCTTCAACATATTTCTGCCAGGCAGAAATTTTTGCGTCTGGTTCTATAATTATTTTTTCGTCCTTGTTGAGTAGCCTTGTTGTATTGTTTACTTTGTAGATTCCTGCAGCTTCTTTTACTTTTTTATACATGTTAAATGCATCCTGTTTTTGTTCTAATTGTTCAATTTCTTTGCATTGTGTTGTTAGCCATGTTTATTTAGCCATCCTTATTTTGTATTTTATTAATTTCTGGATTTCTTTGTATCTGGTGTCGTTATTTTTTGCTTTTCTTCTTTCATCCATTAATTGTAGGATTTCGTCAGTCATCCACTTTTTTTCTTTCGGTTTTGTACTGTCAGATACTTATCTCCGATTTTGTCAAAGGATGTTGTCATGTCTCGAAGTGCTTCTTCTACCGTTTGGTTTTTGTTTATACTCTGTTCACATGCTACACCTAGTTCTTGTGTCATATTCCCACGCGTTTGCGGGCTATCACTTATTTTCCTAAGGTCCCATTTCTTTTTTACAATTTTTCTCAAGCATTTCTTTAGTTTTAATCTGAATTTTCCTACTAATAAGCAATGGTCTGATGCAATGTCCGCTCCAGGGTATGTTTTGGCGGCTAAACAGCTATTGCGATAACGATTGTTTATTGGAAGATAGTCGATTTGGTTTTGTACTCTCTTCTCTTTGGGTTCGTCGGGGTTGGTGGGGGCGGTCCATGTGTAGAGTCTTCTTGGTGGTAGCTTATATAATGTATTAAGGATAACAAAGTCTTCTTCTTCTACGAACATTTTAAGTCGCTCTCCCCGCTCATTTCGTACTCCCAGTCCGTATTCACCGATATGCTCTCCGCTTCTACCTTGGCCTATTTTAGCGTTTAAATCTCCCATAATAAGAGTTAGTTCTTGCTTTTTTAGTTGGTTCAATGTATTTTTAAGAGATTCGTAGAACTCTTCTATTTTGTCTTCCTCCGCTTCGGCTGTTGGGGCATAGACCTGTATTATGTTTATGTTTATGGGATTTCCACTTAGTTGGATAAGTATTAGTCTCTCTGATACAGGTATGAAGTTAGTAACATATTTTTGAAGTTTGCTTGATAGTATCAATCCGACACCATTTATAAATTGACCTTTTTCGTTTCCTGAATAGTATACTTGGTGTTCGTCTATTAAGTATTGGCCATTGCTTGGCCATCTCATCTCGCTTACCCCCATTATGTCCAGTTGAAGTCTTTTGATTTCAGCTACTGCGTTATTAATTTTTCCTTGTTGGGCCATCGTATGGACATTCCAAGTTCCAATTTTGATTGGACTCTTTGACAATTTTAGCCTTTGTTGGTCTTGTGATTTGCAAGTGTTTCGCTGGATGACGACCTGAGAAGCCTTGCTGGTGTTTCTTCTCCTGCCGAATCTTGGGTTCCGATTACCATGATTAGTATTCATTGTATTATTGCAACTGTTTGCCATCTTGATTTTTTCTTGGAAATGCACTTTGTGCCTCTAATCAGGTGGTTTTCCGTTGCCTTCCTGATTCCAATGCCGTTGATCTTCTTATCGATTCCTCCGTCTTCGAGGGCGATTTCTCACCCTCAGGACAATAGGGTGCCCATCCTGACCCGGGAGTCAGGTTTGTTTGCTTATACCGGCGCACATTCGGTCTCCAGAGCTACGTTTGCCACCAATCCTTAGGTGTTCCCATCCTTTACCACGGGGAGGTGTAGTTGAAGTTTCTCTATCATCGAGCTTAAAACCTTACGGCATTTCTTAAACTCTCCAGATCTTATAAAGGTATATTATATGACAAATACCATATTACAATTAGGCGGAAAGAGAGATGTAAGTAATGCTACAAAATTTAGAATCTACAAAACGATGTACCGCTCTACACTAATGTACGTTGCAAAGAAATGGATAATGATGGACAAGCACAAGTAGACAATAACAGCAACAGAAATAAAATATTTGAAAAGAGCAATTAGTAAGAAACAAAGGAATCGAGACCAAAATAGTGTTTTAATGGAGAGGCTAAAATGGTAACTAGTAGTAACCAACGTATTAGAAATTGAGGATAGAAGATACATTTTTCACGATAGTAACAGAAATGAAAGTCGAGGGACGGAAACCAAAAAAAAAAGACCAAGAAGAAAGCGAGAAGAAATATAAAAAAAATGTATAGAACTAGGGTATGAAAAAATGAAGTAAGGTAAAGTAAAATTGTATTTAGGATGGGTTTATAAGAATATGAAAAACCTAATGCTACAATATGTTTCAATATTATACTTGAAACCAGCAAATTCTGCTGCTTTTCCTGCTTTAGTTTAGTATAGACCCTATACATACTAATACAACTGATTAAAAGAATAAGCTACTGTACAAAGATTGAGAAACTTTAAAGTTATTATAAAAATTACAATTGTTCTATAAAAACTTGTGTTATAGTTATTATTCTGTTTGTAACAGCAAAATACTTAATACATAATTAATCACTTTACCTGAGTGAATTTTCCTCTGTTTGCAGGCCACTTCCACAATGTGTGGGGATGGTCATCGTCGGGGATAGAAGCATTGTGGGATTCGTCCACGTCGAGGATCTCCACTGGAGGAGATTTGATAGAGCCGTTCAGCTGCGTTATAGTGCACGGCGTCGTCTCTGAAGGCGGGTGGCCGTCGGTCTCCTTTTTGTTCTCTGTGGGGATGTGGTCGTTGGGCGACGAATTCTGCTTTTCCTTCTCGGGCTTCAGGGGTAACTGCGCCTCAGCCGCCTCTGGTGGTAAAAGTGAGTCACACCACAACATTGGTATTGAGGGCGGTATTTTAAAAATACAATACAGAAAATGAGAAAACCGTAGCAAAAATAATGCAATACAGTGAGCTGCTAGGCCAAAGAAATAACAGGAACAAATTATCATCATACTTTCTACCTCTCTATCGAAGAAGGTTAGAAATTGGAATTAATTTAGCTTAGAGCCGTTTAATAAGTTTTTACATTTCAAAACTGTTTATGTTGATTGGATGGAGATGTAAAAATTGATTATAATTAATAGCGTGTTTGTTTATCCCGTTATATCTTTGATTAACAACGCACCTAAAATTAAAATTAAAAATATTTTTTGGTTACGAAGAAATCAATATCAAATTACTTAAGTGGGATATTAACCTACCTTCTCAAATCTTCTGATTGTTTGAGGAACAAAATGTAATGTTAAAGTTTTACTGGTTTTGCTTATACAACTGAATTAAAAAGTTAATTATTAAGAAACATTAGTAAAATGATTAGTGAAACGTTAACAAAATAATTATTTAAGTATAATATTTTTTTAATTATTTATATTTACTGTAGTTGCAAATAATATTTTTTCATTGCATTTGTATTGTGATACTTATAGTTTATTACTTTGAGCCATATACTATATAGGTGATTCAGAAAATAAAGGAAATTTTGAAATTGCGTGGTAAAAACAAGAGAGTGGTACTGACGCCTGACACCATATATACGCAAGGGATGACAGGTGACCTCATGCACCATTTTACCGTTCAGTCGTACGTCAGAGAATAACGAGGGTAGAAGTATGGCTACCGTACTCAGTGATTTCACTATCGAGTAAAATGTGCCGACATACGTTTTATGTGGATAGAAGGATTTAAATCGGCGGAAATTCAACACCCAATGTTGGCACAGTATAGAACACGTATCATGTAGCAGCGAAAGATCTACAAGTGGACAGAACGTTTTAAGGCGAGAAGAACATGTGTTATGGATAAAAGTTGAGCTGGTGGCCCATCAACATTACACATCCAGGAGATGAATGCCTTGATCAGAGAAAACGGATGACTCACGTTAACACGTGTAGTGGACGTCGTGGTTATTAGATATAGATCTGAACGAGCCGTAGTGTATGATAACTTGGGGTTTCATAAAGTTTGTGGGTAGTGTATACTCAAATAGCTATAGCTTAGCAAAATCACGTAAATGTTGCAATCTTACAGTTCCGATCTAAGAACTCTTTTAAAGAAGATGGTGAGGTTCAGTAGAATGGTTTCGTAAACAATCGAAAAGCTTCTTTTTCTAGGAGATGAAGAAATTCGTCAAATGATACCAAAAGTGCATCATTGTGCAGAGGGACTATGTCAAAAATCTCTCCATCAATGGAAATAATGTTAAAAGGAAATTGCTTTATTTTCTGATTTACCTTTGTAGTTTATTAAGAAGAGTATTCTAAAATTGTTATAAAAGCAGCTCTAACAAAATAACGACAAAATTATATAACAGATAAAAAAGTTTGGAATTAGAAATTACAATTGGAATAAAGCAAAAAATGCTTTGATTTAAGTTTACCAATGCACTTATGCAGAGAGACCATAAAAGACCTTAAAAACAATATTTGTGTAAACGTTTCCTTTGTTTTATTTTAAATATAGTTTTGGGCTTTAAAAGCGAATAGTGCCAGAAATTTTGAATAGATGCCGCTAATTAGTAGTACGATATACGTGACATTTTCCTAGCTATCAATCGTCTAAATGTTGACTGCGTTTAAAAAATTAGGTCATTGTCTGCCCTGGGAGGCATGAGAGGTAGGTTCCAAAGTAGCTTTCTGTTACTCCTTATGATATCGAAATTGGAAGTCGTCGAAAGCATTTATGTTGACAAATAAATCATTTAGAGCTATTTAGGACAGTAATCTAACATCGTGTGGTTGGTTCTCGGGTTGTTAGGCTGTAGTCGGAGTTTGACTCTACACGTTTCGTCCACAACTGCAGCGACATCTTCAGAAGAAAATTTAAAAAATTAAGTTACTGTCCCGTGCGTTTTCGATTTCATACTCCTGCAAGTGAAAATGTTCGGCGCAGTTGTGGACGAAATGTCAAGAGTTTCCAAACTCCGACCACCAACAACCAGAGAACCAATTACACGATGCACCAAAGTATAAACCGTAAAAGCCTTTGCATTTATTTTGTAATTTAACATATTAGCAAAGTATATCATACATTACTTAAAAAACAAATAATATCTCATACAGTTCTAGCAGAAAATATTATGGATTCAGATCAAAAATACTATATAAAGAAGGACGATAGCTATCTCCCACAGAAAATTTCCTCCGAAGCTAACTTCTAATATTTATTACAAATATGGCAAAAATATTTTTGCGCGATGCCAGAAAGCAGTGTTTAGAGATATAATTGATGGATGTCTATAGAAAATAGAAGTTTTTCGCTGTTCACGGCTGAACGAGGGCGAACTGTACTACGAAAGTAATGACACTATAAAAGCTTATATGGAAACATTGTCAAGATTTGATCAGAAAAATTGATATTTTTGGAATCGCTTTTTTTGATAATTTTTAGCATCTTGAAATCTATATATGGTTTTAGCGAAGGAAGGACGCAGATAATTTGGTTTCTCCTGTATAAGATAAAGAAGTAATTAGGAAAAAATATAAAAAGCTTACTCGCTGATGTTACTATATAAAAGTCAAAATATAAAATGAGTTTTTTTATGTTTAGTACATAAATTTAAAAATCTAACGGAACTAGAGAGATGCTTTAATAAGGAAATATTTTTCGTTTTTCTAGACAAATTGATTACAGCTTTTTTTTAATTTAGATTAACTAGATATTTTTAATATATATACAAGTATATATATTTTTACCGTCAAACTAATGGTGCTCCCATGGGTTCCTCACTTTCACCTGTCATTGCTAACCTTTTTATGACCGATTTTGAAAGTCCTCGCCTCATTTCACCTTAAATCTATCTACTAGATACGATATGTCGATGACACTTTTGTTATCTGGCCTTATGAATATGATACCCTTCCAGAATTCCTTTCCCACCTCAACCATTTTTTCGTTTTAACTGTTATAATTTAGATTTTGAATATACTTGCTAGAAATGGGGAAAAACAAAGCAAATTCGCAAAATATGATGAAACTTCTACAGGATATAAACAGTAAATTAGATATAATAGAAGGCGGAAATCGTTGAGTGGAAAAGGAAATAGATAAATTTCAGGAAAAGATAAATGAACTAAAAACGGACAATTACTACATAATGAGAATAAATTACTGTAACAAGAATTTTTATTGCAAAAAATAGAGAAATTAGAGAAAAAATTAAAAAGAAAAAAAAATTATAAATGGAGTGAAGAAACAAAATGAAGAGAAAGACATTTAAATAAAGAAAAGTGTTAGAACAATTAGAACAAAAGTTAAAAACGGTGAAATAAGATGGTGTTAAATACATGAAAACGAGGAGGAAGGAGAACATAACATATTCCATGCTGAAAGACGCTGTAGCAAATTTAAAGCAGGCGGTTTTGATGGGATAGACCCAGAACTAATAAAATGGCTGGAAAATAATGGAAAGGAATGGTTACTGGAAATTTTAAGAATTGCATAAAAAATGGAGAGAATACCAAAAGACTGGAAAAGGAATATTATCCTACCTATTCATAAAAAAGGGGATGATACGATATAAGATAATTATAGAGCAATATGTCTCGCAACAACAACATATACAATTTAGACAAGAATGTTAGAAACAAAACTAAGAGCACTGATAGAACCAAAATTAGAAGAAGAACAGGCTGTTCGCGCTAATCTCCAATTACTTTTATTTGGATTTTAAATTAGGGTCGACCGTCTTTTGACTCCCTTCGTATACGCGCTTTAGTTTTGATTTGAGATAGCGGCGGCGAATTTGCCCGACCACGCAGGGCGCTGATATATAAAGCAGCGGCCTTGCTGACTTTTCCCTCTTTCGCTCGCTTCGTTTTGAATTTTGAGTTGCGATGGTTTAGAAAGCGGGTGACCGGTGGCCAAGAGAGTTTTGACCGAGAGTTCACCGGTGTGTTTTGTTTGGTGCCAAGAGTTTCAAAATCACGGTAGCCGTTTTGTTGAAGGCTATTTTATTGTAAAATTGGATATTTTGCCGATAAGATTAACCTCTTCCGGAGGTCATTTTGTTGTCCGATTGCATTTCGTGAATTGAAATTTTGCCGGTGAGAAAACTGGTCCGATTTGCTTTGTATCTGACCCGGCAAGGAATTAAGAAAAAGCCTTTGTACCAGGAAAGACGGTTTCGATCGGCTCCGCTGTGAAAATTGGGGTAACTTGTCCTTTCTTTTCACCCACACTTTTATTTCCTCTTCCTAGATCCCCCAAGATTACAGCACAGGGAACCGATTTTTGTAGAAAAGCGCCGTTTCTAAAGGTTAGTGTTTTAGCTTTGGGTTTTGTTTGAAGTTTTTTTGTTCAAAATTTAAAATTACGATACAGTTCACTTTTGGCCGTAACACAGGCTGTATATATAAAAGAAAGGCAAACAAGGGGCAACATTTTTTTTCTGAAAAAGGTTATCGAGGAAATGATTGAATCAAACAGAGAACTTTTGTTATGCTTTATAAATATAAAAGTAGCCTTTGATTCTATAGATAGGAACATAATATGGGAAAGTCTAAGAAAACTACAGATATCAGAAATTTTAATAAGAAAAGTTGAGAGTGTATACAAGAACTTTACCGCAAAAAAATTCGAACTCCAAAGGAGAATAAAACAGAGTGATAGCCTCAGCCCATTGCGTTTCAACGTAATAATGGACAGAATAATTAAAAACACGAATAAAGAAACAGAACGAGAAGACATTGCCAGGATATAAAAACTTACGACTGATACACATAGATAATCTTGTATAAGCTGATGACATAATTTTAATGGCAGAAACACCGATTAAACTTAAAACAAAAACAAAAATATGAAATAAAGAGATAGAAGAGAACGGTATGAGGGTGAAGCTTGAGAAAACAAAAATTTTGGTCATGAATAACAAATAAAGGGAAGAAGAAGAAAATATGTTTGTATGTAAAGGAATACATCTGGAAGAGGTAACGACTTTCGACTATTTGGGCACTGAAATTGCAAATGATAGAAAAATAGAAGAGGAAATTGACAATAGAACAAAAAAAGGAAATAAGTTATACTATGCGCTGATGAAAACAATATTTGAAAAGAAAAAATCAGTACGAAAACAAAAATACACGTCTATAAAGGAATTGTAATTTTGACCTTAACATATTCTAGCAAAGCATGAACGAGAATCCAAAAGCATAATAGTACTTTCACAGCAATGGAAATGAAAATCGTGGGAGAAAAGAAGTAAGAGGACTGCATTAGTTATAAGCCGTACAAGGCATATAACGCCAACTATGGCTGTTATAGAATAGAGAGCTACCCATTTATTATAGCAAGAAATCTCTAGCCAGAGTCTGTGGTACTCCTTTTCCTCAAAGGCTGTTCATATATGGCACGTAACGCACTAAAAACGGTATGATCACCTGACCATTCACCGATTGAAAATATCTGAAATATCATTACGCAAGGGGTACAGCGATAGCCACGGCATACAAGGAATCCGGCTGAATTACAAGAGCATGCTAATAACGAATGGATTGAAATTTTTTGATGAAGAATTACTGTCTGTACAAATAAAATAGCCATAAATAGATGAAATATACTATATCTCACAAATTTGTAAAGAAAACTGCCGAACGGCATCGAAATTAACAATTAACGATGAAAGAAAGTATTAAAGTTAAAATATATTAGTATGACAAACTTTGTGAACTGAAATGAAAGTTTTCTCGTTACTAAGAAACTTTTTTTACTTTTTATAATACTTTTTATGTGCTTTGTCTTTTTGAAAATCATAAAAACACCTATAAAATTGAATTGCTACTGAATTAGATAATCAAATATTTTTTTTTTTTTTTTTTAAAAACACCCATTGAGTGAATTTATTATATAGCAATCTAGTAGATACATACTAATGAGCTATTTGTTTTTAACTTAATTTACTACTGTTTAAAATTGCAAAGTACTTATCCTACGACAATCACTTTGGTTTTGACATTTATTGGGCACTATTTTTTATTGCGCACTGGATTATAATTATTGGCTCACTGCACTAAGTCAAGTGGTTTCACTCTTTTTAATCTTCTAGTTAAGTCAACATTATTATCAAGGAGCTGGAGAACCTCAATATTGATGTGCTGATGTAGACGTTGTTCATGTCTTTCGGCATACCTTCTGATAGCGTTGTCAACGGTTTCCACATCCAGGTCCTTATGGAGATTGTCATTGCGAATGTACCAGGGGCATTAACGATACCCGCAGCACCTTATTTTGGAACCTCTGTATGATATTTCGATTACTTTGACTGGTACAACCCCATAGCTGAATACCATAAGTCCACACTGGTTTCAGGACTTGTTGATAAAGCAAAAGCTTATTATATACTGTCAGGGCTGAATGTTCACCCAATAACCAGTACAGTTTTCTGTACTTCAGCTTGAGTTCTTCACATTTTTCTTAACATGTGGTTTCCATCTAAGTTTTGCGTCAAGGGTCATGCCCAGATATTTAGCTGTATTCTCATACGGTACTACTTGCTGGTTGATATATATTGGATTGTGCTCGATTCTTTTATTAGTGAAATCAATATGCACCGATTTGCTTTCATTTAATTTAATTCGCCATTTTGCTGTCCAGCTTTGTATTTCGGCAATAGCTGTTTGTAATTTTTCAGTTGATTCTATATTGTTGTCCCCAGTAGCTAGAATTGCAGTATCATCTGCGAATGTGGCAACAACATTTTCATTGAATGTAGGCAAATCCCAAGTGTATAGAAGATAGAGGAGTGCCCCAGTACACTTCCTGCGGCACACCTGCTTGGATTTTCCTCAACTCTGAATAAGTATCTTCTTGTTTGACTCTGAAATAACGTTCAGATATGTAGGATTCTAAAATTTTTGAATATTGCACAGGAGAAGCATTTTGAGCTTATGAATTAGGCCCTCGTGCCAAACCTTATCGAATGCCTGTGCAACATCCAAAAATATCGCCGAGCATACTTTCTTTTCTTCTAATGCTTTTTCAATCACATCTGTGATTCTGTGCACCTGATCAATCGTGCAGTGCTGGTTCCGGAAGCCAAATTGATGATCCGGGATAAGATGTTTTTCTTCGATGATTGGTTTTAGTCTCTTCAGTAGAAGTTTTTCAAACAATTTAGACATAATTGGTAAAAGCGATATTGGCCTGTATGATGCTGCTTCATGAGGTGGCTTTCCTGGTTTAGCAATCATGATTACTTCGGCTACTTTCCACAGCTGTGGTACATACTGTAGTCGGAATGAAGCATTGATCAAGTTGGTGATTTTAGTTAATGCCTTTTCGGAAGTTCTTTTAAAATTTGACCAGTAATTAGATCGAAGCCAGGGCTTTTTCTGATTGATATTAGTTTTTATTTCTTGTTTAATTTCAATTACAGTGACAGGTGGAATTTTATTTTTCTTTCTTGCTTGATGTCATAGGGCGGTGGTGTTTTGTCATCGTCAGTTAAATTGGGTTGAAATATCTTTTCGAGATTGTCGGCAAATCTTGCAGCTTTTTGTTCATTACTTCTGGCCCAGCTCCGTCCTCATTTTTGATCGGAGGTATTTGCATAATAGGTCTTTTTAGATTCTTAGTGGTTTTCCATAAAGAATATTCAGTACTAGAATCATTAGTAAGGCCACGCAGATGTTCACTGATGGTATCATTTTTTAACTGCTTAATTTCATTTCTTAGCTGAGATGTAAGATTATTCAATCTAGTTTTATCTTGCTGAGCTCTGGTCTGATGCCATCTCTTCCTCGCTTTCCTTTTTTCTGATATTAGTTCCAAAATTTCTTTAGGATAGTTATGACCTTTCAGTCTTCTTTTGATTTCTGGGGTGTTTTGCCACGCAGAGTACTGAATTTCTTTAACCAGCTTTTCCACCTCAAAGTCTAGCTGTTCTTCTGTTTGTAGTGGGACTGCCAGATTAATTCTTTCTTCTAATGTTGCTCTAAAACTTTCCCAGTCAGTCTTTTTGTTAGCTAGTCCAGGATTGTTTGACTTTGAGATAATATGTTCGCTTAGCGTCGATGAGTGATCCGAGCTCAATTCAAAGTTATCTTCTATTTGCATGTAATTGCTTGATATATTTTTGATGATATAGAAATCTAGCAGATCTGGAACCTTTTCTGGATCTGTTGGCCAGTATGTAGGTTTGCCTGTTGAGATAGTTTCACATCCATATGCTTGAACAGATTTTAGCAGTTCTCTTCCTCTAGTTGTAATCAGCCTCGATCCCCAGTGCGTGTGTTTTGCGTTGTAGTCACCGCCTATGATAAATCGATTTCCTATGGTTTTGAATAATTGTTCATATCTTTCAAATTTGATTTTGTGTTTTGGAGGGCTATATAAACTGACTACAGTGATACCGATATTCTTAGTTGTAACACTCACCGCTGTGGCCTGGATGTCCTCTGCTTCAAATTTAATTTCTTCAAAGTGTTGTATATTTTCTTTGATTATTACCGCACTTCCACCTTTGGCTTCGTTTCCTGGATGATTTGTGCAGTACACTTTATAACCTCTAAATTTAATAAATGATTGTTTGGTAAAGTGCGTTTCTGATATCAGACACACATCTATCTTATTTATATCAAGGATTGCTTGTAGCTCTTGTTGATGGTTAAGCAATCCGTTTGCATTCCAACACATAATTTTAAGTGTGTTAGTCATTTTGGTTTCTTTCAGTTTTCGTGGAAGTTTTTTTTTTATTACTTCCTTCAAGTTTTTTAATTTTCTGTTCCATATTCAGGAATGAATTCTCCATTTGTGTAATTTTTTTAAGTATAAGCTGTAATGTTTGGTCAGCATTATTTTCCTGAGGTTTTAGTTTTATTTGACTGTTTGTCCTGTTTGTAGCCATAGAGGCATAAGTTGGTTTCTCTTGATTAGTTATTTGTACATTTTTCGTTTGTACGTTTTGTATGTTCTTTTCTGGTTATCGATTTTGGTGTAGCTTTATAATAGTTTTTATTTTTGAGTTTTTGTAGTTCTTTTGCAACTACACAACCTCGATAGTTAGCAGGGTGTTCCTCCCCACAGTTCACACATTTTGGTTTCTGATTCTCCAATTTTTTACAATTAACTGTATTATGTTTGCCAGCACATTTAACGCATCTTGGTTCTTTTGCACAAAATTTCTGTGTGTGCCCAAATGCTTGGCACTTTTGCATTGGGGAATTAATTTTGACCCTTTTACCGGAACTATTTCAACCGTACTACCTAAAATTCGCGTAATCTTATATATTTTTTCAATATCTTCGTTATTATCAAATGTTAACATAAACATATTTAACGGTGTTTTTTCTTTCCACGACATTTTATTGTTAACTGCCATAATGTTAAAACCCCCTTTTAACAGAAAATTCTTGATGCTTTCTGTGTTGTAAGAACTATGCAAGTTTTTTGCTATAACCCTTATTGGCCTACTTTGCTTATTTTCGTATGTGTGAAAGCTTATTTCCTCTTCACTCATTAGTTTTACCACTGCTCTGTAACAGTCTGAGTTGGTGCAATTAACTTTTGCACTAGTGTTGCCAGTGAGTTTAATTTGGAAATCATTTTCCTTTATTTTTGTTATCAGTAGCTCATATAATTTTTCATATGATTTTATTTCATGTATTATGATAGGTGGTGGAGATTTTTCTTTTTTAATTGTAGTTGTTTTTCTTGCGTTTTTGGGGGGTTTCCTTGTCGGGTGTAGTATTTATCTTACGCTTCTTGTAGTTATGTTTTACCCTGATCCATTCCGTTTCTTTAGCAAGCTCTTCTTCGTCCGTGCCATATTCTTGCCGGGGTAATTGAGAAGTTGCTCTTGATGTCCCTGGTATCATTACTCTCGTATCTATTCCACCAGGTGTTGTAATTTGTCCCTGAATCACATTCTTTTTGAGTTCATCAATTTGTTTTTGCAAGTCTGCAATTAATATTTCAAGCTGATTATTTTTATTATTAGCTTCTTGCAGCATACCGCCTACGGAATTCCATCCGTTAACCGCGTATTGCCATTGTGCATATAACTGTTGTTCTCTTTGACTTCTCTGATAATTTTCCTGAAACAGCGCTTCATTTTGTTGTTTGAGTAAATACTCATTTGGTGTGTTAGTAAGATAATCAAATATGTTAAAAAGTTAGTTACTTGATTAGTCAAAATTTCGATTGTAAAATAAATTTTATTTTTAAAAAAGTTTTAATTAAACAATTACGAATGTTAAAAATTCTTGTCATGTTCATTGGCTTTGAAAAAGGTGCTTGTAACATTTTATTCGTTTTACATCATATATACATCATATATACATATATATGTGGGCAATTTACTTTGCTGTTTTGCTAGATAAGTCGCCATTATATTTTTGCTCAAACAATTAGATTGATTTACACGTTGTATAATAGGTGATACCGTTTTGCAAGAACGACAAGTCATTAAAGTGAGGCCATAAAAAGTCCACTGACATCTAACGATAACGTATCCCAAGCATAGTCACAACGTTTTTGACAATGTTTTTCGCTAAACAGCTGGTATGAGGTCGGTCAGTTTTTTTTGTTGTTCAACCTAATTTTTTTAAATTTTTTTGTCAATTTTTTGCTAAATTTGTTACTTTTCTTTACTCGAAAAACGACCTCAGTCACTTAGCGAAATAAATACTTTTTTATCGGTACACTGTAATATAAAATTTTTCTTGAGTCAGCATCATTTTAAAAATATAAATGTAAATTTTCAGCAAAAAATATCTAAATTGAAAGAGAACAAAATTTTTTCGTAAAGTTCATTAAAACAACAAAAACCATTTTTCGCGAATTTTTGTAATATGTCAAAAATGAGAAAAGCTTTTCGTTCTTTATATTATTCGATTTTTTAATAGTACAAGTACATTCGAGAATTTTTTCAAGATGATTGCTCTATAAATGGTCAACTGTTGAACGATCAAAATTTGTCTCGGGTCATAATGACGCAGGATGACCTTCTTGGTCAAAAAAATTGGTGTGACAACGGAGGGTTAAAAAAGTGATGGCAGTGTCAACAATCGCATGTGATAATATTCCAAAATTATTAAGTTTAATGTGTTTATTAAGCATAGGAAGATTCAAAAAAAAGGTATGCAGAGGAAAGATCAGTCAATGAAGGCAGTGTCTTAAAGTCAAAATCGAAGTTTAAAATTAAGAAAACGAAGTGAGTTTAGATTAAAATGTAAACAAGGTCAATACTGGGAAGTTGCAGAAGATAAAAAAAGCGACGTTGCCAAGTCTAAAATTTTTGGTTAGTTATTAAGAAAAAAGTAAATGAATGAAAAGGACACTAAATCACGGAAAACAGCTTAGGCTTAATAGAAGATTATTTAAAGAGGAAGAGGGAGAATAATGATATACAAGCAAATGCAGAACTAAATTTATAAGTTTTTAAGCAAGGTAAGATAATACAGAGATCCCCATCAGAAAGAGTAAGTATAACTACAGCAATAGAGGAGAAAAAAGAAGAAGAAAACATGGATATAATACTTAACAAATTGGAAGAAATAAAAAAAATATGAAAGATATAAAAGCAGAGATCCAAAAAACAAGAATTGAATTAACATCAAATAATGAGGCAATTAAAAAATATTGAGAAGAAATTAGGAAAACCAAAAAAGATCAAATTAAATCAGAGATAGAGTGGGGAAAAATAGAACTACGAGAAGAAATAAAAGATATTAAAAACAAGACAGAAAAGAAGGAGAAAGACAAGAAGTAAAACAATTTAATTATAAAAGGATGGGTTTTACATGATACTAACAGGCATGAAGCAAAAGCGGAAAAATTTCTTCAAGAAAAATTGTAAGTAAATGCAAAAGTTAAAGAAGCGTTCACAATTGGTAAAAAAGAAACAAGAGAAATAATGGTAGTAAAAATGGCATTCTTTAGTAAAGATTGAGATCATGAGAAATAAAGGAAAATTAAGAAGAAGCAAAATCTATATAGATAATGATCTAACGAAAGAAGAGCGAGTGATTCAGGTAGTCATAAGAGAAGTAGCTAAGAAAGAAAAAGAAAATGGTGAGAAAACGCAGATAGGATACAGAAAACTAAAAGTTAACGGTATAAAATATGAGTGGTCAGACAAAGATGGAGGAAGCCTAAATTGAAACAAGGAGAAGGAACGGAGATTTCAAAAAAACTATTAATGAAAGAAAAAGGAAAAACCAAGATAAAAAATATAGCAATGGTAACGGTAATAAATATGCAAAAAAAGAATAAAAATATAAAAATAAAAATAAACAAAATAAAAACACAGAAAGACGATTCTCAAGTTTATAAAATTGGTCAGTGGAATGTAAGGACAATTTATCAACAAGTTAAACTGCAGCAGGTACTTAGAGAGATGGCTCGGTATAATATAGATATTCTTTGAACTAGTGAAACTCGTTGGATAGGAAATTAATAGCTCACAAGGTTATTATCTCCTCTTTTTAGGTTTTAAGGACAAAGATGTGTATCAATATGGTGTATATATTTTAATAAGTTTACAATTTAGGAACATGTTAAGTGAATGGAACGTAAATAGAGAAAAGATAATAATAATTCAGTGCTATGCACCTACAGAGGTATCAGAAGAGGAAGAAAAAATAAAGTTCTATGATTTGCATAGAGTAATAAATATAGTCAATAAGAATGATATTCTTTTAATGGGAGATTTCAACGCCAAAGTTGGTGCAAAAAAATAGGGATCTTGAAATGTTAATTGAAAAGCATGGGTTAGGAGACCGAAATGAAAATGGTGAGCGATTACTTGAGTTCTGTGGGAACCATGATTTAGTGATAGACGGTACAATGTTTGCGAAATAAAAGTTGCCATAAAGAAACTTTAGTATCACTAGATCAAAAGGTAATTAATCAAATTGACCATATTTGTGTCAAATGGCAACACGATCTCTTGGAGGTACGCAATAGATGCGGAGCAGATATTGATTCTGATCACCATTTTCTTATAGTTAAATTTTAACATCAACATATAAAAAAAACCCAAGAATGGGAATTTGAGAAAACCAATAAGTATTATCAGCAAAATAAATTGAGGCATGAAGGAAAGATTTGTTAAAAGCCTACATGAAGAAGGCAAAGAAATTAATTACGATGCATCTATTGAAGATACTAAGAAAGATTTCAAGAGAGCCATTATTGAAAGTTTCAATTAAATAAAGACCAGCATAAAAAGAATTCCGACAGAATGGATAAGCCAAGGAAAGAAGGGATTGTCATTAAAGTTCCTAAAAAAGAAAACCTACAAAATAGTGAAAATTGGAGGGAAATTACCCTTTTGAATGTTACGAGTAACGTTTTCTATCGTATTTTATTGAACAAAATTGGTGAAACATTAAATAGTGTAATAACAAAATGAGCAAAGTGGTTTTAGAGCTGGCTACTCATGCGTAGATAATGTCAATACCATTAGAATACTATTAGATCAGTCAATTGAATACCAATCACCCCTTCAACTACTCTTTATAGATTATCAGCAATCATTTGATTGTACAGATAGGGAGTGTATTTGGAGGGCACTGAAAAATTCAGGATTTCCTAACAAAATAATATGTCTAATAAAAAAAGGTTACACAAGTTACAGATGCAGAGTACTGCATAAAAGACAGTTATCTCAACCATTTGAGTCGATGACTCGTGTAAGGCAGGAGTGTGTTTTATCCCCATTATTGTTCCTAATTTGAATGGACTTTATATTAGTTAAAGCGTTTGAAGGTAGAAGAAGGGGAGTAAGGTTGAGTTTAACTGGAACATTAGAGGGCGCCGACGACGTTTTTTATTATCAACGAACATGCAAAATATGCAGGCAAAACTTAATAGTATAATAAGTGAATCAAATAAAGTGGAACTGCAAATTAATAAAGATAAGACTAAATTGTTAACTATTAATATGTAATGTATCTGCTTATGTTAATGTTTATAGTGATCGGGCTATTGTTTATTATTTTTGAATTTAATATGTATTTTATTTGAATAACCCTACGTCTCCTTGGAGAATAAAATGCATGTTTTACTGTTTTAAATACTGGGTGTCCTAAAAAAAGTGTATACTTATTGGCTTACTAGGTGAACGCAACGAACCAGAGGGACGCAAGGGCATGGCAATCGATAGTGTGGCTTTCGGGAATGTAGTCACTATGGACCGTTTCTTGAGAGTGGACTTGCGTGTTGTGTGCGAGAATTTTACAAAAACTATTATTTGGCTATAATTCACAGGGAAAGTTCACTAATCATCATGATTTGCTTGCGTAATATAAATCAAGCGCCAAGTGTTTCTATTATCAGAAAATGGGTGTGTAAGTTCGAAGAAACAGGTCCAACTAGGGATAAACTTAAGTCGGAACCACCAACGTCATTAAGAACTGACGAAATGGCGTATAGAGCGTACGACAGTACGTTTGAGAAACTTCTGACCTATTTCTTCGTAAACGAGCAAGTGTTTAGAATATGCCTCACTATTACGTCGCATTCTGCATAAAAATTTGGGTCTGCACCCCTATAAAATTCAATTCGTGCAAGAATTAAAGCCCAAATATGCCAGTAGGAGACTTCAGTTAGTTATAATAACTGTGTAACTGAGCATTTCAATTCATATTGTTTTCGGATGAGACACATTTTCACCTCAATGGCCACGTTAACAAATAGAACTGCCGTTACTGGAGTACTACAAACCCACAATGCAAGCATGAGAAACTCCTTCATTTACAGAAAGTGACTGTATGGACTGCAATGTCAGCGCGAGGAATAATCCTCCCGTACTTCTCTGAAGATGTGACTTCAGAGCATTATGTGGAGATGCCAAACCATTTCTTGATACCTAAACTGTAAAATTTTGCTGGTTATAACAAAAAAATATTGTTCCAGTAAGGTGGACCAACATCGCACACTTATAATATATCTCCGCTACGGTTTGTAAAATTTTCCCCCAAAAATTGGTTTTCAGAAGAACTGATATAAATTGGCCTCTATGAAACACTGATTTGAGTTCTATCGATTTTCAACGAACTTAAAAGTTCGTTACTGAATTCTATATGTCTGTCGGTCTGTCGGTCTGTCTGTCGCTGTCACAAAATTATGGATTTTTTAAAATTTTAAAATGGATTCTTATAGGAAATTTTACGCTGATTTCAAAATTGAAATCAAAAAGTTTCTATCTCGAATAGTTTTCGAGATATTCGACTTCGAATTTCGGGAAAATTTCAACATTGCGATTTTATGAGTAATTCTTAAAGAAAATTTTACGCTGATTTCAATAATGAAATCGAAAAAATTCTATGTCGAATAATTTTCCAGATATTCGATTTCGAATTTTCCCGAAATTCGAAATCGAAATCGAAAGGTTTTTTTAAGTTCGTTCTGGGATTGCTTACAGAGCAATCTCTTCGCCGGTCCCATGTTTTCTTATGAGAGACATCTTAACTCAAGAGTATAGAGCAGCAATATGGGCTCTCTGTTTCAATTGAAAGAAAATTTTCCGAAGTCTGTATTTTAATAGCAAATTCCTTTTATAGACGTTTCCTTTGTCTTCTTCTAACTACCTTAAAAAGAAACTTTATTTCGGGATACCTTGTATAAGTGCTATTTTACAACCTTCTGTATGCTGGTAAAGTTATTTTGTTGTTGTTTGGCGATAGTATATGCTTTCGGTTTTGTTTAGTAATCCGCCAATGCCGCCCAAACGCGGCATCGTTTGAAAAAAATATTTATATGCTGGCTACGCAGATCCACGCTTTTACTATGCATGAGATTTCTGAATTTTCTGAAGATACCGTGCAGAAATTTATTAGAGAAGTTTCCTTGTGCTAAAAAAACTTTGTGACATTTTTGCGTAAATTATTGTGTTGAATTTTGTAATCACAATAAGATTAATATTGGAATCTTGGTGCAATAATAAAAAGAATCATCATAAAGTGATTAAAATGTTTTTATTTTGTTTAGTTTTGTAGAAACTGTAGTAGAGTTTTCGTTATTTTCTAACTTATATTTAGTAAGGTAATTGTTACATAACTAAAGCATACTAAAAATAAACCATCTTTCTAGAAATGTAAGAATACTTTTTATTACATTAGCACAACATTTTGGGGAACGTCTTGCTATAACTTTTTTGTATGCTTTTTTAAATATGATTGATCAAAATGAATGTGAGATTATTTTTAAACGATAGGAATTGTATAAAATAGTTGCTATAAAATTGCTCCTTTTATAATAATTTAGTGTATATTAATTTTAATAAGAAATAATAATAATCAGATTAATAAGAAGATCAGTGCAGTTGATATTAATGGTTTTGGTAGTTTTTGAACGATTTCTTTCAAACTGTTAATTTTTTAGGTAACCAAGTAATCATTTGATAAGGTATAATAGATTTTAATGACATGGTGATGAAATTAGTAGGGTATGTGTGGCGACTGGTTTTAAATTTGTTATGAAAAACAAAATACAAAAGAAAGTGCTTAATTTTGCTGCTATATGCTAAATTTGATTAAAAATGGGTTGAAAACTGAACAATGTGCGACAATTTAGCTGATGATTATAAGTACATTTTAAACACTATGTGACTTCTGTAAATAAATGCTAATGGTAAATATTATTATTTTAGTTATTCGCAGTCCACAAATTAATAAATAAATTAAGAATACTAGAGTAAATTTACTAAAAATTGCAAATAGAAAAAACAAATTTACGGTGCTTTTTAAATAGTTCTTCAATGGTCACCCGAGATGAGACTACAAACATTTTTGAGAAATTTAAACAAGTTGTCCAAGTAGATGATAAATAAGTCTTGTAAGAAAAAGCAGACTTCGATTTGAAAAGACTCAGTTACGTAGATATCATTTCAAACGCTGATGAAGCCTCATTTTCATTACATGATTAGTAAAGAATCTCAATGAACTTCATAAATTCTGAAAAATGATAAAAAAGGTCACTATATAAATTCTTTGTAGAAACAAAGAACAAAACGAAAAAAGTACAAGCAATATCTACCCCAGAAAGGTAAATACCAGACAAATAATATTTTATAAACAAATATACAAGAGCAATAAACTTCAAAGGCAAAGTACAATAAGATAAAATTGGCGGAAATTACCTAAATAATCTTTTGCCTATTGAGTAGCTTAATGTTACGCAAGGAAATGTTTTATAAATTATAAAAACATTGAGAGGTGAAGGAACAAAATCTATTTTTAATAACTTCATTGGTAAAGACATTGTTAAAACATTTGTATAGTCATAGACAGGGGCAGTATTGATAGTAGTAGAGAAAATTATCCATGAAGATTTGCGTTGACCTACTATAAAAGACACCTCTCTCTCTTCGTACACTTCGTATACGAAAATCGTGATTTGTGTGTTTAAGTGTTCGTATCGTTCCTGATTATATCTTTCCATTTCTCTCTATTTTGTGCGTTTTTAGTATTTTATTCTAACTTTGTTTTAGTTAGTTTTTTTATTTCGTTTGTCCATCTTCTTGGCGCTCTACCTCTAAGTCGTTTCCCTTTAATTTTGCCTTATACCATTAATTTTTTCAAATTATTATCCATTCTTTTAGAGACATGACCAAAATACTATAAAATTCTTTTTTGTATCACATTTATTAATCTGTATGAGATTACTATATCACGTATTATGGATTCGTTTGTACGGTGTTCAGTCTATTTTATTCTTTTGTCCAAGATTCTGATGCATAGAATGCAATAGGAAAAATGAGTGCATTACTTATGTTAATTTTGGTATGTTTGGAGATACTTCTATCTTTCCAAATTTTGTTAGTTTAGTAACTGCAGTTTTTGTTAACGCTATCCTTTTTTTATTTCGTTAGGACAGTTACCGTTATTTTCTATGTACGATCCCAAGAATACATAATGATCTACTATTTCTATTCCGTTAAATTCATGCGTGTTAGTGTGTGCTTGTTTTCTTGGTATTATCATTACTTTTGTTTTATTTTGGTTTAAAGCTAGTCTTAAACTTTCGCTTTTCTTTTCGACGATGTTTAACAATTATTTCATTTCTTCTACCGACTTGGTAATTAGAGCGGTGTTGTCAGCATATCTTAAATTACTCATTTCTACACTCCAAATTTTTATACCCCCATTTCATTTAGCAAAGATTTTTCTTATTAAAAACTCAGTATGAATGTTAAAAAGCAGAGGGGATAATATGCATGCCTAACGGACGCCTTTACACATAGTAAATGTATTTGATGTTCTTTCATTTATTCTAATTGATGTTCCGGTTTTATAAAGTTGTTTTATTAGGTACACTATGTGTGGAGGTGTGCCCATTTTCAGCAATCTGTTCCATAGGCCAATTTATTAAATCAAAGCCTTTTTTGTAATCCAGGAAGCATATAAAAGCTGTCATCTGCCTTTTTCGCTGAGTTGTCTAATGTTCTGTATTAGACCTCTTGTACCTCTGCATTTTCTAAAGCCTGTCTGTTCCTTAGATATTTACTATTCAAAAAATGATTTTATCCTGTTTAGTATAATCTTTAGCATTATTTTGCTTGCATGAGATATGAATGCTATTGTTCTATAATTCTCGCATTTAGGAGCTAAATCTTTTTTGTAAAAAATAATTAGCGTTGATTTAGTCCAGTCTTCGGGCCATTGTCCTATTTGCCATACTTTATTATATAATGATGTCATGCATGCAACATTCTTTTTATTTAGCCTTTTCAGCATTTCGTTGCTAATATCGTCATCACCTACAGCTTTATTACTTTCCTTATCCTATAATAAGGAAAGTAATGTAATCGGCGGAAATTTGACTTACCCAGCTTTTCACATTTCTGGACGAATTATAGCCTCAGAACACCAAAAGAGTTGATTTGTGTGTGTGTGTGTGTCGGTCGGCCTGTCAGTAAACAGGATATCTCGAGAACCGTAAGAGCCAGAGACTTGAAATTTGGTATGCAAGTTACTTGTAGGTAGGGGACGCAGTGCGAAGCTTTTGGTAAAAATAGGCCGAGCCGTTTGGTAGCAAGGTCACAAAATCGGTCGCGAATCTAAACGGTTGAAGTTACAAAAAATTCATGAGAATAAAAATGATTTGTTATCACGAGATAAACATAAATTTAAAGTAAAAGTTGGTAAAATAGGAACTCGAAACAAAAATTGAAGACCAGAGTTTTTGCCAGAATTACCCAAATAATAGGATAAGGAAAGTCGTGTGATGTTCACATCTGATTTTCAACGAACTTAAAAAGTTCGTTACTGAATTCTATATGTCTGTCGGTCTGTCGGTCTGTCTGTCGCTGTCACAAAATTATGGATTTTTTAAAATTTTAAAATGGATTCTTATAGGAAATTTTACGCTGATTTCAAAATCGAAATCAAAAAGTTTCTATCTCGAATAGTTTTCGAGATATTCGACTTCGAATTTCGGGAAAATTTTCGACATTACGATTTTAAATGTGATTCTTATAGGAATTTTTACGCTGAATTCGAAAACGAAGTCGAAAAAATTCTATGTCGAATAATTTTCCAGATCGGATTTCGGGAAAATTCGAAATCGAAATCGAAAGGTTTTTTTAAGTTCGTTCTGGGATTGCTTACAGAGCAATCTCTTCGCCGGCCCCATGTTTCTTTTATGTAAGCTGTTAATAGCATTATTTACCTCGGCTTTAAGAATAGGCGGTTCTTGCTGTATATGTCTTTATATAATTCTATGTAGTATTTTCTGCAACTTGCAAGTGCTTTGTCAATTTCATCTAGGAATTTTTAATTTTTATCTTCAATAAACCATGTTGATAATTTATAATCTCCTGTTACCTCTTTTATTTTTTTGAATAGATCTTTTGTTTTGTTTCTGTTATGGTGTTTTTGCATATTTTTACATATTTTATTTAGGTAATCATTTTTATCTTCTCTGCACAATTTTTGTATTTAACAGCTCAGTTCTTTGTACATCGTTCTTTCCTCTATTGTAGTTATACCAGCTATTTTTATATATTTTCTTTCTTTATTGCTTTCCATAACTCCTCACTCATCCAGTGCTTTTGTTTTTGTTGTCTACTCTTAATTTTGTTATACTCTTTTAGAGTTTTGTCTTTTGATTTACTCATTAAATTTTTTATTTTATACCACATCTCATTTACGTTGTTGTAATTTTTTTTTTGGTATAACTGTTCTATGTTGCTATTAGTGTTTTCGTTATATGTGGCCATAATATTAGAGGATAGTGTCTGTTTGCATTTTAGTATTTGAATATTTTTTAGGTGCATTTTCATTTCCGTAGCAAGCATGTTGTGATCTGATCCAGTCTTTTCCTGGGTATGTTTTTCAGTCATGAACACTTGCTTTATATCTAGTGTTTATGAGCACATAATTAATCTGATTTCGACATCTGTCACCTGGATACCTCCACGTGTATAATCTTTTTACATGATGTTTGAAGATGGTATTTAGTATTGTATATTCGTTTTCCACGCAGAATTGAAGTAGTTTTTCTCCGCTGTCATTTTTGGTTCAGATACCGTACTTCCCAATGTATTTATGTAGGTTACCTTTGTCTTTTGTAGATTCTATATTGGCATTAAAGTCACCTTGTATTATCGTGACTTTCTTTTTTGGAATGCGTCGGGTAACTTCTTCTAATTCCTGATAAAAGTTATCTATTACTTGGTTTTCATCAACGGATGTAGGTGCATATATTTGTACTATGTTTAATCGTACCGAATATGTATTCAATTTGATGACCATAATTCTGTCATTTCCGGAATTGTGCCCAATTACAGCTTTGTTCCATATTTTATTGATTTTTATTGAGACTCCATTTCTTATTTTTGTTTCATTGCTAAAGTGGTATATTGTATCCCAATTCTCATGTGTTTCGCATATGTCAACGATGTCATATCACTTTGTCTCTTTTTCCACTATGTTTAGCTTCCCTCTTTGTAACAGTTCTTGCACATTTCAGATTGCGATCTTGATTTTTGTTCTTAGAGACATCTTTTTCGTATTATTTATTATAGCAATTAACACCTTTCCCACGGAGATTCAACTGGGGAAATACTTTTACCTTTGAAATAATTCCGTATCAAGCAAACCATACTTCCATTTTCGCACAAATTGTCTTGGGCCTATCTGTTAGGGAAAGAATGCGGTTGCGGTTGAGGTGGAGGTTGAAGTGGGTGCCCTCTTTCTTTTTCAACATGGTTAGGGACGATATTGGAGGGATTGATTATATTTTAGATGAAAATTTAGGTTGGGACACTTTCTTCAAGTGTTAGGATGTGGGAGAGCAGCATGGTTCGCGTAGGCAGGGGCGCTCCCTAAAGTAGACCTATCTCTAGCGAAATTCTAAGGAGTTTCCACTCGGTACCTTAGAATAAAAGACATAATAAACCTGTAAAGCTTGCAACGCATAGCGAAGTGGCGAAGCAGTCTCCCAAATTTGAGAACCCTCTAGTTGGCCTTTGACCAATCAGTTTCAAAATCACTAGCAAACAAGCCTTTTTGGTCAAGTGTCGATTGGTGAAAACAGAATTTGGAAATTCCCAGCCGTTCTCGAGTTATTGCTCGGACGGACGGACGGACAGACAACATAAAGTTAGTAAGTGACTCCGCTTCGCTTCGCCACTTAATAATGATCTAATTATAAGCACTGGAGGTATTTTAGAAAAATGATAATATTGTATTTTTTAGTTAATCGCTTCAATCAATTATTGTCTTATAAGAAATCTAGTATTGAAAATTATAAAGTAGTAGGCGTGCCTATGTACATGTTAGAGAGGAATTAAACAAAAGGCTAGAAAGAAAATAAATCTAAAGTCGACTAAAACTCCACTGTTAAGCCAATCAGAGAGACTTATATGTTAATTCGAGAAATTTTATAAATCAACTGCTTTAAGTTCATCTGATTAAAAGTTTAGAAATTGGTACACTGATAAGATTTCAATATGAAGAGTGCCATAAAGTGTAATAAATTTTGGTGAAAGTTACCAAACAAAAATTATTTAAAAATTTAATATAAAACGAGTGCTTTATTACCCGCTCTCAAACGAAAATTTTCTATCGCTTGCGGTTTCGGAAATATAATACCTCGGCCGCACCTGCCGCCGGGCCAGAATTTGTCATTCGGAGGCGTTCGGGTCGGCACGGAAAGGCACGAACAATTGTGTGACAGCAATAGTTGAACTTTGACCTGTGTGACAGCACTCATAATTTTTTTTATATATATAATTAAAGAAGAAAAAAGCTATATTGTTGACGACACCGAGTTAGTTATTAAATCATGCTACGCTTACCTGGATGCAAAGATCTAGATAATTTTAATTGTATTCGTATCACAGACTAAACTAATCCCAGTATCTCGCAACGAGAAGTAAGAGCGTATTTACCTTATTAACTATGAATCGGGTTATTACTTAATTTAAGAAAAGCAATAAATAATTAGTGTCATGAGACTCGGCTTGTGCCAGCACTCTAAAAACGAAAAAAATACCTGTATTAAAAGATTGTTAAGGACTTCTGAAACACAGGGATTGACATGGCGCAAGTGTCAGAAACATTCTTGTTAACACTCTTTCGGGAAAAACGTCTTCAGTAACAAAATTGTGCACTTTTTTTATTATTTTCCTTCACATTACAATCTGTTGCTTAGCAACATTCAGTAAATTTTTTGACAATTATATATAAATGACATGTTGAAAATAAATCATTGAATATTTTCTTAATAACCTAATAGTTTGTTTAATAGCGTAAACTAAATAACTAAAAATAGAGTGATTATATAGGTACATGTTATTCAAAACGTCTTGGGAGGTCGGAGAATTTAAACCTTTTCAGCCGTGGTTCTTTAATGTCTAGTTCCATTAAATGCTCCACAAGAGGGTTAGGGTGAGCGCTAAGCCTGGTCCTGTAGCGAACGCTGTATATTTAGATTTCATCATTGATGGAAAGAATGTTGAGATCTCGCCGAATGACTTAATTTGTACGTCATGAATTTTGGACTGAAATCGTTTCAGTATCTCAATATTGGAGTTGCTGGCGGCACCTACAGTTGTATCCCATACGTCCAGATTGTTTTAATTATTGCCTTATATAAAAGTACTTTATTGTCGATTGACAATTGGGATTTGCGGCCTAGGAGCCAGTACATTTTTTGGATTGTAATGCCTGGTTGCTTCCTTTTCGTCCAAATGTGTTTCCTCCATGTGAGTCTTCTGCCTAGATAGATGCCTAAATATTTAACGGTTTCGGTTTGAGGTATCTGTTGAATATTTAACTGTACTAGTGGTCAAGTGCCCTTTTGGTGGTAAAAGTCACGTGGGTTGATCTTGTTTCATTTACTTCTAATCGCCATTTTTTGCATTATCTTTCCAGTTCGAACAGGTGGTACTAAAGATACTAAGATGCTGTATTCGGGTCAAGGTGTGATGCTAATAAAACATCGTATCGTCTGCGAAAATAGCATTGTTTGTAAGAATGGAAGATCTGACGTAAAAATTAGATATAATATTGGGCCCAGAACACTACCTTAGGGGACTCCTGCTTTGATAGGGTACAAGAATGTTTGAGATTCACCGTGCTTGACCAGAAATGTTATGTTAGAGAGGTATGATTGTAGTAATTGATAGCAGTCTGGTGGAAATATATTTTTGAATTTGTAAAGTGGTCCATTATCCCAGACTTTGTCAAAAGCTTGCTTGACATCGACGAGTACTGCCGAGTAATAACCTTTATACTCAAATCTTTTAAAATTATGTCTGATAATCTGTGCACTTGCTCGATTGTAGAGTGGTGTCTTCTAAATCCGAATTGGTGATCTGGTATTACGTTGTTGTCTATAAGTATTGGTGTAAGTTTCAATAGTCACAACTTTTCAAATAGTTTTGACAAAATTGGCAGCAGGCTAATTGATCTATAGGATGACACTTGTTCAATGGATTTTCCAGGTTTAGGTATCAAGATAATTGTGGCTACCTTCCATTGTTCGGGAAAATGTCGTAGTCTTAGAATTGCGTTGAATAAGTAGGTAATGAATCTAAAATCTTTATCTGGCAGTTATTTGAGTATCTTGCCCTTGATGAGGTCGTACTCTGGTGCTTTACGGGGGTTTACGTCTCTTTACGAATTGCTGTTTCAATTTTACTAAATTTAAACGGTTTTATAGGTGATGACATTTGGAATGGCGCCTGAAAAATTGGGCAACTGATACGTTTGTTTTGTCAGCTTGTCATTTTTTACTATAAAATGTGGGAAAATCAATATAATGGTATAGGGTGCTATTCGGTATGGTGGAAGGTTAGTTTAATTTTGTAAAATAGAACTATAAATGCCGCCAACTGTATTGGATTTTGAGTGATGCACTTCTACTAGTTTTTAGTAATAGTATTTTCATTAAGAAAAACATTGTTTTCATGAACGCAGAGAGGAAAAACAAATTCGATTTTCTCCACACTCGAGGCAGTTCCCAGACATGAAGCCGAATGGAGAACCTGTGGCATATTATGCAATAAAGCATAATCAGAAAACCACAAAAGCCTAGTCAGCGGAGACAGAAATGAATTCTTGGAAGCATTAAAGACAAATAGGGATCGTCAATTGGGGTCAATGTCGATTTAGAACCCCAAAAATTTGAAATTAGGGCGACCAAATTGAACGAGCCAATAGTTAGAGCATACGAAGTATTGATATCGTGGCGAAAACTCTTGCATAAGAGCGTTCACTGGTGGACCAGGGAATTTACCTAAAAACATAGGCGCAAGCGTAGATATTATCAATGCTGTAAAAGGCACAAAAAGGCGAAAGGGAGGAAGAATGCCGCGAAGTTTACTAAGATTATAAGCGTTAATTGGAAAACATGCTTACGCAATAATAAAAATAATTTTGTACGCACAGCACGGAGAAAGATCCGTGAGGTACCATGTATCAAGTAATACGCGGTAAGCTAAAAAACTTGCGGCTCTTGTGTGAAACAGATGGGACGTGTACAAGGGGCGTACTCTAAACGGTAGTATTTTTATTAAATAATTTCTTCCTTAAGAAATAAATAACTTGAAAGAAGGTCTTGCGGATTAGACCGCAAGCAGGTGCATATTTAACTTGTTTGTTAAAGATTTCAGATCATGATTCAATAGTTTCCATTCTTAAATCGCCTCTGTTGTTCTGAAATAGTTTTTGTACGGAATTTTCAATGAGATTGTCTTCTGTTTCAAATCTGTTAACAAGTTACTGTCTAAGTGTTTTATTGTCCTCAAATATAATTTAGTTTCTAGAGCCCGCCACTTTTTCACCTTTTGATGTACGAGATGCGTTCAAATTCTAAAGGTTTCCAAATTTTTTTTATGAAAAAGTATTTACAAAAAATTGAATCTTTTGTTTCTTCTTAATGTAATTTTTGTCTAGACATACACATTTTCACGATATTGTTGCCACGATTCCATGGTTGTTGAGAACACTTCTTTAGGGTGTGTTTTGCCCACTGGAAAATTGCGGTTTCGATTGGAAATGAACGACTACAAAAAGTGTCTTTCATGGTCAGAAATTTATAGTGGCATCACATGTCAACATGTCCTGGGACATTGCCAGCCGCGCAGCCTTGTGTTACTAGGTCAGGATTTGTGGAACCCACCTTGAAGAAACTTTCGGAATTTTCAGGTCATCATGCAAAATGAACTTCACAAATCCTACGGAAATACCAAGTTTAGAGACTATATTATGCACATCTAATTGACGGTCTTCCACAAAACTTGTTCCACTCGCGCAATCATGGTTTTACTCCGGCTGGTTTGTGGCCGAGGCTGCTGCGGTTCATTGTCATACACTTCTCGACCTTCTTTAAACTTTTGCAACCACAAACGCACGTTTTTAACATCCATAGCACCTTAACCGCATGTCCTATTCTTAATAGGCGAAGAATTTCTATAAGAGTTTCAAAACTCAAAAGAAAAGGGGATGATTAGATCTTGAACATTAAAACGTCGCCATTTAGAGTATATAAAGCACCACTCACTGCAATTGCGGTAATTCAACCTGTGTATATTGTATGGCACTGCCATATATATTACAAATTCAGAAGTATTTTTCGTCTTTTTAAAACTAACCGCATATTTCTACTTACTTTCACTGTTGAGAAAACAAATTAGAGATCTTAGAATTTAAATGAACCTCGTACATTGAAATTATCATATTTCTTTTGTGTGGTTTAATTTTAAAGCATTGTTTTTTTAATCATTTTCTTTTCTCTTGTACGTTTTCTGGTTGACAATTTTATTTAATTATTTATATTGCTCTGGTTTTTGTTTATTTATACCTCTTTCGCCTATAAGGTTAAGTATCTCTCGAGTCATCCATTGTTTGTTTGTATTTTTTAGAGCTTGAATTGTCTTTTGCAATTAAAATTAATGTTTTGTTTATATTTCCTCCAATCTTTCAGGTACATTTTTAGTACCTCTAAGTTTTTAATCGACAGCTTTTAGTTCTTTATTTTACCTTTCGTTTCAGAACGTCTTCTCTTCTGTTAATCGTTTGTGTAATCTTATAGTGTTGAGTATTTTTACTTTCTCAATTGTTTTAATTTGATGTTGATAGCTAGTTGATTATGTTAGTATTTTAATCTGTTGTTTCTTTTACTTGAATTTCCGGATTTTTGGTTTATTAAAATATAGCTTGTTTGGTTTATTATAATTTGACGATCTTTACTATCCAAAGACGACTTTTAGGTATAGGACGTTGTTTCAGGTGTCTGAAAAATGTGTTTGTTATAATAAACTCAACGTCCTAACAAAACTCTATTAACCGATCGCCTCGTGCTTTTTGGTTTCCCAGCTCGTAATCGATAACGCAACCTTTTACTTTACCCCTTACAACTTTAGCGTTGGCGTCACCTATTATGACAGTAAATTTTTCTTTTTATTTTATTCAAAAATGTTATTTCAATCTTTAGAAATTTCTTCAATATAATTGTTTTATTTGTCCACAGTTGGTAAATATGTCGGTATAATGTTAATAGTAGTAATGTTTGTTTAAAGTTTTATCATTATGATTACATCAGATTCGGAGACAAACGAAATTACAAGTTTATTTATCTTGTGTCTTAAAATGATAACACTATACTTATAACCTATGATGTTGTTTTAGTATAGCACATCGTGCCATTATTAGTGGGGAATTTACTGGGTCCTAATCAATGGACATGATTTACGTCTAGAATATTAATATTAAGTTGTTTTATTTCAGCCACAGTATCGTCGAATTTTTAAGGTTTATACGAGTTATACTTTTGATCTCGGGCGCGCAATATTAACGCGAGAGAGTTATCGCTTCGTCAGGCGTTGGGTAGGGATGTCAGGAGTGGGGGAAGCAGGCGGACGATTTCGTTCGTTCCTGTCAGTACCCGTCGTGACAATGTCTGAGCAGGAGGTGGCGTCGTCAATTACGCAGCGTATTATCATTAAATTTCTAGCCACGGAAGGTGTAAAACCGGCTGAAATCCTGAGTAGATTGACTGCGCAGTTCAAGGAAGAGACACTGTCACGAGCTAGAGTGTTTGCATGGCACAAAAAGTTCGTGGAGGGTCGTGAGAATGTGAAAATGAGAGTCATGATGGTCGACCTCGCACCAGCATCACCAACGAAAACATCGTCTGCGTTCAACAATTTATTGAGGGTGACAGGCGTCTGACCATCGATGAGATTGGAATAAGTTATGGCAGCACTTTTTCGATCATCACAGAGGAGCTGGGGTTTCCTAAGTTGTGCGCAAGGTGGGTCCCCATACAGCAGCCCTGACAAGAGAAAAATTGGAGAAATTTGGCTGGGAGACAATTGAATACCCTCCCTACAGCCTTGGGAGAACACAGATTCGACAGCGATGAGGAGTTTGAGGTCCATGTGCGCAACTGGCTGGAAACACGACCAACTTCATTTTACGAGGAAGGCATTTCAAAATTAGCTGCACGTTGGGAAAAATGTGTTTCTAAATCAGGAGATTATGTAGAAAAATAATCTGCTATTCTTTTGTTTCAAATTCAAATAAAATATATTTTAAAAAATAAGTCTCGTTTATATTTGATTCATCCTCGTATAAACTTCTGATATTTCATTTTATGATTTTCACAATTAATTTGGACATTCCTAATGTTTTTCGACTCTTATGGTCGATTGAAAAATTAAATTCAACTTACTCAATTTGGAATCTTTAATGCGATTATTACCCGTAACTCTCTGCATTCTCATACTGTTAGTTGCTTAATGACTCAGTCATCCTTTAGGAACGATTTCGTGTTTCAAGGACAAAAAAGCCAGCTCCTTGATCCGAAGCTGTTACCTGGCAAGAGGCGGTCGCTTATACCCGGTCGATAGAGCTTCGTTAGTTATCCAGCAAAGTGTACAGAAAGGAGGCGAGATTGTTATTTGGGTTAACATATTGGGTACCATCACTATTTAGCACCTACCCTTTTTCACTTTAGAACCAGTTATTTTAAATCGATTTTTGGTTGTAAATCGAAGCCCGATGAGCAATATGAAAGCATGGTCAGCACATTGTGCGACCACAACAGATCCATTGTATTGCATATATGCCCCGACAATAAAAGTTTTTTGTTTAGACGTTCACAAATGTTAGTTACTAGGAGCCCATTTTAACAAAATTTCCTAACTACATGCATCTGATAAAACGAGAATGGTGTAAAACCATAAATGAAACTTTCGACAGCGGTGTGGCGAATTAGCGAGAGGTGAAATAAACTAATGTTCCTTATGACGTCTGCTTTCGAATGAGGTATCACATGACATATGTTATGTGATGGAAAAAAGTTTGACCTCACCGTTGACCCCTTGACCTTTGGTCGATTTGGCTGAAATTCAATAGCGAAGAAGGTATTGACCTAAGGTATATACCAAGTTTGAAGTGAATCCGATGATTATAACGGAAGTTATCGTGTCTCCAGGCAGACACAGAGACAGACACCAAGTTAAAATCATTAACTTTCGTCTATAGCGTTCCGCTGTTGAAAGTTAATAACTTTTCCTACTATCAAATCACCCTTTACTTCATAACCTTCATTTCAAATTAAGGTAGAAATTTGGTTCACTCTATATCCTATTTAGTACACTAGCGCTTATGGAACTATGGATAGTAAGTAAAAAATATTTTATGCACTTTAATGTGAGAAAACAATTTATTATATAATATATTACTATACAACACGTAAAAAACAAACAAAAATCACAATAAACACTAAAAAAAATTAACTTGAATATTAAACATTAGGTTTATTAAATGATCCCCTTTGCATTTAACACAGCTTTTACGGTTCTAGGCATTCTCTCAGTTAATTAGTTTTTTAAGTGGTAAATATCTTCAGGTACCTTAAAGAAAATCCCAAAGATGATTTTTAAACGTAAAATGCTTCTTTATTACTGTTATGTCCAGGTCATTCTATAGAAACCATAAGGTTAAGCCTTGGATTTTGTGGTGGCCATGTCATCATTTAAAGCATTACTTGTTCTTTTTGGTTGCTAGATAGTCCTTTTTAAGTTTTGAAATATGTTTGGGATTGTCGTCTTGCATCTTTACGAGTTCTTTTCTAATTAGTTGCAACTCAGATGGTATGACCCACCCCGTGCTTGACAGTCGGACAATACAGACCTCGATCATCATTTCAGTCTTAGACCGATGCACAAAGGTTCTCCATTTCTGTCAAAACATTTCAAATTCCCTCAATCCATAATACGTTTTGTCATAGTTGAATTGTTCAGGAACGACAATTTTGCACTGACTGAAACCGTTTAGCTTTATTACTACGCCGTAGCAACGTTTTTTGGTCCCAATACTACGATGAAGATTACCTTTCTGAAGACGTCGCTTTATTGTGCTGACTGATATTGTTTTACCACGTTTGCGGTTAAACTTCGCAGAAATATCTAAATCAATTAATCTTCTATTTCGCTTACTCATCGGTCTCATGAGCTGATCCTCTGCATTAAATGATAGCCCAGAGTGATGGCGATTCCTAAGAGTTCCTGTCTCTCTATAGCGTTGTAATGTGAGATTCATGGTCGAAGCATAAATCCTTAATATTTTCGCGATGTTACGCACTGATTTCTATGTATAGTGAAAATGGCTGAATGAGTTTCTATGGGAGATGCTTACCATGGGCCACTGAATGCAACAATTTAAAACGAGACATAAAAAAATCAAGTAAGCAGCTTCAGATTTGATGATCATCTGGCGAACTCGGAAGTCAGAGCTCTAGACGGCGCAGTTTTTTTTAATGGAAATAAACATCTATAGGGAGAGAAAGAGAGAATCGAACTGTTGACTGACAGTTCAAGGACGTAAAAGCATTTTTTTAATTATAGTTTTTGACTTTACAAATTCTTATAAATAAATCTGCATGTGACTAATTATTTTCATTCAAAACAATATTTTATGATGGGATTAGTAGAAAGTTAAACAAAACAAAATTAATTACAAAAAGTATAGTTCTTTACTGTATAACTAAATTTTAATAAAGTGTCAATAGTTCTATGAATGGTAGTGACTATACTGACAAAATTTATAAAAGGTTAGATCATTAGTGGCATTAATTTACCGAGCATTTTTAAATCTTATATTTCTCATTAAAGTTAGTTGAAAATTTGATCACAAAACGGTAATTGCTAAATGATCAAACCTTAGTTAGATTTTGATTATTCGTATTCGTTTAGGTTTATTAAAATGAAACTTTTGACGTTTATTATGACTATTAATATGTTCTTGCTATTTTAATATTTTTAGTAATTGAACATATTGTCTTTTAGTTTAAGGTCTTAACCAAATTATTATTTATTTTCTTAAATTACTTTTATGATATTTTCTAATAACTATATCACAACTATAAAAATTAGTAGTTTTATGGTTATTGTGAAAAAGTTAGTGTCTTTAAGTATATTATTACTAAAATATAAAAAATACTAATTGTGTTAAACATTTTGGTTTCTTTGTTTTAAATGCATTTTTTTGAGTATGTATTATTAATATCTATAAGATTTACTCAAACATTTTATTTAACACTTCTTATTTGTGAGTTGTATTTGTAAGTGTAGAATTTTAATTTTGAAAACCTGAAGTGTACGATGTGGCCCACAGTAAATTTGCGCCCGCGCAAAATGTGCTGCTGTCGTTATAAGAACGCATTAAGGCAACTTTCTCAAAATTTAATAGTATAACTTTGGCACGTCTGCTGCTTTAGTGATAAGCGCTTATTTGAATATTGCACTACTAGCATTATACCTAAGTTTATGAAAACTAATTTAAACTGTAAATTGAGCCAGCTGAATATAAAACAAAAAGCAACTTTAACATTAACGTTTTTTCGTTAAAGTTAAAATAAAACATTAAGATATGTATTAAAAAATTAACAGTAATTATAATAAAAATAAACAACACTTATAATTGACAAAAGTTATTTTAAAAAAAGGTTTTCAAAATTCATTAACATGATCTGCTTAATAATTCCATATAATTCAATTATAAAATGCTTGGAAAATGAGATGCTTTAATTAGCAATATATACAAAGTGTGTTTTGAAAGTAATTTCTGTTTGGCTATGAAAAAATTGCCACAGTTTATTTATTACATGAAAGAACAAACCTTTAATTATTTTGTGACATAATTTCCACCAACAATGAGACATTTTTAGTTGTGTGGAACTAAGCTCTTTATACTTTTTGAATAAAATAAAGCCGCCTATAACGACAGTCGGTGCTGCACAATTTTATACAGAGTTGTTCTCTAAATTTTTGGAAATTTATTCATAGAGACAAAATTGTAAACCGTCTATTCTCATGATTTTTTTCGTCAACAAACTGTACCGAATCATTAGTAATTGCAGATGACCATCTACTACGTTACTCATAATGCACATTTTCCTTGTCATTACACTGCCTAACCCAATATTCTTATCATTCTATTATTTATTGCATACTTTACTAATTTGTCGATTAATACCTGCAAATTTTACATTTATTGCGTTCAATAAATCTATAACAAGAGGTATTTAACACTCAGGGTGTGATTTAAGGGACTTGAGCATTTTAAACTTTTAACAAACACCGCAAACAAGAATTGTTCTCAATGAAATTTGTAGACAACTAGTACATAAACTTTCCGAATCCGTCTCGTATACAAATTTTAACATAAGAAATGCAGTAAAATAAAAGCTAACAGTAAAACTTTAGTTATAAGGAAGTACCTTAATTACAAAGAATAATAGTTGCCTTTGTTAAACTAAAAAGCTTATGTACCTAAGCGAATAAAATATAAAACAAGGTTTCTTTTTTATATGCTGTGAGACGAACAAGGAGGCTTCTAAGCATTGCAGGTAGGGGTGACCGCAAGGGATTCCTCCTGTAGGTATTTCACACTACTCCCTTAGTATCACAACGGATTGTTATCAAGTTCACTAATATAGACGTAAAACCGTTCGAAATTTTTTGAAGACTTAGAGCAACACTTAAAAAATATCAAGTGTACGCCTCACATAAGCAATTTTTTGGAGGACAAGAAGTGACTGAGGAGAATATTCTTAGCTTTTTCGGGAATTATTGCTTAGTTATTTCGGGAAATAGTGCTTAAACAATCCGAGACGCAATTCTCATTTATGACAATGCGCAGTCTCATATAGTTACTCAAATTCCTTAAAAAATCAAGGATTGGTTTTTTACTACACTGCAACATTTTCCCTATGGTCCGAACTTATCGCCCCGCGTTTATAATTTGATTGAATAAGTTGAAGGACAATATGTGCTGTACACGATTGGCTGGTATCATAATTTTTTTATTTTACGATAGCGGGATCACAACTGTGCGCTGGAAAAATTTATTTCGAAGACTAGAGATTATCAAGAAAAATAACTTTATATGATGATAACCTTTTGGACTATCTAGACGTGTGTGAAAGTGATTTTATCAGTGTTAAAAGCTAAAATTACAAAATTAAAAAGACAATAAAAAGAATAAAAACGAGTATAGGAGTTGACTAGAAAAAAAAATTTAGGGAAAGAGAATAGAAACAAGCGAAATTTGTTTTACAAGTAAAATAGAGCGGACCCTATGCATGAAACTAAACTATAAGATTCAACAAAATTTTACTGAAACGAATGACAGTGAATTACATTCAAATGAAAGCGAATAGCGAAAAATTTAACGGCGGGAACCGGACACTTTGCGACCATTTCCAGTCAAACCGGTCTCGATATTTTCCGATCAGGTTGATTTTTGGCATCTAGACTGGACTTATGGTCCTTAGTTGAATGATGAAAACGTTATGTCTCTATATATCACAGACCAAAAGTTATAAGGCATGACAGACACGACAGACATGACAAAAGTAGAAGCTGATCTTCAGCTTGGAAGCTGGTTTACAGGGAAACTACCTAGCAGGGGTCCGCTAAAAATTGCTAAACAAAACGAATAGTGATTGAGGTTAAGGAGAGATAAGAAATATCAAAATAATAACCTTGAAATAAGAATTATATAAATCATTTCTTAACACAGACTAAATTTTATACCAATATTAAAACAGAAAAATTATTATAAACAAGAGAAAAAATATAAAACAAATTTTAGAATCTATATAATAAGGTCTCAATAAATAAACAAATACAATAAAAACATAACTAAGTAAATTGAATATCGTGATCCGTGGTATAAATGCAGAGAGAATTAAAGGATATTGGTCATTAAAAAAAGTCGTAATTTAAAAAAAATTAAAATGAAAAGCAAGAAAATAGATGGAATACAAAAAATAAATAAAAATAATGATAATAATCCAATAATGATTAGCTTAAGCGCTTTCAAATCAAAGATTTCAGTGTTGTCTAAAAAATGCAAACTAAAAGGAACAAGAACAAGAATGGAGTACCATTTTTAAACAAAAACTTTAACTGAATGCAAAGAACTTATACCTTCACAAGAATTTTAGTCTAGCAACTCCAATAGAAAATACACCGGGGTTGCGGTAGACTAAAATTTTACAATTTTATTAAAATACGTAAATGCGAAAAAAGAAAACATTAAGATTAAAAATAGATACACTAAATGTAAGATCGTTGAAATTAAAAAACTTTGATCACGCATTAGTGAAAATTAATTACTATATATTAGGATTAGCAGAAACTAGAAAAAAAGTGAAAGAACAACCAAAATGCTGGTTTTGTAAAGGTGAGAAAGAACAAACTTATGGACTAGGTTTTTGCACAAAGAAAAGATTAATATAATATATACCAGAAATCCAAGGTACTTAATTGTTAATAACATTAAAATTACACAAACAACAAAAAATAATGACAACATATGTGTATGCATCTACAAAACCGACCATAAAAGAAATATTAGAGAAATTCTATAACACATTGGAGGAGGTAATAGAAAAAATCAAATTAGAGACAAAATAACTACCGATTGTGACTTTAACACTAAATATTTGGTATGAGAGTAAGACAAAATTTTGTTCACAAGTATAGATTGTTTAAAACAAATAGTTTTTTAAACCAAGGATGAAAAGAAAATGGTCTTGGAAATGTCCAGAATAAAATGATAGAAACTAAGTAGATTTATATAATAACCAGTAACAAAAAAATAGTAACAGACATAAAGGTACTAAGCCCATTTAAATTTAATACAGACCCCACACTACTAATGGTAACATTCATTATAAAAACAGAAGTTGAGAGACTAAACTTAATTACAAGAAGAAAGAAAAACAGATAATAAAAGTTTTGTTTAAGATATTTATTTGCAATCTGCTACAATAGCAATAAGTAAATCACTGAACTATTCTAGGAAATAACATACATTGCAGTGTACATTACAAGTGAGGTAACACCCTTTGGCGTTTTTCAGTGAACTCATTTATATAAGAAAAGTACTAGATGAGCTAACTTTAAAGAAGCAATTGAGAAATATGTGAAGAAAATTAAAACAGGAATTGAGACGTTATAGGTAAAACAAATGTATGATACTATAGAAAAAATGATGTAAGCAAAAGAAACAAAGAAAGCGTAACACAGAAAAAAACGGCAAGAAATTATCAGAGATTATAAAAGAACTTTGAGGAGATTAAGAGGAGTGACACTTAGAGATATGGTAAGTAGTACGCAAATTAGAGAAGAGCTGAAAATAAACCCGGTGACAGAATTTATAGAAAACTGACAACTCAGCTGATGGGGACACATGCAGAGAATGGACGAAAAGAGGAAGCCGAAACAAATATGAAAGGCAAAGACCATTGGGGAAGAAATAGGGGTAGGCCACAAGAGAAGTGGAATAAGAAGATAGAGGAGATATTGGAAAAAGAGGCAAAACATGGATGGACGCAAAAGTGTTAGCTGAAGAGAGAAAAGGGTAGCGGAAATTTGTGTATCGTGAACAACGCGAGTGAGATAACTGATAGAGATAGATGAAAACACACAAGTGAGTGATTAAGATACGAATTCTGATTATTTAAATATTAATAAACATTCTGACAAAGTAGTTAAGTTAAGTAAACACTGTAACGCCCTACACCAATTGGTAGAAGGGTTCTTGATTAAATAAATAAATAATAAAAAAGTAAGAATTAAAACAACAACAAAATAAAGAAGCCCTATTTGAATGTTGAAATTTTTATCGTTCTTCGGCATTATTGTAAGACAGGGCAAAGTGTTGCTGACGTGGCTCAAATAATTTTCGAGATTAAGATACGCCATTAGATAGTACGATCCAAAATTGATTCTAATAATTAATTAGCGGTGATACCACTCTTCAAATGAGATTTTAATCCGGGCGACCTTCTGCGGTAATTTGAAAAGCTTTATTTCAACCAGTCGAAAGATAACAGCTATAAATACCCGGCTATTATCACACAAGATAATAAAATGTCACTTGCATAAGGTAGACAACGCCAACAAATTATTCAGTACCTCACGCTGGATTAATATGTGCAGAAAATTATTTTACTATTCTCAGGATTTGCAAATCCCTTGCTAAATTATTGCCATTGGCAAAAAGTGGATTTATCTTAGTAATCTAGATACATCAAATAACTGGTTAAGTAGAGATTAAGATGCAGAATCTGTTGTAAAGCGTAAGAGTTTTTAAACCAAAGTTATGCGTTGTGTCTTGGCAGAATAGAGAAATGCCCTGGTATAGCCTATCAAAGATGGATGGCGTCAGATCGCGTACGGTCCAAAGACCCTGCCAGAGGCTGGAGAAACTTTATCGAATCAAACTATCAGTCTATCCCACTTGCAGTTCTTATTTGCCACCATTTGTTCTGATTAATGATTTACTGCTAGGTTGAACGCCACAAAGAAGCGTGTTGTTAGTTTTTTGTTTCTAAACCATAAAAATGCTACCAACGAGGCACATAGAAAACTTGATTTGTGGATACTACACAACACAAATAACATATATTTTCATTTTTAATTGTGCATCTTACTTAAAATAATAAATAAACAATCTTTATATTGAAAAACAAAAATACTTCTGCACCATCTCATATATCTTTCATTAATATATATTTTGGTTAGTTAGATAAAAGCTTGTGTATTTATGTAAAACATCATATTAAATAAATAACTAATAATATAGACAAAAACAATATTTTATTTGTAACTGAATATATTTGTATTAAATCCATCGGATATTGTTGCTTTCAATTTTAAAACTAATGTAAAAAAATTTTTAATCTAAAAATTTTATATTATAAATTATATCCTAACACAATCCTGTTTAACGTGAAGATTATGCAATTGCACGTTTTCGACAAAATGGTATCGAAAAGCCCCCGACTTTGTTTTTTAGGCGGAGATGCACGGTCTGGTTTAATATGACATTAGGTTGCAAGTCGTTCAATTGAGGGAGGACGGTGGGAATAAGGGACTTCCTCAATCCTGTTCTTGTGGGCGTTAGATTGCTAGCAAACATTTTTCGTGGAATTCACTTGCACTTACTTCAGCGTTTTTAATTTTTGGATGCCACTTTACAGTTTTTGAATATTTACCCGTTTGTTTAAGCACCGTAGCATTATTAAAAGCAGTTAAATGCTAAATTGGAGAGGTTTTACTTGATTTTAAGTGACGCTACATAATATGTATAATTTTGCGGCACTCAATAAAGTATTGTGCAATTTATTATTCAATTTTTATGGTTTAGGTTTTTTATAATACTAATACATTCATTATAGATAATAAAAAAATGTACCCCAGTTACGGTGGTATTATGCAAATTAAAAATATATAATTTAGCATTAAATAATAAAATTTTAGTGCTATACTAAAGTACATTTAGGAAATTGTTAACGATGTGATGCTCAGTGCAAAAAGAAAAAAATACATGTAAATGCAACTTAGTAAAAGTGTACTGAATTAAATTTGTAGCGAATAATAATATAAATAAATGCAAAATTCAACAATTTGATAATAGTTTGGTCCGAAATCCTAAAAAAAATCATCAAATAAACACAATGACAAAAATTAGCATTTGGAATGAATATTCAAAGAATTAAGAAAAGTTAAAGAGAGCACGGTAACAAAATAACAAATTAATTGAAAAATAGAGATATACACATACTTCTAAGGAGAAAAAATGAAAAAATAAAGGAAGCAGGTAACATAAGGTAAAGTTTTCCAAAATATATATAATACTAGGTGATATGTGAAAATAAAAGGTGGTAAGATATAAATCCACAAAAGAAAGAATTAGAACTATAAATCTAAACACAAAAATAGGTCACATAGAAAAGTAGTTATTTATGCTTTGAAACTACAATTCTTATAGATTAATTAACAGTAATTTTATCTAATTACTACATTATTTGCGGGACCTAAGCAAGCACTAGCAACGAATCTTATAGAAAATTAAAGAAAGCCATTATTAGATAAAAATGGTGGTAATGTAAAACAATTTGTAGTATATAATAACCTGTTTATAACTAATATATTTTTTTTGCAAAAAGATGATCAGCGAAAGCACAATAATATGATATACTATTTAATCATTACAACTACACGAGTCATCTTTGTAATTGATATTATATTGCACCATTTTTTTATTAGGTGACTAAGTAAGATAGAGGAAAACAATAAAACACGTAGAAGAAAAATATATATATATATATATATATATATATATATATATATATATATATATAAACCTACGTATTAAGAAGTAATAAAATTGGATATATAGATTAAATAAGATTGTGCAACAAACTTCCCCAAACGGCCACCAGAGTAGCGCCCTAATAGTGCCACCTTTCCAGTCCAACCTCTCCAGGGCGATGCGGTACCGTCCTGCGCTAGTTGATGCGCCCTTTGAACCACCCTCTTTAAAAGCTCGGAGTGCACCACAAATTCTTCAGAGTTCGACACTAGCTAAACCCAAACAGCACCCTGCTAGCGCACTGGTTTCGGTCCTTGCGGTGGTCTAACTAAGCAGCTAGAGTCCCAGCGCGGAAGCTACATTTTTATCCATGTTAAATGTTATTGTGTAGTGCCTATATACTTTTAATTGGTTGTAAACGTGTAAAAATAAAGACTATATTTGTAAACTCAGTGTTACAAGTGGCACCTAACTAAATAAACTAAATAATCAAGATTCCATGACCCACAACCTCAGCCGCTCCCGTGAGGACAAGCCCTCGACTGAACTTTACAGTGGCAATCCAAATGATAGCTAAACAATTTCAGCAACTGCTGTAGTGAATTGCCAATCCTGAACAGCGGAACTCTCGACATTTTACGCAATGTTCTGCATGTTTTGACGGCATTCGATCCAAAGCTGCTGTAGAAGAATTTATCACGTCTATCACTATATTCAAGAATGTTGAACGCATTAGCGACGAAGATGCCATTGCCGGACTTCCACTTTTGTTAACTGGTGAGGCTAATCAATGCTAGAACGGGGTACGAACACGGTCCCACACATTTGAATAGGCAATCTAGCTAATTCTCAACGCTTTCGCTCTACAAAAGCCAAACTTTAGAATTTTTGGAGAGGTTTTCACACAAACACAGCTAGAGACTATGGTTACGGATCAGTATATAACGATTCAAAAAGATCGTTTTTCCCAAATGTCTCGGGTTAGTACCCGAGACATTTCATTTAGTGATGAAGAGTGGCAGTTACATATTGCATATGGGCTGTTACGATAAAGAGTCGAGACCGTGGGTCACGACCTAATATCCATAATTACAATGATCTTTTAGAATGTGCCTGGATAATAGAAGTTAACGAACGAGAAGACGCCTCTTCCAAAACAGAAGTCATTGATCTTTCGAAGACACGCAACAGGTGTTCTGCAAAATGTACGGCCACGACGTGGCGGTATGCCAAAAAAAACAAAGCCTAAGAAGGCCGAAAAAATGATGCTGTCGTGACTACTTCGTCAAACTCACGTCTCAATGGTAACAATGCAAACGAATTAAAATGCTGTGGTTGCGGAAAAATCGGTGTTATGCGACGAAACTGTCCAATTTGCTCAGCTAACTCGATACCTGTCAGTTTTGCTACCTGGACGCAAACTCCACCGAAAGACTGGCAGTCAAAATCGACATTGGTGGTACCTCGGGCACCGCATGTTTGGACAGCGGCGCGAAAACCAGTCTCGCAAGCTTCGACTTGTATCAAGTTCTATTAAACCAAGGTTGCCAGTTTAAGGATATACCTATAAACCTCATCCAAGTCGACGGCGTTTGTAAGCTGCAAATAGTGAAGACAACCACGACAACTGTAAACCTGAATGGGTCCAAGACAGAAACTAACTTTATGGCAATTTCCTGACGTACGGGATACGAAGACTTTGCTCGGGGTCGATTTCATAAAAAAAGTTGAATTGGTCGTCGACTATAAAAATCATAGATGTCACTTTTCCGGGCAACGCCACAAAACCTTTGGGTTTGTTTGTAAAGATCAAGAATCATAGAAAAGCCCCACCCTCACGCTGTCCGAAATATCTAACCACTGCGCCGATATTGGCGTATCATCACCATTTTTATCGCCAATACTATCTCACCCATAGTCACAATGCAGTGTGACTTTAAATCGGGTTTGACTGAGAACTACGGCCCCGTCTTCAACATCGACTATCACACAACAGCTATTAGAACTTTACAACAGCTACGGCTATCAGAAACTGCATTGAGGACGGACTACATGTGGTTTGACGCAACGCAAGTAGTCCAACATTTATGGAAAATCCCTGACTTTGATATGGATAACCTTGACTACCGAGAATTGAAATTACGTAGTGACGAGGGAACAAAGTTAACAGCAGATACACAATAATAAGTAAATCAACTCCTAATCACAAACCAAGATCTATTAAAGGACACGGACCACCCACGCTGATAATAGAACATCACATAGACACTGGTGCTTAACCACCAATCTCAAGTCCACCATATAATCTCAATTCGACCCGACAGAAGATCCTCGAGCGAGAAGTTCAAGACTTACTCTAGACAAATATTGTAGAAGAGTGTGAAAGTGCATGGTCATTACTGGTAGTCTTGGTCCACAAACCTGACGGAAGTAAGCGATAGTGTATCGACTACCGAAAATTAAACGGCGTAACCAACCCATTACCACGATTGGAAGACCTCCTTTGATCCATTGGTCGATCTACATATATATCCACTATGGATTTGAGAAGTGGGTATTACCAAGTTAAGATATGCGACTCAGATCATAATAAGATCTCTTTCATTACTAACTTTGGGACTTACCGCTCTCAACATCTACTATTTGAACTTAGAAACGCGTCAGCCACTTTCCAAAGATTTATGGACAAGTTCCAGACTGGATTAAACCAGGTGAAGGTACTTGTTTATTTGGACGATATAATCGTCCTATTATATAAGAAAATGCTTAGACAGAATGCGCAAGTTTAACTTTTGTATGCATCGACAGAAGTGCCACTTTAGTTGTGACGAAGTCAAATACTTAGGCCACCTTATCTCTGTAGAAGGGATCAAAACGAGACCCGAGAAAGTATTTGTCATTGTAGATCTTTGCCCATCAAAAAACGTAAAACAGCTATAACATTCCTTTAAACCTGAAATTGGTACAGGAGATTCGTACCTCAATTTTTCTAGATTGATCGTCTTCTCACTAACTTAACAAAACTTGACGTAGCGTGAAAATGGACAACAGAAAAGGTAGAAACTTTTGCCGCACTAAAACAAGATCTTACTACGGTCCTTATACTTTGTCAGGCAGAGACAGGTTTCCTCTATAAGTTGAGAACAGATGCGAGTGCTCACGCGCTCGGGTCAGTATTACTCCAAGGGGAGGAAACCGATGAGAAACTAATAGAATACGCCAGTCGATTGCTGACACCACCTGAAAAGAACTACACTACCAATGAACGAGAGGCCTTGGCTTTAGTCTGGGCCGTACAGAAATTTAGGGGATATTTGGAAAAAGTCTCTACTATCGTCATCACTGACCACCAACCATTAAGATGGTTAGTGTCCCTAAAATATTCTAGCGAACATCTGGCTCGATGGGCTTTACGACTACAGCCCTATAATATATTTATTAAATATGCTCCAGGAAATGCCAACGTCGTCGCTGACACCTTAACTCGTCCACCTCGCCAGGACGAACATCTAACCCTTTATGTAGATTTCATATCCGTTGATCTACCAACAAAAAGACTAGAGCAGTTACAAAAAGAACAGCTCAGCTAGCCCAAACTCCAGAAGATTATTTCAGCATTTGAATTGTCAAATCTAGAATAAGTTTCTAGATGGATTTTCAGAGGGTACCTCGTAATACAGGGCGTGTTATAGCGCTATTTTTCATATGACGACACAGAGGAGCCACGGCTAGTAGTTCCCACTGCCAATCATGACCAGATCTTACAAAAACTCTACGACGCTTCAAATGCAGGTCATCTCATGCAGCGCCGACTGAACGTATTACAAGATGTCGCAAAGAGTTTATTGGCCCGGGATACGACAACACATTAGAGAGTATTTAAAAAAGTGCCCAGCTTGCCAACGATATAGTCAGCAACCAAAACCCCGCCGGTCTTCTGCAAACTCCCGTTGTGTGTCAAAGATTTGAAACAATCTCAATTGATTTATTTGGACCTTTCCCTAAGGGTCCGCAGGAAGAAACTTGGATTTTTATTACTGAAGACAGCTCATCAAGATGGGTCGAGTTGTTTCCGATCCCACAAGCCACAGCCGAGACTTGTGCCCTAACCTTCATTATCGAAATATTCCTACGGTATGGAGTACCACGCCTCATAATTTCCGATAATGGGTCACAATTCATTAGTGGGATAATTTAAGAAGTATGTTACTGTTTGAACATTAACCAGAAATATACTCCAGTATACCATACTTTAGCGAATATGGTTAAATGAAAAAACTTCAATCTTAAAACCATATTATCTATCCTTGTAGGCAACGAACATGGCAGTTGGTCAGAGAAATTACCATCTATTCGATTTGCTCTCAATACAATTCACTACCAAACCATTAAATACACACCTATCACGCTTGGTAGAAACCTCCGAACCCCAATAGAAGTTATAAAAAACAAAAACTTTATTTCAGAAATCACCCCAAAACTCCCCCAAATGATCAACTGTTTCCATAAAGCAAAAGAATATTAAGAGAAAGAAAAATATCGTCAGAAGGCGTATGCCGACCATTCCCGCCAAGTTACGCTCAAGTACCAACCAGGAGACCTCATTCTGGTCGACATTCACTCGCGCAGTCGAGCCACCAAAGGTCAAAGCGCAAAATTCGCGCCTAGAAGAGACGGCCCTTACGTTATATTATCCACAAGAGGTTCGTACAGTTTCAAAATTCCTGCCCAAGATGAACCAGATCAGCCTTTGGGAGTTTACTATTCTTCGGCTCTTAAAAAGTTTGTACCTACTGACACTACCCCGATAGTACCTCTTCGGCGAAAAGAACGACCCCGAAAGAATCAATAGCAATTTTAGAACCTTCGTCGAGGCGCCTACTAACTCTGAAGGGGGAGATTGTAACAAACTTCCCCTTCAACAGCAACATTATTGTCAAATATCTGACCTGTAAGTGCTTTTTTTAGTGGTTTAAACAAATGATAATCGCAATGTAATAAGGCCGGACAGTACAATGGGTGTTTCAATGCAGTTCAAAACTAATCCTCATTTTTTTTTTGTTTAGGTAGCTTTATGTGGCGGGGAATTGTAAAACAGAATCACGTTTCAGATTGCTTGAGAACTGCCGGGGCTTATTCCGACTTTAAAAGCATTTTCAGCAACCATTAATCAGCGATTATTATTGAAAAGGTGGTAAACAATACAGATATTCTTCTATGTCACGGTGGTTCTTGGAAAACGTTGGTAACCTTAATTTTCAACTTCTTTTCGTCCTAAGGATTTATGCCCAACGTATACTTGAATGTTCTTAAGGTGTTGTTCATGAACTGTGTCTGGCTTTTTAAAAATTTTGATCAATTTTACACTATCTGTTCTGAGAAACTTCATAAGCTACGAACGAGGGTGCTTCTTGCTCTGACATCATAATACTAAAAAAACAGTAGTGTAAGATATGTACCTTATAGGGAAAATCTTTTTTAGCTTCTCTATCTACAAAGCTCAAAAGCCCAAACACTCTCCGTTCACTTAATTAATTTTCGTAAAAAATAATAGGTTTCACATAGAATAAAGGGATCCGTTCAAAATATGTATGGATCATATGTTTAGAATAATAGATCATTTCAAATATTTGCGTTGAGATATTACGTATGAGTACAAGAGGGACATGAAAAGCAAATAAATATTTTCTTAATTTATTATTTATTAACAATTAGAATTACAACAGTATCTTTTAAGTTAAAATTATGGCTTAAAAATTGTGTAGATTTTTATTAACGTGGTTAAGTCTTCTCCATTTTTTAAGTCTCCCTTAGTCGTTTATTAGATCACTTGGCCATTGTCTTTTTAGCCTTCTTGTATTTTGTTTATGTATTATTTCTCTTTTATTATTATTTTACTAGTTTGTTGTAGCTTTTTTGTTGACATCTTCGACGTATGGTAGTTTCAGCTCTTTATAAAGTGTGTTATTGGAGACATACCATAAAGCATCAGAGATCATAGGTAATATTATTGACTAATTTTTCTGTATTATTGCCATATTTGACTTGTTGGTATGTTCGCAAAATTCAATACCATATACCTCTATTGGTTTAAGAATTGTTTTGTATGTTAATAGTTTATTTTCAAGTGGTAATTTGGATTTTCTACCAATTAGCCATCGTATTTCTTTAACTTTTAAATCTATTTGCTTACGTTTGTAATTACATGTTTCCATGTTATCTGATATCTAAATGCATCTCTGGGTAATTTTATACTAGTTGATACAGGTATTTGTATATTATTTAGGTAAATGGGAGGATACTTTTTTCTACGGAGAATGGAGTTAATTTGTACGAGTTTTTCTTCGTTAATCTTAATTTTCCATTTGTGTGTCTACGTTTGTATTTTATTTAAATGATTTTGATGAAGTGATGGATGCTAGCTGTTGGTCTTTGTTGGTAGAGAGGATGACAGTGTCGTCAGCAAATGTACCTATTGTAATGTTTTAGTTTATTGGTAAATTTGCAGTGTACAGGACATATAGTAAAGGATTCATGAGCCTTTCTTGCGATACTCCAGATTTAAGTGGCTTTATGTCAGATACTTCTTCATCGGCTTTGGTTCTAAATTTCCTATCGTATATGTAGGAATTAAGATTATAGTACGTTGTGGGCAAGAGCGTTTTAATTTTATACAATAATATCGAGTAATTTTTTGTCTTCTTGCTTGATTAATCGTGTGACAGACTCTATGGGTTCGTGTAGAATTATTTTGATGGAAGCCGAATTGATGCGGAGGTATCTATGCTTTACTGTTAGGGTCAGCAGTTATGCTTTGTAGTAGAAGTATTTCCAATAGTTTTGACATGACAAGTTTCTTGGACGACAAGATAATAACTTATTTATATATTTGTAAATTTTTGGGATTAATATAATTTCGACAATTTTTAGTTGCTTAGGCTGATAATTTGTTTTAAGAATAGCATTGAATATATATGTAAGTAAATCTAAAACTATTTTTGGCATTTCCTTTAATATTATTTAGGCGTCATTATCTATACCAGAAGTTTTGCGTAATTTAAAAAGTTTGATTCCTTATTGGAGTGAACATTTCAGTTCCAAGAACATTGGTTGGAGTATTTAATTGTTTCTCTATCTCACCATCAGAGACCTCGTAGTTGGGAGTGAAAACTTCCGCAAGATACTCTGTAAATAATTTAGCTTTTGCCTCATCACTGTTGGTCCATTGGGCATTCTAGATTGAGTTGTCATATCTATTTAGACTAGTAATATATGTAGTCGTGAAATAATTGATCTTGTAGTTTTCGATTTTGTGTTTCAGCTGGTTACCTAGATGATTTAAAATATTTATATCTGCAGGTGCTCGAGTTCGGTGTCATTTTGCTCTGGCTCTCCTTTTCCCCCCAGGGGAACGTTGTATATTGAATTCTAAATATTTGGCTGGTGTGTAGTTTGCTGGGCAGTTTTTTGAAAGTACAGTACAACTTAGTTAGTGCTTCATCGATTTTTCTTGTTTTGAGGCTAACCTCTTTAGGTTTCTCTTTTATTAAATGTAATATCTGTATACCTCCCAGTTAGTTCTTCTGTTTTGTGATCTAATCATTGATTTTTATGAATAACAGGAACTTATAGTTTCTATAATTGGGGAATAATCTGAGAAAAGATTGTAATTTGGGATGATACCCGTATAAGGTGATGTGATACTATTCATCATAAAAAAGTCCAGTAAATCAGGAATTTCGCGGGCATTGGTTGGTCAGCAATTGGGAGTGCCAGTGAGAGAAGAAAATAACTTTGCTTTTGCAAGAGATTTGTGAGTTCTTTGATTTTTGTAGTTGTTATGCGAGATTTCCATCTCTCTCTTTAGTCCTGTGGTTTGGGACTGGTTCGCAGCAGCTCTCCACTTCTTTTTGTCTTGCGTTTTATTTTTAATTCCTTGATATTTTTACTTCTTGGGTCTTCGATTATTTTTTGATAAATTTCATCCGGGGTTGACCTCTAAGATTTTTACCAACTACTTTTCCTTCAATAATTGATTTTAGTAATCCATTTCTTCTTAGAACAAGTCCTACTATTTGCATTCCTTGTTTTGTTATTTGTGTCCATATGTTTGTTTAGAACTTCTTCGTTTGTTTTTGTTGTACCCAGGAGATTTTTAGTGTCCTCTTGTAGTACCACATCTCAAATGCTTTTATTTTCTTTCCGCCCGCTTTTCCAATGATCCAAGATTCGCATACATGCAGAGCTATGCTTCATATGTATGTCTTGATATATAGTTTTTTGGTATTTATTGATATGCCATTAAATGTCAGTAATGTTTTTTTTATTGTAGAATGTTACTTTTGCGTGGATTATTCTACTGTTAATTTCCTTTGTGCATTTACCATTTCCAGTGATCAAACTTCCTAGGTATGCAATTTTTTTTACTGTTTTTATGGTTTAATTTTTTATGATAATATTGTCTATTATTGTGTTCTGTTTTGAGCAGAGCATTACTTTCGTTTTGTTTTTGTTTATTTTTATGTTGTAGTTGTTTTAAAATTTTATCCATTTTTTCAGTGCTTGTATCAATTATTCTTCTGTTTCTGCCAGTAGGGCTATATTGTTTGCGTATCTGATTGAGTTGATTTTTTCACCATCTATAGAGATTTCTTTGTTTTATGTTTTTCTGAATTCGTTTATTGCCTGTTGTATGTATATATTATATAATTTTTACTTTATCTTATTCCCCATTATATTCAATAATTGCTAATTGGTGTTTGTATATGTTATATAATATTTGTGGTTAATTCTTATTTATTGTAATATTTCAAACATTTTGCTCTAATTTACCCTGACAAACAACTTTTCCGCGTTAATAAAAGCTATATACCGATTTTTTGTTTTTCTATTGTTATTCTCAAAGCCAGAAATGCTTCTTTTGTTCTAAAATCAAATGGCCTTCGGTCTAATTTTCTTCAATGTCGCGTTTTATTCGTTTGCATAGTATTTTTCTTAGAATTTTTGAAGTGTGTGGTTCTATGTTCGTTACATTTTCGTGTTGCAGCTTTTTTTTTGTAATTGTCACTATCTTTATTTGTGCGAAATATTTTGAAATTTCCTCTTTGTTATACATATCTTGTATTCTGATATTTTCTTTAGTGTATCTTGGTCGAAAAATTTGATTACTCTGCCAGGGGTATTATCTATATCTGGGGTTTTATTACTATGAGATTATTTATTGCTTTCTAAAATTCACTTCTCAGGATAGGTATATAGTTTTCTTCTCCACAGGGCGTTCTTATTATTGAAATTTTCTCCTATGATGAATTTAGTTCCTAATGTCTGAATGAAGTTTTCTCTGTTAACTTATAAAGGAGTATTTTAACTTTTATAACTGTAACTTGTAGATGGGCTGTCTTGTATTTAGGTAGGACAAAACGGCCGATATTTTTTTTTATTATAGCTCTGCCAGCATGGGTAGTATTATCTGGATGGTTGATGAAGTAAATTGAATAGTTAGATAGGTTAAAGTAGGATCTGTTTGTGAAATAAGCCTCTTCCATTAGCAGTATATCTTCAGAATTGTTATGAAAGAATATTTCAATTTCTTTACTGTGCTGTAAAAAGCCTTTTATTGGGCAATATTCAAGAATTTACAGAATTTCATTAAACAGAATTGATTTTGGCGTTTTTTGCATTAATTCTTAGAACATAGACCTAAATTCTTCTAAAAAAAATTTATAATAGAAGAAATATTGTCTCCACGATGTTCATTGCCTAATTTATGTACATTTAAGTTGAAATTGGGTTCCCTTGTTTTGGTACCTGTTAGTGTATTCGAATAACTAACATTTTGCTGCACAAATGATATCTGGATAGTATTTGGTAGTATGGTGGCTGTTGAAGTATTTTACTGGATGTTTAGTCTGTCGATCGTGTTGTTAGGCTTTTCTAGCAGTGATAAAACTTGCATGTAAGCAATACCTAACAATGCACATTTAGTTGGGGTATCCTTACTTTTTGCAGTTGGACGTGCTATGAGATCCTCCACATCTTAGGCAAACAAATGGTTTGTAATAAGCTTTCGTGTGTCGCTATTATTTACAGTACATGCACTGCACACTGCCATTAATTGTTTTTGGGAGGTTCTATTGCAATTAGTTGATTTTAAATTTTAGTTAGTTTATAAATGTCTTTATTGCTGGTTGTCGGTTCTAGGTCAATGAAAACAGGTGTAGTGGCTCTTTTGTTATTCTACTTTTCGCATTTAAGATGTTTCTAACTTTATGCTTTAGGTTGCTATGTTCATCTATAATTTCTTTTATGTCTGATAAATAATACAAATTTTTGATGACAATTCTGTATGCTTGGTCTTGCTTAAGTTGATATGTATGATGAACTATATCGTTTTCTCATATGTAACGTATTAATTTTTTGTATGTATTTTTGTCGTATTGTCAGCTAATTTTTTGTAAAATATTGCTCAATTTCTGCTATTTTTCTGAGTTTGTTGGTCACTTATTGATAGTTTAACACTCCGTAGACAAAGATTGAAGAGGTTTTGGGTTTTTTGTTGTCGGCTTGTTTGTCGCTGGATATTTCAGCCTCTTCTTCTGTTAGTTGGCTAAATATATTATTTAAAGCTGTAGCTTCTTTTTGTTTGTTTGGTATTTTGGAAAATTACGGCTGTTAAGGGTTAAATGAAGCAACCTATACAGCATTATTATTTGGAATGCATGACTGGCCGTAAATACCACTTGGATCATTACAAACTGGTAATAAAATTATGTTTAATTTCTAAAATTATATTACAGTTATTTTTAATTCAATTGGGTTGAATAGCGACTATTGTTGATAGAAGTGGTCACTGGTTTGTCACAACGCACTTGATAACAAAACTCTTAAAAACACTTGTTTACGATATAGAATTCAAGCAGAAAGCAGGAAAGAAAATAAAGAATAAGCAAGAATTTGTAAAATAATAGGTCAAACTATTCTAAACAAGTGTAGAAAAGACATGAAACTTACTTTGTATAACAGTGGTGGTGCTAACTGTAATGTATGAATATAAGTTGAAATAAAATTGTTACATGTTTAGTAAAGCAATATATTAATTATATGCAAAGTAAAGACATGAAAATATGAAATTAATTAAAATTTTTACAACTAATTGCAAAAACGACTACGTCCAAGCTCAAATGACAAAAATTAAAACCATTGAATTTACATAGCATTGTGCATGTGGTAATTGAATATTGAAAATCATGGAATCTTATTAAAGTACTGTAGCACCATTATTTTTTTGAGTGCGTGAATAAGCAAAGTTATTAAATGTAGATGATAAAAAAGATTACATAGTTTACAAGAATATATGCAATCAAACTTACGGCTTGATGTGCTTTGTAGGATAGAAGTTTTTTTACAGGTTAGTCTAAATAGAGCATAATCTGTCTTGAAATTGTTGTTAATCCACTTTTCGCTAGCAGTAAAAAGGACAATTTGATTAGATTACACGTATTCTTAATACTAAAGCTGTACCTAACTTTATACTGAACCTAAAATGTTTGTACTTTTAACTAATGAGTTATATTGTTGCAATTTCAAGGTCACTCTTTTGATGTTAACATACTCCAAGTATTTGCTCTAACAGGTAAAAGAAATTATGATGAAAAAATAAAAAAATTCTACAACACAATTGAGAAATTTTTATGTCAAAATAATGATAGTATAACTTTTGTGAGGGCGGTTGGGTAAATGTAACAATAGGGGAGGTAAGCTGTATCAATTCTACTAAGAGAGAAATATGGTAGTAGCTAATACATATAAAGTTTAAGCCACCAAAATGCCGCCTACATGCATGAAAAGCATCTTTGCATAACCAAAACAACCCATATATCAATAAACAGACGTTCTAACAGTAGAATCAAAAGAGCAACAACAAATTCGCTAGTTCTATTAGTAAACTAAAGATTGTCAAAAAAATACTTTTACAAAGCATGTTCATACTTCGAGATTATACAATAAAAACGTCAGAGCCAAAGTAATAGGAGACTTAACCTATAGATTAAATTGGATATCGACGACTCAATCTACTTCTACTGACTGTTAATAGGATAACAATATGTGAAATTAGTATTCAACATCTGAAACCAACTGAATAATAAATAAAATACTTAAGTTTAAAAGAATAAAGATTACTTAAACAAAACAAGCCAAAATATAAAAAAGCTTTAAAATACAATACAAATGAAATAAATCTGCAAACTAAATGAAAAGACAAATGCAACGAAGTGAAAAAACTAACTCAAAAATAGATTTATTTAATTTAATACGCATAAGAAGATAAAGTAAGTAACTGGCCAATGTAAAAGTTTTTGTAACAAAATGACACTAGATAAAAAAGAACTACTGGGTTTGTGGAAATCATACATAACAAAGTTATTTGAAGACAGTACGATGAAAATAACAATTTTGAAAATTCCCAGATTTTAAAATCTAAAGTACTACACGCTACCTCAATAAAAAAATTCAGAAAAGCTATTGGTCTTGATAAGGTGTGTATGAAAAGAGTAAAATTTATTGATCTAGATAACATCAGCCTTGTACTAAATATATTTAGCAAAATATATAACTAAACACCTAAAGAATGATTACAGTCAACTTTTATAGCGCTTCTTAAGAAGCAGCGCCCTAGAAAATGCATCGACTATCGACTAATTTTCCTAATGAGCCATATGTTAAAAACTTTGTTTGGCATAATATATGCTCATGTACTGAAAAAAGGTGAGTTTGATTTAGACGATATGCAGTTTGGTTTCAGGGAAGTTTTTGAAACACGCGAACGGCTTGGTTTCAATGTATTACTGCAGAAATTCTGTGATCAACAAAGAGATGTGTTCTCATGTTTTCTTGATTATAAAAAAAACATTTGCTGGAGTATAGCATACCATATTAATTGAATTCTTTTAAGAAGTTGAATTGAACAAAAATGGCAATATAAAATAATCTATACTGACAACATGCAGAAGTCAGGATTTTTTCGAAATATAGCCATCAACTATGTAGAAACTCACCAGCCAATCATAGAACCAAACTTCAAATCAACTTCACCTAGAGAACTCGCATCAATAATCAAAAGTCTTCCAATAAATAAATCGCCAGGATATGACAAAATACCTAATGTCATACTTAAAAAGCTTACAAAAAAAGCATTGGCATACCTAGCAACCACATTTAATGCGTGCTTAAGGATTGGTTATTTTCCGAATGCATGGAAACATGCAATTATTCTACTGTTTCCCAAACCAAACAAAGACAAGAAAGATATTACTAGCTATCGACCTATTAGTCTTCTAACTACAATCTCGAAGCTTTTCGAAAAGGTCATATATCGCCGGCTTAATGAAGAGGTAATAAAACTGAGTATTGTTCCCACCTTTCAATTTGGATTCAAAAAAGGCCACTCCACCTGCCATCAACTACAGCGCATGATCGAAACAATCGAACGAGGATTTGAAAGCAAACAATACGTTACTGCCTTGTTTTTAGACATAGCTCAAGCATTCGATCGAGTGTGGACCGATGGCTTAAAATATAAAATAGTACCTGAGTACATAAAATCCATATTGTTCTCATTCCTAGAAAATCGTACATATGCAATCAAGATACAGGCAAGCTTATCAACTACTAGAGCTATACATGCAGGGGTTCCACAAGGGAGTATTCTAGGTCCCATTTTATTCAACATCTACATTCATGACTTTCCTGTTCCCAATGCAAACCTAGCAATGTTCGCAGATGACACGGTCGTGTTAACCAGAAATCAAAACTTAGAGCAAGCAATAGCCGACTTACAAACTGCCGCCAATACACTAAGCAGATGGTTCATGAAATGGAATCTATCAATTAATCATTCCAAGTGTACTACGAAAATATTCACACTTAGAATTATCAAAAATCCAACGTTAATTACAATCAATGGACATACTATACAATGGAATGCCAAAGACGAGCCCGTGAAATATCTGGGTATCCATCTCGATACTCGGCTCACATGGAAATACCATACATTAAAAAGCTGAACGAAGGCCACACGCGTTTAATCCAGCGCTACCCAATCATAAATAAAAGTCCACTATGAAAATCGAATGCATGACGCTCTTGTATAAATCTCTAATACGTCCATTGATTCTGTACGGATGTGTGATATGGGCTAACACTTCCAAAACCAATCTCAACCGAATCCAGACGTTACAAAATAAAATTCTTCGAACAACAGTCAACGCCCGTGGTTCATTACAAATCAACAACTTCATCACGAATTAAACATGCCCACAATTCAAGAACATATTGCAAAACTGACTAAAACCTTCCATAACAACCTTACCAACTGCAATGTGCCACCTTCTATGAACTAGGCCAAAGAAGTATTCATAGACGATTAAAACGAAAGTTACCCCAAGACATATACTTGAGTGATAGTGGTGATGACTAAGTGCGGACTAATCTCCAAATAACTATTTGATCAAAATACGTAAGTGATAGTCTTGATGTCTAAGTGCAATTCATTCTCAATTAACTATGTGATCAAATGGTAAATCCAAATGACTATTAACACAGCTATTTCAAGTGGTTATTAGGTACCATTCTGTTATTTCCCTTCGTTAAGTATTAATTGTCAAACATACCTTGTATAACAATGTATATTGTTGAGCAGGTAAAAGTTCTATTAAAAAAAAAAAGAAGTCAGGATTGGAGACCTAACAACATCGGATTTAAAATTTCAAAAAGGAGTACGACAACGATATATTTTTTTCCTATTATTTATTTTCTATGCTGACAAAATCTTTAAATAAGGCCTGGATGGACTGGATTTAGGTATTAAGATTAATAGTGTACGAATTAAAACCATTAAATAAGCACATGACACTGCTGTACTTGCTAAATCCATTGGGATCTTCAAATACCTGTAAAGGCGCACAACGACTAGACCTAAATATAAATATTACAAAATCGTTTATATATTCACTCGTCAAAGATACAAAATTAAAAGCTTCCACTTAAATGACAAGCAAACTGAGCGTGTAAATGATTTATTAACCAAAGATTTAGATCCACATTAAGAAATTAATAGGCGAATCGAGATTGCATGTGCTGCATTTAAAAAATGCTGCTACTTTTCTATAATGATAGCGTAGACTCAAAGTTAAGACAGAAAATGCTAAATTTTTATTCGCAGTTTGCACTACTGTGTGTCATAGAAATGTGGACGTCAAAGATAACAATGAACTGCTTGAAAGCTGACAAAATGTGACTACATAAAAGAATCTTAAGAATATCATGGATCTAGAGAGTTACAAACTATAGTTCTACAGAGAGCAGGCACCTGAACAGATGTTCAGAATGGCAAAAGACAGAACTGTCTATACTGAAGTGATGGCTAACGTCAGGAGGTTTGACACAGCACGCAAAAAAAGAGTTTGTTTAATGTTCTGCGTTGATTAATATCATTCTCAAAAATTAATGGTCTTATAAATTGTTAAGCCAATTACAAATTTTAACATTTTACTTTTTAAAATTCTATTGGCTCTTCGAATGGATTACACGTCTGATAATTAGTGGAGATGGATTTGCAGTTGTTACTATGTTGCTGTTCCACTTCTGGACTTAGCTGTTGTGGTATTCATTTTGGGTATTTTATGTACTGTTACTTGATAATTTTCTTTTATTAAGGTTTCAACTGTTACAATAGAACCTAAAGTTATAGCTTTAGGTATGAGACCTGGACAAAAGTGTTCGTCATAGAAATTGTGACATTTTTAATTATTTTATTTCATTCACACATTGCTGTTCAGAAATATGATTAAAAAAATTTGTGTTTTATATCTTGATTGAGGAGGCCATCTTTAAACTGATATTTTGGATGTTTTTTTATAACTTTAGCAATAATACTGCTAACATATAAAATAGTAGTGTAATATTATCAATTATTATGGCAGTTCTAAGGTATGTATTTGACTCATCGTAGTAATTTATTAATTATAACAATGCCGAAAACAATGAGTCAGTATGCAATTTTTCAATATCTGCGATTGTTGAAGTTAGACACAAAAATTACTAAGAAGTAATAAAACGGAAAGAAAAGAAAAAATGAGAGCAAATAAACTCACCTATAGAATGTGCCGTAGATTTGTCTATAGAAGATTGCCGTGACTTTCTGTTGTGCCGTGCGTGCCTTAATCCTCCTAGTCAGAAACGTGCAAGTGACGATGTAAGAAAAGCTTCGTAAAATTGGTAAGTTCTTACGTCTAACGCATCGCTGGATCGATTTGTCGAAGTACATGATGAGGATGTAGACTATGTACAGGAGCACAAGGCAGAGCGCCTCGTACCACTCGACGCGCTCGTCGTGAATTATGCAGATCAGGATGGACACCGTGATGCCGTAGGCCAAGCAGTCCCTCGTCAGCGGCCACCAGTCCAAGGGAACAACCTGAACACCCGACTGTACACATACAACATAATAGATTCAAAATTAGCCCTTCGCCGCATGCAAAGCCCTGAAATGTTAATTTGAGGTGCAACTTGTCACATAATCTTTGGGGACTGCAAAAGGAGTAACTACATCGAACCGCCCACCATAACCACAAAAATTAAAAACTGAGCTAATTGATCTGATTATTAATGTAAATACATAGTTTATATAATTAGGTAAGCAGTAAAATAATGTTAACGTTGTCTAGACCATAAAATTTTGAGATAACAGCTGCATATTATTTCCTATTAGTTTTATTTTTTAATTACATTCTCCAAAATCATTAATTTTATACTTTTTTATCTATGTAGAGTCCAGCCGTAATTGTATTATTTGCACTAAGTAGTTTTTTACTATTTAAAAAACGGCTTACATTTTTTAGAGTGCACAGAATTGATACATTTTAAGTTTTACAATATTAAATATTCTCATAATGTGGTAAAAGATATGTAATAACTACTAAAAAAAGTACGAGTAGTAAAATGCATCTTTCCTCATATTTTAGTGTGAGTTGTTTTTTAAAATAAAACATACAGGCTTTTGCTTGTCCCGCTTAATTTTATTAGTTAAATTACTTTTTTAGGAACCTATTGCTGTAATCATAAAACACAATAAAAATTAATATTGTTAAAATCGCTCTATATCTAATTTATTATATTTGTATTGTATCTGCAATTAAATTTTGTTCTGAACTCTACCTGTCGTTGCCTTGACCTTTAAGTGATAGGGTAGCAAATTACACATAAGCAAACCATGTGATACTATAGTATCACAAAGCCTTTTGTACGGAATTAAAAAATTTGTTAGTTAATGTTTTTAAAGTCATTCGTTTTTTACTTATTTATTTATTTATTTGAAATCAAACAGCTGAGTGTTGATTAAAATAAATTTGTTAAAAAGGCTGAGGATAACAAAAGCAATAATGATAATTGTGCAACAACTAACCCTGATGAATAGTATAATAAGGAAAGGTACTCCACAGCTTAACAGACAAGAAGTTACAGTATTTTATATCAAAAGCCCGGGAGAATAGTTATTTCGCAGTTTTGGGTCTAGTATTTTACAATATTGCCATTAATGAGAGCAATAGAATCGAACAGAGAGATTACGTCAAGTGAAACTTCGGAAAGTATATGTGCATCTATTATATCTGGCAAGACGAAAAGCTCACAGAGGCCCTGCAGTGCATGAAACTTTAAAGTTTTAGACAAAGATGGTACTCGTGGCCAAGTAGGACCTATAAAGAACACAGATGGTACCTACTTAAAAACAGCAAATTATTTGACCATTCTATTGAAAAACATTTTCTAGGTCGGTAAGAATATTATAGGAAGAAAAAAACTTTAAACCCCCAAAAGACTTGGTATAAACTAACTCGAGAGGACTGGAGAGAAGCAGCGGAAATATTCGTTTGCCAATGGGCGCCAGAAAGTTTTCTTCCTTACAAATCGCCTGGAATCGTTGAAATTCTACCAGTTCTGCTACAGAAGGGCCAAGAATTTTTAATTCAATTCTTAGTGAAGATCTTCAGGGTTCGTATTGCCTGGAGGCTCATCTCCCAAACATAGCGTAGGGTGAGAGTCGTATATATACCTAAACTAGGCCAAGCTCTTGCAGATTTAGTAGCCCCACGTTTTTTATGGAAAAGACTTTGAAAAACTGGTAGATAACTAGGTTAGAGGCACAACACTGAGGAAGTATTCATTTAGTGATTGCCAATACGCAAATCAAGCAGGGAAATCAATAAACCTGGTGTTGTATGACTTAATCAGACTTTTGTCAAAAGCCATGTAGGATAAGCAGGTAGCCTTATCTTTGTTCATGGATATAGAGGGAGCGTTTAACAATGTCTCCATTTAAGACAAAGAGAATATCCGACTCCCTATGTCAATAGATTGCAGAAAGTCTAAGGAAAAGGATTATTATATCTATCCTAGGTGAAGCATTTATTGAAGCGAGAACAACTAGAGGCTGCCTCAAAGTAGAAGTTTTCTGTTGTGGGTAGTTGTTACGGATGCACTCCTTAACAAGCTATCTGTAGAGAGCTTTTGTTGCCTGGGATATGTAGATGATCTCGTAGTAGTCACGAGGAGGAGCTTTGTGAGTGCTATTGTGGAAAGATCGAAATTTGCCCTCAATATTACGAGCAAATGTGCACAAATAAAGAAATTCAAATTAGCCTCCACAAAATTACAGTATTTTTGTTCACCAAGAAAGAGTTTTAGAAGAGATAAAACCCATTCTGTAGAATGCGATGGAAATTTCCTTTTTACCAGAGGCTAAATATTCGATCAAAAGCTCAGATGGAACCGACATTTAAATTTAATCACGCGAAGAGGCAAAGTAGCATTAAAAGATGCAAAAGGCTATGTGGTAAGAGCTGGGGATTAAATTCTAGGACTTATGATAACCTATGGGCATGTGGCATGATAGACAAACATACTACAGGAAAAGGCAGAAGAGTTTCTTTGTGGCGTTCAAAGGTATGCTTGCCCTAACGTCACAGCAGCTATAAAAACAAGACAAAGCAGCCTTAGTATCAAAACTGTGAGGTATAGCAACTTAAAGTCACTGCAGTCGAAACAATCACAGTTGATAAATAGTTTTTTTATAGTACAAACAAAAAAGTTAATTCTCTTCAAGCTTCTCAAATATGGCATTAATAATATGTAATAATGTGTTGTAAAAGTTTTATTGGGCTGTCAGGTCAAATTTATACTAACAAATACAGAGCAGAACAAGATTCAAACTAGGGTAAAGGTACGGATAATGACTTATGTTCTCAAATATAAAAACGCTAGAAGAACACCACTACTCACAGTTTTATCATAACTTTGATATTAAGTAATCATTAATAGATAGAAATTTTTTTGTATTCATCTAAAGAAAAATAAAAATATATTTTAGAAATGATAGCTACTTGTTACTATTTGGATTCGGGAAAGATAATAATTTTATGCTTTTTAAAATAAAAATTGTAATTACCATACTATCAACGCTTTGATGAGATGATTTTAGAGATAACGAAAAATCTGTAGAATGCAATAAATATACACAATCATATATTGATTGAGGTAGTTTATTCCCTTTAGTGGTGAGTGTAATAGAATCCTTTTCGCATTTTTAGTATTGAAATCTTATCCAAGCTTAAAATTTCTATAAACTTTTTATAGATTTTGGCAATTTTCTCTTCTGAGATTGTTTCTTGGGAGTATACAAGTCGTAGCCACAGAGATATTCTTTTACATTTTTCGTGCTGCTAAATGTGCAGCTTAATGATAATAACGTTTCTATCTCGTTTTATCGAAGGAATGTAAAATATAACGGCACTAGTAGCCTCATAGTTTCAGAAGGCTTTCTTTCGCATAGTGTGTCAGATATGAGATGTACATTAATTTTTTGTATGGATAAGATCACTTAGAGCTTCTTCAGGTGGCGTTTTAACATATTAACATGTCATCTCATTATACTTAAATATAGCAATTTTGAGTTCTTTTCTCGATAATCGATTTGTTCGGGATTTTCTAGTTTTTGTTTAATGGCTTGTTTCTCTTCTTCTTGGTGCGAATTTGTTTTTTGTATCATCTAGAATTTTAACTCGATGTTTAGCAGCTGCTTTGTTTTATACTCTTTATATATAATTTTGTTTAGCAGGGATAACAAAGCTAGTTTTTCTAGATTTTTACTTGCTTGCTAGCAGCCTTATTGCGCAATTTTTGCAATTTTGATCACTACATTTTCTAAAGCCGTGGTGGTTTAGTAGATAGGCCGCTAGACTACGAAACCAAGAGTTGCGGGTTCGAATCCCGCTCTCGCCAATTCAATCGCTGGCATTTTTACGGCCCAGCTCGACTCAGCCTGCAATAAATGAGTACCTGGAGGTCAAACTCTGGGGCAATAATAGGCAGTCAGTACGTAGCGCTAGCCACGTTACTACCCTTGTGTACTATAGGCTCTAGATTGTAGCAGACTTATCCTGTTACGAGCCCAAAGGGCCTTCAAGGCCTATTACGGGAAACTATTATTATTATTACACTTTCTAGCACTTTGACCTTTTATCCTTAATCATCAGTCAGCTTTAAATTACAATGATAAATTTGTTTTATGTTTAAACTATTTTCGCGTGGTTTTGACAATCAATGAAAATATCTTTGGAAAAAAGCAAATCTAATTTTAATCAATAGAACACCGGTAGGAAAAAATTTCAGTTCTAATTATATATCTATTTGATAATCTTATTGAAACCTCCCGAAAAATTTGAGATAAAAGTCAAAAATTTGATTAACGAATTACAAGAAACAGCATGGACAGGTAGGCCATATCCGTCAAAGAGCAATAATTGTTTTAAAAATTTCGGTGTAAAAATTCAGTAAGAAAAGGCAGAGCACTAGAATGCGGAATGATAAAACCATTTTAAATAAATTGCCAATTATAAACAAATAAGATGAGAATAATGATAAAAATAATGTTAAAAGGAAAGTAAAGAAAAAACTTGGGGAAAAAATAACCAGGGAATAGTTGATTTTTTCGCGCAACACTTAGAAAATATATTCAATTATAAAAAATAAATAAGTGGATTTGACACAACAACCATAGGACGTAAAACACTTATCTACCCAGTGATTCTAAAGGAAGCAATGAAAGAAATCAAAACCAACATCGGTTGTCATAAAGCACTTGGTTTTAAGTAGTTAATTCCAAAATGTTAAAGTAATTAGCTCGGACAGCAATGGAAAATGGCAACCTCAGTTAATAGTGCTTTTGCCCAAATCCGAAATTATGCGTAAAAGACCTTGACGAAGTGTAGTGCTATAGTCTTCTTTCTGTGCTGCCAGAGTTATCAAACTGTTTGAAAAGCTAGTACTTAATAGACTTAAACCAATTATAAATTACAGTTTGTTTCGAAATGCCAATTGGATTTATTAAATCAACATGCTACAATAGTGCATCGAATTATAAAATCGAACAAACCCTTAAAGAGAAAAAAATGTATGTGACCGTGTTTTTTAAATGCATCTGGCCGCGTTTGCTATGATGGTTTGTTTTTTAAGATGAATAAGCTACTATCTGGCGAATGCAGTCAGTTACGCAGAGTATAAACTTGTCGGTGAGATTATTTCACGATGACGAGCCTTCTGAACTTAAACGGACTAAAGCGGAAATGTGTTACGGTCTATAATTTATATATGTATACGGCGATTAACGAACTGCAAGCTAGTATTGTATAAATGCCTGGGTTTAAAAATAGTAGTCTAAATATATCAAATTTACAAAGAAAAGAACCAGTGTGTTCCAAACAGCAATTAACAATCAAGTTACTTTCTGTTTAAACTTAGCTCGATATCTAAGAATAACATTGGATGTGAAGCTTAGATTGAAGGAACACCTAAAGAAGGAATTGCCCGAATTACAACTTAAATACAAAAAGTTATACTGTGTTATCAAAAGAAATTTTTTTCCTTCTACCTACAATAAATCATCGTTGTATATATGCAAGCGAATTTTGAAACCCTAAGGCAATCAGCTGGGAGTGCATTAAGTCAGTAAATATAAAATCAATTTAAAAGTTTTAAAATAAAGTGTTAAAAAATATCGCAATCTACAAATGAAAACAGTCATCAACAAAAAGATTTGTAGAAAACCAATAGCAGAGTCTACATTGTTATTTTAACAACAAAGACATAACAATTTAAATGAGTGAAACCATTTGAAATTCTACTATTAAAAAGTATCAGGTAATGGTTAAAAAATCAGAGAATAGTGCGGCAATTTAAAGCAGTGCAGAAATTAGTATGATTGAATAGCAAAATAACGGACAACTGACTGGAGACATTGGGTAAAAGTTAGATTTAAAAACTGTTTGACAATTTAAGTTAGCATTAAAATCGCTAATTGGTTGTAATAATAAGTGCTATGTTTCCATTAAAAAACTATTTTAACAGTGCAATTTGTTCAAAATATGAACCGAAAACTATGTATTATTATAATAAAGTAAAAGATAGAGTTGAGAATACGGATAAAGAACATCCTAAACTTGTCTTAAATATTATTCCTTGTCCCCCTCTCTTTACATACATACACACTTTAAATGATTTCAAGTTTGAAGTGACCAAATACTTATTCTTTATTACAAATAAATTGCAAAAAATTGTGTTCTACCTAAAACTCTTTGATGTGATATAAATGTAGCTCATACAAAAGTCACTTATGTAATGGTAAGTGTTAGTTTACATATTTAAACTTCCTGTTCTGTGTGATCTTGCACAAAATTTACAATGCTTAACAAAATGCTTTAGCAATTTTTCTATGTCCTCAAATTAATTTTTTTTGGATTTTTATTTCATAGTTATTTGAAAATGTTGTTTTACCTTTACTAAAAAGAAGTTAGTAAAAACATTGTATTAAAAATATCTCCTTTAATGTTTATACACTTTTGCAATCGATTCGCCAGTTTCCGTCTTTGGTTGCAGCACGGCATCATTTGCGGATAGCCAACTGGAGCTCATTGTTGGAGGAAAACTTCTTACTGCCAATTTATTTTTGCATTGTGTCAGAATGTAGTCGTTCAGCGCTAATTAGACGAATATGAGGCATAAAGTAGCAGTGTGTACCCGAGAGCCTGGAGGGTGGCAACGATGTAGCACCTAATTTGTGAGCGCATCTTGGAATGTTGAAGCAACGCTTTACGTTTTTATTTTCGTACATATGGCGGAGTTCACCAGTGAAAATCGTCATTTCAGAAATTGGTAGTTCTTTTTCGGTGTCTCGTGCGAGAGTCATTATGTACTGTGGCCAAACACTCAAAAAACGTCTCTTGATCTACGATATACAGTTGCAATAATTGTTGACATGCTAAGTGTTCAGAATATGAAGAACCTATTGTGCTCAGACCTTTGTGATCTACAAGTTCTGCGGGATAGATCTGTTGTATCAAATATGATTCGCCTGTTTGTCATTATCAAACTGGATTATATAGATGTCCAAAGAAATTGTTCGTTTCGTCCAAATAGACTGCGCCGTCGCTCGTTGCTTACGATTGTATTATTCTATTTTTCTTTTTATTATTATTTATATTATTTATATTATTATTTTATTATTCTTTCTTTTTGTTCACAATTGGGCATTCCGCAAATGATTTACTGTTTCATTTTTGTGCGTCATTTGGTGGCATTAGGTGACACTATGTTTTATTTTTACACAAACATTAGGTGCGAATTTCAATTTGCAATACAACCGAAATAATAATAGAAAAATAACAACTGTTGTTGCAACATTTACCATCTTGACAATTATTTATATAAACGTACTTAGATGTTTCCCCACCTTTCATTTCCTATAGTTTGTATTAGACTTAATCTAGCTTTTTGAAAAAACTCCTTATTTTGCTATATGTTAGTGTCCTAGTTTAGTTATTTGATATATTTATAATGTCTTTAATTTTTTTTGTTGCTTTTCATTACTTTCCATTATCAATTTATTACATATTTGTTTAATTGTCCTTATTGTTTTCCAGACATTGCTCAATTACTTTAAACGCGATTTTTAAACTTTGGCTTTTTGTAGATAATGGTATTGTTTTTTTTTAGTTACTTTACAATCTGTCAAAATTTGACATTTAGTAAATTATGTAGTACTGTACATGCATATCGTGAAGGAAAGAGTTCAATAACAAATTCCTTAAGTGGTAGTTAGTCAGTTTGGCTTGCAGCTAAATGGCACTATGAACTCGCGCACACACGCTATCACTCACTCGAAGCGGTTTGGAAGATCCAGAGTTTTAATCCGTTTCAGTCGTGGCTCATCTTCGGCAACATCGAGAAGGCCCTCGACAAGGGCGTTTGGGTGGACATGAAGCCTGTCACAGGAGCGTACCGTGTGACGCTGGATTTCTTCATTTACTGAAGGTATGCCTAGGTCACGACGTATAATCTCGTTGGATACATACCATGGTGCGTCCACGAGGTTACGTAACGTCTTGGCTTGAAAGCGTCTCAGAATTTCGATGTTGGAATGACTAGCTGTTCCCCAGAGCTGAATACCGTATGTCCAGATCGGTTTAAGTATAGTTGTGTAAAGCAGGATTTTGCTATTCAGAGACAGTTGCGAGTTGCTTCCTAGTAGCCAGTGCATTTTTCGAAACTGAAGGCTTAGTTGTTTTCGTTTCGTCCAGATGTGAGTTTTCCATGTCAGCCGCCTATCAAGGTGAAGTCCTAAGTATTTGACACTTTCAGATTGTGGGAGCTGTTGATTGTTTAGCGTGACGGGTGGGCAAGTGCCTCGTCTTGTTGTAAAGTTTATGTGGACAGACTTTGTCTCATTGACCTTAATGCGCCACTTCGTAAACCACTGTTGTAGATTATTTAGATGAGATTGCAGATTTTGGGTTGCCAATAGAGAGTCAAAATCAGATGCGAGTACCGCAGCATCGTCAGCATATGTAGCTGTCAGAATTTTTCTGGAGGTTGGTAGGTCGGTAGTAAATAACAGGTAGAGGATCGGCCCCAGCACGCTACCCTGAGGGACACCAGAGATGATGCGAAATAAAGTTGTTGTATATTCACCATGTTTGACCAGAAAGTGTATGTCAGCGAGGTAGGATTTAATAAGTAGAAAGCAATCCGGAGGCAGTAAAGGTTTGATCTTAAATAGCAGGCCATCATGCTAAACCTTATCGAACGCTTGCTTTACATCTAAAAATACAGCTGGGCTAGATACCCTCTGAGGATACTGAAATAAAAGGGTTAAAAGGGTGTTTTTTATATGGCCCTCTTCCAGGGCTATAAGATGACACCACATTTATTTGGGGATGAACAAGCGTTAATTAATGGCGGCGGGCAGAATTTTTTTTTTATAATGGGAATCTATGGGGAAAGTTCGCAACCGGTTAGGTTAGGTTAGGTTAAGGTTAGGTTAAGTTAGGTTAGGTTAGGTTCTCCCCCAGGGGACCCGCCTTGTCGCGGCGGGGGAGCTCAGTAACCCGGTTCTGTCCGGGCGAAGCTAAGTGGTCCCAGGTCGGAAGTCGGCAGTGGCCAGGTGCCACAGGCCGATGGACGAAGAGGTCTGGCCTTAAATGGCCGGACAGGAGGAGTAAACCTCGCAAGAGGTCGGAGGGAAATCCAGAAATCCAAGGCTGCCGGGGCATTAGCCCGGGCCGGGGTCTCTGGTACACCGGACTTGGCGGGGCACAAGCCCCGCCGGTTCAACCTGCGTCCTGAGCACCGCGGAGAGGCCGCACAGCTCAACAGGACGTAGGGGTCTTGCCTTAACCGGCCGGACCAGGTAGAGGAGCACACCGCAACGGCAAGAAATTGTCGTGCGTACACCAGCGGTAGGCGGACGCCCAGGTACTGGGGCGCAAGCCCCAGGGACCGTGGGCAGCGGGAGACAACAGCGTCGTGGGGGAAGCTGTAGAATGCCTTGAGTGACCCGGCAACCCCCAACATATCGACGAGGAGGGAAACGCAGGGGTTTTAGTGGGTAGGCCTTCCCCTTATGGGAAGGAGAGTCCCACATAACCCGCCGCCCGTCCTTCATGAGACGACGGTCGGGTATGCAGTTCAATGCATTTCCCCTGCTATAACAAAAAAAAAAAGGTTATGTTAGGTTAGGTTAAATGCTCGAATTCTAGAACTTTTATCGAATTTAACGCTTGCTCATCCCCAAACAAAATTAGTGTCCTCTTATAGCCCTTGTCAAGTCCTTTACAAAAAATGCCCTTTTAGCCCGATTGTGCAAGTATCCTCAGGGGGAGTTTTACCTACAGCTGAGCAGTACCTTTTTGACTCAAAGTCTTTGGTGATCTTCTCTACGACTCGATGTAATTGTTCGACAGTGGCGTGTTGTTTCCGAAATCCAAATTAATGATCAGGGAGTAGGTTATTATCCTGCATTATAGGTGTGAGCCGAGTTAGGAAGAGTTTTTCAAAAACCTTGGATAGGACTGGTAGCAGGCTTATTGGTCTGTAAGACGTTAGTTGTTCTTTAGGTTTTCCAGGTTTGGGAATGACAATGATTGTAGCGACTTTCCATTGCGGAGGGATAAAGCACAGTCTTAACATTGCGTTAAATAAGTAGGTGATATACCGAAAACTGTTCTCAGGGAGCTCCTTTAGAATTTTCCCCGTTATTAGGTCATACCCGGGAGCCTTTCGGGAGTTAAGGTTGGTCAGAATTTGGAATTTTATTTCGGCTATTGTAAATTTTGTTAGTGGAAGACACATCTGGAGTGGTGCCTCCAAGGATTGTTGAATTATATTTTTCTCAGCTTGTGTGATTTCTGACGGGAAGGGTTGAAATACCTCCGCTAGGTGTGTTGCAAAGGCGAGAGCCTTTTGCATTGTCAGTTCTAGCCCAAGTTCCGTTCTCAAGACGTATGGATGGTTTATGTTGGATTGGTCGTTTGAGCTTTCGGGTTGCTCTCCAGAGAGAGTAATCAGTTGTTTCCGTCGGTGTTAAGGACTTCAAATAGTTTTGAATACCCTGATTCTTTATGCCAGACAGAGTTCTTTTGAAGTCAGCTGCGGCTTGGTTAAATCTCCGCTTGTCTGCAGGATGTCTGGTTGTTTGCCACTTTTTCCGGAGTTTGCGCTTTTCGGCGATTTTGTGCTTTACTAATAGGGGGCAGTCAGTGGTAGAGATGCGTTGGGGTTTTTGTGGAGTGGCTTGCCAAGAAGCTTGCTGAATAATTGCAGTAAAGTGCTCTATCGCTATGATCAAATCGTTTTCTGTTTTTAATGGAATATCCGTTGGAAGAGTGTGTTTAATTTGCTCTCTGGACAGGTCCCAATCCGTATGTTTACTGTACAAGGTGGGATTACTTTGATTGATTAAAACATGCGTTCCAAATGTTAATATGATGGGTGAGTAATCAGCAGATAAGTCTAGGCAGGACTGAATGGTTATATGGTTAAGGGGGATTCCTTTAACTATAGCAAAGTCTAGTAGATCAGGAAGTTTCGTCAGGTCTGTTGGCCAGTAATTAGGCTCACCAGTGGAGAGATAATGTGCTCTAACGCTAGTAGTTGCTTTTAGCAGTTCTCTGCCTTTGGTTAAAGTTATTCGAGAACCCCATCGTTCATGCTTGGCATTAAAATCTCCGCATGTGATAAATATGTTGCCCAGGGTCAGTAGATAATGTTTATATTGAAGTTGTTTGTTGTTGTGGCGTGGAGGGTATTGCTTTTACACAAGTGTTTTGTTAAGTTTAATCAAATTTTTATTTTTTGTTTTGTGCCTTGTTTTTTTGTTATTTTTTTTTCATTATTAGTAGCTTCAACTACTTGTCCGACTGTTAAAGGCTAGGTTTCTTCACAAATAATTGCATTTACCTCTTTTTTTATTTTTACTAGTTTTAAAAAACTTCAATAAATATTTATTTAGAAATGTGCTAGTTTCTCATCTTTGAGTCAATATTCTGTTTCTTGTAACTTTTTTTCGTCCTTAACAGTATACCCTTCTTAAGTTTATAAAAATTATGTATGTTCGATTAATTTCCTTTCAAAGATATGTGTAAAAAGTGAGATATAAAAAATTAAAAAATTTAAAATATAATAGGGTAGTACAAAAATGCAATAATAATGGTTTTTAAATTACAGGATAAAAATACATTACGGAGACAAGTTTATATTAGTTGTATTGTTAACTTAAGTAATTTGATGTGATAGTTTTAATTTTTTTTAATTTGCCATTATTTCTAATGGAAAAGCCTTCAGATAGTCGCAATGCTGTTACTGAACTTTTAAAAGTGGAAAGCGTCATCGTGATATGGTTTACAATATTGGTGTTTGTTTTTAAAACAGTTTTAGGAACTTAAGACTAAAAGAAAGAATTAAACAAACCATCAAAATACAAACGTTTTGCAATATTATTAAAAATAATATTCAATAAAATTTACAGTTTATGTAAAAAGCCTGCCAGATAAGTTAATATTAATAGAAAAACCACCCCTGTTAGCAAAGGAAAACCTTCAACTAACTTCATTCAACTTGCGAAGAGGACAGTATTGCAGACGCGCATAAATGTGTACGACTGTACGGATGCCGACAAGTTTAGCGTTACATCGCTGTTGGTCAAATAATAATAAACAAACTTTTTACAGATGAAAAAGTTTTTACAATTAAGCATGCTTACAGTAACTAAAACTGTGACTTGAACACATTAGCAGTTTTCTTGTGCTCATAAGGCAAGTTTTGCGCAAGGACGGTTGCTGAAAATCTTTCCCGATTTTATTAGTATCAAAGAATGGCAGCCAAACTCGCAAAATCTGAACTCTGTAAACTGTAGCGTTTGATTAGTTTTGGAGGCCCGAGGCTATGCAAGGCCCCATAGGAGTTTAAAGTCAGTAAAGCGATCCTTATTAGAACAGTAAGGCATCTGACAGAGGATGGGATGCGGCGTAAAATCAATTTTTCTCAACATCCTTTAGTGTTGTGTATTAAAGCTAAGGGAAGAAATTTCATAAAAGTAGAGTAATTGTATTTGTTATACATATTGCAGAAGGCCATTTAATTTTTTGGAAGGTTTATTGATATTTAATAATACAGATGTAATCAAAAATTTCTGTTTAAATTTATTTCTACACTGTAAAAGACTTTGAAAAATGAGCTTTCAAACACATAAATATAAATTAAAAATAAACGAATATTTATAGATAATGATTTAGCAATACAAAGATAGAAGGTGCAGATCTAATTCAAAAAATATTAATTAATAAAAGACAATAAATATAGGGTGTAAAGTTTACCGTAATGCGTCTACATTAATGAGAATGACTTTACCTGTTGGGTTAGTTGGGAGTTAGACGCTAGTGAGTAACTAAAAGTTGGAACATTTATTCGTGCAAACTAATTGGATAATTTCGAATGTTTTCTGATAGTCCAAATATTTATTCCGCGGTTACTATTATCATACCAGACGGAACATCGTAATGCAGTTGGTAATGATTGAGCTTGTGGTTACTATCTAAAAAGAAAGGCTCAATTGTTTCAATGAAAGTTCTCTAGTTTCCTATGACAATGGGAAATGTGTATAAGATCCCAAGATTTTGAATGAACAATATTTATTGTTTAACAGATATATACATTTCTTATTGTAATTATTTTATTATATTGGTCCATCCTTTTGAAGACAGCCCATGCATAAGTTAGATGAAAACTAATTGTAATCTGAGTTAGCACAAGTATGCTGGGTTCTTTATAGTGTATACTGTATACAGTACAGCCGATTTACTTATTATTAGTTGAAGTATATCTATAATATTTTACAGTATTAGTTTCTAATTGCAACTCTTAAAAAATCTAAAGAATTTACAATAATAAAAAGGCAACAGCAAAAGCGCTTTTTTATTTATTTTATTTATACTATTAATGGATAGATTAAATGAAAATACAAAAGCAAAATACAACAATTACAAAAGTTCAAGGATATCAAAATTTAATAACTATAAAAGTAAAAAGTTGATTGTATGCAAATAATATTGCATCGACAACAGATTCACGAATCAAAATACAAAAACTACTTAATATACGAAGTGGCAAAATTGAAAAACTAATTAAAAATAAATATAAACAAAATTAAATTAAGGACAGTGATTATAAAGGAAGAATATAATATAAGATATATAAAAATAGCTTGTAAAGATTAAGATTTAGAAAAGGTAAGAGAATATTAATATTTAGGAAGTGCACTAAGAAGTCATCGAAAATAGATAGTGAAATTGTAATAGGAGAAGGAAAAGCAGAAACATAGTCGGGGCACATTAGTAAGAAAGCTCGAAATTTTCAGTGGGTATACGTATCGAGGCGTTCCAAGGCGCATTCGATTCGTAAGAGCTCAGAAAAAAATGTTGCCACATATTTTTTTGTTATAATGCGAAAGTGCATTTGTGCACTCATAAAATGCATTTATTTGATGCACTTTTTGCAGGCCCAAAAATTATTTTGTTTCTGAGAGAGAAGTAGGTAGTGACCTTCACATTCCACACAGCTGGAAGTTTAGTGACCACGCGGCGTTGGATCGGTGAACAACGAGGTTTCGCTGTTACAGCATATTGACCGAAGATACGTACGAGTACAACGTCCTGTCCAAGTAGGAAAGTCATTTCTTTTTGGGTTAACAACTTACGTACAACGGGTTAAACATTAAGAAGAAGTGGTGGTCGTGCAAGAACTGTTAGGAGCCCCGAGAATGTGAAGGCTGTATGAGTAGCAATTATAAGAAGCCATCGAAAATCTATCAGGCGCTACAACGTTGTGTTGGGATAGTAACGAAAATTTTACAACACTTACACATAACTTATACATGTATAAAATACAAATAGTCCATATTTTGAACCTATCCTATCCGCGTTAGTTTTTGTGAGCACATGTTACAGCTGCTTGTAGATGACCCACAGCTCATTGATAATCTATGAATGAGCGAAGAAGCTCATTTTTACCTCGGTGGATATGTTAATAAAACAATTTTTCTATTGGGCTGTTGCTAACCCTCAAAAACTTCACGAAAGTTACAGTCTGGTGCGCAATCTTTTCAAATGGAATAATTGGCCCGTATTTTTTCGAGGATAATGATTACTGTACCATCAGCGCGTTATGTTCAAATGCTAGAAACCTCTTTATTCCAGAACTTCAACGATTTTCTGTGAATGAAAACACTCATTTCAACAAGATAGAGCAACTAGTCACACAGCCAGGGTGTAAATAAACTTTCTAAAAGACCTTTTTCCGAACCGCCTCATCAGTAGGAATAGGGATGTTCAGTGGCCCTCAAGAACCTGAACTCCTGTGATTATTTCTATGGAGATAGTTCAAGTCGAAGATTTATGAGACTCGCTCAGCAATTACACTGGACTTAAAAGTGCCAATTAAAGTAGAAGCTCCCGCAATAACATTGGCGGTACTACGACTTGTCAGTGAGAATTTCTGTATGAGACTCGGATAATGTTAACAAAATGATGGTCGCCATCTTCCTAGAGTACTATTCAAAAAGCAAAACTTTTTTGCTTTTACACCAATTTCAATTTGTGATCAACATTTGTTGCAATAAATGTAAAAGAAAAAAATCGTTTGTTTTTCAATATCTACAAATAGTGCGGTTTAAATGCCCCACCCTGTAATAAAACAAATCAAACAAATATAATCGATACAATAAAAAGATAACTTTACTAATTTATCTTGTTAAATTGAAAGTAAGTTTTAAAATGTTTATAGCCTTTTGTTAAATTGCTTGATCAAGAAAATATTTTATTTTACGTATCTCTGAATTTAATAACTCAAATTTATTATTTTACTTAAATTAAATATTTGAAATTTTGCAATAACAAAACGGTAAAAACCTTGAAAGGCTTTGTTAGAAAAGGACGGAGTTTCTTGGAAAATTACGTAGTCAGCCAGCTAGTGTCAAGGTTTAAAAAAATAGAACGATATCACCCTCGATATCACTTCTATAGATTTTATAAAAAAAGTGGGACTTCTAAAGTCCATTGTACCGTCATGACGGAATTGCAGATGCAAAAAGTTTGTGCTAAATTGGTTCACAAGGTTTTAATCGATTAATTTAACTTGAAAAGACACCATTTTTGGATTGTTAAAAATATGCAGGCTGTTGTCATGACTGCTCTGAAAGAGATTACAATTCAAGACTTCCAGGTGAGCTGATACGCGGAATCGCTGGTAACAGCGTGTGGATATCTAATAATATTTTGAAAAAAATTAATGACATAAACACATTTTCAATTAAAGGAATTTTCTGAAATAAGTCTTACTATTTTTCGGACGTACTCTAAAAATAAATATTTGGTAATGTTAGTTTTATTAAGTTCGGCTTGTGCATTCAAACAGACGTATTGTGTCTCTCAACTTATAATTTACAGAAGCAGTTTAATTGGAAGCTGTTGTATCACGCCTACCATTACATAAAATTAACTTATGGAATATATTATGTAATTTTGATTGTTAATAAAGTTAACAGAAAACAATCACTAATTTATTTTTATTATACTTGAATATATTGGTATTTAAATTTACATGGTTCTCGATTGACTTTTCTAGAATAAAGACGTGTCGATCGCCGTTCTCTTATCTCTGAGGGTCGGCCGGGGTGATTACGGACTAGTGCAGACGGCTGATATCACAACTGCTCACGCATAGTGTTAATAAGTTTTATAATAATTTTTAAAAATTCGTTTAAATTATTGTTTATTTATTAAAGACATTCATGCAGTGAAATGTTTCCAGCCGGGAATATACGCGGTCCATCCAACAATTATACAAACAACTGGAGTAAATTACAACCGATGTCCACAATGCAAAGCCAATTTCAACCACCGTCAATATATCCAGGTCAGCTAAGTCAAACACAATCAAATCATCAATCATTTCAAATGTATCAAAACCAAGCACCTCAACTTTATCAGCAATACCAAAACGAATCTCCTTTTCCTAACACAACTAACTTTAACAGCACTTATCGAGAAACACGATTCATGCAATCTTCACAAACTAGCCACAATAGCGAAACCGACGATGACGAAACAATGATAACAAACCAAGAGGACAATAATAAAAAACACTGGCAAACTATTACTAAGAAGAGAAAACGAATGCGACTAACACAAACTGTCGAAAACGCTCCCACAATAAACACGGCAAATAGATTTCAAGTATTCAATGAACATGAAGAAAATAACAACCCAAATGATAACAGTGAAACCCAAACAAAATCTCAACTACCGAACCACAACCCTCCACAAGTATATATTTACAGTGTTACAGACTTTAAAGCCATGACTGATAACCTAAAGAAAGTCATTGAAGAAGAAAGATTCTACTCTAAAGCGTTATCAGACAACACAGTTAAGATAAATACCAATACAATCGATGCATACAGAAAACTAATCTCACATTTACAAGAAGAAAACATAGTCCATCACACCTATCAAATCAAAGAAGAACGCGCCTACCGTGTGGTAATACGAGACCTTCATCATTCCATTAATACCCAAGATTGAGCTTCAAGAATTAGGTCACTCTGTAAAGAACATCATGAATATCAGGCATAGAGTAACTAAACAACCGTTGCCAATGTTTTTCATCGACCTGGAACCAAAACCAAATAATAAAGAAATCTACAAAGTCGAGTTTTTACAAAATTCAAAAATAAAAGTAGAAGCACCGCGCATTAAAACAATATAGTACAATGTACACGATGTCAAGCCTATGGCCACGACAAGACATACTGCATCAAGCCCTACTACTTCGTAAAATGTGGACAACAACATTATAGCAAAACCTGCAGCAACTCTAAGAATACTCCTGTTACGTGTGCTTTGTGCGGCGGCAATCATCCCGCCAATTATAAAGGATGCACGGTCTATAGAGACTTAAAAACTCGAACCACATCTAAGCAACCCATTATAAGAACACCAAATAAAATAAACCCAGTAATAAGTTTACCAACTAGCCAGCAAATCTTAAAAAATCCCTCTCAGAGATACCCAAGTTATTCACAAGTAGCTGCAAGAAAAACTGTCAGTAATGACGAGATAGCCGATAAATTAAACACCTTCTTAAACGAATTCAAAAATATGTTCACTCAATCTATCTATGCTTTCCGCAGTCGTTAATAAAATAACACAATAATGGCTACTTCGATAAGAATAGCGGAATACAGTTATAAAAATTCCATATTACTCTATATATTATGGAAATCACGCGGACGGAACTGCCCACGCAGGTTCAGCAATCATAATCAGAATAGCAATAGACCACTACCCACTACCACCCTATACAACTAACAAAATCCAAAGCGCTTTGATAATTGTCGGAGCCATCTACTGTCCCCCTAGGCACACCATTTCAATTGAAGAATATCAAGAATTTCTACTACCAATAGGACCCCCGCTTCCTTGTAGCAGGTGACTGGAATGCAAACACACTATCTGGGGATCCATGTTGATTACACCCAAAGGTTCGAACACTCTTTAAAACCATACAGCAACATAATCTAAAATATAGATCTACCGGCGAACCGATCTGTTAGCCGTCAGATCTAAATAAAATTCCCGACCTGCTTGACTTTGCAGTTACCAGAGATATCCCTGATGTGTACAGCAAAATTGAAAGCAACTTTAATTTATTTTCAGACCACAGTGCAATAATAATTACTTTGAGTACAAATGTTATTTATAAAACCCCAATACCAAAACTTTGTACAGCTAAGACCGATTGGGAGTAATTCCAACACCAGATCAACTGTAATATAAGCTTAGCCCACAAAATGCATACTCAAAACGAAATTGATGAAACCGTGGAGTACCTCACAAACCTAATCCAAAAGCCATCCTGGGAAGATACACCGACTGAACACAAAAATGATTCAGTAACATATAACATACCCCTACATATCAGGCAGCTCGTCATAGAAAAACGCAGAGCTCGTGGAAAATGGCAAAGGACCAGAAACCCTCGAGACAAGAACATCTTGAATAATTTAACCCACCGTCTTCACGAAGCTCTACATGAAAACAGAAATACAACATTCGGGCATTACATCTCTAGCCTATCTCCAGTAGATTATTCTATCTGGAAAGCTACAAAAAGACTGAAGAGACCTACTGCTCTAGTTCCACCACTAAGAAAACCTGACCATAGCTGGGCTAGATCAAACGAAGAAAAAGCACACATCTTCGAAGTACACATTGCCCAAGTCATCACACCACTGACATCTAGTGACCAAAATTTTGATGCAGAAATAGAAGAATATGTATGCGCGCCTGGCCGATTATCCCTACCCGTGAGTCCCTTTTCACCAGCAGAAGTATATAGGGAAATTAAATTAACCAGCTCGTATAAAGCCCCAGGCTACGACCTTATAAGAAGCTGCAACTACACCTAAACCTCCTACAAACTTGGCTAGATCGCTGGGGAATCAAAGTAAATAGTGAAAAATTCACCCAAATCACATTCACTACAAAACGTTCCACCTGTTCACACGTTACTATTTATAATCACCCCATTCCCATAAAAACTGAGGTTAAATATCTAGGATTCCACCTTGACCAAAAGCTGATATGGAAATTCTAAAGCCAAATGGCAGCAACTAAATTTGAAAACAAAAAATTTATATTGGCTCATCGGGCGTAAATCGCAACTAAGCATCGAAAATAAAATTTTACTGTATAAAACCGTCTTAATGCCTGTATGGACCTACGGAATCGAGTTCTGGGGATGTAGCAAACCCTCCAATACCAAGATTCTATAGTCCTTTCAGTCGTAGACTATACGTACTCTGGCAAACGCCCATTGGTACATCAGTAACCAAACTCTGCACCACGATCTCAGAATTCCCTTCACCAAAGATGTCATCAAAACTTCAGCTCGCATTAGCCGAGACCGCACATTGAACCACACCAATAAACTCATCGCCAACCTCCAACCCGCAAATCGGAGACTTAAAAGGCAGTGGCCTGAAGATCTCGTCGAGTGAAACTTGGAGACCCATCAGTGGATGGAGCCCAACTCATGACATTTAGCAACACCGTCACATTATTTACTTATTACACTGTAGACGGAGTAGATTGTAAGTTTGCAATAAATTCAATAAAAAAATAGTTAAAATGCTTGAATGGGGTGTTTAAAAACAGGAAACTTTGCGCAAAGTTTTGTGTATCAAGTGTTGGATTGATGATTACCATAACTCTAAGATTACAAATAATAAATGACTTTAGTTTTGACGTATAAATTTGACATAAATAATGCAAAGTATGCCAAATTTTAGTATTTAATGTGCATCAAATCTATAGGTAGTCTACGATCAGATTTATAGCAATTGCGTTTATTAACCATAACCTCCGTATAATACAATTATTAACAACCTCATTTTTATCGCAGATTTTGTCCTAATCATGCTTCTCTCAGATGCAAAATGCTCATCTTAAGCAAAATTTGTAACTGTTTAAATGTATGTCCTAGTCAGTTGTAATTTTGCTAATTACAAGATGGGTAACAGGAATGGCAAGTACAAGCTTTAACAATTTATAAATGCTGTCATTTGAACAACTATAAAGCAAACAGAAAACTTAATGGATTATTGGTTAAGTATTTAAAAAATAGAGTGTAAAGCATTGTCTTGTAATAAATCTGTCCAAGTTTGTAATGGAGCATTAGTTTAGTCGCTGTGTAATTTTAGATGGTTGTTTTGGCGAGTGATATTTTAAAATAAATTCTATGTTTTTCGGGACGCTGAGCACGAATCTGACAGTCAAATTTGTCTTGGCCGCTGCGCTCCAAAATATGGTCATTTTTTAGAACCCAAAAACCCGTTTTTCGGGTTTTACAGGAAAACTGTGGCTTATGTTAGTAAGTACCCCTTATAAAAATTGTAAGTATTATTAAAACGCGTCGATTGAGACTAGCTAGAAAAAAATGTCTTGGGCCAGTTAGCTGTAGGCCTATTTTAGACGTTTTTTTTTAAATTAATAAAATTATTGTAACCTGAGTATTAAGTTTAAAAAATTGTAAATACCAAAAACACTAGTATTTTCTATCTATTTTTATGTCCTTTTTGAATGTTTCAGATATCTCATAAGGGGGCGTTACAATCGGCCATTTTCTAAAAACCGGAAAATTTTTTGACCCAAAACCAAAAGCATTCCACAGATTCTGATACTTTTCACCTTAATTTTTAAACTCAAGTATTTTGGTCCGAATGCGGCAATTTGGCGCCATGTTAAAATTTCCTAATCTTGAAAAAACTGAAAATTTTTTAGGTTAGGATACATTAAAAAAAAAGAAATTATCAGAGCTGGTAGAATTTTTTATGACAAAAATTTTGAGCTCAAGAAGACCTATTTTTGTTGAGATCCGGTCAAGATATTAATGTAAACGTGTTTGGGTCTCTCCTGGGTCCAATTTTGAATCTTTCGGAGAAAAATTTGAATTTTTGAAAACTAGATAAATGAACCTATAGAAAGCTAAAAATGCGTATTTATAGTTAATTTAAAAAAATTTGGCAGCGATTTGAACAAATAAAAAGTGTTAAGCTTACTTTGGAGAAAACGACTTTATGGTCGATAATAGCGCGCGATATTTGAATCCAATTTAAACTTTATTTTGAAAATTCGTTAAATTGACATTCATACATAGAAAAATATAAAACATTTTTATTTTCTATTTTTTATGTATATAAAAATTTTATTTTCTATTTTCTACGTATGAATGTCAATTTAACGAATTTTCAAAAAAAAGTTTAAATTGGATTTAAATAACTGGAGGTTAAATTTAACAGCTTGTGTTACAATATCAATACTTAAGAAATAAAAAAAAGTTGGTTAGATAGCTTAGAAAACGCTTTTTACATTACAAAACAAAACTACCAGAGAAAAGCACATCAGCCGATTATAAAGTTGCTGAAACTTCTCTAAAGTGGCAGCAAAAAATTATATGACGAGATGGATATATAGTACATCAGATTTTTAATGTCAATTATTGTTAGAAAAAGAACGTTTATTTAAAAAAGTGAAAAATTTGCACAATATTTTAAGGTATTAGAAGTTCGGGTAAGATTATTTATATACAATAACTCCTGTGCAGTGAAATACCCAAATAAAAGCGATTTAACACTATATTTGTTTTTCAAAGAAAAGCTTGCTTTTTAAAAAATAGTTTTTAAAATATTTTTTGCTAAAGCTAAGTCCTGACCTGGCCCCACCTGATTTTTGTGGGGACATCTGAAACATCAAATTTATATGAATTCTCCGACTAATCTGCGTCAACTTAAGGCTCGCATACGAGAAGAAATCGCAGCAATTGGACAAGATATGTGTCAACGTGTTTTCATGCATTTGAGGTCTCGCTTGGAGGAGTGCCAACGCCGTGATGGCAAACATCTTGATGATGTAATTTTTCGCACATAATTTCCACATTTGATGTTTCAATGTTGTTATAATTACGTAAATATATTATGAAAAGTCACTATGTTCCGTTGTTTTAAAATATGCATTCCATTCTGTCACCCGTTATTAAGGAACTATAAATTATTGATATAGAAATATTCCATTTATTTTTGAGTTTTATTAATATTTGGTATTTAAGTTTGCAAATTCAGGCTTAAAGATAAAGTACATCCATCTAAAACTTGCAGAGTCAAAATATTTTAAAGTTATAAGCAGTACCCAAGTGATTTTCAAGTTTATCCCACATTCAGCTTGGAATGAAGTTGCTGCTATAGGAAAGTTTAGAAAAGAATTTTGTGTATAGCCATTTCATTTGATTTTACAATATGAGTGTAATCTAGGAATTTAATAAGTAAATCAAACTTAACGAGACTTTTGCTCTGGCAAAAATCAATGAAGATTAGGTTTTTGTGATCCCAAAACACAATAATGAGGAGTTTTTCTGTAGACAACTTTGTTTTTGCTTTGTAAATTATACGGTTGTTTTTTATTCGTCGTTACGTGCTTGCTTGTTTAGACTCTTGTAACAAGGTAACCAAGTTTTATTACATATTAGTATCTGATACAAATATTGCCATTTTTCCTTGTTATAGTATGAGTAGCCTTTTAAAAGTCCAACTAGTTTTGAATTACTAATTAAGCACTACCATGATGACGGCTACTTTTTCCTATATTTTTTCAATGATTAGCCCCTAATTACCCTCGATAAGTTTTTCTATTCGAACAACATTCTTACTATTGGTGTGGTTACATTTTTGAGCTCATTTTGTTCTGTAGCAAAAATCTTATTTTATATTAGCATATCTTAATTTTTGATAACATATTCATTTAACTAATGGATTTTGTAACATATTTCCGTTAAAAATTTTATTATAAAGAATTAATTTTGATATTCCTGAATATTGGATATTTTTGTATATGTGTACGTAACGTTTTTTATAAAATATATAACAATAGGGATATTGCTATGCAATAATATTATTTCTATATATGATATCAAAAGTAACATAGATTTAGCCTTATCAATGAACACTGATGTTAAACGGTATAAAAAAAAACAATTTTTCTTAGGTAAAAGATTAATGCAATTTGTACAATGAAATAGGACAATTTACAACATCACGTAATTATTATGATATTTTTAGTACAATATACTATTTAACGATTCACTTATATCATAACTGCGATTGACTGGTTTAAACAAGGCTGCATACACTAAGAGCTGTGAAATTTCTATGCTTAAATTAATTTTTTTTATAAAACTATTAATGACAGTTTGTTAAGCGAATAAATAGAAAACGTTTTACATATTTAAAAAATCTAATATTACAAGTTTACATGCAATATAAATAAAAAGTCTATTTTCTTACAGTAGTGTTAAAGGTGAATAGCATACAAAGTATCTGCAGTAATAATAGGCAGAAAATAGGTGTAAACTAAAAAGTTTTGAAATTAAAAATAATTCATTAATTTGCTTTTGGAAAGTAGGAGTATCAAATTCATTTGACGCATGGGTATTTTGTCATATTAATGTGTTGCACGAGAGAAATTTCATTTATTTTTAAATTTTTGCATAGGATAAAGTATAAGTTTGTAGGCTCCTCTATATACTTGTTTCTAAGTAAATAATGGCCTATTAATTTGATATATTTTTTGCAGCTAAAAATATTCTTGAAAGTAAAACTAAAGAATTGATTGACAATGAGTCAACGGGATTCACAAATAAAGAATTGTGGAGGAAGTAAGACAGTTGGTTTTGACAGATTAACGAATTAAATTTTATGTGGTTGTAAACAAAACCACGGCTTTTCCTTACAACTAGTTTAATAATACTACATGATGACTACTTATATCGGAACAGAAGAACTGCCGAATGTAACTTTACGAAGAGAATTTGGCTATGTTAAGAAAAATAAACTCTTATTTTGCAAAATGATTGTCATCAGAAATGTATGCAGTAGGTATATAAAGACTCTTCTCTTTTCTATAAAAAGCTAAAACACAAATTCTGATAAAGAATAAATGGTTATCGTTTTTTGGAACAATTTTTTTCTGAAGGAACGCAAATGGAAACTAGATGTACAAAATAAATTACAGTTTTTTTACGGCTACGTAGGACGTTTAAACATCGTCTTTGTATGAGTGACCTCTGTAGGGGTTATTCATTGGACTTAAAATTTTAAAAAATATACTTAATGTTAGTTATATATTATTAGCACAATTTACCTTTATCCGTTAAGCAAGTGTTGTCGTGGAATGTTGCATAAACTAATTTTTAGGCTAAATGGTATGTGCTTAGCTGTAAAAAGGTGTTCCAAACTTAAACAATTGTAAATTCGTCAAATCATAGGTAACGATAGGATGGAGGATTTATTTTTCTCTTTGTAATCAAGGAAAATTAGTGAGAACTATTGGAACTTATAGACAATTCACTAGCAAGCTAATACTCGTACTTTGCATCAGATAACATTTCAAACAAGCGATCTATCAGTACCAATTTGTCTCAAGAGAATGTAGGCCCGGTGTTGATCAACAAAAAATAGATTATTTTAATAAAATACGATGTATTCTCTAATATCTAAAGTTTCTTTTATCTAGTAAGCAAATATGACTGGACCGTAAGCAGTTTTTGTAAGACCGTAGCCCGTAAGTTGTAATTTTAACATTCTAATGGTAAAGGGTAAAGCAACAAAAAGAAATAAATATATTATCTAAAAAGTGTTAGAACATAGTTATAAACATAGCGATAATAAATCATTTAAATACATAAAATTGGACATATACAACGTTGACAATGTAATATAGCTGTTTAAAAAGAACATTTATGTGAAATCAAAAGCGGGTATCTTTATAGAAAAAACTATAAATATAACATACCTTACAATATCTTTGTTTATGCTGTTAGACAAATAGTCTAACAATTAAAGGTAAACAACTTTAGTATAAAAAACTAAATAAAAAAATAAATAAAGAAATTACTATGACCCGACAAAGACTAAAAGGAAATTAACAGAAAATGAAGGAAAAACAGAAAATAAAGGATTATTAAAAATAAGAATATGTATAATACAGACAGTAGATTGTAAGAAATATGAAATAGTAGGGTAACTGATAAGATATAATATAAAAATACTAGGCATAAATAAACAAAAATAGAAGGTAAAAGTAAAAAAATAATAAATATACAATAAGAAACTTAAGACTTAACAAACAGAACGACAAACGTAGAAATATGAAAGACTGTTATAGAATATGAAGCAATAAGTTTGACATATAAACCAACAATAGATATCTCTAAAAAAATTATGAAATACTTCAGGGAACAACATACATTTGTAGAGAGAAAGCAAAACACATGATAGTAATGGAGACTAGTATTCAAGGACGAAAAAAATAAAAAATGGCGATATGCTTTGGTAGCCAAATATGAGGGATAGAAAACTATAAACATTAATGGAAGAAAACGGATACAATTTTGCATAGAAAATCAGTTGGTAATAGAAAACTCAATATTTTTACACAAATATACATACGAAGCGATAGAAAATATTAAAAGCTTAATAGATTATATCTTTTAACAAGAATACAAAACCGAAAATAAAAAATTAAAAAGTTAAAGAATAAGAATAAAATACGGATCATAAATTTTTGACTGGAAAATTTATCTTTAAAAAACCTGGATAAGAAGTAATAAAATCGAAGGGATAGATTTGAGTAAACTGAATAACGCAAAATGTGAAGAACTGATAATGGTAAAATTGAAACAAAATGAGAAGCGTTAAAAGAAGGATATTCAAACTGCAACAGAAATATGTGAAATTACAAAATAGCTAAGTGTTTTAAAAGAACAAAATTGTGGAATGAAACGTAAAAATAAATTGTAAGGGAAAAGAAAAAAGCACGGGAAATATACATAAGGGCAAGCAACGCAAAAGACAAAAATACTGTAAAACAATCCAAAAAGCACGATTTTGGATTAGAGGTAGAATAAATCTATGACGCAAATCAAAAACAATTCTGGATAATAATAAAGAAAATTAAGTGAAAGAAAATCTCTCAAATAAGTAATATAAAAAACAAGACTGATAAGTTAAAACATGGAGGAATATTATGAAGAAAAATGTTAGGAATGATAATCTGATAAGAAAAACAGATCGGAGAAGTAAAAATGGCTATTGACAATTTAAAATGTGGAAAAACCGCGAGAACAGATAAAATAGTTTTATAGTTAATAACGCAGGATAAAAAACCAGTAGTAAAATAAATTAAAAAACATGTAATAAAGCTTGGGAAGAAAAAAAGAACTCGACGGAATGAAAATGGAACAAAATAATACCATATCATAAAGAGATTAAGATCAAAAGTTGATAGGAATAACAAACACCTTTAGATCACGACTGACATATTAGAAAGAAGATAATTGAAAAGAATATAGGAAAAGCGAAAGAATTATGTTTAATATTTGTAAACATAAAAGCGTCATTTGAGAATGTATTACAAAAACATATATGGAACACATTAGAAAAATATAAGATTAATAAGCACCTTCGACAAAAAACCAAAAGTATATACAAAAATGTAAAGAGTGAGATAGGAATAAATGAAAAAAAAAAATTGAAAGCCTTTACTTTTGAATAAAAGAATGAAACAAGGGGACGATTTGAGTCCGCTGCTGTTCATTATAGCTATAAGCAAAGTTATGGAAGTGTAATGAATGTACAACAAAGGTAACAGGCAAATATAGCTAGCATTCACACAATAATGTATATTTGCAGAAGACAGAGCTGATCACAAAAATGGAAGAAAATTGCAAAACACAAGAAATATATTAAATGGAAAACTAAAGCAAATGGGGTTAAAATAAACATAAGTAAAAGTAAAGAAATGAAAGTAAGTAACAATAAAACGTAAATGAAAGAAATAAAAATTGACTGCAAGGTGTTGGAAAAAGTGAACAGTTATATGTATCTTGTAATCGTAATAACAAACGGTAAAAAATAGATAATAAAATATGAAACAGAACGGATAAAGCAAATCAGGTATATTACAAGATAAATAAGCAATCTAACAAAATTGAGAATATACAAAACGGTGTACCTCTAACTCTAATGTATGGTGTAGAGAACTGGACAATGGTGATCAAGCTCAAGTCGATAATAACGGCAATAAAAATAAAATATCTTGATAGAGTGTACAATATAACAAGAGAAAGACTAAAACAGAAATCAGTAGTAACCAAAACAGAAAAACAGCAATTAAAATCTGGAGGATGGAAAAAGATAAACTTTTTGGGATAGTAAGAGGCTACCCTACAGAAGGACGGAGATTAAAAGAAGCGTCGAGAAGATAGTGGGAAAAAACATTCAAGATATAGTGGAAAGGAAAGGGAAAACAATGGTAGAAATAAAGGAGTTGGCGGGTTATAGAAAAGCATACAGAAAAAGGATAGAACACCTGCGCCTCAAAAGTATAAAGGGGTGGAGAAATTTAACGCAAGTAAGTAACCAACTGTATTTCTTAAATTTTACATTAATACGAAAAAATAATGACATTTTAATTGTAAGTATTTGAGGTTTCATTTAAAATTATGTGTCATAGGAACAGCGGTAGCGGTCGCTGCACCGTTTTGTTTCCTTGGGGCGCGAACCGCAACTACCGCAACGAAAGGGAGTCGAAAAAACCGCGAAACTCCGTTAAAGCCTAATGACTACCGTTAGGAAACACAAATCAAATTTCCTCAGTCGAATGCTAAATTTTATTGCCTCCTGTTAATTGCGATAAGTTATTTTGCAAGTCAGAATCGGCAATTTCCGCAAGTACGGCTTTGTAGCGGCGGAGATAACTTGTCGCTTTCTAAATTTAATTACATTGAAAATTGTTGCGTGGCATAATAGAAATAAAAATAATTTTCGTTACGTCCTGCATAGGGAATTAACTTACGTAAATTATTTAGCTAATTAAATCTCAAATATATTTGCTCTTCTTGTTGTAAGCTTCATCCACTCTAATTTTGTGGTTCTTTTTTGTTTCCTACTTTGGACAAGTCTATCATGAGAGGTCGTTAATTATTTATATACTTTATTTTTTAGATTAGATAAATGCAATTCTGTATTTATTTACAATTTACAGCAAAATGTTGCAATATTATTCCGCAAGTAAGGAATTTTGGATCTTTTAAATTTTATTTTGAGTTCTTCTGAATTTCTAGGTTTTGTGTACCTCAATGCATTAAAAAGCATCTCCATTAATTAATAAAAAAGCAAAATAAAATATAAACTACAAAATATAAATCTAAATCTAAACAATTTAGTGAACAAAGAGAAGATAACGTGCCTATTAAACCAATTGAGACAGCCGAAAAGGCATGGTAAATATAAATAAAAATTCTTTAACATATTGTATGGGCTAAAAGTTATTACAAATTTTTAAGCATACGTTTTGTCCAATTAACTTTAGCCGGCTAAAAATTTCATTCAAATGTCTAGGAGGGAATATTGGATAATCATAGGAATTTGTTCCAAATATGAGAATATTCAAAAGAGGTTAGATTTTATAGAAAAGTTGTTTTAATTAGTTATATAGTTAAGACCATTTTTTAAGAAAGCCTCCTAACATTTAATCACTGTTTGGATTTTTTTATAAATTTTGTGTTTTCTTCAAAAAATTCTGCTGACCAAAATTTTTCGTTGTTCATACTATTTTAAAAAGGCCAGAACAAATAGCAAAAGTAAGAAACATGGTTTTGAGAGTATGATAGGTGGTAAAGGATATCCCATTTTAACTTTTTTAGTTTTTGCAGCGTCACTTGAAAGACATGAGGTCTGGTGTTGTGATGGTTAATTTCCTCTTTGAGTTTGGTGAATTGTTGACAGTGCTCTCTGTTATTATTTCACTAGGTAAGAAAGGTTCCAAAAAATGATTCCTCTGCAATTTCACTAAATTAACTCTAACAACTTTATTATTTCTTTTTTGTTGATAATCTAGTGTTATATAATAATAATAGTGAGGCTTTAACGCCCCGCGTGGGAGCATGGCCTGCATACTGACATGTTTGTTCTTTCTGCCCGGTCGTTGCGCACTATCTCTGATGCGGGGCGATGTGGCAAGCACCTCACCTTAGACGACCCCTTGTTCGAAGTGAATGCAGGTGTTCAATTATTTTTAGTGACTGAGTAGGTCACCCGCCAGGCATTAGAGAGCTCCGGGAATTGAACTCGGGTCCGTTCGCACCGCAGCTCGCGCCTCAACCACTGACCACTCTGGCGGTTATGGTGTTACATAGAACGCATTTCTTACTGTTTGTTAGTAGATTTAAAAAATACTCTTTTTTATAGTATCCAAGCAGAAAAAAATTTGCAGACTTACTGTTGTATGTTAAAGAATATAGTACCCATGTATGGTGCTTAGAACAGAATCCAAATTTCTTTAAATGACAAATATAACTATTCAGATTTTTAGTAATGTCTTTTATTAAAGTACGTACAATGTTATTATGCATGGCGTCAAGAGCAGAGTCCGGAATGCAAGTTAAAACAATCATTCAAAATTTGATAAACCACTTTTTTGAGACTAGAAGTAAGATCTAAAGGGTCTTCCAATAGAGACTTCCGAACTTTGACAGTTGATAGCGGTCATATTGTTGAAGCTACATCTGTCGAATTGGCTGTCATTTATTCAGTCTGTTTTGCCAAATCACCATGGACGAATATAGCGTTCAACAACACTTGCAAATGATAAAATTGTTTTATCAAAATGGGTATTCTGTTCGGGCAACGTTCCGCGCGTTTCGCCCATTTTACGGTCTCCATAATCGCCCTACCAAGAGGACTATTCGCAGTGTGGTGGATAAATTTGAGTCCACTGGTTCAGTAAACAATCAACCAACACCTGTACGACGACGAAACGAAAGATCTGCCAAAAGCGTCGCCGCTGTCCGTGAGAACACGGGCAGTCGATTTCGCGTCGCTCACAAGAACTCGGCCTTTCGCAGACCACAATTTGGCGAATTTTGTGTCGTGACTTGGGCCTGTACCCGTACAAAATCCAACTGACCCAGGAGCTGAAGGTAAAAGACCATAGACAACGAGGTGTGTTCGCTGAATGGGCCCTGGAGTAGTTGGAAACTGACCCTAATTTTCATCGAAAAATCATCTTCAGCGATGATGCCAATTTCTGAATAAATGGGTACGTCAACAAATAAAATTGTTAAATTTGGGACGATCCAATCCACATGAGATCCAAGAGCGTCTAATGCATCCCGAAAAAGTGGCCAGGCCATCGCCGTTAATGGCGAGCGCTATAGATCGATGATTACCAACTTCTTTTGGCCTGAATTGGATGATACGGACACCAACGACATGTGGTTTCAACAGGACGGCGCTAAGTGCCACACAGCTCATGACACATTGGACATTCTGCACGAGCGATTTGAGGGTATGGTCATCTCACGTGGAGGTGATGTGAACTGGCCACCAAGATCGTGCGATTTGACCCCGTTAGACATTTCCTTGTGGGTCTATACGAATAAGCCACAAACCACAGGGGCCCCCAAAGCCAACATAACCCGTGCCATCGGTCAAATTTAGCCTGATTTATGCGCCAGAGTCTTGAAAAACTGGACATTTCGAATACCCACCGCCCAGCGAAGCCGCGGCGGACATTGGCACGATGTTATATTCCATACACAAGGGCATCGATAGGATTTTCAAACGAATAAAAAATTTCGATGATATCTCGCACACACTTTGTTTTATTTAAATTTAAAGATAAGAAGCGCTTAATGAAAGATCCTTTAAAAACGTGCTAAACATCTAAACCCTCGCTCTTTTCTGAAATTTGCTTAACATGTAATGACGCAAACGCAATTTTTCATTCTCCATTTTTAATTTTTTGTTACGTAACAATGCTTGACTAATACTGTCACCTGTCCTTTGGTATATAGAATAGTTACAAAACAAATATTAGAGCTGTCATGCGGTAATGTTTTCCCTAACGTCATAAACTTTTGTAGTCAGATGATACATGATGATGCTTGCTAGCATAAACTATGATTTATTTAAAGTCGCTTGATGTTTATCATTACTTTATGTTAAGAATTATTCTGTTTGATTGTTTATGTGTGTCGATTATTTGATAGTTATAAACTATAGTCTAGTAGTTATTAAAATGGATAAAACTTGAAGTACCCAACAAAATGCTATTACAATAAAAGGACTGCAAGCAAAGAATGACTTACCAATAGGCTGGTATTTAATGATAAAAATTGATATAAGAATTATTTGTATTTAATATAGTAAGGTGCTACATATTTCCGAAGAAATAGGTATATAAATAATTTTTTTTATTGGTTTAATTGCTAATTTACAATTTACTCTTAGTTTTACATAGCAATAAGTAAATGTTCTGATAGGGTTGCTGGGTGACACGAGTAGGGAACCGTCCACTGATCTCTAGAATTTATTCAGGGAGGTTTTCTGACCATACTCTATTTTGTCTTCTAACTGGAGGCTGGTGGAAGTAGAGATTTTTGCTTTTAGTAGTATGATTTGTGATGACTTCTGTGATGAACAGAATGTTGAGATCGTGATGAAAGGTTTGGTTACTGATGTACTAGGATGCGTTAGCCAGCGTACGCGATGCCTTTGGTTGGAACGATTGTAGTATCTTGGTGTTTAATGGGTTACTGCATCTTTATAACTCGATTCCGTAAGGTAAAGTCCTAGGTACTTCATCTCAGTTTTTACTGGGATGAATTGATTGTATATGGTGACTGGAGGGCATGTGGACAGTTTATTGGTAAAAGTAAGTTGAGTTGAATTGTTGCTGTTAACTTTCAAAAAGGTTTAGGCGTGACTGGAACCTTTCAGATGTTTGATCCGGATTGGTATCAGAAGACATTATTGCAGTGTCATTTGCGAAGGTGGCAATGAAGGTGTTGTCTGTGGTGGGGATATCTTCTGTATAGAAGAGGTACAAGAAGATACCAAAAACGCCTTCCCGTGGAATACCGGAGTTGATGGTTTGATAGGTTGAAAGTATACCATTGAATTGGACTTGAAAGTGTCTTTGTGTTAAATAAGATTTTAGGAGGAAAATTTGGTGAGTTAGCTTTCTTTTAATTTTATATAACAACCCGTCGTGCCATTGCTTGTCAAAAGCCTGTTGTATATCCAAAAATACTGATGCACACAGTTTTTTCTCCTCGAACGTATCTTTGATGTGGTTGACTAATCTATAACATTCCTGGATAGTTGAATGTCTTTTACAGAAGCCAAACTGGTGAGTAGAAATTAGCTCTTTTGGAGGTGCTATATCTTTGATTTTGTATAGCAGCAATCGTTCGAATATTTTTGATAATAAGGGTAGCAGGCTTATCGGTCAGTAGGATGTGACTTCTTGCAGAGGTTTGTCAGGTTCAGCAATCATAGTTTTTACGACGAATTTCCAGTGTGGAAGTAGGAAATAGCAAGCATGCGGTTGTATATTGTTGTGATAACTGCAACCGCTTTTTTTAGGAAGGTGTTTTAATACATTTCCTACTATGAAATCATAGCCTGGGACTTTGAATAAACTAGTCAATTTTATCTCTCTGTGTACTTCAGCTGGTGAAATTGGCTTCAAGGGTAGTGATCATTGTCCAGGCGACTTGATATATTCTTCAATTTCTGTGTTAAAATTGATATTATTAGATTGAAATTGGGTGAAAACTTGAACCAGATGTTCTCCGAAGGTGTTTGCTTCGTCTTTATTTAATCGGGCCCAGCTTTCATCAGGTTTTCGTAGAGATGGTATTTGGGTAATAGGTCTTTTAAGTTTTTTTTTGTCGCTTTCCAGATGTTGTGATCTTCTGGTGAGAATGTGGAAATATAGTAATTAAATGTTGAATTTCTGTTTTCTTGGATAGCATTATGAAGTCGGTGGGTTAAAATGTTTAGTATAGTCTTGTGTCGAGAATTTTGGTTCTTTACCATTTGCCGCGAGCTCTGCGATTTCTGGTACTAATTGCTTTAAATGTAGCTGTATGTTATTGATTTTGGGTGCAGTTTTGTGATTTAACGGGGTAGCTTCCCAAACAGCTTTTTGGATGAGCTGTGTAAGGTACTCAACAGTTTCGTCAATTTCGCTAGGTGTGTGCATTTTATGTGACAATTGTATGTTGTTATTGACATGTTGTTGAAAATGCTCTCAGTTCGTTTTAACAGAACAAAGCCTTAGTGATGAGGTTTTCCATATAATTCTGGAACTTAACGTTACTATTATAGGGGAGTGATCAGAATCTAGGTCTAAGTTTACTTTTAACTTTGTTGTATATATCGGAAATGCCCTTAGTAACAGCAAAGTCTAGCAAATCAGGGATTTTGCGAAGGTCCGTTGGCCAGTAGGTTGGCTCGCCGGTTGATAAGTAATTTAAATTATTCTGTTGTATGGTGGCAAAAAGTGCTTGTCTTTTGCGTGAAATTAATTTGGAACCCCATGCAGTATGCTTCAAATTTCAGTCTCTGGATACTACAAAGCGATGTTCAAGTGGAACTAAATGTTCTTAAAACTCGTCGGATAAAATGGTATGGCATCGTGTTTACCTTCACCAGAGCGCACTGAATTTTGTTTGTTATATGGGATGGTAACTGGTAATAATCAATTGCAGATCTAATTATAATTGCTAAGCTTGCATGTGCTGTTTTGTCTGGGTGATTTGCATGGTATTTACAGTATGGTATTTTTATTTTCTGTAAGATGTGATGTGGCTTTCAGAAATAAGTAATACATAAATTTTGTTAGTGTTTAAAAATAGGGTTACTTCATGAATATGGATTTTTAGGCCATTTACGTTCCTTGCTGCTATTCTTATAGAATTAACCATTAGTAGGTTAATTTATTAATGACTGTAGTGAGCATGTTTAAAATTATGTTATTCTTAATTAACAATTGCGTAAACATATTTTAAATTCGTCCAAGGATAAGGTAAGTTTATCATTTTATCGTTATTGTTAGTTCTTTTAGCTGTGATTTGTGAGTAAGTTGCAGAGTTATGGATTATACACGGGCTGATGAGTGGTTGATATGGAAGATGTTGGTATTGATGACAGGTATTTTAAAATAGGCAGGCAAATACAAAGTTGAAGAATTATTTCGGGGGAAATTATGAGATGTATTGTTTTATGTTAATTTTATTTTTTATATATAATAGTTTAAAAGAATTTTTTTTCTTAAGTGTGCAAGCTTAAAAATAAAATGTCTTTATGTACTTTAATTATAAAAAATTGCTGTATGTAACAACAAAAAATTAGAAGAAATTTCTTTTATTACATCTTCACATTTATTTAATAAATAATTAAAAAATAAAACCATAAAACAAATGATAAAATGTGGCAAAATGAGATAAAAATAAAATCGGACAACGATAAAAAATGGCATAATAAGTTGATAAATAGAGAAACAGTAAATTTTTACAGGAAAGCTGATGCTAAAAAAGCCTTTATCTTAGTTGTGAAAATAGAAAACACTTTATTTTACTTGAGTTTTGTCGTTGTTATTGAATCTGCAACCTTTGTTAATTCTTAATTTGAAAAGTAAATTGAAAGGCGGTTATTTTATTTTCCTAACTGATAAATTAAGTAGTTGCGTCAATACAATGCGCTTTGTGGTCGTCGGTCGTAATACTCAATGGTTACAAAAACTCAGGACATCTTGAGTAATTCGACCGACTGTTGCTTAGTTGTAATTCATTGCATTTATTCCTACACACATTTCATTAATAGTCAAACGTCGGCGGATATCTAAAAGCGCACGTACTTAAGCAATACTCTCAGGCATTGCGCTGTCAGATGGTCGACTACTTCCCTCTTCGTTGTCAACATTGTTTGTCCTCGTAGTTTTCTTTTATTGTCTCATAATTTGCATTGACATACTCTTAGAACCATACACATCACACACAGCATGCATTTCACCAGCAGATTTATTCCGACCGCTTAAAAGGCGAATAACAAGCACTGTCTTCATGTTTATTAACAAGCTAAGCTACTTAGTGTTTTCCATTTGCAATAAAATTTATAGTATTCCCAGAAACATAAAATGCCTGAGTTTCAGTAATTTTCGTATAATTATGTCCATATATGGCAAAAGAAAAGAAAACCGACTTTTGAGATTATTTTTTAACATATGTTATATATAGTTCTAAACTAAAAGAAATCGCAGATAAAATAAATAAAACATTTTATAAATCCCAATATTTAAATAATAGATATAAACGATACAAAACAAATAAAGTGGCTGATTTTTCCAAATACAACAAAATAACATTTTAGATCAACAGTAAACACAATTATTAAGAAACTCCTTGGTTTAGTACAGAAATCTGGAATATGTACGATAATGTTGTTAAAAAATGATATTTAAAATAGTTTAAAGGTATAGGTAATAAAAGAAAACAAAACAAAGATAAAGGGGCATAAATCTGGAAAGAGGTTATTTGATGGTTTACAGTGGGGCAAAACTAATGTGCATAACATTAATAAAAGATTAATAAGGTCGAGTTTAAAAATAAAATTTTATCTGTTATAACATCTCATGGATCTAAAAAAGACAGAAAGAATAAACAGAATAGAAACAGCAGAAATAGTAGTAGGTAGATTTAGAAAAAGAATATTTGATTTCCAAGTTTTTGACAATTTAAAAATAGTAAATATATCGTTCAACGTTAGGAATCAGTTAAATGTACTAAAAAATAGCAAATTAAATTAACAAATCAATTATTGATCTTAATTGATTTTAATTTAAAAAAGACATTGTAATACAATTCAGGAAGTACGAGTAAAACATTAAGAGCTATTACTACTTAGCAACAACTAAATTTTGAAAAAGCATTAAAACAAATCAAAAAGTTAAATAAAATTAAACTAATTTAAAATGCTACATTTTATTAAATGGTGAAGTCAAATAACATTTGACTTCATACGAAAGAAAGTTAGAAATATCAATCATAACAGAGAAATTAAATAACAATGATGGTAAGCTACTATAGAACAGATTTGAGAAAATCGTTGTTTGAACAGCATAAAAAAATTGTAGATCAATTGGGTATTTTCCATTGATTATAAGTAAATAGCACTTACAAATGCGCGTACGTTTTTGTACATTATTCCCAATTACACTGCAATACACTAAAACTTTCTAACCTATCCTTTAAAAATTGGATGTAATCTGACGTCACTTTTTGCATTTGCCACTGTTTTGATATGAATAGCGGAATTTATTCTTTGCTAACTGCATAATATTGTTTACAAAAGCAAGCGTATAAATTCTGTAGCTATAATTAGAATTAATATAGCTAAAATAAATAATTATTTTCAGGCACGTAACAAATCTCAAGGCAAGTAATTAAATTTTTTGTAGTTATTGACTTTTCACTTTTGTTGCTTAGCGAGCATTTTATAGATATAGTCCAGGAAAATTAGTAAAAAATCTGTAAATTTTTCTAGTTACACGTATCAAGATGTTCCATGGTGCATTCGATTCGGAAAAGCCTTATAAAAAAATGTTACACTATATTTTTGTTATAATGCGAAAGTACATTTGTGCACGCAAAAAATGAATTCATTTGACGCATTTTTGCAGAATTTAAACAATATTTTATTGCTAGATTAATATTGGCTAAAATAAGCTAAATTTTCTTACTCGTGGGTTTTTGGGGTCGCTGATAACGAATATGATTCTGAGAAAGTGCCCCGATATTTAAATAATTAAAGTGCAAATATTTTTTTTATTTTTTTGCTGATTGAAACTGAATATGTATTTGAAATATTATTATTGCAACAGAGAAAATTTATTGTGGAAATTGAATCGTAACATTTTATTTATAAATCTATTGCTATAAATGACTACCATTGCTTTATGAAAATTTTAATTTACTTTGAAAAAAGGAAAGCATAAGAAACTATGTAAAGTTCAAATTTGAAGTTTTGTTATCATCTTTGATTTTTTTCTTACTTAAAATAGAACCTTGGAAACCAGTTTTTAAACCCTGAAATAACTTTGAAAATGCTTGTCTATCTAATACTGTTGATAAGTAGTCACACTGACGGGGTTTATCTGTGTGCAGGCAAATTTTTTTCGTAATAATGTCTGGAAAAAAATCGTTTTTAAAAATAATTAAAATTTAATCATATTTGAATGAAAAAGTACCCTACGCGTACCCTGGTGCCTCAGGGTATCCCTTCCCCAAAGTGCTCTAAAGCATTTTTTTTAATTTAGTGCATTGGAACTTAATTTGAAATTCAAAATAATTATTAGTGACCCCAAAAACCATTGTATAGACAGTTTAATTTTAAAAAACAAACAATTTAAGCTTATTTGCCAAAATTTCCCCCAGCTTTAGGATTCTGTCCCTATCTGTGACTTTCTCAGCATCATATTCGTTATAAGCGACCCCAAAACCCCTATTCAGACAGTTTAAACTCAAAAAACAAACAAATTTGAGGTAATTTTCCAAAATCGCCCCCATTCCCAAGATTATGTTCTCCTTTCCCAAGTGTATTGGAGAACTTTTTAAACATCATATTCGTTATCAGAAATCTGAAAAACCGTTATTCAAACAGTTTAAACTCAAAAAACAAACAACTTTGAACTGGTTTTCCAAAATCATCTTCAGCTCCAGGATTCTGACCCGCCAAGTCCATCGGGGCACTTTCTCAGCATCATATTCGTGATCAGCGACTTCAAAAACCCCCATTCAAGCATTTTAAACTCAAAATCGTATTTGTGATCAGCAACCCAAAAATTCTCGAGTAACGAGATTGGGCTTATTTTGGCCAATATTAAGCGAGCAATAAAATATTCTTTAGGGTCTGTAAAAATGCGACAAATAAGTGCATTCTTTGCGTGCACAAATACACTTTTGCATTATAACAAAAAAACATAGTGTAACATTTTTTTCTGAGGCTTTTTCAAATCGAATGCGCTTTAGAATATTTCAATATGTGTATCCAGAAAAAAATTAGAGATTTTAGCTTTTTTTTTTACTAATTTGCCTTGATTAAGATATCATGTGGCATTGAAAAGATTATTTGCAGAAATAGCTTCTGATGGACATTTACAGTGAATGAATTTATTGAAAAGAAAGAATGTAGCAGAATTTAGTGATCAATACACACAAATTCAAACTTTTAAATTAATGAATGTACTTGTAAATTATAAAGCATAATAAGGAATATATGATAACATAACTGTTAGTGAATTATGCAGAATAAACAAAACACTAGATTTTTATTACATAAATAAGTACAAGGATATGCATCCAGAGTGCGGTTATTGGAATTAGTGCAGGCATGAGAACTGCAAAAGTGATGTGGAAATTGAAAATAGCAATCTTCCTCGAGATGATTACAAGGAGCTACTCAATCTTGCTCGAGTTTTTAGATTTAGTCCCAAGACATGACGTGCTCTCATGCAAGGTGGATGCCGAAGGCAACATATATCATTTTGATGTACCTTTTCAGGGATTCTTACCCTATATCAGATGATTAAAAAGACAAGTTGTTTGACATTTGTTTATTTGAAATATTCGTTTAATTAACATTGGTTCACCGCTCCTTTGGCGCTGAATGCACCGAAAAATAACCTGGAATTTATAAAAGATTTATTTGAATACAGAAAAATTGATCCGTAAGTCGGAAATGAATCTCTTCGGAAATTTAAAAAGCACCTGCGGCATTTAAGCCCAGAGGTCAGCGTTTATGGGCTGTTTGATAAGAGAGTTTCTAAAAACACAAAATCGAAAATTGTGGAGAAATTGAGCCTGAATGATGAGATTGACGAAGATGATTTTCCAAACGAAAAAAACGGTAGACAAAAATAAAAGTACTACAATGATGCCGCAGAAAGAGGCGTAAAACTTACCCGAGATTATATAAATGCATTGGCAAAAAAAGAAAATCAACGACAATACCTGATTCAACTTGTAGAAGAATATAATAAGATACATACAAAAGTAAACAATCAAACACTCTTTAAAAAATTTAAAAATTAAGCCAAACAATTATTTAAATATTCTATGTATCGAAGCAATTTACAAGAGCTTGATCGAGTGCGCAGGTAGAAAAGAATTTCGGAGGATGTAATTTTAATTCGACATGTGTAATGAAAATTTGAATAAAAACCATAAGTATTGTACTAACCCTGTCAACTCTTCGTCATTTACTTGAAATTATTTACTGTTTGAACCTATTTTCAAACATATTCTTTTATTGAACAAAAAAAAAAAAAATGCAGACTGTCAAGAGACCGCGAGAAAATTTGAAGAATTTTCAAGCTTCAATCATTTTTGAAATTTATTCAAAAACATAAACTTGAAATATTTTTTGTAAGTATTGGTGGAAGCTTAAAGTTAAAGTTTTATGGAAATTTAGAAATACATTAAAATTTTTTTAAGTTTTGATATTGGTTTTAAGGAATTTGCGAGAATTCACAATCAGTCGAAAACTTACATCGGTTGAGTGAGCTTAGGTTTTAGATGCTCTAGCATTTTTTTTCAGTTTCCACATTACTTTTGCAGTTTTTTTATGATACTGGTAAATGAAAAGACCGCCCAAAAAATTGTTGGTAATTTTTTTTAAATGTTGATGTTTTTTTTGACAAAAAATTAGAGAAACCATATTTGCCCTCAAAAATCGCCATTTTGACGTAGAAAAATGTCAGAGAAAAATGTCAATCGATCATTCGTAAATTTTCCGTAGAACACGAATTTCGTACTAGAACTAGACGTTATTTCATGACTTTCGCATCGAAAAATGGATAAACATGCATGGCAATTTTATTGATCTGTTTTTCAGTTTTTCAATTTTTTTAGTGGGCAGAAATGATTTTTTGGTTGAATAATTTTTTTCCTATATTCAATACACAGTTTTTGAAGTTTTGCCATGGTATGTTGACATATATGAAGACTTACAATTTGTAAAAAAAATTTGAGTGTTTAAAGACGATTTTCCCATGTTAATCAAAAGGAAATTTGATTTTCTTGCAGGCACGCGAAATATAATATATGTATAAATGTATATATGTATATATGTATATATATATACCTACATCCTAACATGCATTAAGATCAAAAGTATATACATACCGGGTGCTCGATTTTCGAGTTTCTCCATGGGGATCTCGGTTATTTTGAGCATCTCGAAATATATTTGATTTATTATTAATAATTTTCGAAATATCGTAAAAAAATTTAAAAATGTTATTTTCGTTTTTAACTTGTAAATCAAAAACCGGTAAAATTACACGGTTTTAATTCAGACATTCTTTAGACACTTTTTTATAAGAAATCTAAAAATGTCATTACGGTTGCTACCGCCTCTGAAATGTCAAAGATATGATAGTCAACTTTTTTTTATTACGGCCGCCATATTAGATTTTTGCAATTTCAAATGCAGATTTTTTTCTGATTACAAGAATGTATCATACTTCATGATTTTGCTTTTTTATTTTACAATGACAAAACTTTCTGGGGCTCTGGAATTGATTTGATACTTTGGAGACGCAATCAACATTTTTTTTGTTTGAGCTAAAAATTTAACAGTTTCTTTTGATTTTGCATTTTAACCATGTTTTAAGAGAGTTATTCATTTTAAAAATGCGATTTTCAAATGAAGAAAAACAAGATATGCTACAAATTTATTATGCTTCAAATCGGAACTCACTGATTACTTCGGAAATATATCTACAACGTTATCCGGAAAGACGGCAACCACATGCAACCTACTTCTTATTTTTGCTTAGAAATTTAAGAGATTTTGGTTCATTTAAGAAACTTAGACGTAAATATGGTTCTAGGCATATCACACAAGACAAGAAATTTCACAAATAGTAAAGATTCTTCATAATAGTTACAATAACGTTTTATAATTAATTCTTTACTCCATAGGTTCAAAATAATCCTTCAATTTCAACAAGAAAAATTCAAGCTGAGTTACAAATATCCGCTTCAAAAATGTGGAGGGTATTCAAAAAGCACAAATATCATCCATACAAGATTCATCCTGATGATAATGAGCGATGCAAAGCTTTTTGCACCTCCCTTGTAAATAGAAATTTTCTGAATGATATAATTTGGACCATACATTTACGAGGAAAATTTGCATGCGAACAGTTATTTACATTTTTTAAGAACTTTATTCACCCACTATGTGGACAATAACATTTGCCTAAATCGTTAGAATTCCATATGGTTTCAAGAGGATGGTGCCCCACCCCATAATTCTAGGGCGGTATTGAAATATTTGTCAGAAATGTTCCCTAATAAAATAATTGCAAATAACGAAGATGTTCGTTGGCCAGCGCGGTCACCATATTTATCTCATCTGGATTACTTTGTGTGGGGAACTATGAAGAATAAAGTTTACGAAACCATACCGAAAAACATTGAAGAACTGCGCCAAAGAATCATCGCTACTGCGAGGCAAATTAGAGGAAGATCGATTTAAAGATCTGTTAATAATTTAAGAAAACGTGCGCATTTTGTTTAGATGTTGCAGGAGCAGCATTTGAACATCTCTTACGTTAATTTTATTCAATACGCTTGTTCTCATTTATTTTAAGTTTGTTTCTTCCACGAATACATTTGTAGCATATCCTGTTTTTCGTCATTTGAAAATCACGCTTTTAATAGAAATAACTCATCTTCAAAGCCATTCCAACGCCGACTTGGGAACGTCAGTTATGATAATAACAGTTTTTGATAGTGTCAAAAATTATAAAATAAAAAAGCAAAATCATGAAGTGTGATACATCCTTGTAATCAGAAGAGAAAACTGCATTTGAAAATGTAAAAATCCAATATGGCGGCCATAAGAAAAAAAAGTTGATTATCGTATCTTTGACATTTTAGAGTTGGTAGCAACCGTAATGACATTTTTAGATTCCCTATAAAAAAGAGTTTGAAGAACGTCTGAGTTAAAACCGTGTAATTTTACCAGTTTTGATTTAAAAATTAAAAACAAAAATGACATTTAATAATTTTTTAGTTGCTTATTTTTAATTTATTTCTAGACAATGTCGTGTACAAATACATTATTTATTGACTATAGGAGTGTTTAAAAGATAAAAATTATGAAAACATCAGATCTCATGTCGCGGACTTAAATCCAATAAATCTTGATCAAACCGTTACTACCCTGAAACACCCTTTTTACGGTTTGCACCATTTACTGTGCGATTTTTAACATGCTTGCTTGGTGAATAGCGTTAATGTACAATCCAAACTACTAAAATGTAAAGAAGATTACTAAAGAGGTAAAAAATACTTCTTTATTATAGAATTCTTGTTTTATAAAATAACGTAATAAAAAATTAAAAATAGAGATTGGTATATATATTTAAAATTTCTAGCACCGCCACAAATACCCATATAAACTTGCATTGGGCAGTCTAATGCATTGTACGACTGTAATGGTAACAGAAGAGAACAGAGCACCATTTAATGTAAGTGAGTAGACTTTCAATAACTTTTAATGTCAATATAAAGTGGAAGACAATCTTAACTTGAGTTTTTGCATAAATGCAATTATATACTAAAAATAGACTTGACGATAATCCATATATAATTAGGGGGTTACATATAGCAAACTAAGAAAATACTGAAAAAGTAAAAAAAAGATAAGTCATCTATTTTTATTTGTACCGACGTAACATTATTGCATAATTATTAAAAAAGTGAGCAAATATTGATAAATGCACTAGATAGTTTCGATTATTCTGAATAGATTTATTAATTTGATTTATATTACATTAGAGAGTCCTCGGTTAACTTTCCTAGAATAAAGACGTGTCGATCGCCGTTCTCTTATCTCTGAGGGTCGGCCGGGGTGATTACGGACTAGTGCAGACGGCTGATATCACAGCTGCTCACGCATAGTGTTAATAAGTTTTATAATAATTTTTAAAAATTCGTTTAAATTATCGTTTATTTATTAAAGACATTCATGCAGTGAAATGCTTCCAGCCGAGAATATACCCGGTCCATCCAACAATTATACAAACAACTGGAATAAATTACAACCGATGTCCACAATGCAAAGCCAATTTCAACCACCGTCAATATATCCAGGTCAGCTAAGTCAAACACAATCAAATCATCAATCATTTCAAATGTATCAAAACCAAGCACTTCAACTTTATCAGCAATACCAAAACCAATCTCCTTTTCCTAACACAACTAACCTTAACAGCATTTATCCAGCAACACCATTCATACAATCTTCACAAACTAGCCACAATAGCGAAACCAACGATGAAGAAACAATGATAACAAACCAAGAGAACAATAATAAAAAACACTCATGGCAAACTATTACTAAGAAGAGAAAACGAATGCGACTAACACAAACTGTCGAAAACGCTCCCACAATAGACACGGCAAGTAGATTTCAAGTATTCAATGAGCATGAAGAAAATAACAACCCAAATAATAACAGTGAAACCCAAACAAAATCTCAACTACCGAACCATAACCTCCCACCAGTATATATTTACGGTGTTACAGACTTTAAAGCCATGACTGATAACCTAAACAAAGTCATTGAAGAAGAAAGATTCTACTCTAAAGCGTTATCAGACAACACAGTTAAGATAAATACCAATACAATCGACGCATACAGAAAACTAATCTCACATTTACAAGAAGAAAACATAGTCCACCACAGCTATCAAATCAAAGAAGAACGCGCCTACCGGGTGGTCATACGAGACCTTCATCATTCAATTAATACCCAAGACATAAAGATTGAGCTTCAAGAATTAGGTCACTCGGCAAGGAACATCATGAATATCAGGCATAGAGTAACTAAACAACCGTTGCCAATGTTTTTCATCGACCTCGAACCAAAACCAAATAATAAAGAAATCTACAAAGTCGAGTTTTTACAAAATTCAAAAATAAGGGTAGAAGCACCGCGCATTAAAAACAATATAGTACAATGTACACGATGTCTAGCTTATGGCCACTCCAAGACATACTGCAGCTAGCCCTACTACTGCGTAAAATGTGGACAACAACATGATAGCTAACGTCCAGCAAATCTAAGAATATTCCTGCTACGTGTGCTTTGTGCGACGGCAACCATCCCGCAAATTATATAGGATGCACCGTCTATAGAGACTTAAAAACTCGAACCACATCTAAGCAACCCATTATAAGAACACCAAATAAAATAAACCCAGTAATAAGTTTATCAACTAGCCAGCAAATCTTAAAAAATCCCTCTCAGAGATACCCAAGTTATTCACAAGTAGCTGCAAGAAAAACTGACAATAATGACGAGATAGCCGATAAATTAAACACCTTCTTATACAAATTCAAAAATATGTTCACTCAATTATTAAACCAGAACAGCATGATTTTATCTATGCTTTCCGCAGTCATTAATAAAGTAACCCAATAATGGCTACTTCGATAGGAATAGCGGAATGGAATTCAAATGGGCTGAAAAACCATATTCATGAAGTCACTCTATTTTTAATTATCAATAAAATCGACGTTCTGCTGATAGCGGAGAGCCATTGTATACTAAATACAGTTATAAAAATTCCATATTACTCTATATATTACGGAAATCACCCGGACGGAACTGCCCACGCAGGTTCAGCAATCATAATCAGAACAGTAATAGACCACTACCCGCTACCACCTTATACAACTAACAAAACCCAAAGCGCTTTGATAAAAATAAATTTATTCCCCTGGCCATTAATTGTCGGAGCCATCTACTGTCCCCCTAGGCACACCATTTCAATTGAAGAATATCAAGAATTTCTACTACCAATAGGACCCCCGTTTCCTTGTAGCAGGTGACTGGAATGCCAAACACACTACCTGGGGATCCATGTTGATTACACCCAAAGGACGAACACTCTTTAAAACCATACAGCAACATAATTTAAAATATAGATCTACCGGCGAACCGATCTATTAGCCGTCAGATCTAAATAAAATTCCAGACCTGCTTGACTTCGCAGTTACCAGATATTCCTGATGTGTACAGCAAAATTGAAAGCAACTTTAATTTATTTTCAGACCACAGTGCAATAATAATTACTTTGAGTACAAATGTTATTTATAAAACCCCAATACCAAAACTTTTTACAGCTAAGACCGTTTGGGAGCAATTCCAACACCACATCAACTGTAATATAAGCTTAGCCCACAAAATGCATACTCCAAACGAAATTGATGAAACCGTGGAGTACCTCACAAACCTAATCCAAAAGGCATCCTAGGAAGCTACACCGACTGAACACAAAAACGATTCACTAACATATAACATACCCCTACATATCAGGCAGCTCGTCATAGAAAAACGCAGAGCTCGTGGAAAATGGCAAAGGACCAGAAACCCTCGAGACAAGACCATGTTAAATAATTTAACCCACCGTCTTCACGAAGCTCTACATGAAAACAGAAATACAACATTCGGGCATTACATCTCTAGCCTATCTCCAGTAGATTATTCTATCTGGAAAGCTACAAAAAGACTCAAGAGACCTACTACTCTAGTTCCACCACTAAGAAAACCTGACCATAACTGGGCTAGATCAAACGAAGTTTGTAGTACTTCGGAGTACACCTTGCCCAAGTCTTCACACCACTGACATATAATGACCAAAACTTTGATGCAGAAATAGAAGAATATTTATGCGCGCCTGGACGATTATTCTACCCGTGAGTCCCTTTTTACCAGCAGAAGTAAATAGAGAAATTAAATTAACCAGCTCGTATAAAGCCCGGGCTACGACCTTGCAGTAGGGGAGGTACTAAAACACCTTCCGAAAAAAGCAGTAGTACTCATCACAACGATTTTTAATCGCATGCTTGCCATTTCTCACTTCCCTACTCAGTGGGAATACGCTAAAATAATCATGGTTGCTAAACCTGGAAAACCTCCACATGAAACCACCTCATATCGGCCGATAAGTCTGTTGCCACTATTATTAAAATTATTTGAATGATTACTGCTATACAGAATCAACGAAATAACACAACCAGATGAACTAATACCGTCCTATCAGTTTGGCTTCCGTGCGGGGCATTCAACCATTCAACAATGCCATAGGATAGTTAACTACATCAAAGAAAATCTGGAAGGGAAGAATATGTGTGCGTCAGTGTTTTTAGATGTGCAGCAGGCGTTCGACAAGGTATGGCACACAGGACTGCTATATAAAATAAAAAGACAGTTACCTCATCAAATTTATCTTCTCTTAAAATCCTACTTAAATGAACGACACTTCCAGGTTCAAGTTGACAACTCACTATGATCCTACCACTCCCTTAACTCTGGAGTTCCACAAGGCAGTGTCCTTGAACCCTTTTGTACCCCCTGTATACCTAAGATATTCCCACTACAGACACTACCTTAATTGCCACCTTTGCAGATGATACTACCATATTGTCATCTGATACTAATACTAACCGGGCATCCGAGAAGCTGCAACTACACCTAAACCTCCTACAAACTTGGCTAGATCGCTGGAGAATCAAAGTAAATAGTGAAATATCCACATTCACTACAAAACGTTCCACCTGTCCACAAGTTACTATTTATAATTACCCCATTCCCACAAAAACTGAGGTTAAATACCTAGGACTCCACCTTGACCAAAAGCTAACATGGAAACCCCATATAAAAGCCAAACGGCAGCAACTAAATTTGAAAACAAAAAATTTATATTGGCTTATCGGGCGTAAATCGCAACTAAGCATCGAAAATAAAATTTTACTGTATAAAACCATCTTAATGCTTGTATGGACCTACGGAATCGAGCTCTGGGGATGTAGCAAACCCTCCAATACCAAGATTCTATAGTCCTTTCAGTCGAAGACTATACGTACTCTGGCAAACGCTCAATGGTACATCAGTAACCAAACTCTGCACCATGATCTCAGAATTCCCTTCATCAAAGATGTCATCAAAACTTCAGCTCGCATTAGCCGAGACCGCAAATTGAACCACACCAATCAACTCATCGCCAACCTCTACAACCTCCAACCCGCAAATCGGAGACTCAAAAGGCAGTGGCCTGAAGATCTCGTCGAGTGAATCTTGGAGACGCATCAGTGGATGGAGCCCAACTCATGACATTTAGCAACACCGACACATTATTTACTTATTACTCTGTAGACGGAGTAGATTGTAAATTTGCAATAAATTCTCTAATAAAAAATATTACATTAACTGTATTTATATTTAAATAATATTTTTACTGTTGCATTACATATCTATATTCAATAAATATGTATAACATTTTCAGTTTGTGTGATTTCTTAATAATTTTACTGCTCAGGTCTTCAATTTAGTTTTATACAGTTTCTATACAGTTTATAAATTAACACATGTGGATTAAAATAAAATAGTGCATTATCTATTCTACTATTTTTTACAAGTGCAGTGCCCAATTAAAAATCCTTGTACCATACTACAACGTACGTGTCTCTACATGGTTAGTAAAAAGTTGCTTAAAATGGTGTCTTACCATGCCAGCTCCTAAACCACAGCAGGCGGCAACTGCCAAAATGTTGAAGACGGCAGATCCCACAATGGTCCCGACGCCGATATCACCCTCCGTGATAAAGGTCCCTATGACGTTGACGAAGAGCTCTGGAGCCGACGTCGCCGCCGCCATGAACGTCGCCCCGGCCACATCGTTTGACATGTTTAATGCTAATTCCAAATTAAATTGTTAGTTACATTTATGACTGTTCACATAATGGAGATATATTTGTGTTCAACTTTAGCTTTATTTACCATGTGAAAATGAATAACAATATCTAAGTGTAAATTATAATGGTATTTTTAAGCATGATAATATACATAGAAAAATTCAAAAATTTGTAGCTAGTAAGAACTTTGAACTTTAATTATTTATTTAAACACTTAATAACACTAATCTGCAATTTTGCGATTTTTTCTCTTTTTTAAAATAAAGAGGTGTATCGGAGCGACCTTCAAAATGTCGTATCACGTCAGGTTTTCCACAAATCTCAAAAATGTAAATATTCAAAAAAACGCAATTTTTTAATGACTTTGATATATGGCAACGTTTGTAACGTATGAAAATGTTCTCTAAATGGAGGGAATAAACGTGTAAGAAATAGATAAACATGATTATAAAAGAGACATGCAAAAAGTTTAAATTTTTGCTGAAAAATTTGCAGTACAAACTTTATAAATGGCCTGTGTGTGGGAGTTTCAAGGTGATTGGAATATTGGTTAGTCAACAAATTCCCTTGCTCTTTGTGTGGACAAGATTTCAGAGCTAGGACGGAACCTTGGGTTTGGAAGGAGTAGTCACTCAGAACTACATTCACACCCGACGAAGAAAAAATGTTTCACTTCCATTGGTTGATCCCTTAAAAATATTGTTGTTGTTACCTTTGCATATCAAACTTCGCTTAGTGAAGCAATTTGTGACAGCTCTATGTAGGCACGGTAAATTATTTTATATCTTGGTGCTAAATTTCCATCAGTCACGTCTGAAAAAATAAAAGTTGGAATTTTTATAGGCTCATAAATACAAAAAGTAATGGCGAACAACATATTCTAGAAAACTATGAGTGAGTACGAATTGGAGTGCATTCAGAAATGTAACACAAAATTTTTGACGGACATAAAAACTGCAAAATTGCACCATTTTAGTCGAGGAGATGTTGAAACTCTATAAATTGCTTGGTTGCAACATGAGCGTCAAAGTTCACTTTTTTCGTGCTCATCTAAATTACTTTCCTGACAATCTTGGCGATTTTACAGAAGAATATGGCGAGCTCTTTCATTAGGATATTAAAAAGTTACCAAGAAAAGTGAACTGTACATATGATGGCCGACTTTTGTTGGATGTTGAAAAGAGACTGTACGGGCAAATACCGAAGGCAATCCAAGAAGAGAAAGTTTCGAGGGAAAGTTAGTGGCAAAATATAGTTATGTATTTATGTTTACCTATTCCTTACACATTTATTCTGTCCCTTCAGAAAACATTTTCACACGTTACTTCATAATATATGGCCATTTATCAATGTCATGAAAAATTACGTTTTTTTTATAATTTTTTCACATTTTTGTGATTTGTAGAAAAACTTGACGTGATACGGAATTTTGAACGTCATTTTCGGAATCTGCGGTAGAAAAACTATTCCGGTAAACCTCTTCATTTCAAAACAACAAAACCTTGCGTATTAGTTTAATCAAATTTGCCTTTAATGGTTGTACATAAATGTAATTATATAAAATTACAAGTGATAGTTAAATGCAAATATTTTTTTTGTAAATATTTATAGTTAAAAAGACAATTGTTAAAAAGCTACAAGTATTAGCTTTTTCAAATTTTTTTTCTGTTATGGTACTAGTTTTACTTTTTAATGAACGACATTATAGTTATAACTAATAAAAAGAAAAAATAAAAAAACATGCATATATACCTATATACACATATATAGAAGTAAACTCTTAAAAATGGCAACAAAGCTGAGTTGAAACGTCAAGATTTTTCTCAAATACGAAGCGTTTCCACCGGTCAACTAAGTTGTTCAAATATACATACAGAGTCTGGCAAAATAATTTCCCTTTTTTGAATTTATCGCCGCACAAAATGTATTGGTAGGCAACGCTCGAGCCATATATTTTTGAGCAGCAAGAGGCATGTTATTTTAGTGCCCATTATGGGGTGAAGTAATGAGCATCGCGTGACTGTGACGCAGCGGCTATTTGGTAGGAAGTCACAGAAGTGTTTCGATTAAGAAAACCTTAAGGTTGTGGGTGCACAATTACTAACAAATTGATCAAGCTTTAAAACGGAAGTCACTCGGTCGATTTTTAGCGTTTGGACACATGAGAATATCGCAACAGTGAGGCTGTTGTCACATCGTTACAACGAATATCTGATAGGAAATGTGCTGAGAATTTTACATTGCTGTTTCATCTCTCATCCATATAGTTCAGTTACCAGGAATTAAAAAACGTTCAGGATTTGTATTTTTTGGTGAAGCCTAAATTTTTCATGACATAAGTATTTTTCTCGCAGAACACATACTTTTGACTGTACGGACCCCCGCCATTGTGTTCTAGAGGAAAAATACATAAAAATCATGAAAAATTTAGACTCCGTCAAAAAATACATGGGAAAAGTTCCTGGCAACTGGACTAATACAAGCTGATAGCAGTGCAAGAATGTAATTGGTATGTTCGCCAGACTGCTTTCGAGGACATGTTGACAAATGTTCCAGTTGATGGCATTGTGCTCAATAGCGATAAAGTTTATTTTTGTTTAGCGGGCTGCGTCATTGAGCAAAATTTTTGGAATTGGGCCCCAAAAAAAATTTGTAAATTTCATGTGCAACTTTTTACGGTCGGCATGTAACTGTTTAGTCTGGTGCTGCAAAATGTGGCGTTATTAGGCCGCATTTTTTAGAAAAAAAAGACGCACGGTGACTGTCACATTTACTCGCTATGTAGTGACTCAACAAAAATAGAATACACTACTGTAGTTTCAACTAAATGGCGCTACGGCACACACGGTAAGAATTTTTCGAGAACTTCTGAAACAAGTGTTTCCAGGCCGTCTCAACTCATTATATGGTAACATCCCATAGCTGACTAGGTCTCCAAACCTGCTTTCTTGCGATTTCTTTCTGTGGGACGCTTGAAAGCCGAAGTGTTTTAACATACGCAGTGGACTTTTGAGAAATTAAAAGAAGCTATTTGCAACGAGATTGCAGTAGTGCCGGTGGAAATGACAACAACGCCGAATTTTAAGGTGTATCGCTCCTGCGGGCAAATATTTGTACGATATTATCTTGAAAACTGGTTAATAACTAAAGGGCAAGCATTGTTATATGTACAATAAAATAGTGAACAGAATCTGTGTTGCTAATTTGTCGTGCTATATACGTTTAAATATTAAATTAATGTAGAATACCTTGATAAAAACATAATCATTTATTTTAGAAAATTTGGTATGTATTTCTTAAAATACAATAGGTCTTTTCATTTACACAATAAATATAAACTAAAACAACAGTGATATACAAATATTTAAACAAAAATTATAAATAAAATATTTTGTCTAAGATTGTGGAACGTACCTAATCTATTTAAGATTGCCCCATTAAGATATACAAAAATTTTTTTAAGGCGTTTGTGACACAAATCGCAAAAAATATCCATTATTTACTTAACCGGCAAGCTCTGTATTTTTAAAGGTTACTGCAAAATTGAGTCTGAATATAACTCTGCAAAATCTTGAGACAAAAAAATAAACAATTTGCAAACAGAGTTGTTAATTATTATGTAAATCAAGTCGAAAGAAGAGCTTCAGCTTACACTTTGTGATAGAAGGAAAAACTTGTTTCACAATTTATGCAATATTCCGATCATAGAAACATATAAGTACTTTTATTTACGAATTAATTTTTGATATTCCGACTATAAAAGCTACTTCCAAGACGTTCGAAAAGAATTGACGAAATCGCCTTTTTTTATATTAATTTAAAGATACTTAAAATTATAGCCAAAGACCCTTAAATATACAAAAACAGGAAAAAGTACAAAATCAGCTTCTCAAAAAATTCTATACGCCTATTGACTCATTAGATGTTCCAAAGCGAGAATTATTTTATGTATCTGATTTAAGTGCACTAATATATGCTGATATAGTTAATCATGCTGTAAAATTATCAAACAAAAATTTGGCCAATTTTGTCCACAGGAATGAAAACGCTCCAATTATTTTCTAAATTTGGAAAATTTGGTTATTGTGTAGTATTATCTAAAACAAAATATTTCAAAAAAATTATCTACCACTAATTTGAATTAAGAGTGTATTTAAGGGAGTTATATAAAAAATTTAACTGTAAAGTTAGAGATAGATATCGTAGATAGTGCGTGAAAGAATTTCTGTGCAAGTGGTTTCCATCGCATTGATGATACTGGGAGTAGGCAATAACTGTAATATATTTAATGAGTAATGATGATATAATGTGGTACTTTAATTTATTCTATTAGCTTATAAAAATTTTATTTACAAAACACGCTTATTACGACTTTTATATAAGTTTTTTTGTTGTTTGACAAAATAAATACTTTGGATCAGATAGTAACGAAGTTAGACGTTCAGTATAAATTAGAACCGATAAATTTATTACTTAAAGGTTGAATACACTAAAATTTGGACACAAATAAAATATTACTAGTGCTAAGATGTTTTTATTGTGACAAAATATATTTAGCAGCCATAGCAACAAATTGACAAATGTTTTTTGTTGCTAATTTTTTGATACCACTGCGAACTGTCAACTTCAGCAACGTAAAATTATTTTGCACTAGCACACTAAAATTTTCTAATGAGTTATGGAACACCAACTAAAAAGTTAAATTATCTTCAATCAACTGTTTGTTCCGTTTTAAAAAGTTTCAAAATCGCTTAACATGGAAAGAAAGGCAGCAAGCGGAGAAATTCAAGGAGTGAAGGACAAAAAGAAAGAAGAACGCGTCTTACAGCTTTTTGGAACGAATCTAAGTTATCTTCGCGTGATGTGACTAAAAGGTAAATATACAAAAAGTCAGGATAGAGCTGTTTTAAAAGTTATAAGGCTCAAGTCGCACTCGATCACAATGTTAAACAGAATTTTACTACTAAATGTCGATCAAGAAAATTATACGAACATTTTTTTAACAAGATACAAATAGGTGGTGATGGATGACGAGACTTATATCAAAACAAACTTGAAGCAAATTTCGGAGCAAAAGTTTTAAGTAGCAAAAGTCTTAAAGTTGCACCAGAAGATTGCAAGCTAAAAATAAAATCAAAATTTCCAAAAAAAAAAATACTTTGGTAAGCTGTGGAAAAAGAAGACGGCTATTTATTACCACGGAAACAATAAACTAGAAAACTTATGAAAAAGAATGCTTGTAGAAGCGGGTTCTACTTTTTATACAAAATAAATTCGTCACAAACTTTGTGTTCACCGGACTTAATAAGTTACCACCATGTTGCATCAGTGAAGAATGGTATGAGCAGAATAAAGTTGTGCTTTCCAAATAGTATAATCCCCCCAACAGTCCTAAGTAGAGGATAGTACTGGTCTATTATACAAACATTTAAAAAAGAAAGGTAAAGAAGTAAATTCTGTGGCTAATCTACAAAAATTCTGAGTATCGGTTACAAAAAGAGTTAGTGATAAAACCGTGCAAACCTTAATGACCCATATACGACGTAAAGTACGTTATATAGCATATGCTGGTAAATCAGCTTAAATTAATTTTGTACACATCTACTAGATTATTTTCTTTTCAGCCTTGTGACGCCCCTTTGATTCTCCAACTCTCTCTATTCTGTGCTGTGTCCGTCCATCTCAATCCTGCAACCTTCTTGATGTCGTCGTACCAGCGTGCACTTGGTCTTCCTCTATTTCTTACTCCTCCAGCGTGTAATTACAGCGTTCCACCTATTATCCGTTAATCGTGCTACATGACCTGTAAAGCTCCATTTCAATTGTGTAATTCTGTTTATTATGTCTGTAATTTTGGTTCTTTGTCATATCCAGCTATTTTTTTTCCTATCTCTAAGGGTGATACCAATCATCGACCTCTCCATGGCTCTTTGTGTAACTCTCAGCTTTGTGACTATATGTTTAGTAAGCGTCCATGTTTGTGCACCATACGTTAATATAGGGAGTATGCATTGGTCGAATATTCGTGATTTTATATATTGGAGGATTTTTTTGTTCTTTAAGATCTTCGATAGCTTACTAAATGCTGCCCAACCAAAACGCCTTCTTCTTTCCACCTCTCTTCGTTGTTAAAGTGATTTTGGCTCGAACTATTCGGTGGTCACTGCCAGTGTGAAACGCATTTAAGGTGGTAATATCTTGGACAAGTTCTCTGGATGACGACAGTATATAGTCTATTTCATTTTTTTGTCCTGCCATCCGGGCTTATCCAGGTCCATTTGCGTTGTTGTTTCTTATTGAAGAAGGTGTTCATCGCGTATACGAAATTTATCAACATATGTCCTCTGTGGTTTCTTTGTCCCAGTCCATATTTCCCTACATACAGTTCTTCTTCTGTTTGTTGTTGTCCTAGTATCACATTAAAATCGCCCATGATAATGTCGTGTTTGCATTTGTTTTCGTTTCGTGCTCTGATTACATCTTCATAGAATAGTTTGGCATCTTCGTCATCGTAGGTGGATGTGGGAGCGTATATTTGAATTATTTTATCTACCAGATATTTTTAATAGTTAGATCCCTGTTTCGTTTAAATCAAAATTGCTTTCTATGTTAGATACAATTTTAAGTCTCCAAGTTTTGGCGTGTTAAAATTTAGATTATATCTAAGTTACCATATCAGCACTCTACTGTCCACCCAAATACAAAAATAAAAAAGCTCACTTCACTAATTTCTTTAAAATACTAGGAACACTTTATTGTTGGAGGAGACTTTAATGCAAAACATACAATATAGGGCTCAAGAACTATCACAACCAAAGGAAGGAAACTTTTAAAAACCATACAGCACAACAACCTATTTTATCTATCAACAGGGGAACCTACATATTGACCGTCAGATCCTAATAGAATACCTGACTTGCTGGACTATTTCATCGCAAAAGGGATAAATAAAAAGAAAATTTTAGTTGAATTTTGTCTAGAGCTCAATCTGACCATACTTAAATACTAGTAACTATATTAACACAAGTACTTGCAAAACAAAAAAGCAACTCCTGTATAGTAACAAAACGGACTGGAATGTCTTCAGAGAAAATATAGACCAACTAATAACATTAGATATTCCACTTAAGACGGAACTTGATATAGAAGACGCAGTAACAAATTTAACCAAAGCCATACAATCTGCTGTATAGTAAGCAACTCCAGATACATATCATACTCATATCTTAAACAAACTCCCTGTAATCCTTAAAGATAAGCTATCTGATAAAAGGAAAGCTAAGAAGAGATGGCAACTGACAAGGGCTCCAAAAGATAAGCAACGATATAATAAATTATCCAAAGAACTTAAACAGTTACTACATAAAGTAAAGAATGACTCAATACAAGAATACCTTGAAGGCTTGACTCCGACTGAGATTACAAACTACTCACTCTTGAAGGCTACTCGCAAATTAAAACATCCACAACAGCAAGTTTCACCGATCAAGTCAACAGAAGGCTGAAATGTTTGTCAAACACCTTATCACGGTGTTTCAACCAAACCCACTTCAGTTACCTACGCTAAAAGAGAAAATAAACTATTAGAAATCTCACATCAGATGGTTATACCACTGAAAAAAACAAATCAATTGGAGGAGGTATAAAGAATTATATACAACATGAGATTACTCCAATAAGGCACCGGGATATAACCTTACAACTGGAAAAGTTCTTAAGACTGACATGGCGCAGTCACATTTTTAATAAAAGAAAATAATTAAGGTTAAAATGCAATAAAATATACTGGCTACTTGGGAAGGACTCCTCATTATCTATCGACAATAAACTTTTGTTGTAGACATCCATATTAAAACCTCTTTGGACATATGGAATATCACTTTGGGACACTGCAACTAAATCAAACCTCGAAATCATACAGCGATATCAAAATAAAATATTAAGAACGATAGCCAACGCGACATGGTACTAGCAAATACGCTAGTGCACAATGATTTTTGCATGCCCACAATAAGTCAAGCGAAATTACAAAAATTAGTGTCAAATACAAAGCCAAGATTATGACACATCCTAATCAACTGATACCCATGCTGCTTGAAGATGAAGATGAATCCAGGAGATTAAAAAGGTTTAACTCATCTGACCTTACCAACTGCTTTACTTAAATAAGTTTCAATTTAGTCATATTTTTATAGAATACTAGAGGTTGCTTATTGGAGCATCACTCTACATGACATGTATATAGTTGTTAAGGTATAGACTAAGTACTTTGATAACATGTATTTATAGTCCGTAACAACGGACATATTGTACACAAATAAGGAGTCAATAAAAAAAATCTAAGTTTAAATGGTGATATAATGCACTGCTTTTTTGTAAAAATTATAGTTAAAAAGAATAAAGAAGCCACGACTTTAGAAAGCAAAGTTGCATGAACGTTTTACAGTTAATATATACATATACGAGGGTTGGAGCGGAAGTCATGGTCACTATTTTTTGCGGTAGAAAATTTGAAATATACAAATGAAAAGACAACAAATAAATGAAATGTATGGGCATTTAGTAACACTCTTACATTGTCCTCTTCATGTTTATTAAGGTAGTTGGCATAAAATCTGCTTCATCATATGTTGCACAGCATTTGCAAGGTCCATTCTTTTTTAAACCATCTATCATGTAATGGCTCCTTTACTTGTTATTAGGTCAAAATCACATAAAGAAAGGTCCGGAGTTTATGGATAGTACTTCAATATTTCCCATCCCCAATGCAGTAATAGCCGCCCTACACACTTTGCCGCATGTGGTCTTGCATTTTTGGGAAGAATAATTACATACTTCAGAAGATTAGAACATTTTTTTCTAATGGCCAAGTGTGTTTGCTTTAACAGAAAGTTCTTATAATAGGCTACTGCCATTGTTTTGTCATGTGGACCAAAGTGGCAAATCATTACTCCCTTGACGTCATCCGCGAAAATAGCTATCAACTTTGCAAGGGAAGAAATCTGGCGGAATGTTTGCCTTCTTGGTGAACTTGCATGTCGTCATTCTGTGAACTGACGTTTGAACTCTGGTTTATGAAGTTTCCTCTTTCATGCAACTTTTCGCATATGAAGATCGTTCTGAAAATCCTGTGAATGGTCCGTTTCTCGATGCCACTTTTTCTCTGTAGCTCACACTTACAAGTCGTTTTGACCGTTGCCAGTAGCTGGTTAGTCCGCGTTTTTACTGAAACTTTACTGTCCACCTCCGCACAGTTCGGTATGAAGAGTATTATTTCTGACAATATCCATCAACTCTCTGCGGCATTCTATGGTATTTCTATAATGAAAAATGGTTATTTTGAGATATAAAAACTTTTCTACTTGGGTCACATCCGTATTGCACGGTGGTTCACCGTTAAATGATTTAATGATTTATCATTGCTCTCTGGGAAATTATACAACATTATAGATCCATCTTGTGTTGAGAACACACATAATGAATGCACGGTTTTCCTAAAACAATATTTTGTAATACCATCCCTTGCTTTTGGAAAAAAAAATAGTTGCCATGACTTATGCCCCCAACCCTATATATTTTAAAGAAAAAAACATATAGTATGGAAAATAACATTCACAGTTTTGCAGATATTGCAAAAATACAAGACGAATCAATAAAGTTAAATCAAAATATATAGAACATCATCATAAGACATAAAGTAACGAAAGAATATCTATAAACTACCAAAAAAGTAGAAAGGCATCGAAGAAGACTATTATTATCCAGTATACAAGGTGTCAGATTATAGCAAAACTACCATAAAAAGCTTCATTTATGGGTTAAATGTGAAGTAAGAAAAATAACACTTCTGTTGTATTCAAAAATCCTGTCAACTACAAAGGATGTCAAATGCTGCTTATAGAATAAAATGAGATATTTTCTATAAATTTGAACAGTGTGAATAATTTCAGATACATAAATATCATGTGAAGACCAAAACTCAATTGAGTTATAACAATAACATTATATTATTTGAATTTCCATTTAAATTTAAAACTATATAATCAACTCATGATCAAAAGTGCATGTTTTTTAATATGATCACCATGTTCGTTAACAAATTTTTATTAATCAAATCTATTCCCATAGTCTTGTGGAATACAAATGGGTTTATGTGGCATTGCTTAACATTCAAACTATTTTTTAAGTAAAGTTAAGTTAATTGCGTAAGTACATTTTCTATAAAAAGGTTTTTTAGCATATGTAATTACGTGGGTGGTTTGATGAATAAGTTGTTTCGTATGCTTAGAGAACACAATAGCAATAACTGCACATAAAGGTTCGTTCGTGTAGGTAAATATTCTGTAGTTACAAACTATTCTAACACAAACTTGCTTAAACACAAGGGCTTCGAATAATAATAAGCAATGGATAATATCCTAATTTGCGATATTATTCAATTTATATTTTTTTGAAAAAAAACAGCTAGAAAAATGTATGGAAAAATCTTGTTTATAGCGGCTCAGGTCTTTTTTATGAATTGTTTGATTTAAGCAAGGCAAAAAAAGTATCAAACACGTCCAATGCAACATTAGAAAATATCCACAAAATCTGCAACACAGTTTTTAAAATTAACTAATCAGTAGAAGCCATGTGTACTTCAATTAAGAGAGTTTATTTTATCTTATATAATATGTATGGAATTACATTTGAAGAAAATAAGTGTTATACCACCTGCTCACTTTAGAGAAAAAGCGAATTTTGATGTAAACATCAGCCGACTGTTTAAAAGTCTTTGGAAATAATTCTTTGTGAAGTTTTTCTAACCATAGACAAAAGTTGGACTTATCACCGTTCACTATAAAGTAAATACCAGGGTTTAGGATTTTAGGTCACTGTCGTCGATCCGACGCAGGCGAGTTCGAGTTTCTTTCAACTCATGGTTATATATGACGTTTTAGTTTGTAAGTAGCATAAATTGCATGTTAGTAGACACAATAAGCTCTTAAAGCTCAAGCGTCAAAAAGTGTGCCCTAACAAAAAAAAAAGAAAAAAATAAATCCAAGCAGGACAAAACATTAAGTAAATATCATCCGTATAAGTAATGGCGTCAGTTTTTTTGGACGCAACATATATTCTCGTAATTAAGCACTTAAAAAATTTGGAGAGAGGTAATGATTACGAAAGACATTTTGAAAGGATCAAAAGAAGTGTTCCTTTATTATAAAAACGTAGCGGCCACATAAGGTGCATTGCAGAAATAGATTAAATTACGGTTTTAAATTCTTTGGCTTCCATTTTATTTATCCGACCTAATTTTCTCGGATTACCATCTGTCTCCAAAATTTAAAACTTTCTTGGTTAGATAAAAATGAGTTAAACGAAAAGGTGCTGAAGAGTGTAAACGTTTATTTCGAGAGCCTGGAAGAATGCGAAAACGTACCATCCTTGTGAGAGATAATATGTCAGTTCTTTAGGGCGTATAGGTGATTATTTTGTATTAATTACTTTAAGAAAAATAAAAACCATTATTAAAAAATGCTAGAAAATGTCGCAAACTGAGACGGTTTTTCAGGATTGTAATTCCTTCTTGCATTTCCTAGTAATTGTTTGCCATTAAGTGTTTTTATAACACTTATTAAAGTAAATCTTTTACTATAAAGAGAGATTTTGAATGAAAGAAATAGGTAATAATTATATGGGCCAATATCTGGAAAGTATAGAGAATAAAGTAAAACCTCAGTTTTATTTAAACATTTTTTTTCTTGCCCATTTGTCAATACTGGTTATTTTGAGCTTCTATTATTTTGTTTGGTTGGAAATATTTTGTTTCATCTTGTGGAAGTAGTTTACAACAAGTAACACTATTCTAATTTTAACATGGGTATTACAACTTTATTTTAGTGAAAACCGGTTTTTTTTTATTGTGAAAGACTTTTTTTAGCTCCAAATCAAGAATGTTTACGCTTAACATTCTTGTAAAGGATTTAGGTCTTATTACCAATAATTAAATAGTCATTGGAAATAATCAGTTAAAAAAACTGCACTCTATGAATCAATGTATATGATTGGTTAAGAAATGTTTAAAGCATTCCTTAATTTGCGAAAAGTACTTAGCAGACTATTGTTAACTATGGTCCATATCTGCGATAGTTCATCGGTGCAGTCTTCACCTTATAGATTATAATCATCAACTTGACATCTCAAATCAAATGCAAATTCTCTGAACACTTGTAGTATTATTCCCTACTTAAAGGCATATAAACGTTTATAATTTTTTAAGACAAATGAAACGTATGTTACGTTACCTGAGCTGAGAAACATAACATTAATTTTCAAACTCTCTTAAATAAAACAATTGCGCACAAGTCTCGACAGGAACTTGTCTTTCAGTCTTTTCTGTAGGTATCGAGATCTTAAAATAACCCACTCCAATTAATTTGACAAACATTTTACATTACTCTTGAAAAAATAATTTTCTGGAACCCGGACTCAACGAACATGGAAATGTACCAGTGTGGTTTCACAAAGATGGTGCTACCGAACGCATGGCGAGAATTTATCGAGATGTTCTGGGACAAATGTTTTCAGGCCGTTTCATCTCATCACATGGTAATATCGCATGGCTGGTTAGACTGCCAGATCTATTTCCTTGTGATTTCTTTCTGTGGAGACTCCCGAAAGCTAAAGGCTTTCAATACAGGCCGCAGACTATTTAGAAATTAAAGAATTCTATTCGCAACCCGATCGTAGCACACCATCACAGAAGCGAGAAACTGTGTATGTATGATGATAACCACTTCAGAACGAAACAATTATAGTGGAAACTTGTAGTACATTATTTAACTGACTGTTGATCTTGCCACTTCTATTTCTTTTGTTAGGCCAGGCGTGCTACGCTTCTAATTGGTGGACGAATTCATCATTTCTCTTGCGATCAGATCACTTGCTGTAGATTGCCCTGCCAGTTACTTTCTCCTAGTAGTGAGATTTCCTGTACTTCTTGGCTATGTCGCTTTTATTGTATAGTTTGTCTGTAGCCAAACCAATGTAATAATTTCTGTCGAGAATTTTCCTGCGTAAAAAAATTCGAGGATAGCAGCTCTGATGTGGTATTCTCGGTTAACTTTTTTAACACTTGCAGGTTGTTGATTATGTGAAGCTAACTTGTGTTACTTAATATAGGATTGCACATGCGCAAAAGACTGCCTCTTGGCTTTTCGCAATGCAACCTAAAACATTCTGGATTTACCTCAACGATTTTGTATATTAAGAACACCTTTGCTTATTAGCTCCTGCAACTGGTAGTAATAAGGGTATTTAAAAATTTTCGATATTTTTTTTAAAATTTTGGTTATATCGTAGATCGAAATGCGTGCTCAGTGCGTATGTAGAGGTGGATGATGCCATGTAATTTCATCAAATAACAATGCCAAAAATCGTAGAAAAAAATTAGTGAATTGTTTGTCCAGCGCTGCGAGTGCAGTTGTGAACAGATAAAACCATGAAAATGACAATCATGGGTAAGAATAGACGACGTAGTTTTTTTAAAGAGAAAATTGACTGTTAAAACCACTATATAAAGTTAGTAGTCATTTATAAGAACGTAGAACTGCGTTGCAAAACGGTATTATGTTATATGTTGCAAAGCAAAGATGCCAAAGACTTGACAAAGGTAAATACAGTGGATGTCCGGCAAATGCGTATAAGCCACACATTATTGTGTGTTCGACTTGATGCTAACAGGTGCTGAGACGTCGAAAAAGAAACTTCAGAACATGGAAAAGCAGTACATTGGAAGTTCCTGTTCTAAAAAGCCATGTTCGGGGTTGTTTATTCCAAAACAAATGGCGATTGTGTTTTTTGGGGGGAGGGAGGAAGGGTTAGGAGAAGATTTCACTTATGTATTAGGTGCTGCCTTAGATACATCGTGTTGCTTTATGCCTTATATTTACTAAATACTACACCTTCAGTCAGCTGTCCATAAGTAATGCCATGCTACATACAAAAGAATAGTTTGCTGCAGCTTTACGAAAACTGCCGGAGCGATGGTAAAAACACATGGGCATTGAAGGATGCATGGTTAGCAAAATGTGTGCACATTTTTTCCTAATAAAAATCAGTAAGGAGAAAACAATTGTAGTGCCAATAATTTTTGAAAGATATAAGTATTATAGTAATGCGGAGTTATTTAAAGACATTCCCATATAAAAAGGCAGAGGGCAGTTCAACATCAACAGCTTAATAGCCCTTAAAATTTTATTAAAGATAATGGAAAGCACAAAAAGCTCTACATTGTCTTTCACCACAGAAATTCCCGCCTTAAAATTAAGCGCCGTGTGGTCGAATTCTGCCAAGGCTTCTATGTACTACTGCGTCAACCACTATCTGAAAAACTGGTATGAAAAGTCTATGACGATTTGGATGAATTGGTGACTGACGTGAAAGCGTGGATTGCCTCGAAGAAGCCGGTCGGCAACGGCTATAACGGCTCATTTAATACTTATAATCAGCAGAAAATTAATGGACATCATATGCTATCACAACCATCACTATTTCAGCCTATTATACATCTCTCAAACATGCACCAGCAAACCCAATACACAAATCAACCGCCTCTTAATTCAGCATTATTGTCCTCACAATACCAACAATTTCCCCAGATGCCACAGACAGAACTTTCTACATTTCAATTGAGTGCAAAATCTTCATTACAACTAATACAAAATAACAATACCTCAAATGAGTATTATGAAGAAGAAATAATCCTGCTAATGATTGGCAAAGGGTCACTAACTGAAAACGATTAGACAAGTCAAATACACAAATGGTCAGTAGAAAAGAAACATTAATTCATGCAAATAGATACGCAGCCCTAAACCCAGAGAATGAAACAAGCGATGATAATAATAAACAACGGCAACAAACAACTACACCTGAGCCCTCGCCCATTTTCGTTCACGGTGTTCTAGACTTCAACAAAATGACAAAAAATTTACTTTCCGTTGCTGAAAAGGACCAATACTCGACCAAAAGTCTGCACAATAATGTCGTCAAAATTACTACAGCTACCCCTGACACCTACCACACACGTACTAGATGAAGGAAGATCGCCCATATAGAGTAATTCTAAAACACATACACCACACTACTCCAACAGATGATATTAAAAAAGCCCTTAAAGAAGCAGGACACATAGTTAGAAATATTATGAATTTAAAAAATAAACTAACTAAAGACCCATTACCAATCTTTTACATAGATCTTGAACCAGCCACTAATAACAAGGAAATCTACAACATAAAATCACTTCAAAATAAACATGTATTATTCGAACCACCAAAAATAAACAAAGATGTAGTGCAATGCAGCCGTTGCCAGATCTACGGACACCCAAAAGGGTACTGTAATAGAAATGTGCTGGGCCGCATGACACAAAAAGCTGCCAAAAAACAAAAGCAACCCCAGCAAAATGTATTCTTTGCGGGGGATAACACCCAGCAAACTATAAAGGAGGCACAATTTATCAAAAGCTGTAAAATATGTATCAACCTGTAGAGTAATCACACAAACGTAAGATCCTCAAACTTAACAAGACAACACTTTCCACTCCTAAGACAACAAGATAATCACGACGCTATCAACCGATCAAATCCTCCACGTCCCACCTATTCGCAAATAGTACAAAACCAGCCAGCTGAAGACGTCAGTTTTAAACAATTCCTCGATGAATTTAAAAGCATGTTCAATCAACTACTATAGCAAAACAGCATGATACTAAACATGCGACTACAATGATTAATAAGCTAATCAACTAATGGCTAAATTTCTAAAAATTGCGTTGTGGAATGCTGATTCAGCGAAAGTTAGAAGTTTGAAACTTTTATACATACCACTAGCATAGATATTTTGTTAATCTCAGAAACCCATTATACCACAAGATTAAATTTAAAAATATCTCATTTTACCATATATCATACAGAACACCCGGACGACGCAGCCCATGATGATTCTGCTATAATAATTCGCAATACTATCAAATATCATGAATTACCAAACTTTCAAACAGACTACTTGCGAAGTACCATAATATAAGTAGAAAAACTTCCGATGCCAATAGTAATTTCGGTCGCCTATTGCCCGCCACGCCACAACATAACCAAACAAATGTTCCAACCCTATTTTGAGCAACTAGGACCTAGATTCTTAGCAGGTGGCGATACAATGCTAAAAATACACATTGGGGCTCGCGTTTAACAACTACAAAAGATAGAGAACTATACAAATTCATGGCAGATAACAGTTACAGTTTCCTATCAACGGACAGCCCAACATATTGGCCAACTGACCCCAATAAAGCACAGATCTGCTTGACTTTTTGTCACCCACGGTATGTCCTCAAACTACATGAAGATCATTCCCAGTTACGACATTCCATCTGACCATGCCCTTGTAGTAGTCTCAATAAGTGCAACTATACATAACAAAGAACCCACACCTACTATCACAAAAAAAAAAACAACTGGGAAACTTTTGAATCACATATACATGAAAATCTTAACATGAACCTGGCATTAAAATCAAACGAAAACTTAGAATATGCAACTAACAATCTAATAACAACTATTCAGGAAGCCGGTTGGAAATTAACACCTCAGTCCTACAACCACAAAATCAACACATCTAACATTCCAACTGAAATAATGGAAATAGTAAGAGCAAGGGCAGCTTGGCAACGTAGTCGCAACATTGCAGACAAAACTATATTTAAACAACTGAATAATAAACTAAGAAGAAGACTTTAACAGATTCGCAATGAAACTTTCCAACTCTACACAACCACACTCTCTGTACAAGATCAGTCAATATGGAGGACAACTAGAGGAATCAAACGTCCCACAGAGCACATACCACCACTACAAGATGCAACAGGATTATGGGCGAAAACTGATAAAGAAAAGGCTGAAGCTTTCGCACTGCACCTAATATAATTACCTTTGAACCTAATTCTAATGAACCAGACCAGGAGGTTGAACATTATTTAGAAACTCCATTGCAATTATCACCCCAAATAAAGAGTTTCACTATCCATTAAATTGAACTCCAAATAAAATTACTTCCTAACAAAAAATCTCCAGGACCCGACCTTATAACAGGAATTATATTAAAGCACTTACCCGAGAAAGGACTTCGTTATCTCCAAATCATGTTTAATAGAATACTGTGTCTGGCATACTGGCCATCATTACTCGAATTTGCCCAAATTATCCTAATTCTTAAACCGGGCAAACCTCCCACCCAAATAAAATCCTACCGACCTATTAGTTTACTTCCAATAATCTCTAAGCTGCTAGAAAAATTAGTATTAAAACGCATTAACGAAAATGAACTTCAAAGTAAATGGCTACCAGATCACCAGTTTGGATTCCGATCCCAGCATTCAACAATTCAACAATGACATCGATTAACACACATAATACACGGTGCACTTGAACACAAAACTTACTGTTGTCCAGTATTCTTAAACGTGAGTTCTGCATTTGACAAGGTTTGGTTTATATTACAAAATAAAAAAACTACTTCCATGCCATTAGTACCTGCTTTTGCGCTCCTACCTAGACAAACGATTTTTCCAAACCAAACTCGGTAACGACACCTCCCAGATACATAGAATTAATGCGGATGCCCCTCAGGGTAGTGTACTTGGGCTTCTATTGTATCTGTTACATACAAGTGACCTTCCTATCACAGAGCAAACAAGTACAGGGACGTTTGCTGATGACACAGCAATCTTGTCGTGCAATGAAGCAACACAGCAATCGAACTACTACAAGAACATTTAAACCAGCTCGGTCAAAGTTACGTTTGCAACAAAACACTCGGAGTGTCCGCAAGTCTACCTAAACAATACACCGATCCTTCAGGCAGATGAAGTCAGATATCTAGGTCTGCATCTCGATAAAAGCTTGCCGTGGAGATCTCATATAAGAAAAAAGCGGAAAGAAATGGATCTACGTCTAAAAAAATTGTATTGGCTCCTTGGGAGAAACTCAGCACTTGCCATAGATAAACTGTTAATCTACAAAAGCATAATTCGTCCCATCTGGATCTACGGCTGTGAATTATGGAGACTGGTGCGCCAGCAAATCAACAATAAAAATAATACAACGCTTCCAGCTCAAGACCCTGAGGATGATATCCAATGTTCCCTGGTTTGTGTCAAATGCAACAATCCACAATGATTTTAACATCCCATTAGTAGCCGATTTTATAAAAACAAAAGCTGAAAAACATCATTACACTGCTGAAAATCACCCGAATATAACAGTCAACGTCCTAGTCCAGGAAACCGAAACCAGAAGATTAAGGAAAAAGTGGCCAATAGACTTAGTGAACTAAAGTAGGAGATTTATCAGTGGGTGCTTTCTTCTCATGGTTTTTATTAAACATTCAATAACATAAAATTAGCTCATAGAATTTCTGTATTTATTCTGATTGCTAATAAAATGAGTTTATAACAAAAAAAATAGCTTTTACAGGTATAAGAGCGCTTTAATTGCTCACACTCAAAATTTTGTTGTAAAAACTAAAAAAATAATTCTATGCATTGTATGTATACATTTGTGGCCAAAAGTATGAGGCATCTTCATATTTGTACGTTATCTTAAAAATTAAAGGACAGAAACGCATTTTTGTTGTATTTTGCCAATATCTATAAACTACAATGCAAATTAGTCTAATTTTTATATCAGGCCAACAATGCATCTAATTAAGTCATGATTTTCGAAGAAAAACAAAAAGCTTGTTTACAGTGAACTCTACAACACCAGCAGATAGATGAAGAATCGACAAATGTTCTGCAGTTAGACGAGTCTAATTTTAAAATAAACTTAATGAAGCACTTTACTATTACCCGGACAAGTTGTGTATAAGAAGCAACGTTTTAAATTAAAAAAAAATATTGTGACAATATCTTCATGAAGCTAATAGACTTGTTAATCTAGTAATTTGACTTCAATCTAATCAGAATATAATGTAAGATGAGCGTAAAAATCATATATATTTCCTTCTCTTCGGTCTGTTGGTCCGTCACAAAATTTGAGATTTTTTAAATTTTGAAAATGGTTTATTATAGGACATTTTACGCTGATTTCGAATTCGAAATTAAAAAATTTCTATCTCTAATAATTTATAAGTTCTCACTAAAAATTTTTCTTAGATTACTAAAAAATACGTGCACAAAGAGTCAAAATACACAGCTGATATTCGAGGCGCTTAAAGAGTACATTTAGCTATAATTATATATATAAAGAAAATTATGAGTGCTGCTGTCACACAGGTCAAAGGTCAAAGGTCAAAGTTCAACTCTAACTGGGTATACGTAAACGCGTTGTCATGGCAACGGCGTACGCCAATTATGTCAAACAGAGCTTTTTAATCGTGTTTTTATTTATTTTTAAAAACTACTATGCGAAGGGGCTCAAGCATGTCGGAGTTGGACAAGCTCTCCGGGGGGCCGCTGCCAGACCTCGTTTGTTTAAAAAAAAACAACAATTAATTTGAGACAATTACAGCGGAAAAAGTGACATCATTTTATTACTTCAATAAATATAAACAATTTAAGCAAATAAATAATTTCAGAGTCATCTTGAAATCGTAATTTTTTTACATAAATGTATGGCTTTACAAACTATTTGAAATATGAGATTTAATATTAGATACCTTGTCGTTTTTTAGAGGAAGTTCTTATTTATTTCTAGCTAATTTACAATCTATTCTAGCTAATTACAAAGTAATGAACAAATATTATGTATGATTTGTGACATGTATTGGGCACCATTTTTTGACGATTCTCCATTTTTTCTCCTAGTGGACTAGTTTTCTAGCCATTTCCGTTTAAGTCTTCTATACTAAGGGTTCACTGTATAATTCGCTTATGAGGTGGTTGTTGTGTTCCATGGTCCGTTCTTTGGATTTGTTAGCGTAGAGTTTGATCACTTCATTTATGAAAGGTATTCTGAAATAATTATGGATGGTTTGGTTCGTCATGTACTAGGGAGCATCAGTTAACATGCGAAGTGTCTTTGACTTGAAAGTTTGCAATATCTTTGTGTTGGAGGGTTTACTGCAATTCCACAGTTCTATGCCGTAGGCTCATACTGGTCGTAGTATAGTTTTAGAAATAGTCAATTGGTTATCTAATGTTAATTTTGATTTTTCGCCTAATAACCAGTGCATTTTTAGGTTTAGTTAAGCCTTTTTTGGTTTAATGTGATCTTTTTATGTAAGCATTTGATCTAAACATAGGCCAATACATTTAACTGTAGTTTTTGCAGGGATAGGGGTGTTATATTTACTCGAAGGCAATTACTTCGTTTTGTGGTAAACGCGATCTAGATTTTTCAGGCGCTGACTTAAAATTTCCATCGTCTTAGCCAGTTTTAATTCGTTTAGATGGATCAGTATCGGATGACAAGATGGTTATGTTTTTAGCGAATGTGGCAGTCATAGTGCTCTCTGTAACAGGAATATCTGCAGTGTAGATAAGGTAAAGGAATGGTCACGGACTCTGTTCTGTAGTAAATCAACTTTTATTGTAGTAATCAGAGAATGCATTATTGACTTTAACTTAAAAGTATTGTTAACTGAGGTAGGATTTTAATATTAGGTGTATACAACTAGGAAGATCCATTTTTAATTTGTACAGTAGTTTGTTGATCCAGCCTTTATTAAAGGTTTGCCGTACATCATGGAATACTGCAGCACACATCTTCTTTCCTTTGAAATTTTTTTTTGATTCTATTTACAATTTGATGGCATTGCTGTATTGTTGAATATTTTTTGTCTGTATCTAAATCGATGTCCGGGAATTATGTAATCTGTGGGTATTAGTTGGTTAGTTCTGTCAAGGAGAAGCTTTCAAATATACGAGGCGCATTCATAAAGTAAGGGCCGTTTGCATGTATATAAATAGTGGCGCTTCGAAGCACAGTTTTACCACTGCAGCGCCATCTACTGACTCATTGCGAAGCTACAGCGTCATTTGTTTTGATTCTGAAATTGTATTGTTGTCAGTGAATGCAAAGAACAATGGCCGCGAAAATCGTTGATCCCGCCAAGTGTGAAGTGCGTTCTGTGATTCGTTTCTTATGTGCAAAAGGATCGTCGGCTGCTGAAATTCATCGGGAGTTATGCCTGGTTTACGGACCTACAGTTATGAGTGAAGGAAAGGTTAGACAATGGTGCCGTTATTTTACAAATGGCCGAACAAATGTCCATGACGAAGAGCGGAGTGGCAGGCCCAGTATCCAGACTGATGAAATCGTTTCACAAGTGGACCAAGCACTGCGATCTGATCGTCGATTGACGATTAGTGGCCTGGCTGACAAATTTCCTCAACTTGGACGCACTACTGTTTACAATACTGGTTCAACTCTCAGGCGGCAAGCTTCTATGCAGAGGGGTTAAAGAAGCTGGTGCAGCGGTACGAAAAATGCTTAGAAGTGAACGGCGATTATGTAGAGAAGTAAAGTAAGATTGTACCTAACCAAATATGACAATAAAATTTGTTTCTTATGAGTACATTTTTTTCTGTGACCAAACGGCCCTTACTTTATGAATGCGCCTCGTATTTGCCATGAGTGGTAGCAAACTTATCGGGCGATAGCATGTAGGTTCGGTGGGCGGTTTGCCTTATTTTCCAGTCATAGTTATTTGTGTATATTTCTATTGAATCGGAAAGTAGCACAGATGAAGGATGTTATTGTACATTGTTTTTAACAGAAGTGCCTTTCTTGGTAAATTTTTCAGCAGTTCTCTGAATATAAAGTTATACCCACAAGCCTTATACGAGTTGATCTTCTTCATTTGTAGGCGAATTTTAGCTAGTAAAATGGACAGAATAGCAGGGAGCATTACTATAATTTTCGATTTTGTCATTTTAATAGTTAATAGATGCTCTACAAATGCATTGGCCTTGCCATCGTCTCTCCAAGTCCAGTTACAATCAGGTTTATTTATAAGTGGAATTTGTATTATTGAAGAGGTCAATTTTAAGAAATGAAATATGGTACGATAAATATTTGTATTTGTCTGACGACTGTGTAATAAGAAGTATGTATAGGTGTGAGCGTGCGTGGGTTGCACGATATATATATATATATTGCGAAAAACTAACAAAAAATATTTAATATTGGAAGCTTTTTTATTGTTTTTAAAAATGTTCTCCCTGACGATCAGTATATTATTGCATACGCTGGAACAAATTTTCATAGCACCTTTTCCATAATAAATCAGGTATCTCTAAAACATGAGTTTTGTACGCATTAACCGCCTCTTCGGGCATCGAAAATCGTTGTACGCACAGTTTGTTTTTCACACGTGGGAACAAAAAAAATCGCTAGGACTATACGGCAAACGATTCATAAATTCGACATTTTGAGTCCTTAAAAAACCAGTTGTTTGTTTCGATGTTTGTGAGCTCGCATGGTCTTCATGGAGAATGATCTATGGCGTCATGCATTGTTTTTTCTTTATTTTTTTGAAGCCTTCTGGGAACTAAATGATTGTGTACCATTTATAATTGACCGTTTTAAGATTCTCTAAAACCACGGTTGCTTCAAGCGCGACTTTTGCTGAGTTTGGCTCATCTTGCGGACGCATACGGACAATCGTTGTTTACTTTCTGGCTCATATGCACAAATCCAAGATTCGTCACCTGTGACGATATTGTAAACAGTTGTTAAAGCACCACGAATGTATTTATTGTACATTTCTTTCTACCAACCGACACCAGTCTGTTTTTGAGCGATCGTTAACTTATACGGGATCCAACACGTACACAGCTTTTTCATGGTTAAATGTTCATGCAATATCGAATATATGCTAGTTACACTAATGCCTCAATTTCACAATAAGTCACATAACAATCTTACTTTATCAATTCGCGCACGGTATCAATATTTATTAGCACCACAGCAGATTTTAGACGGCCTTCTTTAAATTCATCCGCCAGAGAACTACGACTACTATTAGATTCATTGAACCAACGATATGCAGTGGCGCTGTGTGGGGATTTATCGCTCAAACTCAATGTGAGTTGATCGACTCACTGTTGTTGAGATAATATCTACGTTGAAATCGTAAAAAATCATTGCACGAACATGTTCACGAGTTTATTCAATTTTTTGACCGTAAATAAATTTTTAACCTAATAACAACAAAACAAATAGAGCGTTCATATGAGAGAACGTTCTGAGTATGTATGCCGTCAAAAATGTCAAACTGTACGATGCAAACGTTATATCGCACTTAGTCACGCAGGGTTGCCAATTCGCAATAAATATTGTGCAGCCAAGGTATATGTATGTACCTGTTCTAAACTTTAAAATTATTTTTTTATATTTATCTGTTGTATAGGTAAATCAACCGTTATTTATGTAACAACCTACAAGAAATAAAAATTATAAATACGATATTTTGTAATGATTTACTTTCTGCTGGGTTTGTCTGCTGATTATGTGCAGACGTTTGCACTTCAATTGCAGATTGTAATATTAAAAAAAGTACTCAGGAGACTCTCTACTGATAAGAACTGCTTTAAATGTATTATGTAGGATTTCAATGTCTGTGCATTATTTAATTAACTGTTACTCTACAGATTACAATTCACGTAAATGAAATCATTTGATAAGTATATAAATATGGCTTTATAATTTTTGATAAATAGATAGTCTTACATTGTGAAAATTTTACAACAGCTTTTCCTTGTAATGTGTGCACATGATGTATAACTTGTAATAGATATATAGTTTTATTTATTTAAAATTTACCTCTATTTACAGTTATATTTTAAAAATTTCTAGTTTAAATTATTACTTGAAGTTTAAGCAATTTTGCACATGCACATTATTTAATGTACTAGTGCCCTGTGATATAAAACGTTTGTTATTGTAAGCAAAATACAGATAATACATAAGGAAAGTTTTGGATTATATCTATAGATTTTATAATCTTTTAAAATACTCTACACCACACCTTACGCATTTCTGTATTTTTTAAAATTAGTGGTTCTGTCAACTCCTCCACGTGTCTTTAGAGATGTGCACATATTTGCCATCTTATGCTATTAGAATGTCTTCAAGGTTGAAACCTGTTATATAAATTCGTCAAATAAAGCAAGATGTACGCAAAATGCTCAAACTTTTGTTACTTGAGAGTGATCGTGTAGAATAGTATAAACTGGTGTCGTACAAATATCCAAATACTCTTCTAGTAGCATTAAGTTCGCAATCAAGATGTCCGGGCGAGCTCTTTTCACTGACACAGTGCAGAAGCAACCAACATCTACAAGTCGTACTCAGCGTAGCTTTGTAGCTATCTCGATACATTCGAAATTGTCGTAAATTGCGATCATTCCTTGCATCATATTGGAAAACTTTCATAGTACCCCTCCCTCCAATGTAATCTGTAGTAGTACAAAACATTAGGCATTATTTGAAGATTATTGGTGTTTTAAAAAATATTTCTAAGAATTTATTTAATTTATTTAGATTTGAGTAAAATGTGGTGTAAATTAATTATTTATCGATTAAAATCAATACTACTCAAAAAACAAGTGTATATTGTGCTTTAAAATATTTGTTCTTAAAACTTATTCTATTTTAGTACTCACTAAAATTATTATTATTATTTTTTTAATAAATATAATTGCCAGTTCAACAAATACATGTTATTCATGACATCGACATTTATAGATAATTAAACAATAACAGAAACTTATTGCTAGGACAATGATTACAATGTTAATAAGATTTGCATGTTTATCTGATCTTCTTTTGTTCGTTATTCGCTATCGGGTTCGGAGATATACAAGTCTTGGGGAAGTTTGCGCTTGAGCCTGTGGTGCATGTTTTGTTTACCGATATTGAAGTAGACTGCGCCATCGTACTCGCGGATGTTTTTTAAAGAGTTTGGTTAAACTTTCACTGATAAGCTCTTGAACTGTAGGCATTTCAAGATCATAGTGGAGTTGTTCGTTCTTGATGTACCATGGTGCGTTCATTGCTATTTTGAGTATTTTGTTTTAAAGACGTTGAATTTTTTGAATGCTGGATTTTGCTGTGTTACTCCAGATCGGTGAAGCGTAGAGAATCAATGGCCTTATTATAGATTTGTATATCAGGGTGGCACATTTTGGTTTAAGTGAAGATTTCCTATTTATGCTAGGATACAGTTGGGTAGTCTCGCGCGTATGCTTGGTTTAGTTTGAGGTTTATATGAAGTTTCCATGCGAGTCGTGTGTCAAGAAGTATCCCTAGGTACTTGACTGCGGCATTAGTGGGGTTCCATGGGATAATGTTTTGGTTGATTATGAGGTTAGAAGGGTTTATGATGCGTCTTAGCGAGAAAATTTTTACTTGGTATTTGCTTGGATTGATTTGTGTGTTCCATTTGTTATACTACGAACACAGTTGGTAAATCGTATTCTGTAGTTGACTGATAGCTAGAGCGAGATCGGTGTGCTGGGTTAAGACAGCTGTATCGTCAGCGAAGGTTGCTAATGTTGCTTTAGTAGGCGAAATATCAGAAACGAAGATGGAAAATAGTAGCGGTCCCAGCACGCTTCCTTGCGGAACACCAGCTTTGATTGTTTTCGATTCAGAAATTGCGGAATTGATGCGTACAGCAAAAGTCCTTTCTTTAAGAAAAGAGAAGATTATTGCTTTAATGTAGTTGGTTATTCGGAGATTAATGATTGTGCTTTTCAGACCTTCGATCCAAACCTTATCGAAAACCTGGGTGATGTCAAGGAAGACTGCAACTGTATAACTCTTGTTTTCAAACCCTTCTTCTATTGTTTAAAAGATACGCTGTAGTTGGTGTAAGTAGAATAAGTTTTTCTAAAGCCAAACTGGAACGATGGTATTACGTTGAGAGGAGTTAGTTCTTTCATTAAGCGGGAATATATGATTTTCTCTAGTTTCTCTTTTCGTAGCTTCTTTTATATATCATAGGAATCTCATATCTACAGCTTAAATTTTATTATCTATTTGGATACTTAGAATCCAACTTTCACTTCCGTACATTAGTATTAAAGCTTAAATATGGCTTTAAACACTGTACATTTCGTTTTCTTCGAGATTTCTTTTTTACTAATAAATATGTTTTTTATTACATGGTAAACCTTGGCTGCGTTTTCTAGTCTATCGTTTATTTCCGCATCGATTTTTCCGTTTCTCTGTATTTTCACTCGCAAATATTTAAAAGATTAGATTTTTTAAATTTTGGTTTTGTTTATTTTTATAGATATGTGTAGTTTCTTTTTTTCTATTACCAACACCCAAATCTTGACTATGTTTATTTTTAAATTTCTTGCAAGTAGTGCATTTTCTATAATTCCAGGTTGGTTTTTCCTGTTCTTTGCGTATATCAGAAAGAAGTCATCAGCGAATATACTTTCTATGCTTCTATTAGTTCCAAGTTCTAAGTTTATGTAGCCCACCTTTAGTTTTTATACTTTTTTCTTTATTTCTTTTAAGATATCGTAAATTAGTAAATGGAATAAGCCGGAAATAAAACCCCTCCTTGCTTAGTTCTTCAGTTGTTATAAATTCTTTCGACTGTAAATTAGCGGTTCTCACGTAGCTTTTTGTGTTTTTGTATAAACTATTGATGAATTGTACTAATTTAATATTAATATTTCTTCTTTTTAAGCTGTTTTACAGTAGTTTCCTTTTGACGCTATCAAATACCTTTTTAATGTCAATAAATGCTACAAATATTTTATTTGATGTACATTTCTTTGTTTGTTGTTTAACTATAAATATATGATCTTGCACTCCTCGGCCCTACCTGAATCCACAGTGTGCGTCCTCTAGCTGGTGTTCTATTTCCTTCATTAATCTCCTTTCTAAAATTCTTTCATATATCTTGGCTACTATCGATAACAATACAATTTCTCTGTAGTTAGTGGATTCCCGTCTATCTTCTTTTTTGCATATTGGTAATAGTATTCCTATCTTCCACTCTTTAGAAATCTTCTTTTAGCTATGGTTTATTAAATAATTTGGTTAATATTGTTAGCCCATTGTTGCCTAGGTCCTTCACCATTTCTGATATTATCCCATCATGTCCAGCTGCTTTATCTATTTTGAACTTTTTTGTATTTCTTTTAATTTTATTTCTTGCGTTAGTTCTGTCATTAACATTTTTTCAAAATTGTCGTTTCATCTCCTTATTACATCATTTTCTTTTAAAATTACACTTTTGTATTTTTTTTTTGTATACTTAACTTTATCATATTTTAATTTTCTAAAAGAACTACGTGTTTTATAAAATCGTTCTTGATTTCCAGAGCATTTTCCCATCATCATTTTAATTTTGCTTGTTTTACCCCCAATTTGACTTTATAAATCTGATTCTTGAATTTGTCGTGTTCTTCTGCTGATCTATTCCCTAAGTATTATTTTCACAGCTGTTTCTTAATTTTTATTTCTTCCCTTAACTCGTCATTCTACCAGATCGTTTGTTTCTTACCTCTGTTAATTTTTTTAGTCATATATACTTCATTTGGTACCGCTATTAGTGTTTTTTTAATATACTTCCACGATACTTCCAATAGTAAACTATTAATATTTTTATTACTTCTGCTGGAATTGTTTTCCAAATTTTGCTTATATTTTATTGTCATCTTTTCTTCTTTCAACATGTATATTTTGTTTTTCTTTAGTTTTATTCCCCAGTATTATTTTTCTTTTGCTTTTTAGATTTTATTATGATTTTAGACATTACTGGATATCTGGTTATATTTCTGTTTTTTACCCTTGTACTTTTTAATTTTATTTCAGTATTTTCCGTTTATTATTATGTAGTCCAATATCAATTTTTCTCATGTACTGACTACTTCCATGGTACAGTTGTTCTATATTATTAGATTAATTAGTCTTTTACAATTTTTATTTCTGGTGCTTTTACCATGATTTTCTGTCGTTTCTCTTAATTCATCGTCTTTCTTACCTACCCTTTTATTAAGGTCTCCTAATATCAATAATTGTCCTCTGCTATCCTCTATAGATTGTGCAAATTGATCCAAAAACTCTTCTTTTTTATGTTGTATCATATTCACTGGAGCCGTATGGGACTATTAAAGTTGTTTGTGATTATCTATCAATTTCCATCTTTATCTTTAATATTCTCTCCAAAGTGCCCGTCCATTTGTTATATATTTTCCATTCTCTTTTTTATATGCATCCACTCCTTCTTTTGCCCGGTGAATATTGTCTACCCCACTTTATATCATATAATTTCTGCCTTCCATTTCTATTTTTCCTTTTTTTTTCTTAATTGTAATTATGCTCAAAATGTCCAGGTCTGTTTTTAAATTCTTCTGCTAATTCTTTCTCTTTTCCTACTATACTTCTAATGTTCCAAGTACCTATTTTTTAAATATGTTCTTTTTTAACTTCTCTTTTTTTATTGTCTTTGTTTTTACCATGTCCTTCGTCCTATGTTCAGTCCTTATAATTTTTAATGTTTGAATTTTCTTCTGTTGTTCCTTCATCTTTTACTTTTTTCAATAAACTCTTTATTTTGTTCCATTTACATTCTTTCCCATTAATGTATAGTTTCTAATGTGCCTTTTCAACCCTTCTCTTTGTTTTTCTCTTCTTCCGTTCTCTTTCTGATCTGCGCATCGATGTATTTTTCTTGTTTTGTTAAATAGATGTTGTTGCATACTTTTTTCTTCTTATACTTTTTGATTTTATTTTGATGTTCATTATTTTTGGTTTACCTTTAAAGTTTTCTTATTAGATTAGACATATTTTTGGCCAAATTTTATTTACGCTGGATTATCTGAACGTATCGTTAGTTCGTGTAAAACTATATTATTTTGAATCTTCTCTTTAATTGTTCTAATCTCGTATTAGTATTTTTTAAATTTCTGTAGCTCGAAGAAATACTTTTTATGTTAGTGTTCTTCTTCTTTTAATTACCGTTTTTTTTAATTTAACTAGGACCTTATTATGCTTGACCTAATCTACTTTATTTGGTTTACATTCAGCATTAATTTCTAAGACTTCATCTAATTTATTCTCACTTTTTTTGTTTGATCTGCTTGTTTTCTTGCTCCTAATAAAGGCCCGTGCTTCTTTGTTATTGTTTTCCATTTCTGTACATCATTTCCTTTTTTCGCTATTTGTAGATTTGCTGTCCCCGTATGGCATTTATTTTGTATTTATTGCAAAGTTTATTCAATGATCCAAATTATCGTTTATATGCCATTGACTCTAGTTTCTGAATTATAATTTTAGGTACTTAATATCTAAATTGAACACGTAGTTCTTAAACGTTCTTAAACGCAAGTTTGGTTACCTTGTTGGCTTATTTTTATTGCCCTGGTCATTTAATTCACCGTTGTTGCTTCTCTTCAACTGTCGTAAATTTTCTCAGAATATGTACTGGTTAATTTTTCTAAAACTTTACAGTGCGGCAGAGCTGTAATAATCAGTTTCCAAGTTGACATTTAATTTTTCTAAGCGTAATTACCATTTTCTAAAATTACTTCAGAAACAAGAACTTTTGATGTTTTTTTTTCGTATCTTGGAGAGTTGCAAATCATAAATCACGACTTCTATTTTCAACTAGAACTTTGTTAGAATATTTTAGTAAAAAAGTTCCTATTTTTACTACGTATGTAATTTATTCCACAAATTCACAAATTTTAATATTTAAAAAAAATATTTTTGGTAATATTTTTAGCCCACTTTATAATGAGTATAAACTTGAGATATAAATAGAGAATGATTCTTAAAGTCGGCGACAACGTTATTTAACATAAGAAAACAATATCAAATTTTGTTTAATTATTAATAATTTCAAATTTGGCCTTGAAGCGATTAATTACCGAATAAAATTATCAATATCAATAAGTTACTTTTGCATTCATATAACCTCATAGACAATTAAGTAGATTGAGGTTCGAAAAACATACAGAACAGGCAAAACAGTTTGGATGTTGATTAATATATATATATATATATATATAGTCTGGCTTTAAAGACTATGGAAAAGCAGGAAAAGTTGTTTCATAATTATTTTTGTGCACAATTGGCCCGACATTACTGTCGATAAAATATATCTTTAAAACATTATTAATTCATACAGTTTATAAAAGTCTTTTCTAGGTTTTGACATCTAATTGTGATCTTTGTGATCTAAAAAACAAGCATTTTAGCCTTTCACATGCCCTGGTTTTAAAAAATGACTCATTTCGTATTTTTGCTTAAATTTTTACTTCTGATCAATATTTTCATACATTAGTATATATACTCTAATGTAATACATTCTTCATCATAATATAATAGGCGTTTTAGTGTTGAACGTAAATATGTCAAATTTTTTTTAGGGTGGTTCAGTTATTATCACTGCTAATATCCAATTATTTAACTACTCCCTGTGTACTTCATGATAGACGATTGAGAATAATTTTTATTAGACCTATACTTTCAAAAGAACATTTTTATCTTAAAACAGCGCATTGAAAAATACGGTTATAATAACCACGTAGCAAGAATAGAAAGAAATAATCAAACTTGAAAAATAAGATTTACGATGTATTTGGATAAAAAATATATGAATAATTTGTGCTATCAAATACATATGAGGGTAATCCTAATAATAAAGTCTCTTAGTTTTTAGAAATAGAAAATTTTTTTTGATAATTGATGTATTATTTTAAAGCTTGAATATATCTCTACTTTTCTAAATAACCGCCATTTCGGTTGATGCACTTTTGTAGGCGTTGTAGCAGTTCCGCTCAAGCGCATTTCAAGTTTTAAGTCGAAATTATATGAATGATGCTTTGAAAACCCCTGGAACCAAAATGCAGAGATCATCATCAGTGATCCTTCGATCTTTAAGCATGATTTGTTTAATCTTCGCGACTGTGTCGTGGGATATTGACGGTCTCGCGGTTTTTTCCTCGTCATGAATTTCCATGCGACCACTTGCAAACTATCTACACCACTCATGGACATTTTGACATCCATGTCTGACTCCTTATACACTTCCGTTAGTTAGCATTGGATTTTGATTGGTTTCAGGCCTTTTGCGTTAAAAAAACCGAATAATTGCAAAAACTTCGCACCTGGCGGTAGCGGCAAGTAGGGCTCCATTATGAACAGCTACCGAAGTTAAAACTGAGCGTCTCCAAAGGCTAAACGATGGTTTGCTTAAGAGTTGGGGAAGCAGCAAACACAACAGTGTGGCCAACAATAGCGCAAAAAGTTTTTATGCGGCCTCAGCGCTTTGGAAACCTTATTTTTGAGGTTATCCTGGTAATTTTCTGATTAACTTCTTTCAAAAATGTGGCCAAAATGCCTGATTGATCGTCGTAGAAAGATGTGCCGTGATTGTAAGCTGATTCAAGATCGATGCAGTGGCTCGATTTTAGGTCCAAGGTATTCTTAATATTCGTCTATTAACCCTCATTTCTAGGATATTACATTTTTTTTGTACAGCAATTTTTATCATCCAGGTTTCGCCTGTATATGTAGCTATGGGAGCACCCGTGATATTAATTTGAGTTCGTTGTTCTGAGTTATCGCGAGTCTCTACAGACTATTTAATTTCGTGACTGTATTTTGAGCTATACTTATTTTTCGCTTGATTTATTTGTCACATTCTTCATTTGTTATTAGTGATCTCAGATAAATAAATTTTGTAATACTTCGAATCCAGTTATTTTTTTGATATTATAACGATTGTGATCAATTACAATTATTTTTGTACTATTTCTATTGAGCATTAGATCATATTTTTAGCTTTCAATTTCTAACCTTGTTATAACGTTATCAAGTTTAGTATAGCTGGTTGCAATAATAAAAACGTCATTGGCGTATTTTTAATTGTTTATATTAGGATTACCAATGCAGACATCTCTATTTTTATCCAAAAATCGTTTTATGATATACTTTGAGTAAGCGTTGAATAGCAATGAGGATGGGATATAACCCTGACCTATATCCGCTTCCATTCTTCGTTGATTCTTATTTTTGTGTAATTATTTGTGTATAGACTTTATATCAGATGTGTAAGAGAAACTTCCATAATTTGGAGTATTGCGGTAGTTTATGCCACTTTGTGCAGTTGATAAAATACAAATAGATTTTTATGTTATACTCGTACATTTTTTTGATAAGTAGTTTAACATTTAATATTTTTTCACGCGTGACTTTGCCTGATATAAGTCCAGTTTGTTCTTTGAATATTTACGGTAGTAAACATTATTTTAGTTGGTTATTGAATATTTCTAGCACGACTTTGCTAGTATGGTTGACTAATAATATGGTCTTATAGTTATTACAGACTCTTTAAAAAAGAGCAACAAATATTGATTCGAGCCATTTACCTAATTTTTTACGAAGGAGCAAATTCCTTGGCTGTCAAACTATCTGATCCTGGTGTTTTGTATTTTTTTAAATGTTTTAATAGCTACTTTTATCTTTGATTTCAGTATATGTGGTTATTTTTCGGTTGACATGTTATTCTGAAAATTAATTTAAACTTTAGCCTTTTTATAAAGTTTCATACACTACTGCCCCCAAACCTCAGCTATTTATTATTAGTGTTTGTTTGGGTAGTTTAAACTTCCTATTGAGCTACTTAAATTTATCATATAATATATGATTTCCTATTTTATTATATATTCTGCTGGTTTGATGGTTTTTATCTACTCTACATGTCATCTGGATTTTTTTCCATTTTTTATATATTAAATTCAGGCTTTATTAATGTAATTATTGCTCTACGCCTTCTTTTTCTTCCTTTTTTACTCCCTCATTTTACTTTTTAGGATGTTAGATTTAGGTTAGATTTTTTTATACTTTTATTTATTTCTTTCATTGCCTTCTATTTAATATAATTTTCGTCGTCTTTGCTATTGATCTATCCTTTTCCTTTATCACATCTACTATTTGTTGTAATTATGTTTTTCTTAGCCTTCCTCTTCTTACTTTCTTGTGATCCTTTGGTTTCTAAACATTTCTGGTTAATCTGTTTGTGCTAGTCATGTAGTCAAACCAGTTTAGTTGCCTTCCTTGTTTTTTGCTTACTATTTTAGTCATATATGATTATTTTATTAGTAATTCTATCCTATTTTGTTTTTCCCGAAATTTTCTTTAGGTGTTTTGTCTCTATTACATCGATATTTCCCAGGTGTTTCTTTAGTAATGTCCAGTTTTCCTTTGCGTATAACAGTGATGGGATAGTTATGATATTGTGGATTATTAATTTTGTTTCTTGTTACAGTTCCGTTTTCCTTAATATTGCATTTATTATATAATTGAATTTAATTGATTTTATTGCTCTGTTTGTTATTTCTACGTCTATGTTCCCTTCATTGAGTTTAAAACTTCCTAAGTATTTATAAGTTGTTACTTATTCAAGTGTTGTATCTTTACATTTTATTTTTTATATAATTATTTCTTATTTATCACCATTATTTTACTTATTTATGTTTTATTTAATTTATTGTCCACATGTATATTTGTTGCTGTATTTTCATTTTTTTTCTTCTTTCCACTATTAGCACAATGCCGTCTGCGTACATTAGTGTCTCCATTCTTATTGGTTCTAGACTTCGGTATCCTATTGCTGACTAAAGTTTATTTGTTCTTTTTATAGAGTTTTTAATCAGTTTGTTCATTATGGTTATAAAGAGAAGGGGGTAAGGTCCCCTGATTGATTATTTCTTTCGAGAAAAACTTTTTTGATCTTGCTCCTGCTATCTGAAGCTTTCCTTTTTGTACTATTTATATGAGTGTTTTTGGTTTCTTTTAGGTACCTCGACATCACTTTTCTTTCTATTCAGTCGTACGTTGCTCTGAGGCCTATAAACGTCAGAATAAGTTCTTTACTATTTCCTAAACATTCTCTTTATAGATTTCTATTACAAAAATATTATCGTCCATATGCCTTGTCGGCATAAACACTGCTTTTTCTTCTTCAGTTTCTTGATCTATAAATTGTCTTACTCATTTTTATATTATTTTTGTATATACCTTAAAACTTTATAGATTATAGGAATTTAGCTATATGGTAATCCCATTTTTTTATTCTTTTTTTGTATACATGTAGGTAATACTAATTTTTTTGCCTGTCCGTTGGTATTACTTTTGTTTCTCACACTTTTTTGCATATTTTTTATAGCTAGTGTATCCTTTTTTTCCTAGTTGCTCAATTATTTATTTTGTCTTCACCTCTTTCTTACCTCTTTTTATATTTTTGATCGATTCTTTTATATCTTCTCCGCTTATTTTTCCTATTTGTAATCTCCGCTCTTATTGTTCCTGTTCTTTTATTGTTTTGCTAAATTTGTCTTTGTAATATTTATTCTGCACCCTTATAATGTTTACTTGTAGTTTATTGCCTTTGTCGTTTATTTCCATAATTTCTCTTCTTTCATTGTTGTCACTTTAGCTCAGAATTTTTTTTTAATTAATTATATAACTTTTCTGCAATTACTTTCCATAGTCCTCGCATGTTCGTCTTTTTGCATTCTTGACACTTTACTTTTATTAGTCGCCTTATATTATTATAATCTGTTTTATACTGGACGTTTTTGGATGTGAGATATTTTTCCATACTTTCTCCTTTTTTACCATTTAATTCTTTTGTACTTAATTTGATTGCGAGTCATTCTACAAAATTTTTAGTTTCTTCTTTTATAATGCCTTTAAATTGGCCCATATTTCTCCCAGTAAGCATTTTTTTATTGGTCTATTTTTTGTATTGTTCTTGGATATTCTTTTCAAATTTATTTACATTTAATTATTAAGGTTATACTATTAAAACTTATGTATGTAGTGGTATTGTAAATTGCCATATATAATAGACAAACTAAATTATAAGAAATTTTAAATTTTTTTTTGGGCATTTTTAATATTTCTAAAGTTGTTAAATTGATTGTCATTATTATAATGTTATGAGTTACATTCTAGTATAAATATTCTAATTAAGCCTTTACAAACTGAAAATATAAATAAACTTATTTACCGTGGCATATTTTCTCTACGGCGGGAACGAAGTACTTGTCGCAGACGACGGCGAGGGCCACGAAGAGGTAGAGCGAGATGATGACGTGCAGGACGACGGCGCCTCCCCGCCGCTGTTCTTCGCTGAAAAGGTCCTTAGGAAAATCGTCTATCGCTGGCGGAGTGCAGTTCAACCCTGCAAACGAGTTCTGTCGTAAGATAAACAGGCGGAAGGCGACTGCGGCTCCGTACAAAAGGCTTAGACGGACATGGGAAGCAGTTAAAGAAGAAGGGGTGCGAAAGTGCGCTCGAGCGCCCCACGAGTGCTTTGCTTCGTTAAATTGTTAAGGCCGCCGGCGCAGTAAGTGCTTTTAAAACGGTATCTCTAACGTTACGACAGTGATATCGCGTGAAATTGCAATTTTTATACTTTATTATAGCTTAGCGCACTAAATTGTATCGGGGAATTGGTTTATGTATTAAAAACAAAACTGGTCTGTGACCCTAATATAAGATATATCTCAAAAATTACTTAGGATGTGGATTTCATATTGCCTAAAAGTATGTGATTGAATAAATATTTTTTTTTGACAAAAAGACCTGCAAAAATAGCTTAGGGCGTTTATTGCGCTTTGATTTATTTGTATACATTATACACAAAATGTTTGTGCAAAAAACCAAGAAACACAGTAAATTCGCAAGAGGAACAAACCAGCATAAGTAGAAAGTAAAATTAAAATGATGTTTACAAAGGTTAAAGCTGCGTTCTAACCATTATAGGTACATACAATTTATGAGAAATTATGTGCAGTTACCAAGTAGTTCATCTGCAAATTAACAAAGTGTAAAGTCCAATAATAAATATAATTATAGCTTTTAAAATAACAATTATATTACAATAATAATCCTAAAAAATAAAAAATAAACTATTTATCAAAGCATTGCATAAGTAACTGATACAGCATAAACTTATATTTAAGAAGGGATGTAACAAGCTGCAAAGTCCTCCTCTTTTTCTTCGTTCGTTGGTTTGGTTCCATACTATCCGTTTATATTTCTTTTTTTGAGCTAAATTTTTCAGTTTAGTGTAACTGTTGCTCTGCATGTCTTTTATAATCTGTAGTCTTGGTCTTGTTCGTATATTTTGTCTATCAGCTGCTCCTTTTACAGTTAACAAAGATTTTCTTTTTAAGTTATAACCCATATAGTCACGCCTTCGACAAGCTCAAAAAATAATTTTCAAAGTCGTCAACAGTGAGTACGTAGAGATATGACAGTGAAGGAGCAGCCTTAGTTGTGGCAGCTTTGGAGTTTTCTGTTCCACAAACGCGACAGACTTATTCTCTAGGAATGCAAAAAATAAACATCTTTGCGAGCAAACTTTGCAGGAAAGTCACTTTATTATAAAAATATGACAGATACTTAGACTACTGTTAGACATGACTGTCTTTTTTCAGAGAGGCCTGAGACCAACTCTTGATCTATAAGTTTTCAGAATAACCCATTAGTGCGTCTCCCTTTTCTATGCTATTTATAATTATTCTGTTCTTCTGTGTTTTTTCTTCTATTTCTGACTTAATAATACTATCTGTTCAGTTTACTTCCAACACGCTTCTGTAGTACTAGATCTCAAAGGCTGCAATTATATTTTTCACTTGTTCGCCCATGTCTAAAACTAGTAAAGTGCTATACTACACATAAATGTTTTTATCGGTTGTTTGTGAGATTTTATTGGAGATCAACAATTTTTGTCTTGCATTTTCCACTTTCTTTTAGAATAAAAAAAAAATTAATTTACTTTGTCGAAGGCTTTATCTGTTTCAACAAATTCAATGCATATATATTTTTTTCTTTCCTCAATTCATATTCTATTATTAGTCTTAGAGCTATACTATCATTTTTCTGGTATCCGGGTTTTTCCAAAAGGCAAACTGATGTTTTGTTATTTGTCCTATTATAAGTTTGACGTGCTAATGTGGCCGTGCGCGTGGCTGTGGTGTGGATGGACCTCAGTCGCTATAAATAATTGAGTATCTTTGTTAACTCTGAACAAGGAGTAATAATCGGGTTGTCTAAGTTTTTAGATTTGCTTTTTTGAGAATGGTATGGTATTAGTATTCCTGTTTCATACATCTCGTATACTATATTATAATAGCTTTTCCTTTACATGTTTTATGATTACAAATGGTATCTGGTTTATTCCTAGGGCTTTATTTGTTTTCAGATCTTGTACCAGTTTTTTATATTTCGTATACATTATTGTATTATTGAATCTCATCTTTTTTACTCTTTTGTGTTCTGTTTCATCGTATACTTTTTTTTATTATTTTGTTTTTGTAGGATTTTTCTGTTCGTCCATAATTTCATTGGTATTTTCTGGGTTCTCCAAAAAAGGTTTTACTATTTTATATGCTGTGTTTAATTTTATTTTTGCTTTAGGTACTTCTTCTGTTCGGTGTATTCTTTTATGTTCTTTTGCTCTTATCGATTTTCTTAGTTCTTGATAGCGTTGTTGTACTTTTTTTGTTTTATTTTAGTTTCTTTAGTTGCCAGGTCCTGTCATGCTTTATCTTCAATTTTTTAAATTTTAGTTCACATATCATCATTAACCAATTATTGTTGCTATTTGTGCCGGTTCCTCAATACCTTCTGAAGTTTTTTATTTAATTTTTAGCTCCTTGTTTTACTGTAATCTGTTTGATGTCTTCTATTGTTCATCAGAACTTTTTATGTGTATCTTCCGCACACGCGATATTTCTATTTTTTCCTACTATCATATTTCAGTCTCCTGTTATTAGATTCTCTTCCTCTTTTATATATTTTATAATTTCTTCAGTCTCCCCATATATTTTTTCTTCTTCATATTCGATGGTGAGAATATAAATTTTAATTATTATTGTGTCTTTTCATTTAGTTGTAGTTTTTTCCATTATTATACTTTTGTTACATGACACATATTCCTTGTACTTACTTGGTTATCTCATTTTCATAACTATGTTGACTCTTGCGGTTTTATTTAATGTTGCTGCAATGTTAATTATTATATATTCACCGCCTGATATATATTCTTCTTAAAACCACCTTATTTCGCTCAGTCCGAGTATTTGTAGTTTATTTTCGTGTTGTATGTTTTTAACTTTCCGCATTTTAGCAGGGTTCTTTTTATGTTCCTGTTCTTCTTACTTTTAGTGATGTTACTTTTTGTTAATTGTCTCTATCCGGAGATTCAAGCGGCGGATTATTTTTATTTTGGAATATTTAATTTTCAATTATTCTATCATAGTTATATATATATATTGACTTAGAAGAATTATTACCACAAAAAATAGCAAAATGGCAATCTAGAAACATAACTGGCACTAAATAGTAGACGTTAAATTTAGGCAAAAACTAATAACAAAATCAGCAGCGATTTAAAAAATCTGGTGTGAACATCACACGACTTTCCTTATCCTATTATTATATGTTATACCGGGTCCATCGTCTCGGCCCTGCGCTGCTCTCGGCCCTGCGCTGCTCTCGTCCCGGAACTTGTTATTTTCAAAAAAAGACGAGGCGCGAGTCCAACACTCGAAAGCGATTAAAATAAACAGTACAAGACAATAATTGACTCGTACTTAAAATTTTGCTACGTCACTGAAGGTAAGCGCGCGAGCTCGGCCGCACGGCCTTCCCCATTATCGCCTGCGTGCTCCTTCCTAGCGGCCAAGCGCTCCCCGCCGTCCTCCCACAGTCGGCCAGGAAGCTCTCCGAGCGCCTGTGATTGGTTCGTTTAATTAATTTTTGATCGGATATAACTTATTTATTTGACCTCGGATCAAAAAATTCCATGGTAATTTTTTGTTCGTCTCGATCTGATCTATCTGGTAATATAAATTTCCCGAAATATTTTATGAACACCCGATATATTAAAAATCCTGAGCTTAAATTTTTTTTCGAGTTCCTATTTTACCAACTTTTATTTTAAATTATTGTTTATCTCATAATGACAAATTATTTTTATTCTCATACATTTTTTGTATCTTCAACCGTTTAGATTCGCGACCGATTTTGTGACCTTGCGACCAAACTTTTCGGCCGATTTTTACCATAAGCTTCGCACTGCGTCCCCTACCTACAACTAACTTGTATACTAGTCTCTAGCTCTTACGGTTCTCGAGATATCCTGTTTACTGACAGACCACACACACACACACACACACACACACACACACACACACACACACACACACACACACACACACACACACACACACACACACACACACACACACACACACACACACACACACACACACACCACCACACCACACACGCACACACGCACCACCACACACCACCACCACCACACACACCAATGGTGTCCTGAGACTATAATTCGACCAGAAATGTGAAAAACTGGGTAGGTTAAATTACCTCCGATAACATTACTTTCCTTATTATAGAATAAGGAAAGTAAAAAGGACACAAATAATAGTGCTATAAATAGCTGTGAAATAAATAAGGTGGTAGTGAAAAATAGAATACTAAAACTATGAAAAAGCAAAATATTGTTTTTAAGAAACAAAACAATAAATTATGTTACTCTTTTTGTTATAATTTTATTATAGGGGATAAATTATAATATTAAAGAGGCAAGATTCTATTAAAAATGTCTTTTGTCCGAATTTCCGAAAGAACAAAGTTTAAATATCAATTGTAATTTTAAGATTAATATTAATTGTAGCGAAAGGAGTGAAAGGATTAATTGTATAGAAAGGAGGAAAATTAGTTAATTACCTCTAATCTGCACAAATGCTGCCTTTATGCTTTAGTAGTTAACGGGTCGAAGGTTTATTCACGGATAACCTCGCAAATGCTTGTTCTTCCGTTCGGCCAACCATCAGTCTTACGCCAAACTTCAGAAATGACTGGAAGTTTTAAAATTTTGTTTGCGGCATTGGATTTATTATTCAATTAATTTGTATAATTTATCCTCTAAACTCATTTTTTCAAGCATCCAATTATAAAACTTACATATACCCTGCGATTGCTAAATGAATGCATCCCAATTTTTCCAGAACTTTTTGCTGATGTTGACTGAAAGAAATTAAGGTTTATTTATTTAAATGGACAATATAAACTAATTATAGCAAAATACCTTAGATTAACCATGCATTTGGTGTCTTTATAAGAAATGAACAACTGTTTAACCTCAGTATTTTATAAGATTAATCTTCATAGTGTAATATCAAGTGTAAGAGACAAAATGGTTTTTATAATTTAAGACGCTGCTTAGCATTCGAAACGGGTAATGCCAAAAAATTTCTTTAATTTCTTCATTTGTTTCTATACTGTAATACTTAAACACCAAAGAGATTAACAACTATCCTTGTTATACATCTGCTTCTGCTGAAAAATATTCCGATGGGTATTCTATGTCTAAAGCTATATATTTACACATTTGCTTTTATTGTTCTGTCAGAATAATCTTTTAAAAGATTTTACTGACTACACGTAAAAAACTTTTTAGTTTTTGCAGATCTTTTTTTTAAAGAGGGGAGAGTGGGGTTAATTATCATCTCTTGTCTCCAATAATTCAGAAAAATTTCTTTACATCTGATTTTTTTGTTTAAAATTAATGTGGACTTTAAATAATGTCGCGCAATTTTTGATCGCTAAGAGAGTTGAACCCATGAATTGTCAGAACTTCGGTGTCACACCGAAGATCGTGGTTCCTCACAAACCAAGAGGAATTAAGGATAGATCTTAAGTACTGATTTTGGATGACTCGAAGTTTGTTTACGTGGGTTTTTGCGGCTCAGTCCCAAACAGGTTCTTTGCGAAGAACAGGACCGCCGAGCTCTTCTCAGCGTTGATAACAATTCTCCACTTTCAGGAGATCAAGCTCTTCCTGTAGTCGTTTTATTACAAAGAGTATTTAAAGTTGGCTAAACAGCTGGATATTGGGTCTGTGTAGCAGATGGTGTCGTTAGTATGTCGCTGACTCGAATTGATCGAGGATGTGATGTCTAGTTTTAAGGTACTGGCCGTGATTCAATCTAAAAGGGGGGTATTTAAATTCATTTATGAATGCTAATAACCCATTCTTTGCTTGTTAAGTTTCTTTGATATATTTGTAAACCTTTTAATAATTTATAGTATTTGTATCATTTTCATCACATATATTATTTCGTCGAAGTGTTTCTTTAACTACCAGGTTCTTTGTTAAGGTTAGTATTTGTCTATGAGTTCTATTCATTGGTATGTCTGTTGGAATTTTATTTTCCCCGATTTTTATTTGTGATTTTGCTTAATGCTCACTATTTTCAATATGTGCTAGCGTTTGTGCTTCTTATGTTAATAATTTCTACTTCTTACTTGCTATTCGATATTATTTTTGTATTTTTCTTTTCTCTTATTCACTGTTAGATCGCAATCCCCGTCGTTTCAGAGATTTACTTTTTTCAATGTTTTCCCAGGTTACCTGACTGATACAATTTCTATATTAGCTGCTTTATCAAGTTTGTTTATGCACTTTCGCCATATTTCCTCTATTGGGCTAATTTTTTCTGCGTTTGACTTAATTTTTGTGTTCTTGCTTGTTTCTTTCAATATGACACTACTTGATTTAAAACCCAAAATTAGATTTTATGTATTTGTAAAATAATAATATTTTCGCTACAATTAAACGTCATAGTAGAAAAGGTGATGTTTTTGAAATAAAATTATTTTAAACCAGACTATTAAATATGTTAACATTGGTAAAATGCTTAAAGATCAGGAATAGTTAATAAGCAAGTTAAGCTATAGTTTTGTTGTGTATCTTTGCTTAAGTTTCATCTGATAGATCGTACATTACTTTAATGCTTTATAAGACAAAATGAAAATGAAAATTAATAAACGAAAAAAAACAGCAATTAACCTATAGGAAATACTTAGTTTTGGGACATAATCTTTCTTTAGGTTTTAGAATGTGATAAATGCTACAATTTTTTAGTTCTTAAATAAATTGTTATATGCTTCAATATTTTTCAATCACTTGTTAATTGTAATATTGTGTGTGTATCCATTTGTAACCTCTGCATTTATAATAACCAACATATATGAAAGGTTAATGTAAGTAAATCAATGAGGTTACTTAAAAGTACATATATATTTCTTGTAGGTGCATGTTAGTATATGTAATTAAATAATTTATAAATTAAATTATATTGTAAGTGCAAAAGTTTGTATATGTTTTAGTATTATGCTCGCATGTGTGTTTATCTGACAGACGTTGTTTAAATTTTGCGTTAGCCTAAGATAATTTTCAAAAGTTTTTTAAGTTGTGTATGTTTCTATCACACGTTAGAGAATTTTAGGAATTTTTCTAATTTTATATCTATAGTGCACGCAAATTATATTAAAAAGAAGTAAAAAAAATTTGTAATTTTAATATTATGATTATATATTTGAAGTTCATAAATAAACTTGACATTTCCATCTGATCGGTAGATGAGATATCCATTATTTAAAAAAACTACTATTAGCAATTTGTTGTTTTTTTCATTTTCCAAACAAACAATTATTTTGAAGAAATAATAGAAGATAATAGAAACTAATTGTGATTAATGTGGAAAATACATTATCGATTAGATTTGAGGGTAGCTTGGAACGTGTAGTAAAAAATTCATTCAAAACATCAGTTATTTTTATGAGAATGGTTTTAAGAAAAAAAATTAGAAAGCGATATTTGCCATACGTACTCAAAACGATTTTGATATTGTAACATTAGATACTAATACGTTATAGATATCTGTGTTGCTTCCCCAATATATACGTCTGTGAAGTGAATAATTACATCCCCTTTTTTATATTGTGCTCCGTACAAAATACTGTATAGTGTAAACATTGTTATTTCCTTTTGTCTCGAAACGTCTTTCATATCATAACGATTCGTTTCCTCTTATTTCCTTTCTTTCAATTATACTTTTTTTTATTTTTTTTAGCTTTTTCAACATTTTTTACTCGCAATTTAGTTGCTTTGCTTGTTTCAATTATAACAGTTTTATGTAAAAATTTCAACTAAAAAAATTTCGCCAATGAATAAATATCTTAGACAGTATCTATTGGGAAAATTGCGTAAGTAGGGTGGCATACGTGTAGATAAAGATTTAATTTAGTAAGACACGCTTAAAAACGGTAAAAAAGTCATAGAAACTGAATATCTGTTATTAGTACTCACAAAAATAAAAAACATAAACATTTTAAAAAAACCACCGCTATAATTGTCTATTATTAATGTAGAAGCGGATATTTGAAAGTGAGGAATTTTTATTACTTTTTGTTCAAAGGCACAGCTGCTACAAAAATTTAAGATCGCCTTAACAATTCGGCCTTCAAACAACTATTTTATGCAGCAGGGTATGATATTTCAGAACAAAACAAAGGAATATTCAGAAACTCGAAACGATGTTTAAAATTTCTTCGTTCGCGATCATGAGAATCGTAAGATATGGCTGAAATTTGTTCGATTGCAACTGAAGCGCGGTATCATATTTATCAATGAACTAGAAAATGCGCCCGAAAGACGTAAAATTTATTTTTGCGTTGAAAATGGTGTGCGTTCATATATCCAATATCCCAATTTGTTCTGCTAGAATTAACGCGGAAAGTATAAGAAAATTTATTTAGAGCTTCTCGAGAATTCTGAAAATATTCCGAAGCCAAACAGCTAACAGGGTTGTATTTATAAAATGTACAACAGGCTAATGTTGCTGTGCTTTTAAAGCTCAGATTTTAATATTAACAACAACTAATGCACGATAATACAAGATAATCGCAGAATTAGCGGTGACAATAATTCATGAGAATATTCCGAGACACGCTTACATCAAGAAATCCACGCTTGCAAAAAAAGAAGCAATGGAAATTAAAGTAAAAGGCAACATACGTGCATGTTGCAAAGAAAAGTGGGATTTATAAATTTTGTTGCAAATTTGCTTATGGTAGTAAACAATTTTAAAAAATTATATTCATATACAAGGTCATTCAAAGTAATGGACGCAATTTCATGCGGCTATATTCCTAGAACATATCCAAAGAGAACGTCTAAAATTCAGAATACTACAGTTAGAGAGCATAATCCTGCAGCAGCGTTTGTTATGAACATCAATTGTGAGCGAGAGGCTACAATGCAAATTTTTGGATTTGTGAGCTCAGTAAAACAAAGTCAGTGACTAGGGTGCAAAGTGAATTTCGACGTCATTACAACATTGAACCTTCAACGAGGAAAAGAATTGTTAGTTAAATTGACAGTTAAAAGAAATTTGATCATACTGACTGTTCGTGAAAAGGTAAAAGCATGTGAGGGAAACTCGAGAGGGTTTAGAGCTTAGTTCACTGAAGTCAACTCGAAGAGTGAGCAGAGAATTTTGACTACCACAAATTTTCCATTTAATATTAAACCATACCGCCTACACACTTCTCTGTCGCGTAGTGTCGAGGCAATGTTTTACAAAATCCCCTTGCAATACTGGAACATGAGAAGGTCTCGTTGAAAATTAATGTGTTCTGCACCCTATCAAGAGTAAAGGTTTAGGGACCTTTTTTATAATAACACAATTACTGGGGTAACGTATCTCGTGATGTGAAACCAACTTTTTCCTCAAATAAATGAAAATTTAGAAAACTTTATTTTCAGCAGGATGCAGCTCCATCCCATTGACCCCTAGATGTTTGATGTTTTTTGGATGAATCTTTAGCTCAATGACAAATAGGTCGCATGAAAAATGAAGACTTGGCACTTATGTTCTAGCCCCCATAATCTCCTGATCTTACATCTTACGACTTTTTCTTGTGAGGGTTCATAAAAGAAGCAGTTTATGCATCACATCTAATGACAACTTTGAGCAACCTAAAAACCCGTATCACAGTTGCGGTGAACTCAATGTCACAAGTAATTCTTTATCGTATATGGGATGAATACTGCAACGTATAGATCTTGTCCGTGGAGCCAGAGGAGAGGAACTGTAACTTATAAACTTGAATGGGAGTACAATTGAATGTAATTTACATCATATTTGTCACTACCACTAATTTTAAATTGTAAATTTACAAAATTGAGGCCTTTATTTTGAATTGCTCTGTACTTTGTTATAGTAAATTTTCAAGTAAATAACGTAAAAGTACTATCCAATTGGCAACGTTTTTAAGTCATAGTTTCTAAGAAACTTTTATAGTAATATATGAGATTATAAGATATAAGATGTGAACAAGATAACTGCCGTAATTTTTACAAGATTAGAATTAAATTTTGCTCACATACTTATGGAGCCAATGTCTCGACTAAATTTGTTAATAAATAAAATCGATTAAAGGGGTAGGGAAAACAATCTTTCAATGTTTTTAAATTTTCATAATTTTTAAATTTCTTACTAAATCTAGACCAAATAAGGAACATATATTTCTTATATACATATATACACATCTAGGTGTGTGGAGGAGATTCATCTGAAAAGGAGTAGAGATATGGTAAATATATGATGAATTCTAGTTTGATTTATATCAAAACGAAATATACCTGCTGCTTTTTGATGGCGTTGTCACAAGGGTTTTTTGAAAGTTCCAATGAAGTAATGTCAATTTATAGGCATGTGTACATCTGCCTCAAAAATTGAATATAACAGTATACTGATATTAATTATTTCTTAAGACTTAATAGTAACGTACAAAAAACTTAATTAAACACACCAGAATTTTAAGTCTTTATTTTAGTGTATTTAAAATAAAAGCTCTATATTGTTTTGTATTATTGTTTACAATTTTTTAGGTTTTAATTAATTAAAGTTATTTTCCAGCTGTTTTATGTTTATTTAAGCAAAGAGTTTATATATGTTTCAGTAATGCGCTAATGTGTCTTTGCTAACGAGTTTAACCTTTTTAAGGAATAGAAACAATTTATAAGCGAGCAAAGTAAAATTTTATAAGTAATTATGTTTGAATCGGAATAAAAAGTCAACGGGTCAGACATACTTTCGTTTAAGCCAGCGGCAGTGTGGTACGCAATTCCTGATTACGAATTGACTAAGCATTGCCATTCCACAAGCTTCGGTCCAAGGGAGTCCAGTCTAAAAGGATTTTGTGATGCAGTTGAAATGATAATTAAAATTAATCCCAAGATGCATTTTATCACATTTTTTGTTACTAATGGTAATTATTTGGAAGAAACTAGCGGCACGAGAATACGAAATAATTCGATTAATATTACCACTTATATTACAATATTAATTAATCTCTTAGTGCGTAGATTGTAACTAACAAATATAAAACATAAAAAAGTTATAACTAAATTATTCTTTTTACATTTAATTTAATAAATTGCTGATATAAGTAAAAAATCTAGATAACGTTTTTTAATTTTTTTACATAATTGATGCGTTCAAACTTAATATTTATTTATGTAGATGTTATTGAATACTTATATAAAATATTTCTAAATTGACAACAAATCACTTTTAGGGCGTCCGTGTACTTATAATCATTTTTTTTATTAACAGCCACACGTACATATATATATATATATATATATATATATATATATATATATATATATATATATATATAAAAAGGATCTTCACAGCTGACGCTGCCTTCCTTCACTCAACCGTTTCTTCCACTCCTTCTTGTCTTCCCAATCTCCGTCTGCTAGCCCTCTTCTTTCCATGGCTTCGTCCACCTCATCTCTGAAAGATCTTCGGGGTCTTCCTCTCTTTCGTTTTCCTGGAGGACTCCATTCTGTTATTTTCTTTATCCATCGATTATTGTCCGTCCTTCTAACATGGCGGTACCATATTAATTTCTTTTCCTCGATGTAAGTCAGTGTGTCTTTTTCTACATTCATTCTCCTCTCTATTTCTGTATTTCTAATTCTGTCCAGTCGTGTCACCTGGCAGCACCTTCTCCAAAATTCCATTTCTGTGGCTTTTATTTTTCCTCTATTTTTCTTATTAATTATCCAGTTTTCTGCCCCATATGTCATAATACTTCTGATAATTGTGTTATATATTCTGTGTTTTGTATTTTTTGTAATGTGTGTGTTCCATAGAATGGGATGTAGCTGTCTGATACTTATTCTAGTTTGTCCTAACCTGTTCTTTATTTCTTCTTCTGTAGATGTATTTTTTGATATAGTAAAGCCGAGGTATTTGAACTTATTTTTCCCTCTTATTTCTACATTGTCGTCTATTTCTAAGTTTTTTACCTCTTCTTCTGTAATCGCTAAATATTCTGTCTTGTCGAAGTTTATTTCCATACCGGCCTTAGTGTACTCGTCTTTTAGTTTTCGTAGCATATAACTCAGGTCCTCTTCATCTTGGGGTATTATCACTTGATCATTTGCGTAGCTTAGTGTATAAAGATGTTCATTGCGCACTGGTATCCCCATTCCCTCACATTTCCTTTTCTAATTCTTTAAGGTATCTTCTAAGAATATCTTGAATAGGGTTGGAGATGTGCAGCATCCTCGTAGGAGCCCTTTTGTTGTCTTAAAGTAATTAATGATCGTCTGCCCCACTTTCACTGCCACTTGGTTGTTTCCATAAAGTTGCTGTATTGCCCTGATTAGACTTTTGTTGATCCCTATATTACTCATCGCTTCCCACAGTTTTTTTCTGGGAACCGAGTCGTACGCTTTTCTGAGGTCTATGAAGGCCAAGTGAATGTCCCTGTTTTTCGCTCTTTTCTTCGCTATAAGTTGTAGGATAGTATATATGTTGTCACGTACAAATTTATTAAAAATAAGTACCAAATTAAATTAAATGTACATAAAAGGAATAATGTTATTTTTTTTATGAAGCTGAAACGGCGAACCTGGACCATAACATGCTTCTATCAGATATTAGAGGTCAAAAAAATTATTTTTTTGGTTTTGGAACTGAAGCTGCTTTTTGAATTTTAAATTGTAAAATTCGGCTCTGAATTTTGTCTGTCCTTTTATAGCATATAGGAACATAATACTTCAAAAATTTGCTTGAAAATAATTGTAAAATGATAATTACCGTTTATGACAGTACTGATTACATCTAAAACCTGTAAACCTACCTAAAAGTCGAAGTACTAATTTTAGAACAATAATCTTTAATAATAGATTTTTTCTAATGTTTGTCACTAAAGAAAATTTTTTGTCTGTATTTTTTTGAATCGTTCTTAATACTTGTATGTGACTGGAAACTTTTTTGTAGACTAGGTAGCAATAAAACGTCTCTTACATGACTAGTCCAACGTGCAACATGACTAAGTTAGAATGATTTGAATATTGACAAAAGTAAGATAGTCCAAAAAGAGTTTTATATGAGAATATAAACTTCCAATATAGTACTTTGTGTTGGTACCATAAGGTGCTCAATTATTGAAAACTGGTCGTAACAGAAAATCGGTATTTTTTGTCATATTTTGGTTGATCAGGGTTTCAAATACGTGCCCAGTTATGCTATCAGATGGCGATGCTAGAATATACGGAAAGAAAGCCAGTGGGCCTTTTGCGCTGTAAACAGATAATCATGAGCATTGATGGTTGGTGTGGTGTCTTTGGAGGAAGGGAATGACTGTCTTGGATATTTCAACGATGAATAAGAATATAGCACCAAAGTACAGAACTGTAGTTCTCTGTATATTCCAGTTCAAATTTAGTCTGGATTGTGCCGCAAAAAGGCAAAACTAACGGGCACCCGACAAATGCGAGAAAGTCACACACATTATCTAGCATGTGTCCAATTTCATAATGGCAAGAAGGCAAATCACATTTAATGTACTGGTAGATGTAACAAGTCTAGCTCTCGAAATTTTGCATATTATGATTATGAGTACTTGAAGATGGTAAAGATTTACGCACAATGGGTTCTCTATATACATCTACCGCTCAGTAGAAGCAAAAATGTGTGGAGACATATCAACATTTTCTGTACAGAGTTTCTTGAGTGTCTTATTTTGAATGTGTTACAGCAGAAAAATCATGGTTCTAACCCAAGACATTCGAAAATCACGCCAGTTTACGGAACGATAGCATATTGGAAGCCCTTATTTCAAGAAGTAAATGGCGATTGTATTTTTGGAGCGAAAGGGGATTTTGTTGATGGATTGACTGCGCCTTTATGAGATTATTGCTAATAAGCGGCACTACAAGTCACTGAAGCGTCAACGTATTCAGCAACGCTGTCATGGGAAAGATAGACGCGGTGCGTTGCTTTAACATGACAGTGCGCGACTCGTCACTCGGTCATCTCTCGATCGTTGAGCCTCACGCGCCATATTTTGCATAAAAGGGGAAACTTGGGATAAGTTCTTCTAATAATAATAATAGTTCTCCGTAACAGGCCTTGAAGGCCCTTTGGGGTCGTAACAGGATAGATCTGCTACAAACTAGAGCCTACGGTACATAAAGGTAGTAAGTAACGTGGCTAGCGCTACGTACCGACCGCCTATTATTACCCCAGATTTTGACCTCCAGGTTCTCACTTATTGCAGCCTGAGTCGAGCTGGGCCGTAAAAATGCCAGTAATCGAATTGGCGAGAGCGGGATTCGAACCCGCAACTCTTGGTTTCGTAGTCTAGCAATCTATCCACTAAGCCACCACAGCTCTTCTTCTCCAACGACAAATTTCAGTCGGCTACACTCAAAGAATAGTTTGCAGCAGTTTTACGGAAACTCAAATTTCTTTTTTGACAATTCTTTATTTTAAGTATTTCTGATGCAGCCCGCCAATATAAAACTGCTCATATTTTTACAGTTCTTGTTTAATTTCTGTATTATTATAATCTTTTCTCATTTAATCGTAAAGTAGTATCATGTTAAATTTGTACTTAAGTGTTAATACTAATAGTATTTTTATGAACGCAGAAGTTGATAAACACAAAAGTCGAGAAACATACTGATGTAACAAGACAGTGTGTCATTAAAGGCTAAAAAATCGATAGAAAAATGGGGTGACAACTAATTGTAGTATCTAAGAAGAGAATCAATAACTTTAATACTTTCGTTGAATCACGATCGTTTGCTACAATGGACTTAAGAGCGATTCTCGGAGAATCAGTTTTAGGCTGAGATAAAAGCTGTATTAAGAAGACTAACTTGGTCTTAAGCGTGTTTAGACTAGGTGATTTTTCAACTTGAAAAGATTTTTCAATAAATGTTTAAATAATTTTGGAAAAATACGTATTTTAGACGCTAGAAAGTGGTGATTTGAAGCTAAAGCTCAAAAAGTAGTTACATCTTTTGCATCTCAAAATGGCGTGCCAGTGATTTTAGTAAGTCAGAACAAAATAGCCTGTGTCAAGAAATACAAATGTGTGCCTTGTTTATGTGATTTGTCTTAGGATTTACCAATATCACAAACCAATATACAAATTAACCCAGAGGAGAGATAAATATATCTAGAAATAAGCTCTGATAACCAGCATTAATTTTGGGATATCCCTAAATAAATGGAACTAAATATCTAAGTAACACACCATGTATTCTGCTCTATCATACATGAAAGAGGCAAACTTTTGTCTAATGTGGACCAGAATTACAAACATAGATTGGTGTATTAAAAAATACATACAGCTGTTGTGTGGCTTTTAAAGAGACCGTATATAAAATATGTTACTATCGAGCAAAATGAACAATTTGTGCATTTTCCTAATGACAAAGAAAAACAAGTTCCTGGCTGCAACAAAATATTTTTTTAAAAACTTATAGGTCAAACAAACAAAGACTAAATTAAACAAAGTCGATGGTGCGTATTTTCCTTTAGATAAAACAGTTGCAAGATATTTTGTCAAATTTAAACTTCGCCAAACAAATTTAAAGGTTGCATTACGTGGTAGTCATTATTGTTAGTGTATTACCAGTAATAATATAAGGTGCTCAAGAGTTGTGTGTAAAATTAGTTTTTATTTGTTTTATAACATGAAGGTTAAAGACCAGGAATAGTACATTAGAGCACAAATCTCTGTGTAGAGCTGTAATCTTGATGGTAGATAACGTATTGCTGCAACTATAATTTAATTAATCACTGAACGCTTGTGTCATACGGAATATCAAACACCAGATACACTCGGTACCAATGTTATTAGAAAATAAGTCAAAGTATTTAAAACAATAGGTTCTATAGTAAGAATTCTAAACACAGGTTGCCTACAATCTACGAGTTAAGAAAACCATCCAATAAATACAAGATGCAGTAAGACGAAGTCTATCGCTTTCAGTTAGTAAACGTAGTTAGACAATCAACATCTAAATTTTATTTTGATAAATTTTAAAGCGTCATAGTTATTTTAAATTTTATAAAATTTAATGTGCAAAAATCTAAAGACACCGATTAAACTTGATGCGTTCCAACAACTTCATTAATATTATATTTAGCGACAAATTTTACTTAAATGGGGACATCAATAAGTAAAATTGTCTTTCTAGAAAACTCTATACCAAAGTATTAGTGCCCTTTTGTAGCCTTGAAGTTATCGCATGCGCTGCGTAACCGCCGCAGGTATAATTGAGCCGTTTTCTTTTCGAAGATAGAAAAGACAGACCGGTTACTATTGTAAAATGATTAGAAAACTTTTTAGTAATCTTTACTGCAATTCTAAAGTTTTAATGTAGAAACAAGGCTTTAGCAAAATGGAGCAATCCACTTAACTGATCAATGAAATCGTGATTAAATTATTCTAAATAAAATTTATTTACCAAAAAGGCTACACTAACAAGCTCTTTCAAGTTATCTTGACTATTTTCTATGGGGATGACACAAGCTTAAATGAATTGATATGTAAATGCATTCTTGCTAGTCTTCATTTAGAAGAATGTCAGAAACGTAATTGTTACCATCCTATCAATATTGTTTTTTATAAATAATACTATATTAACTGCACTAAAGAATAAATAAGTAAAAATCTATGAAAAATTTTAACTTTTTTTAAATTTAAATCTGAAATCTACAATACTATTTTAGACACCTTGTATATTCATGATGATGCTATAGATGATATTAATAAGCAGAGTATGTTGTACACAATATTAAATCAAGACGTGTCTATGCGCACTGAATTATCATTGAAAATGTATTATAATATTTTTAATTCAACAGTTTTCAAGGCAAAGATATTTATATCATCAAGAATTAATAAAACCTCTTTATATTATGTTCTCAGTTGGACGATGCAGATACAAAGATTGTATCAAATGTCAATGAGATAAATATTTCTTTATTTATAATTGTTACTAATCTGCAATTTATAAATAAATTCCGACTTGATTTACCCTTAGAAGAAAGGTCTGATTATTGTGTGATCTTTAGTTTAAAAACAGGCTAGTGGAAGCACATCTTGTTGGAGATGACTATCTGAAACAACTAAAGAAAAAATTAAGTGGTATACATGAGTTTATTATTCACATATTCCATTCTTAAGCGACCTATAAAAGACTATTATAATATTAAGTAAAAAACGTGAGGATTTGAATCTGAAAGTTTAATCTGGCTTTATAATCTATAAACTTTAGAGACAATTGAAGAATTTTTACGAAGTTGTCAAAATGTAAATGACGTTATATATCGTACTTGAAAACCTTCTAACAGTAAGACAAAGATAGTGCATATTAAACTGAAATGAAAAAATTGCTTGAAATTTAATTGAGCATTAAGAATTGTTTGAACGAATAACTCCATTTCAAGTAAACATTAACGTATGGTAAGACTTGTTTGGGTAGAAAAATAGCTTATTGGACAGAAAAAATGTTTATATAAATAGAAAATAGTTGTTTAAACAAATTGTTATAGCACTGCAAAGTGGAAAAGAATAGGAGATAACAGAACACATGTAGAATATAGTACTTTACGGGAATCAGACAACGTCACTAGTAAATAAAAGAAAATTGAAGTTTTCGAAATTTAGTGATAAGATAAGACACTCTAAGGAAGCATATCCTAAGAGTGCGTATCTTGAAGACTGTGGTATAAGGAGCGGTCAATCGACAAAATGCACGAAGACCAATATATTTCAAATCATGAAAGACATACATGCAGAAGTTAAACTGAATTAAAAATACTGGCTAAAGATGGAAGCAGATAATGTGGAGTCAAATCAATCAAGAAGATTAACGACTGAAGAAAGAGGAACTCAAGATATCTTGACATATAAAAATACTATCACAGTTAAATGTGTTTTTTTAGATATATAATATATGGATATAATAACATTAAAAGATCGGAAAATAAACAATGGATAAGAGATAGAACGCAAGCTGAGGATATAATAAAGAAAATTTGCACCCTGAAATGGAACTGGGCCGGGCATGTTAGATCGCAACAACGATAATACGACGACTTAAAAAAGACAGCGGGCCTAAATTGGTACCAAGTAGCTCAAGACAGAGAAAAAAGAGAGAGGCCTATATCGAAAAGATAGAGAACGGCCGAAGAAGAAAAAAAAATTTTAGTTAAAGTGCGATATGAACCCCCGGCATATGATATAGTTGACAAAATCAAAGATTATGTTTGAATCAAAGTTGGTTTATGTCTATTTCTTTATTAAATGCGTGAAGAATTGCTGTCAGTTCTTTCGTTCTAAAAATTTTGTTTTACTTAATTTTTTAAACTTTGTTTAAAATTTTATTATCAACCAATTGTATGCCCAAAAATTTTTTCTAAAAATTTTTACTTTTTAAAATATTTTTTAAACTTCTTTAATGTAGTATATTTGATCTTTGAACTTTTACTTAGACTGTTAAATGAATACGTGCACTGCAAAGATTTTTCTAGTCAGCATTGTAATCTGTTTTTGTTTTCAATTTATGGCATTTTGTTTTATATATTTTTTCTTTTTTAATATAATTCGATATATCTTTTTGGAAAAATTTACACTGCTCTCTATTCTATTTGGTGTCACTTTTTCCATCAATTTTAATTGATATTTTTATTTGATATTTATTTTATTTTATATATCTTTATCTTTATTACATATTAGAATTTAGATATCTCTACCTACAATGCTTAAAGAATCTTCTGGTTTACATATGGTGCACAATCAACAAATTTCGATTATATATGATGTGCTTTATAGGCAGAATAATTTTTTTTAGTACTTGTACAAGCTTGTCCAACTCCGACATGCTTGTATTCGATAGTAGTTTTAAAATAAATAAATCACGATTAAAAGCTCTGTTTTATAATTGTACTTGCATGACAACATTTACGTATACCCAGTTAGAGTTTAACTTTGACCTTACTTTGACCTTGTGACAGCACTCATAATTTTTATGTATAATCTTTATTACCCGCTCTCAAACGAAAATTTTCCATCGCTTGCGGTTCCGGAAATATTACTCGGTCGCGCCTGTCGCCGCGAAATTTGTCTTGACTTCGAAGGCACGAACATTTGACCTTTGACCTGTGTGAACAGCAGCAGCAGCACTCATAATTTTTTATATATATAATTATTAAAATTTAGTCTCTGAAATCAAGCGAAATGATTTCTGAGCAATTTATGAATTTTTCTGGTATTTTACATAGATATATTTGACTTTCCGAAGCTTGTTAAGTTTTTATTTTTACATCTTTTACAATTTATAATTTTTTGTATTCGATTATTATTAAAGTTTGTTATTGAGACTTACTTTTTAGGTATATTCTGCTGTTTGTTTAGCAGTTTATGGCATTGAAAGCATTCATATTGTAATTGATTGTTAATTACTCTAACAGTCCGCATTCTCTGTTGACCTTTCGTTTTAATTTATACAATTATTTTTTAACATTTACTTATATATTTTTCCTAATGGTGAGTTCTTAATTAAAATCACTTTAAAAGAACTTGCCACCAACTTTACTTAATAACTAAAGAATATGATCTGATCTTATTATTTTGTTATAAGGGTAAAATCTTCATAAACGGCCCACCAGTCGAACAAATTAACACTTACTATTTGGAATGTAACGTGGTATTATGATATAAATTATTCTATAAAAACCAAAACATATAGCTTATTTGAAGAACTAGAAAAGCCAAAAAAGAAATATAGATACAATTTTTTAAGACTATGTCAAAACAAAAAGATCTTTTGCAAATTCAAGTTTCGAAGATAAAATTTGCAAAAGTCGTTAAGGATATATCAGAGCCGACAAAGTTAAAAACGACGATATTAGACAAAATCTATAGGTACAACTCGCCTTGCAACAATTAAAGTAAAAAAGACGAAGGTAGTCTGAGAAAAATATAGTAAGAGATAAGTCGGAATTTGATTTTCCTAGTATAATAAATGACGTTAAAACCTTTCTATAAATATTTTCAATAGTTGTTTTTCTTATTCCTCTTCTGAAATGCCATTTTTATTTAGAGGTTGGCGACCACTTGGTTAAATTGTTCTCTGTCATTCGCAGCTCAAAAAAGTTGTTCGGTGTTCATTTCAGTCTATATTCTTATGTTTCGAAGCCAAGATAATCGTCTTCTTCCCACTCCTCTTCTTCCGTCAACAGTATTTATTATTTTGGATTTGTTTACAATATACATTTTTATTGCCTTGTGAGTGCTAATTATTGCAAATGGATATTACGAAAATATTGCTGCTTTTACCCGTTAGTTCAATAAGGTGAACTGTAAGATCCCAAAAATTTGAATTATCATCTTTTAATATATGACATTATATAATATACAGCAGTATGATCAACAGTATCATTAAATGGCTTGTAAGTAACAAGAAACATTATTAAGATTTAGTTTTTCCCAGCTAAGAATTAAATGATAGTCCCCTGGTTGATGCGCGGGTTGTGGTGCAAGCGGACCCGCTCTCTGATGCTTGGGGTGGCCTACTGAGTCACTAAAAGTAATTGAGTACCTCCCTTCATTTTGAACAAGGCTAGCATACAAGAGTCTCAACCTCTTAGTTTCCAGGCCTAGGTCCGACGAAAGATGTTGAGCCACGCCATTATTATAAAAATTTAATTATTACACGTTGTATTAAATGCGTTAATAATTGCGCTCTAGCAATGGTAATGGTTGCTGACAAAGAAACAGACACTATTAAAGCATGATTTTTCGTATATTTAGTTTGTTCAATTCCATTAATGGTTCATTGAAAATAATGTTGTGTTTTTAAATTCGTCTTAATGTTTGTTTAATTGTTGAATCTCGTTTTGTTTCAAAACAAATTTAATATCATGAGCAGAAATGTTAATAAACAAGGGGAAATACTAAAACTGATAAAGATTAAAAATAAACAAAATAATAACTATTACCAACTTTACAAAATACTTAATTTATAAAGAAATAGACAAATTTATTTAATATTCTTGGATGCAGAAGTAATTAAAATGTTAAAATTAGTGGAGTTGAAATAAGTAGATACAAAAACAGGAATTAATTTATCTGTTCGTCAATTGCTGCTTTAGTTTTTGTAGATACTAAAAAATATTAGTTAAATAATTTGTAAATTAGGACCGCATCTACAAATTGGATAATTATAGCTTTAGCTAAAATTTAGATAAAATTGCAGATCTCTTAAACATTAATATGTCAGTAAAAAAAATGTAATTAATTAATTTTATTTAAATAAAATCAATTTTAATTGCTTTTTGATTATCTCGATAGAAATGTCGCAGCAATTTAAATTAAACAAAATTTATTAAAATTGCTAGTTGGAATTGCATTTACATAAAATTGTAATCTAGTGTTTAATTACTGGCTTTATAGCGCACTTTAATAATTCAACATTTGGCAACGGCTGCGACTAAATGTAATATTTAACGTTCAAAGTTTAATTATATATAATAAAATCGGCTATTAATTTGTTGCAGGACAAAAGCAGCAGAGAGCGATTTTAAGTGTATTTTAAATGAAATAAATTAATAACGTGCCGTAATTAGGCACACGAACAATGAGTAGGCGATATTGATGTTTCACTTGGCTAGTATGCCGTTATTAAATTTCTTGTTGATGAAAATATCTCGTTGCTAAGATTTATCAAAGAATTTAACATACATAAGGAAATATGTCCGCTGATACTAGTGGCGGGCATCTTCAGAAAAAAATCTTTAAATTTTTTTTTTCTGAAGATGTCCGTCGCAGTTGTTGACGGAACGTCAAGAGTTTCCGAACTCCGACAATGGCCTAACAACCCGAGAACCAACTGTGCGATATAAAAAATGTCATATAATTTAATTTTACTTAATGTTACATCAAAGAGGTACCTAAATCTAGTCCGATTAAAAATTCATTGTAACAAAAAATGAATAGCCTTTTGTTCACCTCTAAAAGAATTATAGATTTTTCCAAATATTTTTATGTTAAAGTATTTTTCTATTGAATAAAAAAAAGTCAAATCTATTTGTTACTGCAGTTTTGTTCAAATTAAAATTAATCATTTTTTGTAAGACTTTATAGATAAAATTAAAATCTAGTATTTTTAGGGTAAACTACAATGTAGATTACAAAGTCTTTGAAATGTGGTGCTTTCGACTAATGCTAAAGATCTGATGGCCGTACCGAGTAAGCCACGAGAAAGTACTAGCAAGAACACAAGAAGAAAAAACTCCTTCGAAGAATATAAAAAAGTAGTGACATATTGACGGGGCGTATACTAAGAGGTGAAGGAATACTGAAAATAATTATGGGATAAATGTAAAATATGCACCAAGAAGGTCAAGGTTACATTAATGAGTTCCTAAACATATACAAGCATAAACAAAATTAAAAGACAGTCATGCAACAAATAAATCGAGGAGAGAAATGATGTAGTAAGCTTTTGAAATAGAATGGAGTTTAAACCTCAACCAAAGCTTCAAAATTGTTCGATTTGTTAATTATGGATTTTGGTTTTAAAAATTAGATTTGATTTTAATGGTGTAGGTAGTATACAAATTGGAAAATGTTGTTGATGAGACATATAGACTTACTTGTAGTTGGCCGACAAATTTTTAAATTTTCTTTTGTTGAATTGCATATTCTTTAATATTTTGTTCAGCACATTTGATAAAAAAATAAATCGACTTAATACTCCATTGATTTTTTTGTATAATACCCGAGTAACAAAGAATTTTTTTTATCTATTTACTAAATATATACATTTTTAGAGGAAATGGCATTTTTTTTCACGTAACGAATATATTCAATAGATGCAGCAAATTTGGCTTTAAAATGACATGGATATTTGTCAAATGCAGTTAAATGGCAGCTTTTAAAGATAATTTTTAATTAGCATAGATTAACTTGTACACCAAAATTGAAAATATAATAAAAAACGTATAATATATCAGAGTACAATAGATGTTAACTAAAAGCTGTAAGTAAATCTTGCAAAAAAGGGCAAACCACTTGCAGATGAATAATACTCTTTTAAACATAAATGGACAATTAGTTTTATTTGAACCATACCATATTTAATTGGATGCAAAGATCCAGATATTCCATATGGTTATCGTACCTTGCAATGAAAAATAAGTGTTGCCTAGAAATACTCTCGTCAACAGTGAATTGGGTTATTATCAATTTTAAAGAAGCGATAAAGTATTGCCAAGACCGGACTTCTCAGGACTACTAAAACAGATAAGAGCAGTGATAAGAAAAGCTGTTAAAGATCTTTAAAAAATAGAAAAAGAAAAAATACGATTCAACGTTATTTGTATAGTAAGATTCAAAAACGCGTGACAAACAAGAAGTAATTGCTAATATCTTTTCAGAAAAACATTGGTGGAATCATAAAACAAAGATATGTTCTCGATCAGAATTTTTTTTTCAGTATTTAGGAAAGAAATGTTCTTATTGCACCGTCTATTCATTCTTTGGAGTACTTTGGCATTTGTAATTATTTTTGTCTAGGATATACGTAGAACGCGTAGGTATATGTAAATTTCAAAGGCTTTTATTTTTCTTTCTGTGATGAGATCCAAATTCCAGCATCTATGTAGAAGGATTGGAGATACGTAGCATTCGCAAGCTTAGATTGAAGCTGAAGTCGGGCCTAGTAAAAAACTTCTTTATACTTGTAAATGCTTTTCGAGCTTGTTCAATGTGCGACCGGATTTATTTTTTGTTATCTCCATATACATTGACAAGAGTTCCTAGGTATTTTAAATTAGGTACTTGTTTTACGATGTAACCTTTTATTCACAAAGTTACTCTGGTCTTAGTTTTTGATAGATCTATTACTTTAGTTTTTGATATGTTCAAGGTTAAACCGTATTCTTCACTATACTCTACCAATCGATCGACCATCGTTTGTAACTGTTATATTTGTTGCCATTATAACTGTATCGTCTGTATAACGAAGATTTGTTACTCTGCAAGCATTGATCACCACTCCTACGTGTTTTCGTCTAGAGATTTTCTAAATATATCATCAGAATACAAATTAAAAAGCAATAGGGAGAGTATGCAACCCTGGCGGACACTGTTATTTATGAAAATATATTCTAAAGTTTCTCGCTCCATTTTAATTTCAACTGACTGTTGCTAACGCAATGCTTTAATTATGCGTACATGTCTGTTGTCTACTCTAGTATTTCTATTAGTTTTTCATGATTAACGCAGTTGAAGGTTTTTCGGTAATCAATGAAACAAGACATTAAAACAAAAAATTGCTTTACGAGTACCCAGTCCGTTTTGGAAACCAAATTAGATGTCATTGATTTGTCCTTCACATTTATTATATATCCTACTATAGATAATTCTTAGAAACATTTTCAGGACGTGTGACGTAAGGCCGAGCATTCGATAGTCATTGCAGTATAAAGGGCTAGACTTTTTTGATATTACGGCAAAAGTTGATTTCAACCAGTCCGTTGGAATTTTCCCAGTATTTTATATTGAACCGAATAATGATAGTAGCAGTTGTAGCCCTATGTCGTCTTGTTCTGTAATCTTTAATATCTCACTATAAATTTCCTCTGGTCTTGTTGTTTTCCACTCTTTCTGCATGCTTCTGCTTTAGTTATATTGGAATCTTAAATTTGCCCTCTAGCTTCTTCCTTATTTCTTCTTTAATCTTTGGTATTTTGGGGTTTTCGTATATATATACTCTCTTGGTTGTAGACGCTGTCTTGACTTTTAGAAATAAGCACATTTTAAAGTCCTAACCACTGGATTGTAATCCAGTTCCGCGTCTGCACCCGGGTGGGGCTTACTTTTAACACATTTCCTCAACTCTTTCTTAATTATGATAAAATCTATTTGGTTTTCCTCAATGTTTCCTTTTTTGTCTCCCGGCGATTTTCACGTATATAAACGCCTTGGAGGCAGTTTGAAAAACGTATTGGCTACAAGAAAATACCTATACCGTACTTTTATACTGCTTTGTCTTTCTCTCCAGCCCTTATTTTCGAGTTGAAACCACCTATTATCATTTTTAGTTCAATTTTTTTTAATTTTTAGGGTATTATGTAAGTCATTGTAAAATTCTACAACCTCGCCATTTTCAGGCTTCTTGTTTGTTGCTGCGTAAACTTGGATAATATTCATAATCTTGTGGGAGAGTTATAATCTTAACAACACCATTCGCTCGTTGTTGGGAATAAAGGTGAGGACTGATTTTGCTATTTGAGGTGATACTATATTCGTGTTTTGAGATATCACATTCAGAGAAGTAAATAGTGCCATTTTTTGTTATTTGCTCTTCCGCTCCGGTCTATCTAGCTTCGCTGAGGCCTAAAATGCCAATCTTATTCTATATCTTTTTAAATTCAAGTTTTTCTGTCATATACAAGCAGCGTATATTCCAAGTGGCAATTTGTACAATGTTGTTATGAATTTGTAGTATGTTCATATATTTATTGGTAGACGACCTCTCTTCTCTTAAGAGGTGGTTCGGAGTAAGGGCCAACTTTATATTTTTGTTAGCTATAAGTAATAATAAAATAGTAGTACAGTAGTAATTCCGTTTGCGTTCTGTACCACAGTACGGAAGCCATTGATGCTGTTACATCTGTGTCTGCCGTTATTCAATACTACGCTGTTTCTAAAGCTTTCTTCCCACGCCGTAGCTTGATTTTGACGAAACTGCTTTCGTCAGATCGCAGTGTCATAGTCTGCAAAATCCGTTGAGATTTTCGACTGGGAGTACCTAAGATTGAGCCTTTAGGGAAGTAATTTTTTGATAGCCTTGATTTAGTAGAGGCATAACTGCTGCCTTATGCCTTTCCAGACTAACGAGTACAATTACCCTGTTGAATCAACAGCCTATTCTGGGTCAGACGCTGTTGCTAGTTTTGGTCCGCTCCAGGTAAATACCTGAAGCGGACCAAAAAACGATATATAAATAAAATTATTTTCCCGGTACCCACCATATCTGGTGAGCATCTTCCTGGGAAGAAGCCCGATGAAGGACTAGCAACCCCGCACGGGCAACAAATATAATATAATTTTATTGTTCCAATCGTAATAAGTCAGAAAAATTATACAAAGTTTTTTTACTAGAATTTGACAGGGATTTTGCAAGTGTGCGGCTTTGAATAATAATCTTTAATTTGTTCCAAAATAGTGTCCATGTCTTTTATTGTACCAAGCGTACATTTTTAAACATCTATGGGTAGTTTAGGGTTTCTTATTTAGATAAAAAAATCTAAATGATATTAGCTGCAAGAGTCTCATAGGCTTGGCTAATCATGGTAATTCTCAATGAGGAATAAATACATATTTACAAATATCTTTATTACACAGAGAATCGGGTTATTAATTGATTTAAAAAGGCGACAAAAATCAGCACTGCCTTTCCAGAACCCAGAGAAAATAAGGACTCCAAAAAATTGCTTAAACGAATGCTGGTTTCAAAAAAGGAATATAATTAAATACTATTTGAGTAGTGCAAAGCTGCATAAATGCCTTGTCAAGAATAAATTCTTGTCAAAACATTTTAGAAAAAGTATTGATGTAACTGATCAACAGAGATACATTTTCAACTAAAGAATTTTTGACAAAAGCCGATATTGACCATTTAGTGGTCGAACTTGGCTCTAGAAGTCTTCGTACAATAAATTGAATGGTAAAGTCTTTTACCAGATGATAAAATGTCGAAGAGTTAAGATAACAACGTGCAATGTCAGTTGTTGCAATGGTAGATCATCTTTTCTGAATTTTGAGCGACAGATTTCTACCTGTCTTCAATAATAATACTTTTTTTATGGAAGAATACAGGAGCACTAAATTCCAGTTTTGAATTGGCCATTGGTCTTCAGATATAAATCCAATTAAAAACGTGTGATATATTATTCAACACATGACCAGAAAACCTCAAATACCTAGCAATAATAACGATAACAGGAGAAAATATTACAGAAAGTAATAGACAATTCAATGAACACTAAGCTCCAATAGTTAAAAAGCAACATATAATATTAAAGGAGGGACAAACAAGCTACTTTTACTTATGCTAATATTGCTTCTCTAAATTTGGTATCCGCCTATTTTATTCTGCTACCCTAGTGAAGCTAAATTAAATAAAAAAACACGTACATCTCTCCTGTCCATTATTTATTTGCGCTTTTATTTGAATTGAATAGCAATAATGGCTAAAATTATGCTAACTACAGTAAACTAAACAAACAAAAAAAAAAATAAATACCGGAAGTGATTATAGGTTAATAAGAAGTAAGATTGTTATCAATAACAAAAACGATAGATATAAAGCTATACAGAAATCTAAAAACTGGACAGGGGGAAAACATATAGTAGCAAACAAGGAAATATACGAAAACGAATTAAACAAAAAATTAAAAGAAGTAAATATAGTAGCGGAAGACAACTTAGAAGAAAGAATTAAGAAAATAACAACGGCACTTAAAGAAGCCTCGTCTAGAATAAAAACATCAAAACCAAGAGACAGCAAAATAAGCGATAATACAAAGAAGTTAATGGAAGAAAGAAGGAAATTGGCAATCAACCGGGAAGAAAACATAGAGCCTCTAAAAGAAATAAGCAAAGAAATAAGAAGAGAGATGAAAACAGATTTAAAAGCATGGCATGAACTAAAAATTGAAGAAGCACTGATTAATGGACGAAAAACAAAACAATGGCAGAAAGAAAGAAGACTGGGGGATACAATCATGACATCGCTAAGAGACGCAAATGGAGCCTTAATTATAGACCAAAATAAAATAACGCAAAAACGGAACAGTTCTACAAATGTCTATATAGCACAAAACTGATACAAATATAAAAGATATAGAAAGGAAAATACTAAATGTAAATTCAGAAGACATTCCTGATATTGATATATACGAAATAGAAAAAGCTTTAAGACAGACAAAAAGAAATAAGGCACCAGGCGAAGATGAGATACTCCCAGAAATGCTAAAAGAAGGGGACAGCCGATATTACAAGAACTAAAAGTACTATTAAACCAATGCCTGCAAGAAGGAAAATACCTAAAGAATGGGATAACGCAGTTGTAATATTACTATTCAAAAAAGGCGACAAACATAGATTGGAAAATTATAGACCAATCAGTCTATTACCGCAAATGTATAAATTGCTTACAAAGATCATTACGAATAGACTGGTTAACAAATTAGACAACTACCAACCACCAGAACAAGCAGGATTTTGTAGCGGCTATAGTACCCAAGACCATCTACAAGTTATACGAAATATAATAGAAAAATCAAAAGAATATAACTTACCATTATGTCTTGCCTTCATAGATTTTGAAAAGGCATTCGATTCGGTTGAACACTGGGCCATAATACAATCTCTACAGAACAGCTGCGTAGATTACAGATACACGGAATTAATAAAATATATATATAAAAACGCTACCTGTACAATCAAATTGCAAAGTACTACCAATCCGATAAATGTAGAATGAGGAATAAGACACGGAGACACTATCTCTCCAAAATTATTTACCCTATGTTTAGAAGATGTGTTTAAAAAATGCGCTTGGGAAAATAAAGGAATAAGAGTAGATGGGAAAAGATTGAACCATCTACGATTTGCTGATGACGTCGTGCTTATATCGGACAATGTAGAAGAATTAGAAGATATGATAACAGACCTAAACGAAAAGGCCAAAGACATAGGATTAAAAATGAACCGAGGGAAAACTAAAATAATGATAAACGATCTAGTAGATGAGATAGTTGATATACAGATTGACGGGGAAACTTCAGAACAAGTAGGAAGTTATATATACCTTGGACAATACATCTCACTACAATCGGATAATCAAACAAAAGAAATAGAAAGGCGAATAAAACTTGGTTGGGGCGCATTCGGTAGATGGAAAGAAATATTTAAAAGTAACATAGACCAAACACTAAAGACTAAGTTATACAACCAGAATATACTTCCTGTTTTAACCTACGCAGCAGAGACATGGACGTTAACGATAAAGAATATGCAAAAACTGAGGGTAACGCAGAGAGGAATGGAGCGGGCAATGCTGGGAATCAGTCTAAGAGATAGGATGACGAATATATGGATTCGAAATAAGACAAAAGTAAAAGATGTAATAGAACATATATTTAAAGGGAAATGGCAGTGGGCCGGACATATTGCCAGACTAGAAGATAAAAGATGGACGAAGAGCATGCTGCAGTGGAGACCAAGAATAGGCAAAAGGCATAGAGGCAGCCCCCCCCCTCAGGTGGACTGACGATATCAAAAGAGTAGCAGATTACAACTGGATGCAGAAGGCGAAAAACAGGGACCAATGGAAGATGCTTGGAGAGGCCTACGTCCAACAAAGGACCGAATTGGGCAGATGATGATGATGATGAAAGTTATTTTAAGTAAAAGTACAGTATTTATAATTATTTTCAAATTTATTACCTTGTGTAAGATTACCACGAATCCATATGGCCTATCGGTTCAAAAGGTAGTTTTTGATTGCATTGGCTGGCATCTAAAATTATAATTTACAACTAGGACTAATTTTGTTTCTGCTAGATTAACGGTGATAGGCCTTTAATGTTTATCCTTTATTTTTGGCTGATTTCAACTTGAAATGGCCCGTTGATCAAGAAATTACGGTATTACTACTAGTCATAACGTCTGCAAGTAGTCTGTTTATTTTAAATCAGTGATTTGCAGCAGATAATTTCTTTTTGTTAATCTGCCACGCAATCAAAAATATTAGTCTAATAGGGCTTACATTTTTCTTTCCCTCTCCTATTTAATTAAAGCAGACATAAATACTTAAAACATCTACACATAATCACAATTTTGATCGCATTACTGATACGTAAGCGTATTTTTCCTTTCCACTTCATTATTGAAAACCTTCAGAATTAATGTAAAACAAACATTGTAAATTTAAAGTTATCTGTTTATATTTACACTTTTGCTTTTGATAATGGATTTTATTACTTAATTTAATGATAAAGTAATCTTTGTAATTTTAAGTATATGCAAACAAGGGGTTATATAATAACAAAAATTATGTTTAATTAACATGATTATTTATAACCTGATATATCATTAGAATAAAAATTTGGGAAAAGGCCGTTGGGCCAATATAAAAAGGTATCACATATACTTGACAAACTGTAGTTTTCCTCACTAAATCGTACAGATAAGTCTATATCATGTTTAATTCATAATAATTAAGCTACAAATAGACAGCTTTATATATTCAACAAAAAATACTGTTTGCCTGTATGCTAGATTATTTTGACATAAAAATCATTGTTTTTATTTGTTATATGAGGAAGAGGTGTGAGTGCATAATTTATTTTAGAGATCTTAATCCGAAAGAGAAAATTTGTTTGGTTAAATTTATAATAATATAAGTGATTCCGAAAATATATGTGTAGAGTTGTTTTACTAAAATTAATTTTGTCAAACTTGGTCTGACGTTCCAATTAGAAAATGTCTTAGTAATATCGCATAAAAACAATTAAACATTATAGCAGTAATAAATCGGTTTTTACTCTAGCGTCTGAGTGAATTAATTAAATAATGAGGTCAGAAAATCTACATAAAATTTATTTTGATTTAATTTTTTTAATAAATGAATTAAGAATTAAGCAAAGATAGCAAACTATTACACAAAACTTAAATTACGTAATTATCCTCATCACTAATGAATTATTCCAGTTTTTGCTTTTGTAACCTTTTTCTATTTAATTTTATATATTTTTTATACTCTCTCTTTAGTTATAGACTATACGTTTTGCATATTTAACTTAATACGTAAATATAATTATGACATGTTTTGTAATAAAAGCACATCTTAAGAACATTTTCTAGAATTCTATAGAAATATAATTAAATATCAATGGTTATTTAGATATGTAGTTTCCTTGCCAGTTTAATCATCGAAGAAGATGGTTGCGAGTTAGAGTGCGTTGAGATTTTGTCTTTTTATTAGGCACTGAATTTTGCGATTTCTTGTTGTACTGTGGGTGTACCTAAATTATGATGATTGGTAATAGGTATAATGTGACACTCGGCAATGCAGCGGCCCGAAAGACGCGACCGCCCGGCTATTCGGTAAGGAGTGAGAGAGGCCCCGACGTGCGTGCACGAACGCATGGACCTCCTCTTGTAAATTAAGCGCTCAGAGTGCGGGATGCCAAATTTTATATTAGCTGTCTTTGTATACTTTCCGTTTAAATGTATAGGTTGTCCTTCTTTATTGCGCACGGACCTCCTCATGTAAATCAAGAGAACTACGTCACATTTTTTGTTTACTTTCTGTCCAAATCTATAGAAAGTTATACCTATATTTGTAATTTATATAAATACTGTTATTTTTTGTGCATGTTAGCACAAGCTGTTGGCATGTCATATTAAGATTTTTATATATATATATATATATATATATCGAGGATTTTATGTTATTTATTCCTGATGTGAATATAGGTAGTAGTTTTGGTTCGGTGGTTTTTGTACCATATTTTTGTTCCATATCGTCACCTCCTGTAAGTGCACTATATCTATTATCTTTGAACAAAAACCATTTGATTTTCAGTGAATTACGACGTATTTGTTGCTTTCAGAACTCTTGCAGTGAAAATATACATATGAACAAAGCAGTTATGTGATTAAGTATTGTATATTTAAACAGTTGTTAAACCGAGTTAAAGCCAGTAGGGTAAGAATAACTTGCAGTTTAATATTTATAGCCCCAAAATATTCAGCACTGATCGTGAGAGGTGTCGGCTTCTGAGATGTTGATTCAGGCCGCGCTCCTATCGCGGTGCGATAGCCGCTATCACAAAGGTCAAGTGTTTAACAAATTCGTATTTTGTACGGTGCAAATAAACAATATAAAATGTCTTTGACCGGAACCGATCCTGGACTAGCCATTAATACAAATGATGTTTTACAACCACCCCCATTGATCAAAAACCGTTGCAACCTTAGCAATTTTATTCCCCCAGATGAATTCTAATTTCCAGTATCTGACTATGTATTCAAACCAAGCCCCCTAGCTCAAATACTCCAACCGACATACTTTTTTCAACAACTGAACCCGCAATCACAATACCCCTCATATTTATATATTAATACCAACTCCTCTGCTTGTTTAATTTCTTAGTTTACCAAATTAAAATAATACTGCCAATGAGAATATAAACTATAAAAATGTTAATAGCGCTGCCTCTATTATCAGTAAAAGCAAACAAGTCTCTGTGAAACACACATGGCAGAAGGTGAGCGCCTTAAACAAAAAAGAATAAGTCGACAATCATCAAAAGAAAATGACCAGCAGCTTAAAACCTCAAATAGACTTAAGCTACTTCTAGTTGAAGATTGCACCACTACGCAAACAGAAACCTACCCATCTAATGCAGGGACAACCGCTCTAAACCACAAGAATCTAAGTCTCCCCCAATTTATATTTATGGAGTCAAAGATTATAGAACCATGATGGATGGCCTAGCTAAGCTTGCTAAAGAATAAACTTATTAAATGATACAATAAAAATCACCGCCAGAACATCTAATATATAGAAAAAATTAATAGACCATGTTCGTAATGAAATCATCTACCACGCTTATCAAATAAAACAGGATAGAGACTAGCGTGTGGTAATACTTGATATCCACTATTCCATACCACTATCTTATATAAGAGACGAACTAGGAATTAAAGGACATAAAGTACGAAACATTATTAATGTCAGGCATAGAGCCAGAAAATCTCCCCCTTCTTTGTTGATTTAGAACCTTACCAAAACAACGAGAATTCTTTAAATTGTAATTTCTACAACATTATAAGATCAAAGTTGAACGAACTGCTTAGGATTAAATTAGATATAATTCAATGTACCACGATGCCAATGGCATGATTTTTTTGCACTTAAGGTATGTCTTCCTTAATGGATCTATGTTCACTGCAGCCTGTGGCTTATTGTGATTACCATAATAAAGTAAATTCACAACAAATCTGCAATTGATGTCCTCTGAATCAGCAGATACAGGTCGCACTTGCATAGGATGTGCAAGGCTGTTTTTGGTTCCTTGCTACAAAATCTGCATACAAGGTCACCAATGAATTTACCAATTTTCCAGGGGTGTTCTTTAACAGTCGCATGTCCTGTAAGAAATCTTATAGTTGTTTTTAGCTGTGGCCTACTTAGGTTAAGGAGTTCTGCAGCTATTTTTTTGGCAAGATCTCTTATTGAAGGTTTTGGAGAAATTATGTCTTGGTCGATACTTCCAGTACATTCGATGGTGAGTGCATGTCTTCTCCTTAATAAAGCTTCGAGCAGCACTTCGTAAAATTCCTAAAGCAGATTCTGGGCCGATATAAGCCTCACTTGATCCCTGCCCAGCCAATTCATCGGCTTTATTATTGCCGTAGATACCGCAATGCCCTGGTGCCCATAACAGTTTCACTATGTTATGTTCTACTAGTGCATTGAGTTTGTTGATGCATTCCCATACCGGTCTAGATGATGCTTTAGAGCTTGATAAAACCCTTAAATCTGTCTGGCTGTCCGATAATAATAATATAGATCCGCTTGCTCCTGTAAGCCCCCTTACCGTTTTCGCGCACACACTGTAGTATGGCGTATATTTATGTCTGAAAGACAGAAGCGTACTGACCCAGGAGAAAGCTTAACTCTGCCCTGGAAGCCTCAGCATATATTTCAGCTCCGGTACCCACCTCGGTTTTAGAACCAACTGTGTACCAGATTAGGCTACCAGGTGCAATTGCCTGTCTAAAAGTCTCGCTCCTATTTCGATCTTGCATTATCACCTCGAATAAAAGTTCGTCACATATTTTTGAGGTCATGTGTTCCGTCCTCATTTAAAGCAGACCCCCCCCAGACTATCAATGGCATGGTTATTTTAAAATGTATTGTTCGAAACCATTCGGATATGTTAAATGCGGAAGATTTCACGTCCCTAAAATACAAAAAAAAAAACAGAGCAACACCAGCAATATGTAGACTTTGTACCGAAAACCATCCTGCTAATTATAAAGGTTGCAAAGTTTAATGTGACCTAATCAATCTCCGAAATAGAAATAATCCTAGGACACCAATAAGATATTCCTTTTTAATGCAACATAACAACAATTCAAATCAAAATCAATAAGTTAACCGTAAAACACAATTAGTTACGTTCAAGTAGCATCTGATCTACCAGTAGCTCAAATAAACATTTTCAGCAATATATACATAAGTGACAAACTTTTTCACTTCTTAAATTAACTCAAAAATCTGTTTCCTCGACTCCTTAATCAAACTAGGATGATACTGACCATGCTTACAAATGTCATAAAGAAACTAACAAAATAATGGATACATGGCTAAGAATTGTGGCATGGAATGCTAACGGTTTAAAAATAATTGAATTTCTATAAATAAACAAAATTGATATACCTTTAATTTCTAAGAGCCATTTAACCAACAGAATAATAATAAAAATACGATAATATTCTTTACTACTCAAACCATCCCGATTGTACCGCGCAAGCAGGATTAGCCATAATCACAAAGTCAAATTTAAGGCATTACATCTTACAACCATATAGAACCAACAAAACACAAAGTATAATAGTAAAACTTAAGGCCCTGCAATGGCCTCTCACAATCGCTGCGATTTCTAGTCTGCCAAGGCATACCCTTTCCTGTGACGTACATCAGAACTTCCTTCTTCAACTTTGATCGAAATTCCTGTTTACTGGTTACTGGAATGCTAACAATGTCTTATGGGAATTTAGACTAACTATAATAAAAGATCAAAATCTCTTAAAAGTTATCCACGGCAACGTCAACTACCTATCAATAGAAGAACCAACCTATTGGCCCAAGGATGTAAATAAAATCCTAGACCTACTAAATTTTGCTATATTTAAAGGTGTACTTAAATTAAATACTGCAATTAAACTTAGTTCTGATCTGAGCTTAGATCACGGTACTGGATTACTCGGGAAAAATTCTCCACTTTGCCTTTGCACAGACTGGCTATATTATTCAAGGATCATATCACCCAGAAACATCAGGCTCGATTTTTGACTAAAGAAACCTCACGAAGTTGAAGAAGATGTGCAGTAAATAACCAACCTTATCCAGGATACTCCTTGGATAGCCGCACCAGTCAGAAGCCAAACAGTATCGGATAACTATAATCTTCCTCTTCACATCAAAGAATTTGTCAAAGAAGAACATCGATGGCAAAATTTCCGAAATGTGTTAGATAAAACCACAATTTTGTTCGGCCATCAGAAAAACTCGCAATGATTTTCTTCAAATGTATATTATCAACGAATAACCTGATGGTAATTTGCTGTGGAAAGCCAATAAAGGCCACAAAAGGCCGGGTGTTGCTGCATTCCCAAATAATTATTTTCTTAAATAATATTACTTGTAAGGATTTCAATATTTCGTTTAAGATAAAGCAATCTATTATTCATCGTTGTAAACGTTAAATTTTGCATTTAAGTTACCAAATAGAATGCAATAGATTTTTTTTTGGTAACCGATCTAGGCCGGTCATTCTAATTACGCAATCACGATAGAACAAATCGATATACAGAGAAAGAGACGACACACTTAGTTTATTACCCAGAAGAGCTTGCCTTATTACATGTGAAGGCCAGGTTAAATACTAATAATAACACAGCGCTTTGATAACGAGAAAACATCTAGCCAAAATGATATTTTTTTCTAATATATGCTTTTTTTTATATAAAAACTGAAGTTTTGTTTAATCACTGCTGCAAGCGTTCGAACGTTTAAACGTACAGTTTATTAAATTTATATTTAATTTTATAAATTTAATATTTTATTAACGTAATTTATGTTACAAACCCGCGACACAGCCAACCATGTAGCACTTGGAAAATATCCCAATTAAATAAATAATAATAATACTAATAATTACATGTCCTCTCAATGATCATACACGTGGCTATTTGGAAAGTGTGAAACAATAAAAAAATGGATTGTATTGCGTATGCATAAATAAGAACGATTTCACTGGCTGGACCAATTGGAAATTAGACGCCGGCGAGTAAGCATATGTACTGTGTACTGGTTGCACATGCAATTACCGACGAGTAGAGCAGCAACTGTACATTAAATTTGTGCTAAGATGAAATATGCGCCGAATGAAACTATTTTGCCTTCTCCAATTTTCTTTCAAAGCTTTCGATATGATTGGTGAATCGATGGAAAACATCAACTGAGGACGCGTTGTTTTATATTTCGAAATTTGAGGATGCCATTTTCGACAGATTTAGTTTATTCTAATTTTAATTTATCCTCATTAGTAATTTTTAGATTGTTAAAACAAATTTAAAAATAATTTAATTGTTTATTCAATAAATGCGATTTATTTGTCACAAATTTGTTATTTTAGGCTGTTAATAGCTTGCGACTTAATGTTTTAAGATTTTATAACCCTTTTTGTAATTTTTGTAGATATAATTAGTGAATGTCTAGTTTTAGATTTATTTTCACAGAACGTAACTCTTGCAATGCTTTATTGTGTTATATACGATTTGCCATAATACATTTTCACCTTTACAAAAATTTTTTGTTTTATTTTCCTGACTTACTAATTGAAATATTTGTTTACGTATATTTAACGCAAATGATAAGTACCAAATTCGCTACAATAATAGAAAAATGCATTGTTTTAAACAAAACGCGTATCCAGGGTATTCTAAATTTCTAATAAAAATTGTCATAATCGTTCAAGAACTTACGAAATATATCTTATTACACAATAAGGGCTGGTTTCAAGATTTGCCGATGATGCCGCTATACCCTTCATTTATAATAATGCGATAGATGCTACACACTTTCAAGTGCACTTAAACTTATAAGTGAATAGCCTGATAAATGGCACATTAAAGGAAAAACAGGTTACGTAAAATCTGAAACTAAATAGCTTAGAATTCACTTTGATAACTACTTAACCTGATTTAATTAAGTTAAAATAAAACTGATCCAAATAATTTTAAAATTCGGACAAACGTATTGGCTTTTTGATGGCCAATTTGAGATTTTCGAAACCAAGTATATACTAGAAAAGTTAATATTAAAACCAACTTGGATGTACGTAATTTTGTTATAAAGATGTCCAAAAAAAATGAAATAACATAGAGCAACTAGGACAATCGCAAATATTCAGAAATTCACCTAAACTGTTAAGAAAAATGTAGCTTTTGTTGTGACTACTATTAACAGCACGGTTTGACAATGCAATTCAACAATCTATTTACTATTACAGCTACACATGCTATTTTAGTATCTTTCATCATGTTAATACGACAGGTATTAGTAAATCTTCATCAAATTTTAAAGTCTCAGTTGCGAAAGTGTGCTTTCATCGAGTAATATCTGCTTTATAAGAGTTTCTGTTTAATATCTAAGTATTGTATATTGTTTTTCATTTTAACAATTTACTGTATTTATCAAGTTTTTGAATAAGGTAAAAGCATATATGCATGTACTTGGAATTTAGAGAGTGAAATCTGCTTTCACGCTGCACGAATTTGTAATAAGCCTACATACCCAAACAAAGTCGGTCATTTGTATTGTCATCGTTTCTGTTTCTATGCTTTGCTGTTTACATTGCTCCTGTCTTTATTCTGAGTTATTTAGATTCTCTCCAGTTTTTTTTTTTCTTTGGTTTCGTTAGCTTGGCTGGCAATTGCCTCCCCCTTTATGTATTGTACCCTATTGTACTATTGTACCCTAAATAGTAGATGTTGTATTTATTTTCACTATTATTGCGATACTGTTTACGTTGTTCAGCGTAAAATGCTCTATATACAAGGGTAGAGTAAAAAGTCAGATACTTTTTGGATAAAATAATTTTTTTGATACAATCTTTATTTATTTCTCAACATAGTACCCTTTTAACTCGATACATGTCGTCCAACAATACTCTAACGTTTTTAAGCCCTTCAAAAAGTAAGACCTCCAAGTTTGCAAAATATTTCTCTTGAGGCGATGACCTCATTTGATGAGAATTTCTACTAATTTCGCTGATAAAACGCGACACCCATCGCGTTGAAAGTTTTCTCATGTCTAAATGTTCGTGTAGGATGTTTCGTATGCGTTCATCTAAGATTACAATATCAATAATCTCTCTAATCCACATTCTGATATTGGCCAACATGATTTAATGAATTATTAATCATTTTCTTGGTGGTCACTTCAACGAGGCGTCCTGAGTGGAGAGCGTTACACATCGAAACTTCGTAAAGTTCTTTTGGTCTATAAAATGTGAAGGAGCAGAGTTTCCATAATATTTTTTCAACTTATCTTTGATTTGCGTAATGGGGTTTCCACGCAAATCAATACACGAAATTTATTTTTTTTATTATTGCAAAAATGTTTAAATTATTTACTTTCCAAGGCTATAAAAACAAAACTATCAGACCGGCATGAAATTTATCGAGCACTACTAGAAAGGATGCTACTATTCAGATATATAATTATCTTTGCGATCGAACCGTCGTCTTGTAGCAAAGTATTGTAAATACGCCTCGGCGCGAGTGAAAATGTGAGGAGCAGAGACTTTATTACCTTATTGTATTCACATATATAAAAAGTGAAAGTGTATTAGTGTCCTTTTTATCGAATTATTAGATGCTGCCGAAGGAATGGAGGGTGTACTATATAGTCCTGGAATGGATGACTGTATAAGTTAAAAATTTTTTTGCATATGTAAAATGGTTTTGAAACTTTAAACGTGTTTTTCTCAAAACCATGTTTTAAAGTCGGCGTACACGATATCTCGAGAACGGCTGAACCGATCGGTCTCATATTTTAACAAAATCTTTTGAATATATTTGTTAAAAATTAATCCTGACTGCGTATAACCCCTTAATAAAACAATTTCAACTTCTGTTTTTTATTCTGTTCCGTTTTACTCCAGAAATCAATGTTAACCTATACTGTTATCTTGTATACTCATATATTTAATATGTTTTTGAACACAATAACAAAAATTGATGATCTCACTTTGATGTAGTGGAAATTAAAGTCTTTATCACATAAAAGTGACTAACTAATTTAAAGTAAAAATTAAAGAAAAGCCGCATTAGTTAAAATAACTTAAATGGGTTTTAATTTTAATCTTTCTTGACATTAAAACAAGAACGGCGTGATACCGTAAAGGAAACATTCTACAGCGGTGCGATGAAATTAGGATAAAAACTTTTAAAAGGAATTAAGATGTTAATTAATGTCTCCATAATGATCAGCGTCAAAAATGCTGTCGAATGATATACTGCATATCAAAATTTTGAAAATTCATGTCTGTCTGTGTGTCTGGAGACACTATAACTTCCGTTCTATTCAACGGATTCACTTCAAACTTGGCATACACACATCTTAGGTCAGTACCTTTCATGGGATTTTCAGCCAAATCGGTTAACGGAAACCGGAAGTGACCGTTACGACTTCGAAAATTCATTATACCCACATGTCATGCGGCATATCATTCGACAGCATTTTTTTTCCCTTTTATTTGTACAATCAGTCTCGGAGACTATAAATATAATTGATGTGTGCTTTAATCTAAGACTATTCTAGGAATAACATGTCATGTAGAGTAATGTCCCAGTGGACATCCTCTGTAGTATTTTAGAGATATGGAAATTTAGTTCTAGGCAAATGACTAAAATCTGGTGGGAAGATCAGAACGTTTGAATCGTTTAAGTCGTCTTGGCTCGTCTTCTTCTTGCAACAGGTTGTTTGCTAGCTCATTGGGATGAAAGGTCAGCTTCTTTCTATAATTAGTGCTGAATCGAGTGATTTCTTCACGAACTGTAGGCAGTTTTAAGTCAGCATGGAGTAAGGCATTAGGCACGTACCATGGGGCGTTGACAATAGATCTAAGGACTTTATTTTGGAAGCCCTGGAGAACCTCTATATTTGAGGTGCAGGCGGAGCCCCAAATAGGGATCCCGTATGTCCAAACGGGTTTTAGGATAATTTTGTACAATAAGAGATTCCAGTACATTTGATGAAATTTAGAACTCAGTTGTTTTCTCTTAGTTAAAATATGAGTATGCCAAGTTAATCCTCGATCTAAATGTAGTCCGAGGTATTTGACTACATCATTTTGGGGTATGGGAGTTCCATTAAGTGTAACTGCAGGGCAGGTTCCTTTGCGAAGGGTGAAGGTGATATGAGTAGATTTAGTTGCATTAGCTTCCATTCTCCATTTTTTTAGCCAGTTTTCAAATAGATTCAGATCGCTTTGCAGATTTCTAGATGTAGAAATAGGGTCCTGATGTGATGCTAAAAGAGTCGTGTCATCTGCATATGTAGCCGTGATTGTATAATTTGTTTGAGGTAGGTCTGCTGTGTACAGTGAGTTAAGTGTGGGTCCTAAGATACTTCCTTGAGGAACTCCGGATTGCGGACAGCATTTTTTGATGCTAATCATTATGGACACATTAATCAACATCTTAAGTTTTTATCCTAATTTTATCGCACCGCTGTAGAAAGTTTCCTTTACGGTATTACACCGTTCTTGTTTTTTTTTTGGTTTAATTGGAAAATTGCAGATAACTTGCAATTAAGAGTTATAATTCATTTTGTGGAAAGAATAGCATTTATTTATTTCATTCACAACAATTAGTTTGTATTGGATCTATAATAAAAATGTTGGTTAATTAACTTTAGTTTTAATAATCCTTTTGCTTTTATTCTAAATAATATGTATAGATTTTTCAATATATTGTATTGCCACTTAACATCTTCATTGTTCTAGTACTAACTACTTTTCGTTTGTAAGTAATCTTTGGAAAACAATTAGAATAAAACTATTATTTATTTTTATTTATTACTGCTCTTTTTTTCTTTGTGTCTTTAAACTATGTTGATGTTGGTTTTTATTTATGTATATATATTATTTATATATATATATATATATATATATATATATATATACTAGCGGACCCGACAGACGTTGTTCTGCATGATATTTTAAGCGATTATAAACGAAAATAAACGAAATCCTATGCACGTAACTTATATCTGAATATAATACGCTCAATATTTACGTAAATGCGATACATATAATATCAAAACACAGCGTACAAAAAAATTAAATGCATTGAACGAATACATACCCAAAATGAATGAAATGAATGAATGAATAAATGAATGAATGCATACACAAAAATTCATTCAAGTCGATCCAGCCGTTTAGTTGCAGTACAGATAAATAACCTAGATACCGACTGCAGCGCCATCTGCCGGGCTGATTTGTGAATCTAAAACATCCAGGGCGCCACCCAAACGCATACAAAAAAATTCATTCAAATCGGTCCAGCCGTTTAGAAGGAGTTCAGTGACATACACACGTACAGTTGAATTATATATATATATATATATATATATATATATATATATATATATATATAAAGATATATATACACACTTAAGAGCAAAACAATTATCTCAGCACTATGCTCCAGTTTTGAGGGAATGTGTATCCACTCCTATATCATTCTAAGTAAAGTTCAGTGTACTGCTTGAAAACCTAAAAACTGTGGTTTTAAATTGATTACCATCGGACCTGTTCTGACAAACTTATGGGCCTAATAATACGTGTAATACAAAATAACTGAAAAGGAAAATTTGATGATAAAAAGAAAAAAATAAAATCCTCAGTTGAAATTAATTTAATGATTTTTTCAGTAGGTGGTGTTGCTATCTCTACCCTAAATTGCACTTTTCAAGCGATTACTCATTGATAGGATGACTTTTCCTATGCTGTCTTGAAGAATTGTTTCTCACTTTTCAACCAACGCCGCTCTCAGTTCCATTACGCTCCCTGGTGAAAAATTTCTGGCCCGAACTCTTCGCTTAAGCTCATCCCAAACACGCACAATTAGATTCAAGGCTGGGTTACACGGAGGTCAGTCTATTTTTAGTCTATCGACACCATTCAGGTAGCTGGTGGTCACTTGCACGGTGTGGCATTGTGCATTTTCGTGCATTAGCATGCATGTTGTCCTTACCAACAAATCCCGTAAACAAAATATGTTCCTCTAGAATGTCCGTGATGTAGCGTTTCGCTGTTAAGTCTCCTCCGCGTCCTCCACTAGGCACGAAAACCAACTCAGTTTTTCATGCATGGATATTCCTGCAAGAGCCACCCATATGCAACACTATCTTAAATACAGCAATAAGCAATCGCTTCCCTGGCCTTCTATAGACCCGTCTCCCGTCGTTGCCACATAGGCACACCTTGGACTCGTCGGTGAATAATATTTGATTCCAATGGCCGAGGTTCCAATCAAGATGTTCGGGAGCAAATTCCTGTCGCCTTTGATTTTGGAGTGCAGTCAGTTTAAAACCCGTAGCAGCCTGCTTTGAGACTAAGTTGGCTGCTTTTGCCTTTTTCTCACTGTCCAAGCGTTGGCGACCATATCTCTAACCGCATTTAGCTCTCGCTCGAGGTCAACGCCAGTTATATGTAGATTTTTGAGGGATATTGAAAAGATAAATCATCAATCGTCTCTCTCCGTTGTCACACGGCCGCCTCCTTGTCGGCGGACGTAGTCACCGGTTTCCCGGTACCGATGTTATACTCTCGACATAGCTAAGTGACTTAGGGTCGATTTGCCATGGCCTTCTCTCAATAATGCAACTTCCTGGGCTGCTTCGGTGACTGTGGTATCCATTTTCTTGCTAATCGCTTGAGCACTTACGTCACTTACTTACACCAACTCCAGATAAATGACTAAGAAGAATTGTCAGATTGCAAGCGTACTGTAAGCTAAGCATAGCAAGATTCCTAAAATCTCGTTTGTGATGCATATTTTTTTTTAATGCGTCATCTAATCAGTGCAATAGCAACAGCTTTTTAAAGTTCAGTAATAAAGATACTCCTAGCACGTTAATGTTTTAATTTTTATTTTCTTTAGACTGAAACAGCTAACAAACACACGAAAGAGAAAGTAGTACAACTTGATTAGAAATTTTCCTTAAAAATCAAATTTTCTTTGAGGAGCTACTATTTTGTGAAAAACCAATATTTTGCTTATTCCTTAGATTAGTTTCTAGATAATATCATAAACTAACGAAATCTTTTTTGTTTCTTGATTTAAGATGACCCAATCACGAGATATCGCGTACATCGCAAAACACTTTTTTCTAGAAGGTTCCGGAGATCGTCTGCTGTGACCTTGAAATTCATTATTTTTACAAATAAAAAATATGACAGTGTTGTATAGAGTGCCTGTTATACGCATACAACATTTCAAGTTAATAAATTAAAATTCCTGTCCATAAAAATTTCTAGAAAAATCTCTTTTTTTCGGCCTCCTGGCTGAGTATAACCCCTTAATAAAATAATTTCAACTTCTGTTTTTTAATCTGTTCCGTTTTACTAAAGAAATCAATGTTAACCTAATTGTTATCTCGTATACTCATATATTTAATATGTTTTTTGAACACAATAAGGTAACAAAAATTGATGATCTCACTTTGATGTAGTGGAACTTAAAGTCTTTATCACTTAAAAGTGACTAACTAATTCTTCTTCGTCTTCTTCTACTCTTATATAGGCTATTAGCCTGTTTCTAACTACACATTTCGTGTAGTACTATGAGCCATGTTGGGCGTACCCCGGGCAGGTGGCTAGTCTGACCCGTTAGAAGAAGGAGAATGTACTTTACGACCGCCAAAGGTGTTTGTATGATGGCCGGAGAGCACTCGATGTTTGCCGTTATTTTTGACCTGGGAGTCGAACCCAGGGCCCGCCGCGCGTTAGTTTGGCAGGCCGAGGCCTTTACGTCGCGGCTGTCGTGCTCTCGACTAACTAATTTAAAGTAAAAATTAAAGAAAAGCCGCATTAGTTAAAATAACTTAAATGGGTTTTAATTTTAATCTTTCTTGACATTAAAACAAAAACGGTGTGATACCGTAAAGGAAACATTCTACAGCGGTGCGATGAAATTAGGATAAAAACTTTTATAAGGAATTAAGATATTGATTAATGTCTGCATAATGATCAGCGTAAAAAATGCTGTCGAATGATATACTACATGACATATGTGAGTAACGGTCACTTTCGGTTGCCGTTAACCGATTTGGCTGAAAATTAAAATTTTGAAAATTCATGTCTGTCTGTGTGTCTGGAGACACTATTACTTCCGTTCTATTCAACGGATTCACTTCAAACTTGTCATACACACATCTTAGGTCAGTACCTTTCATGGGATTGATTTTCAGCCAAATCGGTTAACCGTTAAGATTTCGAAAATTCATTATACCCCCGTCATGCAGCAAGCGATTACTCATTGATAGGATGACTTTTCCTATGCTGTCTTGAAGAATTGTTTCTCACTTTTCAACCAACGCCGCTCTCAGTTCCATTACGCTCCCTGGTGAAAAATTTCTGGCCCGGACTCTTCGCTTAAGCTTATCCCAAACACGCTCAATTAGATTCAAGGCTGGGTTACACGGAGGTCAGTCTATTTTTAGTCTATCGACACCATTCAGGTAGCTGGTGGTCACTTGCACGGTGTGGCATTGTGCATTTTCGTGCATTAGCATGCATGTTGTCCTTACCAACAAATCCCGTAAACAAAATATGTTCCTCTAGAATGTCCGTGATGTAGCGTTTCGCTGTTAAGTCTCCTCCGCGTCCTCCACTAGGCACGAAAACCAACTCAGTTTTTTCATGCATGGATATTCCTGCAAGAGCCACCTCCATATGCAACACTATCTTAAATACAGCAATAAGCAAATCGCTTCCCTGGCCTTCTATAGACCCGTCTCCCGTCGTTGCCATATAGGCACACCTTGGACTCGTCGGTGAATAATATTTGATTCCAATGGGCGAGGTTCCAATCAAGATGTTCAGGAGCAAATTCCTGTCGCCTTTGATTTTGGAGTGCAGTCAGTTTAAAACCCGTAGCAGCCTTCTTTGAGACTAAGTTGGCTGCTTTTGCCTTTTTCTCACTGTCCAAGCGTTGGCGACCATATCTCTAACCGAATTTAGCTCTCGCTCGAGGTCAACGCCAGTTATATGTAGATTTTTGAGGGATATTGAAAAGATAAATAATCAATCGTCTCTCTCCGTTGTCGCACGGCCGCCTCCTTGTCGGCGGACGTAGTCACCGGTTTCCCGGTACCGATGTTATACTCTCGATATAGCTAAGTGACTTAGGGTCGATTTGCCATGGCATTCTCTCAATAATGCAACTTCCTGTGCTGCTTCGGTGGCTGTGGTATCCATTTTCTTGCTAATCGCTTGAGCACTTACGTCACTTACTTACACCAACTCCAGATAAATGACTAAGAAGCATTGTCAGATTGCAAGCGTACTGTAAGCTAATCATAGCAAGATTCCTAAAATCTCGTTCGTGATGCATATTTTTTTTAATGCGTCATCTAATCAGTGCAACAGCAACAGCTTTTTAAAGTTCAGTAATAAAGATACTCCTAGCCCGTTAATGTTTTAATTTTTATTTTCTTTAGAGTGAAACAGCTAACAAACACACGAAAGAGAAAGTTGTACAACTTGATTAGAAATTTTAACTATTTTGATAGCAGATGCGACCCAGATAATTTTTCGTAGATTATAAATAAGGAATATTTCATTGCAAATAGCTATTCAGTATTTTAATAAAAAAGCAGCAGAAATAAATTATTGTTAATGTAGAAAAATATGTCGTTATATAAAAATTTTATATGTAAAGCAGCAAGATTGATTTTTTTTGTAAATAAGGCTACGATCAACCAAAACCTTTAAAAAGTTTATCCAGAAGTATGTATTAAATCTATTATTGAATTTCACGAATTTAATCCGGCTTACAGTAAACACCGGACGAACGATAAGATGAATTTTGCCCTAAAAGACTTCGTCCCCCTATAACTGATTCCCCCATACTTGATTCTAACTGAATTACATTGAATTTTGTATTTTCTTTTGCAAGTTTTATAGAATAAAGACTATAAGTAATTGTCTAAAAACTTCCGGTATCTTATAAAAGAAAAAAAAAGAAAGATGATGTCCGTATTTCTTCGTCTACAAATCTTATTACTGTTTTTGTAATTGCCTTTCATTAACTTACTGCAATTATAATATTGAGTTTTATCTTTCCTTTATCAAATGCAGCATATAATTATTTTCATCAAATTTGTTTAGTTTATCAATGCTAACACATTTGTTGTTTTTAATTATTTAATTATTTTAGTGTTTTAATTTTGATTTTTGTTTTCGCTTTTCTTTTATATCTTTCTACACTTTTTTGCGTTTTGGCTCTATTAGTTTTCCATTTGTGTCGTTATTGAACTGCGTCTGGTGAGTATCTATATTAATGGTCTTTTCCATTTTTCTTCTTTTAAATTTTAGCACTTTTGTTTCTCTAGTTCTTTTCTTTTTTTCTATATTTGTATAGGCTACTAGTATATTTTGAACTACACGTTTCGTGCGATACTATCAGCCCTGTTGGGCGTACCCCGTGCAAGTGATTAGTCTAACACGGTAATTTAGAAAAACCAAAATTTACTTCACGACCGCCAAAGGGCTTTATATGACGGCCGGTGAGCATTTGGTGTTTCCCGTTGCCGAGGTTTCTATAGTTCTTTTGTATTTCTATTTTTCATATTCAATCATTATCGGTACAAATTCGTTTTATTGCTTTATTTTTTGCTCTGTTTTTTATTTTTTCTCCTATTTTTCTAATGGACCTATAGCTATCGTTGTTCTATTAGTGTTCGTATCATCGGGAATATTTATTTGTTTTTCTTGTATTTTTTTATAGAGTTCTAGTTGAACTTTCGTAAACATAATTTAGTTAACTGCTATATGTTATACTTTTATCAAACATTCTATTACCTTTTTTTTGCTTGTTTTATTTATTCTCTAAGGCGTTTCGTTTTTGTTTTGGCTCGTAGTACTAATTAATTTAAAAATTTGTTTGCTGGTTTTATATTTTTTAAATTCTTATAAAGTTTTTTTTTTAATATTTCATACAGTTAAATTATCAGTTTTTAATATTTTTATATTTCTGCTGATATTTCTATTTAGTAATTTTTATTTTGTTCTATGCTTTATTTAACTTCATTTTGCATTTAAATTTTTACGTCCAGGCTTGTTAAATTAAGCAAATAAATAAAATTAGTTAGAATATATTATAGTTATATTAGAGGCAACTTTTTGTACTAATAAACTAAATAAATTGCGATAATAATTACATAAATAAACTTAATAGTTGTACTAATATTAATTTTATTTTAACACATTTTAAAATGCATATTCACAATTTTTCAAGCATAACCGCCTACTTTTTTCACGGAAAAAATTAAGGTAAAACTGCGATTTTAGTTTTCAGAATTTATCGCATTTCCTCAACTTTCTATTTAAGTTGTGTAAATTAAGGGTCAGTTAAACAAGCGGTTTTGTGTTTTATTGTAGTTGGCGCCCTTAAGATGCAATCGCGGAACTGCAGCGCTTACGATATTCCGGCATATCATAAAATTTTCCTTCGTCTCTGCGCTTCGACAGGAGATTAAAATGAAAAGACGTAGTAAAAGAAGCGGTTTATGAAATACGTCCCGCAGACAAACGTCGTAAAAGAGGCTTAAAAATGGATAGTTTCGCGGCGAAGGTGCGGTGATGCCTTTTAAGGAATCGGGAATCGCTACTTTTTCATTGTTAATTAAGAAAGCGTCATGTGGGGATGTGTGAGCCATCTGTAACTGAGAACTGTACTTTTATAATTTTTATGAGACGATTGGAAATTAAGAAGCTTGTATAATAAAGATAACACTAAGTAAGATTTGTTGGGTTACTTTGATTTTTTATTCATTCTTTTTCTATTAGTTTTGCTAGAAGACCATTATAGCAATTTCACTGCCAATAGCTTACAATGGAAGGTTCCCAGATGTTAATCCTAAAGTTTAATTAAAAGTTTTTTTGTTTTTTATTTTGTGTGCGACGTGTTTTTCTTTGGACAATTAATGCAGAGGCCACTTTTTGGTTGGTCAATTTTTGCCCACACTCTCATCTTATGAATGAGCTGATTTTTGTTGCACCCTTACTTCAAACGAGTCAAAGTGATGCAATGGTAAGGTACGCGGTTTGAGTGCTCGAGGTAGATGGCTGCTACTATCTCTGTCCATAAGATTACCAGGCACCGCATGCTAGAAAAATGCTCGGGTACAAAGACTTTCCTGTGCTTGTTGCCTAGGATACACAGCTCAAAACTCGGTCCGGTATGTCTGTCACTGACAAATATTGCATTAGGGTCACTGGTGAAAAGACAAGGGCCATAGGGTGATAGGAATTAAGGAAGAGATTGAAATTATTGGATTATATTGTTTGGTTAGGGCTCGTAAAGTTAGGTTATCGATTACTGCGAGTATATATAGACTATCAACGTGAGGATTCGGAAAGCGAGGTTTGGAATCTGACGACGATCCAGACAATAATGAGAAACTGGAAAACGTGGAAACAAGTGGGCATAGAAATGACTTTTTCTTTGAGCAAAAGCAAAAGGTAATGAAGTTTTGGGAAACTTCTAGCAAATTCAGTTCAGTCGAAGTTTTCGAGAATTTCTTTCGCACAATTTTTGCATCTATTTGAGAAAGCGTTGCGAGCGGGGGCACCCGAAAAAATTAAAGTAATTAATGAAGCAGTTGCGAATAAGTTTAAAAGCACTAGGGAATAGAACCTGCCGGTGCATGATACGAGCATACCAGAAAGTTCAAGAAATACAATATGAATTTAAAGTTTTCTGCAAGTGGCTGCATCACTTTAACAAATATCAGAGAATCAAGTCGCGCCAGGTAACGAAAGTAGTGACGGAATGACATAACATTGACTACAAGGAGCGAAATGTAATTAACATGGATCAGTCAGGGTTTAATTATGAGTTTTATTCCAAGCGCATTTTGGAAATCTATGGCAGAAACAAGTCTTGCTTCAACTAATGAAAATAAACGATACAACTCATAGCCATTGTTAACTATATCTGGAAAGCTAATCATTGTATTGCAAGAAACAGGCGGTGTGTTCGGGAAAACAGTTATGAAAACTCTGTGGAACAAACCAATGCTTAATCTTATTGTCAAATGCAGCTGCTAAGATATCTAAAGACTTGGCGAAACAGTTCTACATTACATTCGTAAAGTCAGTAGTGAGCAATTAGCGTTTCGTGCTTATAGACTGAGCAAAAAGACCAAACCTTGTTGGATCAATGCTTCAGAAGTAGGTTCAACTAGTTAAATATATCGTCAAAGTCGACAGGAATGGCACAACCAATAGAAGTATACTTTTTCAGGCAATACAAGATTATAGTTAAAGCAATGTATGATCATGTGTTGCTCAACAAATTTAGCTAATGTAAACCTACAAAGAATGCTATATATACTTGTGATGCACACTTTCATATCTTATCAGCTATAGTCACCCAGGTTTGAAGCGACGCTAAAGTATTCCTTGGTCAAAATTGGGTATCAAGTCAAAGAAAAACAGAAATGTCAGAAAGTTAATGACGTCTACTTTCGTGATGTCGATAGAAAGTGTGATCACAACGACTGCGAAAGCTGCTGTGTCAGTCTATTGTCGCACGCTTCTGTTTCAATCTTCTATTAAATGAGAACGAACCGCATTTGCATCTTGAATAAAGCCTTGTTTCGGCCGAAAACTGTCTAGTTTTTCAAAAAATTGCGCAAGACTTGTCCAAATGGATATTAAAATAATAAAATTCGAACCGGTTAGCTCCAACACTCAAATCCTGCACTCTGCCATTGCATCACCTTGCTTGGTTTCAAGTAGCAGTGCAGCAAACGCCACCTCATTCTTACTTTGGAAGTGTGGGCAAAAGTCCTATTGGCCAAAAAATGGCCTCAGCATGAATTATCCTAAAAAAGCACACCACACACAAAATAAACATTGATGCCGACCATAAAAAACAACGCTCAATTAAAATCCAGGGTTCACATCTGAGAACCTTCCCTTGTTAGTTTATTTTTTGTTCTAATCAATTTTATCATTTTATGTTTTAGTAATTTATTTATTATTGTTTCTAATATGTATATCTTTAAAATTTATTTCAGTTTTAACTAACAAGTTATTATATGTTTTATGTTCTAGCTTCTAGTTATTTTAAGGTACTTTTAAATGTGGATATAGTTATAAAAAGAATTTTTATTTAAATAGAAAAACATAATTTAAATTGTGTAATTTTTTTTTGCAAAGTTGAAAGCGTTCTGTTTGCTGATATTTTGTAGTTAACACGTTGCTATTAGTCAATATGGAGCGTTACTCGACGATAATTCTTAAAATAATAAAATAATGACAAGCACGGATGATGTTTTAAATAAAACAACTGTGAAGAGACTAATTAAAAAATGTGAACAAACAGATTCGGTTGAAAACAAAAAAAACAGGCCGACCTCGTACCGGCTGTTCAGCTGAAATCATTGGCGTTGCAACGATAGTGTGACGGAGCGTCCTGAAACCTCAATGAACCATGGGTCCACTGCAATTGAATATTTCAAAAAGCACCGTGCAGTAAATTATAACAAAAAATGTTTATTTGAAGCTATTCAAGATTCAGCTAACCGAGGAACTAAAGTCGGACGATCATTTGGGTGCTAGAGAATCAAGAAGTTAACGGCAATTTTGTAGAGAAAATCACTTTCATAACCAGACGTATTTCTACCTTAGTGGGTACGTCAACAAGAAGAAATGTTGTATTTGGTACATAGGAAATCCTCGGATCATTCAAGAATGGCCGGTGCATACCTAAAGAGTAACGGTTTGTTGTGAATTTTATGCAGGTGGAGTGATTGCGTCGCTCTTTTTGAAACGCAGCAACCATCAATGGATGATAATGGATTTTTAGTCTTATTTGGACGGAATGGAAGGCACCACCTGTCATAAGAAACAATTTAATTGTTAGAGCAAAAATTTTGAAAGCCTTATCATCCAAAACAGTGAAGCTAACTGGCCACCAAGATCTTGCAACCTCACGTTGTTTTTTCCTCTAGAGATTCGTGAAAATTTATGCTACGAAACTAAGAACTATTATTGAAATAAAAGCAAAAATTAAAATTGACCCGCAACCATACAAAGCAATAATCCAGAATTTTGACAAACGGGCCGTGAAAGATGTTTGTCAAATATCCTATTCTACATTTAATAGCAATGTTTATTTTTTGAAATAATGTCAGAACTTCAACTAATAAATAAATAAAATATTTTCTAGAATTCTGCATTTCTTTTGGGACACCCTTTATTAATACTAATTTTGCATTGTAGAATTTACTTCAAAAGAGCATATGTGATAAAATCTTCAAAATTAATTTTATGTAAACCAAAAAAGAAAATTATTTTGTTCGACTTATATTTTCAAAATAATTTTAATAATAAATTGTAATAAAATGTCTATTGCGTTTTTTAGAATACAATTATTTGTAAAATAAATGCAATAACTTTTGCATTTTTTCTTTTCATATTTCTTTTTTTCAATTATTTTATTATACATTTATGTTTTTAATTGAACTCACGTTGAAAGATTTTATTTTATTTTTGCGTTGACCTTATTTGATTACACCCCGATGCTGCCAATTTACAGAATTCTTTTGTTAATATCATAATTTATGAAAACAACGCTCACGTAGGTCTAGGGCCCGGCAGATATGTAACGTTAAACGTTGCAACCCAAATTCGTTCTATTTATCTTGTTAGAGCCGGCGCTACGTATTTATCGAATGCTTTGTACGTCTCGGTGACCGATTACATCTAGCATGTGATTGCTGCAATCAGTTACTATTAAATAAATTAAGCAGACGTCTCCCAAGCTTAATCTTTGCACTTGTGTAAACTTTTCAATTACGGAGCAGAGTTTTCGTCTGGTTGCCAAGTCAGATAATTACGACACTGGAGGCTCTTACGAGTCGCACGGCGGTGGAGTTTAATAAACCCGAAGCTTAAGTGAAGAGGTACTTTATCTGGCTTTGTTAATCAACAGCCTCGCTTTACCTTAGATAAGCTTAAAAAACATTTTTTCCGATATGCGAACGCTAGGATTTCTTTGAGCTAAATATAGCAAGCCATTCCGCGTATTATGTTACAATAGGCAAGAGCCGAACCCATCGTTCTGCACAATCGCTAGGAGCCGAACAAAGCTCTGATTTACGAGTAGGGTAATTATTGGCGCGCCCATTTGCCATCGGATACAACCTGTCTCCGGCCGGATTCGCTGGCTTGTGTAAAACACGCAGCGATTCTAATCTGGATTGGAGAAGAAAAGTCTGAAGGATGAGGAAAACGGCGAGGCGCTATCCTCCATTCGAGTGCTTTATCTGCAGTTTATAAAAGAATCAAAGCTGGAGGTAGCGGCCGGATGCTTGACGAGCAGCCGCGGGGTGAAGCTCCAAATTTATACGTCAAAGATTCGATGTTTGCTTTGCAAAATGACGCCGCTTTGAAAGGCAAATGAGCGTCAGCTGCCGATCCTTCTGCGAGTTTGCTGTCGTTATGTTCTTAAAAAAAATGTTTTTTGTACCTGGAATTATTCTCTCTAAAATTACAATATTACATTGTAAAGTTTCAACTATAATACATAAAAAATGTATTAAATTAAGAAAATATAACACTGCAAATATATAAATACAAATATTTATATGCTTTTACCTGTAAAACACTGTAAGTTTATTGAAAGACGATAGGAAAACAATTAATACAGTGCTAAAAAAAAACAAAACTAATACGATATAATGAATGAAGAATTACGGTAATCTACATATGCATTTAAAGAAACTAAGGTAAAACAGGAATAGAATCTCCACCAAAACTAGTACTATAAATACTTAGCAATATAAGACTGATAAAAATATAGTGAATTATACATTAGCACACAAATAATACAAAATTGTTTATCAGTTTTATAAACAAATTTTCTATCTGTGTCAATTGTGGCACGCTTATATGTAGGGTTCTCTAGAAAGTTTGTGTCAATCTTCATTAGATAGCATTGGAAAATGTCTAAATATGTCGCAGTTGTAGAAAACGCACGATTTATGTCTTTTTTCGCTTTCTTTCTAGGTTTTTAGTCTTTTGACTGGTTCCACGTATGTTTCCAATCTCGTCTTTTTCCAGTTTTTCTCTTAATTTCTTCAATAACTACTCCTATTGACGTCGTCCACAATTTGTTCGGATATAAGGCGGCGTAGAGGTCCCCTTGTTCTTTTTCTTTCTATAAGTTGTTTTATAATTCCTTCTGGCAGAGAATGTATTCAAATTAGCTGGCCAGGTTTTTTCTGTGTTTATTTTCTTATTTTCATTTTAATACTTCGTCGTTAGTAACTCTATCCGGTCAGCTAATCATCCTTCTAGAATACCATTGTTCAAAAGCATTTTATTGTAAACCAGGTCTACGATTTACCATACAAAGTGACACTCCACACAAAGTTTGTATAAAAGCCTTTTTTACATTTAGTAAGATATTATTGTACGTTAGGAGACTTCCCATTTAGAAAAGTTTTTTTGAATGGTATAATTCGGTGGTTTATCTTTCTTTCTTGTTTTTCTACTTTAATGTGTTGCTCTTACATATATTATGATTTAGGTCTTCTTTCTATTAAATTTTAAGTTTTTTTTTATTATTTTTCCATAATATTGAGTATCTGTTCTATTTCTTCTTTATTATTAGAGAATAGGTCTCTATCGTTGGCAAAACGTAACATTTTAATTTTTTCTTCGTGTATGTTAATTTTTCTGTGTGTAGATATTGAAAAGAAAAAAGAATAAAGCACATTCCTACCTGACCCTTTTTTTATCTGTATTTCTCTTTCTTTATTATTAACCGACATAATTCCCTTTTGAGTTGCATAGAGATTGTAAATAAAATATACGTCCTTAAACTTGATATAGAACTCTCATAAATTTAAAAAATATTTTCCATGTCACGTTGTCAAATGCTTTTTCTGTACCAATGAAGGTGATATAAACTTTTTTGTTCCTTTCCATACATTTTTCAATAATTAGTCTTAATGCTAGGATTACTTCCTTTGCCCCTGCGTTTTTATGAAATTTGAATTGATCTTCTGATAGCATATTGTCAATGTTTACCTCAATTCTTTAATATATTATTTTTGTAAATATTTTTAAAACTTGTGGTATAAGCCTTCAATGCCCATTTATGACTTCAAGGCTTTTTTGGTATAGTATAACTATTATACTCTTGGTAAAATATTCAGGGATGTGTTCAATTTCATAGCAAGCAATACAACAAAAAAGTCATTTTCATAAAGATTAAAAGAAGGTTTGTTAACACAGTGATAATACAAGTGTATACAATTACAAGTCAACATAGCGATAATGCAATAGAGAACATATATATGATGCCCTAAGTAAAATACTAAAGGAAATATCAGGCCATGAAAATTAATAAACCTACAAAGTTTGCAACGCATAGCGAAATGGCGAAGCAGTCTCCCAAATTTGATAACCCTCTAGTCTAGCTGACCTTCGACCAATCAGCTTCAAAATCACTAGCAAACAAGTCTTTGTGGTCACCTGTCGATTGGTGAAAACAAAATTTGGAAATTCCCAACCGTTCTCGAGTTATTGCTCGGACGGACGGACGGACAGACAGACGGACAACATGAAGTTAGTAAGTGATTCCGCTTCGCTTCGCCACTTAATAATTACTGGGGATTGGAATGCTGTGCTAGAAGAGAAGAAGAAAATTGTGGTAGAAAAGTACGCTCTAGGAAAGAGAAATGATAGATGAGAAAGATTAATTCAGTTCTGCATATAACATAATTGCAACTAATATAATATTCAAACACCATATTCGAAAGTGCTACATTTGCGAAATATCGGGAGATACTAAGATCTTAAACAGACATCTATTAGTCAACCAAAGATTTAGAAGTTAAGTTAAAGCCAACGACCTCAATATGGTTACGACGAAATATCACATTAAGCCAAAAAATATAAAAAATAAGAAACAAATAGAACATAAAAATTCTAAATGAAGGCGAAAGAATACTACAAAGATTTCAAAAAAACTACTAAATAAAATCAAATAAAACCCCCGAGAAATAGTAACGACATGGATAATCGTGGATAATCAAAAAAGTAATATAATTTATTTCAGAAGACGAAGATATAAAAACAATAACAAAAAACAATTTATGTACATATTCCCAAAGTGACTTTTTAACACAACTTAGAAAAAGTTTCATGTAATAAGTTGATTTGTGTCATTTTTGTACCATTTTGAAGATAGGAGAAAACAAAGTGGGTTTTAGGCACTTAATGCTGAATTGATGATATTACCGGAAAGACAAAAATGTTACACAAGCAACAAAAAAGGTATGAAAGTTCTTATATTTGCTCATTAGAACCTACTTTTTTCACTCAGATTTTTTCTTCTCTCTCCGAATTGTACTCAAAAACCCACATTTCATCACGTTCTCTAAAGAGCCAGGCATTTTTCACACATTTTAAAAGCCTACGAGAAATTGGCACACAATTTTTCTTTTGTTCGTCGGCCAAAACCTTGAAAACCAATTTGGCACAAACATTTCGCATCTGCAATTCTCTCGTGACATTTCATACGCAATGGATTTTGAAAGTCCTACTTTATTTGTTATTACTCCAACTCTTAAACGTCGGTCAGAGTCCCAAACCGCTTTTACTTTAGTTACATTGTCTGAAATTTGGGACGTTGATGGGTTCTCTGCGTGTTGCCGATTCTCGACTTTCTCTCTTCCATCTTTGAATGTTCATTGCCACCTAAAGATTTGTGCTTTCAGTAATGCATAATTGGTATAGGCTTTCTGTATCGTACTAAGCGTCTCGGTTGCAGATTTTTATTGTGTATCGTTGATCAACGTTGCGCTGTATTTGGATCCATAACACAACGTTAAAACAGCTGTCCACTGATTAAGCGAATGGCTCAAAGGCAAATGAGCTGGACCAGTCTGCTTACTGACATCCTTCACCAACTGTCAGGCTCGAAAATTACGCCTTTCGACCCTTCTGATTGGACATTGTAAGTATTAGTATATAAAAAGAATTATAAATGAAAGATGTTCCTTGTAATTGTAAGTGTTTTCATATGTTAATGAACAACATCCTAAAATATCTAAAAATATTGTATACTGTATATTGTATACATACATAAAAAGTATTTTATTGCGGATCCAAATAAAATTAAAAATTTGACCAGTCTAAAAATTGATATAAAAACAACAGATAACAATTAAGTTGGTGCACCCAAAACGGTTTTCTAGCGCGCTTAACCATGCTTTATAGTACAAAGCTGTGATATAAGCGTTGTGTGGGCACCATCACATTAAATACTCTATAAAAAAGTATAAAAACAGTAAAGAAAAAATAGAAGACAAGTTGAGATGTGAATACACACAGCCTATATGTTAACGGTAACCTTAAATAATTTGGCATCTCCATTATTTGTCGACACAAGCCTATAGAAAATTATTGTACACCTGATGGTAAGACAGAACGACGTTCAAAAAATTTCAACACCAATACGTCTTCGTAAAGGTTACATTAATATAATTACATGTCACGAAGCTATGGTGAATGGAAGCGTTAGTAAATTAATGTTAAATTACAAAGTGATATATTAGCTAGCATCTCAAACAACTTATAAAAATAGATTTAAGAAAATTAACTTGATAGGTGTGATTGATGTATAGAATTTAAAGAATCTTAGAAAATGTTTATACTGTTGTGGAATGTAAATTTAAAGTTGACCATAAAAAACTTTGATATTCTCTGGAAGAACGTAAAATGGCCATATCGCGCCAAACAATGGTCTAGCCGACCGGAATACAGATAGAAGAGTACAGTGATTTAATAACTTAACTCGGTAATGAAATAGAAGCACCGGGGACGGAACTGCTGTGGAAAAATATGAGGGCGCTGCAGCCATTGATAAAGACTTACTTATTACTTTATAATTTCCTAAAATTAAAACACGGTCGTCTGACAATAGCCAAACAAAGAACATCAATGTCGTTAGATGCCAGTTACAGTAGTTGATACTGAGAAGTAAGAAAGTCCTAAGTCATCTGCGCTGCGGGGCATTAGAAAAAAACTTTGCAATTAAGAAGATATTGCAAAAAGTTCAGTTGGAGAGAGAAAAATACTTATAAAACAATTCAAATGTAGGTAACACAATAGAGAAATTAGCAGTTAAGATTGTTGGCCAATATATGCTTATTGCTCATGGATTAATTTATAAAATTGAGTTAACTGAAAGCGATTTCAAAAAAAGAGCGTGCGCGGTCTCTGAATCATTACTCAAAGAGTTTCTTAGTCATTTTGCCATACCGTCGGAGATTCACTTAAACAAAAAAAAAGACGTACGCTTATTCCTCAATATTAGTAACTCTAAAACAACCTTTTTACATATCTGGTCGTGTATTATGCTCTTACTTATTCTTGATAAATTACTGACTTGCCGTTTATGAGAATACTACAAACACAGTGGTGCTTTGCTTGAATATAACACTGTCAAAAAATAATAAAATAAAAATAATATTCTGTAATCGTCCAATAGTAACCTAAAGATTAATCGTCTTATGCATATTGCTCATTAGAAGGTTTGAAGAGAACGAAAATCTAATCAAAAATATGGACAATCATTTTGTTGTGATAAATCTGTGTGATATTTTACCTCTTTGATTGACTGTATAGAGTATTGATCTGAATGGGTCGTAATAACAAAATTCTATAGTAAATAAGTTTTACGGAAATTAGACAAGGAACGTTCGCTATATTATTTCGTGACCAGGAAACGCTTTTCTCATAACCTCCTTATGTACAGAACTATGTCCATCTAAAACATGATATGACTTAACTGATATCAAAAATTTGGTATATTAATGATTGGATGCAGTTTAAGCTAGCTAGACTTACGAGTGATGCGTAACATGCTAGAAGTGTCTTCTCAAAGGGACGGAGATACAGATTACCGTATAGCAATGTTAGTTACGACATATAAGCCTTAACAATCAGCTTCTGTTTTTGTTATTTTAAGGATGTATGCAACATCCTCCAGAACCCGTTCTGTAGGTACCAAGAATAATTCCGATTTTGCACTGGAGCGGCTTTAAAAAGTAGTGTAGCAAAAAAGAAATCCAAGAAATTAAGCTACAATAGCAGCACAGCACATAAATATCTAAATAGTTCTTGCAGAAATTCGTTTGGAGCAACACGTATGAGTATAAGAATTCTAGAACACTAGTTGTCAATCAATTTTAGAAATAAATAGTGCCTCTGTATCATTGACTACTTAGAAAAGAATGAAAAGTATCACAATTGTAATAATTTTTATGTTAAATTTTTGGTTTAACGTTATACATTGCATTGTATGAAATTCTTAAACATTAATAAGTAATTGTAGATTAGAAAATAATAAGTGTTGCTTAAAGTTGTTTAGTAAAGTATATAAAAGGGTATTGTTCTTAAAATTGTTTATTTGCAATATGTAATAATTTTATAAAGCTTACGGTTACTTATCACACTGTAATTTTAAAGGTGTACGTGCAATAATAATTAAATTAATGAAACTTTATATAATAAGTTAAATAAAAAGAATAAGTGAAACAATTTATAAAATAAAAAGGACTCCATCATAGAAAAATAATGGTTATAAACATGGTATCTACTAAATATTTAATATTCAAGCTTCTAGAAAGCAATTTTTATGTTGTTTTATATATTTGGTTATGGAATTTTTATCATTATAATTTCTGTGAAGTATCTAACCACAAAATTTATTTACATTATTTTCGATGATGTAATATATAAAAATATGGCAAGAAATATTTTTTGTTTAAAAATAAGCGTCAATTTTGTTCTTAACAGGAAGTAAAATTTTATTAGAGCTAAACAATATGTGGTCTCTCCCGAAAAAAACGAACCATATAATGCAATAAATTATGATTACAATAACAAATAATTTATATGTTTAGCAAAAGTGGTACAATATACAAAACATTGTAAAGTAAGCAAATTCGCACCTCAAACATGCTTCCAGCCTCCTTTCTACTGTTTGAAAATTTTGCAAAATCTCATATTGCATCAGACCCTCCCCCAAATCATTCAAACAGTTTCTTCGCGCAAAAATTAAAGCAAATTCACTGCAATGCTCGTTTAGCCATTGCCAATGCGACGATCAGACACTATATGTACTTATCTACCGACTTCTAACTGACCTATAGTTAAGCCGTCCTCATTTATGCACGTGCATTACACTGTACTTTTATCGTTTACCAGGTTACACCGCGGTCGCGTAAACTGTTCTCATCATATTAACAGAGACAAATTATCTTAAAGTGGGTGTAGTTTGATTTTCTAGTGCTAAATATACACAACCGTTTTAGTTTCCGTATTAAATTATAGAAGTGTATAGCGATAAGCTTATAAATTAATTTTGAACATTTAACAATTTATTTTTTTTAAATTACTAAAGAACAAAACTTCTAGAATACACAAATATTATGTTTTTATATTATATTACAATTTATTTATAAATATACTTGGTTTAGAATTATAAAAAATGTTTAAATAATTAATTTTAAAGATAATTAGCATGTATAATCTAGACTATTCCACTAATAATTATTTAGACATATATTTGAGTCTACAAATTATATATAACAGAGTTAATGGGTACTTCAGTTTGTGTATTATGTTGGATATTAATTGGTCTTAGCGGAGTGAAGTTGTGTTTTAGTCTGAGATTTAAAGAAAATATCTCCTACGGAGTTAAAACGTGTTAATTGTTGGTCAGGTAAAAAAAGTAAAGCGGTAATTCTTTATGAAAAAGCTTATACATATGCCAAAAACCACAAATAGGTTTGGTGGAATAAGGAATTGCTAGATGAAAATTCTGTGACAATAGGTTGTGAGCAAGAGAACCTATACCAACGTATATTAACAAATTAGATGAAAAAGCGGTTGTATTAGACTATAGAGTACAAGAGCTAGATTTAAAACAATTAGGAAAATGCAATCTGGAGCAAAGAGACTTGGATTAGTATTTTCAGCGTAGGCTAGACAAAAAACTGTTATCCTAAAGCACAATGAAAGATTTTGCAGGTGCCAGTTTATATACTAGCATATTACAACTGCAAGTATGAGGTGGTTTTGGAAGCTAAATATTTTCTAAAATTTATTTGAAAGTTACGCTTGGCATGTATGTTCTAGTGGGAACAGTATGAAGAAAAACTGAGTGATCACTATATTAACATTCTGTCTTAGTTAAAAGATAGTAACGACCTGAAAATCATAGAAAATTTTAAATCTGAAAATATTGTTTTCTCAAAATAACTCAACGAAAAATATTTGTTATTGCAACAGTATTAAAGTTGGGAAGGTACTACACAAAATATCAAAATAGTTATTGTCCAAAGCATGTCAACAAAAATTTGTATGAAAAGCCACTGTTTTACTAAATAATTACAATTAAAAGTTTGATTAATTATAGTCTCAAATTTATAGTTTTAGTCGCTTCTACAAACACGTGTAACTAATTGTTTAAATCGGGTTTATAAATGTTACATTAAATAGTTACAGAACTGTTTATAATAAAAAAAATATGATGACAAACAAATCAAATGTCCATTTGTTGTTGTAGATAATTGTCTAACAAGAGTTATTGGTTCATAATTGACGAAATGTATAGGAAGATTCTACAAACGTCTCGGAAAGTAATCAGCAAAATTATTATTAATAATATTTAATTCAGAAAAATTGATAAAAAAAAGATGAGGTTCATGTCTTACATTAAATAGGAAATAAACATATAGATGTTGTATATCCTTTTTGAATGGCTTTTGAAGTAAGCAAATAGTATTTATGTTGCGACTTAAAACCAGGTAAATTTATGGTTTGATATCGTAGTTGTCTATTAGCCACCAAAGGAGGAGTTTAGAAATTATGGTAGTTGTCTGTTGGGATCAGAAAACGACAACCTTTTTTATGTTTATTATTCATTGAAGTTGTAACATGTCTTTTAATAAAGAAATGTTGCTATTCATATGAGCTTCGAAAGTATTAATTTTCATCAGACAACAATTGTACTTGAGCTGATAGTTGATACTTAAAAATTTCTTGGCTGTCATTACATATTATTATTATTTAATAAAGAATCCCTTTATTACACTAATTAGCAAATAAGAAAAAATTATGCGTAAACTGTCAAGAACGATTAAAAACATTTTTTAGAATCTTCTATAATTTACGTTTAAAATGAATTACCAGCAAAATGTAGTTATGGGTTATACAGCGGGGTCAACACTAACCTGTTTGTGGCGGTTAATTTTATGGTAAGTTAAAATTGAGCCGTAAAAGGTCATATTAGAAGTTCAACATCTAATTTCTTTTATTTGGATTATTTAAAAAAAAATGTTGACAAACTTTCAACCAACCAACAGTTCGGGACAATTTTAAGCATTTTTGTAACAAACTTCATTATATTTTAGAACATCAAAAAGTTTTTATGCAATGCTACTTCAATTTACATTTGATCTCACTTCGCATTTTCTTTATTACATGTATATTTACTTTATATTGCTGTAAATTGTGACTAATCGTTGTGTATTTTGCATTTTATGTAGCACATTAAATGATACATTTTGACTACTTGCGTTACGTTCTAGTACAAATGCGAATTATTATAATTTAGAAATGTTTTTTTTAGCACTCGAAAGATATTTTTCTATTGTTTTGACTTTTTAGCATTTATTAATCACAATTATATTGCCTTAAATAAATGTTTAATGTATTTATATATATATATATATATATATATATATATATATATATATATATATATATATATGTATGTATATATATAAATATATAATAATGGGTGTACAAATAAGTTTCCGCCGTTTTCAAAAGATGGCGCCACCGCGAAGATAACATCGAAATTGTAAGCTGTAAAAAGTCGTATAGTATATGTTGACATCTGGCAACAGTATAACCTTTTAATACCTCTGACTTTTTGCTAGCATCACTTAGTTTTCATCGTGTTAAGATGTCAAGTTTTGAGCCAAATAAGCGTTATTTGCGGGAATTGCTAACTTACTTCTTTAATTTAAAGAAATCTGCAGCTGAGGTGCATAAGCTACTCGTATAAGCATACGGTAATGTTAATTTGAGTGAGAGAAGTTGTCGGGAGTGGTTCCAGAAATTTAAAAGTGGTGATTTTGACGTGGAGGACAAAACACGTAGTGGAAGGCCCAAAGTGTATGATGACACAGAATTGGAAGCTTTACTGGAGGAAGATCCGTGCCAAACGCAAGAAGAACTTGCACAAGAGTTAGGAGTGACTCAGCAAGCTATTTCACAACGTCTCAAGGCCCTGGGTATGGTTCAAAAGCAAGGAAATTGGCTTCCTTACGAACTGAAGCCAAGAGACGTCGAGCGTCGCTTATTCGCTTGCGAACAATTGCTCAAAAGGCAAAATCGCAAAGGATTTCTGCATCGAATAGTGACGGGAGACGAAAAATGGATCCACTACGACAACCCAAACTTCGATGGCCAAGCCAAACATTCATGGCAAGAAGCTAATGCTGTGCATTTGGTGGGATCAGCTTGGAGTAATCTATTACGAACTACTCCAGCCTAATCAAACCGTCACCGGGGAACGTTACCAACAACAACTGATACAATTGAGCCGAGCATCGAAGATTTAAACGTCCACAATATGCCAAAAGGCATGATAAAGTTATTTTTCAGCATGACAACGCTCGGCCACACGTTGCAAAAATTGTAAAGGAAACGTTGGAAGGACTGAATTGGGACGTCCTACCCCACCCGCCGTATTCACCAGACATTGCTCATTCAGATTACCACTTATTCCGGTCGATGACTCATGGTATGGCTGAGCAGCACTTCACTTCTTACGAGGAATTGAAGAAATGGGTCGATTCGTGGATCGCCTCAAAAGACGAGCAATTTTTTAGACGGGGTATCCACTTGCTGCCCGAAAGATGGTCAAAAGTAGTAGAAAGCGATGGCCAATATTTTGAATGACATTATTTGTACCTTTTTTTACAATAAATTCTTAATTGTTTATAAAAAAACGGCGGAAACTTATTGGTACACATAATATATATATGTATATATATATATATATATATATATATATATATAAATAAGGGAGTAAGACAAGGGGATCCCATCTCAACAGTACTGTTTAACTTGGTACTAGAAGCAATTTTGATAGAAAGTGGTATCGAGACAAGGGGAATAATTTACTAAAGACGTCACCAGATAGTGGCGTACGCAGACGATCTGGCTATTATTACCAGATCAAAAAAAGAGTTGGAAACAGTATTCAGTAAACTGGAAAGAACTGCGACAAAGTATGGGCTAGAGATAAATGAGAGCAAAACGCAGTACATGGAAATGAGACAAAACACTGGGGGAGATACGGTTACCAGCTTCCAAGGGGAAAGAAAGGTGTATACATTTAAGAAACTTAGTGAGGTCGATTACTTAGGGGTGACGTTATCTAACACCATAGAGGAAAGCACGGAAATACAAAAACGAATCGCAAAAGGCAGTAGGGCGGTAGGTGCAATCAGTAGGTATGCTAAAATCCAAAGGAATCTCAAAAGCAGCAAAACTAAGAATGTATAAAACGATTGTAAGACCATCAGTAACGTATGCAAGCGAATTATGGGCATTAACAAAATATATGGAGGTGAAACTGGAAGTATGGAGAGAAGAGTCTTAAGAAAAATTCGGGGAAAAGTAAGAACAGGGGACGGAGAGTGGAGGCGAAGAACAAATAAGGAGTTACAAGATGAGTATGGTGACATATCAATAATAACGTTCGTAAGAGCTCAAAGAGTACGATGGTTAGGCCATGTTAGCCGGATGCCCGAAAACAGGCATGCGAGAAGGATTTTAGAAGGAGGTACAGAGGGGAAAAAGAAAAAAGGGCGGCCCAAAAAGAGATGGTTGGATGCAGTAGTAAATAACGTGAGAAGGAGATTGGAGAAGTATAGGAGAGACAGAGTGAAGTGGAGGAGAATAGTGAAGTTAAAGAAATGAAAATGTAGAGGTATAAAATGTAAATGTGAAAATATATGAAATGTAATGTTAAGCCATGGGCCTTAATGGCCTGTAGAGCTGAAATATATATATATATATATATATATATATATATATATATATATATATATATATATATATATATATATATATATATATATATATATATATATAACTGCATAACTTGATTCCTTTAGCATTCTTGTGTCTTCTTAACATTTTTCCAATTGTGAGATCTTTTTATGGCTACCGTCGATGTTAAATATCTAATAATTTTTTACATTACACTTAAATAATCGGTTTACTATTGACGTATGTTTTTGTACATTTAAACTGATTTTATCGTCGCTACAAGCGATTTGGATCTGCTAACGTCTATATTCAACTTTTTGTTTTCTTTAACTGCTTTGGTGTTACAATAATAAAGTAGTGAGTAATACCTAGGATTAGTTTTTTAGACAGATTTAGTTGTAGCAAAATGATCTAAGTAGTATGTATAGATACTGCTTCTGATACTTTCATAAATTGTTATAAAAGGCTGTTTAGTTTTCGAAATTATTTTTTATTACAGCACATATGTTTGTTTGATAAGACAAGGCTGCAATGGTTGTGTTTTTGGTTTTTGATTTTTGATTCTTGTGTTTTCTTAGCGCTGAATTTAAAAATGGTCTTCAGTTTCTACCATTACGTCAAGATTTTTGAAAAATTGCAAATTTCAAAATTTATAAATCGAAAAAATCTGGTACTATAAAATAGATTTAATACGTTTATTGTTTGGATTATACTAAGCATTCTTATAGTAAAACAGTTGAGGGGTCAAATAAAAGGAGGAGAGGGTTTATTGACCCTTTAAGTTGTTTAATGAAAATTGTGATAAATGAGCCTAATTTTCTATTTCATTACATTTTTACTTATTTATTTTTATTATTTCTTTTATTTTTTAACTAGTACATTGGGCCCTTAAAATCCTTCCCTTCTCCCTTCTAATGTTCCTTTGGGAATCTACAAAATTGTTTGGGTTGAAGATGAGGAAATAGTGCGAGAGTTGGCTTTCCATTGCTCAGTGAACTGCGTGAAGTCGACAGCTTGGCAGAAAGTATGAGTATCTGACATTTGACAGGTTGTTACAAGACTTAACAAGTTTATTAGCATCTATCCGCGCCACTCATGCACCGGGCAACTCTCAGTGCTGCTTCATCCATCAGTTATTTTCATGCGCAAATCAAGTTTTCTTCCCTCCTCCGTGATTAAATGCGCTTTTGTAGGCAAAAATTCATTTTTAGGCCCTAAAGCAAACTTTCCGTTTTCTAAATGGCTTCAAGAGGCTGTAAACAGTTTGCAGATTCTTTTTGTTACATTTGCGGTGAGTTAATCAATGAAAATAGAAGTAGTTCAAGACAAAACTTGGGGACCCCACCGCGTTTGTTACATATGCGTTGACAGACTTAGACGGTGGTCAAAGAGTGAATAGAAAGCGTTCAAATTTGGAGTTTCAATTGGGTGGCGAGAGCCATGAAATCGCAACAATGATTGTTATTCTTGTTCGAACGGTATCCTTGCGTTTAATTTACGCCTAGTTTCTCATTGTTCAGACGTACCAGTATCAATTCCACCAAAAAATTTACCTAAAATAGATGATTCCACATGTGATTCAATGAAGATTACATCAAGGAGTACGAAACTGAAAGATATATGTGCACTAGAGATTTTTTACGGTCTGAACTAAACGATTTGGTCGAGACTTACATCTGACCAACGAAAATAATATTTCTTGGTTCGAGGCTTAAAGACAGTAACCTGCTAGCGCCGGGCACGTTATTTTCCTGGTTCAGGTCCAGAAAAAGATTTTCTTTTATATTATTTAGAAGAAGGAGGATTAACCTTTTATACTAAAATCACCAAAGAAATGGAAAGCAGATACCAAGAAAAATGGACTACTACGATTATCGGTGACTATTGCCGGATGTTACACCAAGGTGAATCCTATAGAGAATATAAAAGAAAAGTCGATTTTATATTATGTCATTAAAGGCATAAGGCATTGTCTCCAACGGCATATGATATGAAATTAATTTATCGATTTTTTACAAATTTTTAAATTTGAAATTTACAAAAAATTAGGTATAATGGAAAAATGAATTTTCGAAGCGTATGTAATGTATTTGTTAAATATTTTACTGATAATTAAATTAAATTTTTGTCTTTTATTTTTTTGGTAAATATGGCAAAAATGTTTTTATTGAAGCAAAACATACTAACCTCTTTTGATTATTTGTCCTAACTTTTACCTAACTTAGGTAGATTTCTTACTTATTGCCACTTTTTAATTTTTAATATAATTTTAGGATTTCAAATAACTAATTATTTTTAATAACACCCACTTATAATTATTTATTTTATTTTTGTATCGTAAGCTTTTACAGATTTACTAAACACCTTGGTGGTTCTAGTACCATCTTTATAATTTTGATTGTTCTTATTTAAACAATTCCTTTTGCATTCTCATAAAAACTTTTTTTTTTGTTATTAGAACATTTTTTAAGTATATTATTTTATAGTTGAGATTATCTATTCAGATCGTCTGCTTTCATTCCAAATTGTTTTATTTTGTAGACGAGAGCTTGCAGGTCATCTAAGTCATCAGCTTATTATATTAACATTATTCTTCTACGGATGTTCCATATTATTGACGTGTACAAATATCTTCTATTTTACCGTTGGTCATTAATAAGTTATAATAAACGTATTTTATTCTACATGTATTGTGGTCAATGCTAAATGCTTTTAACATAGTAAAGTAGCAAATTTCCTATTTTGGATTCAATTCAAGATATTCGTCCGTGTAAAGTCTATTCGCATTGATTTTTATTATTTGATATAACTGAAACATTCAGTTCTAATTAAGTAAATCATACAAATATCCATATAAATCAAACAAATTAAAAATATAGAATATAGAAGCTACGTAAATCTAAATGAAAATCTAAGGATTTTTGAAGATCTATTGAAACAATAAATACGTTTATCAGAATCTAAATATGAGCTTAACCTACTTTTTAATTACTTAAAATTATCATTACTTTAGAAACCAAATGATATTACAGGCATGTCCAGCTAAGACGTAACTGCATATAGTGCTACTAAGCTTGGTTTATACCCGTTTAAATTTGAATAAGATAGTATTTGTCTTTTCAGATTTCTTGTCAATAGATTTATTTAGCAACGTTTTATATTTCATTTTCGAGAGCTTGCAAGTCATCTAAGTCATCAGCTTATTATATTAACATTATTCCTCTAAAATTGCCATACTATTGAGGTGGTACAAATATCTGGTGCTCACATATTTTCTCAATTAACATAAGTGAAAAATGTGACATTTATATCTAACTTTTTAATTATTATCAAAAAGTTTTAATCTGAATTATTAGGATGTGGTCCTTTTTTCTTCTATGTTGTTTGCCTGTTTCTGTAACTCTTCGCAGACATTGTTTAGTGCTGCGCTTTTAAACATTCTACCGAGGTATGTGTTCTTATAATTATTATTGCTTAATTTAGCTAGAGCTCAACATATATTATTTACAAATTAATCAGTTTCTATTGTACCAATTGCTTAAACACTCTAGTGTTCCTTTTTTGGCTAGTTTTTTGATCTTGACAGAAATAATTGGTATCGTCTCGTTAACATACCTAAAGCTTCTATTCTGTACTTTTACATCTTCTTTGCGACTTTTATCTGTTTTCTTGGTACTTAATAGTTTATTCCCCTTTCTCATTCTAGTGAACCCGGGTCCAAAAGCTAAATTCGGATTCTGCTTGTCGTAAACCAGAATAAATTGGGAAAGAATAGAAGGGCAATATTTATGAAAAAGACCAGGGCTGGCTAACAGTATCTGTCAAGATCACGTTTCAGTTGTCTTTAGTTAACGAGTTTTCTTAACCCACACGATGTAACACAAGATTTAAACGCAAGATAATAGCCTCGAAAAAATTAGTACTTTTGTTTTCTTTTTCAACTATCTTGCAAGTGGTTTCATTTTATAATTAAATTTATGTCGTTTCCATATGAAAATTAATATACTTTTGGTTATTATATTTTTACGTGTTTAAAATTTAACTTAGGACATTTGTAATGGTTTAGGCTGAATTCACGTTATCGTTCTATTAGCTGTGTTAAGAATAGTTTATAAGCTGGTAGTCAAGAATTTGTTTTATTGGTTTTATAATACTTTTTTAAATTATAATATAACTATTTTTTACTATTTATTAAGTTCTTGCTCCCTTTATATTCTGAAATAATTTTTAACGATATGTAAATTTTGAAATCAGCCAAAAACCTTTAAGCATTTAATTGCGTGTTTAACTAAAAAAAGCACTTTTTTTATTATAAAATTAAAAAACGTGCAAAAAACAAAAATGTTACCTAAAATACATTATTTTAATTCTCTAATATCTAATATTCCTCAAATATTACATGTACTAAATGAATTAATTTTATAACTAAAATATCAAAGTAGTTTTGATTTGATATAACTTTGTAGCAATTTCTTATTTATTTATCATTATTTTGTTTTGTATATAGAATAATAAAATTAATTTATGTGATGCAAAGGTTATGGTTGCTACCTACAAATTTAGCTTTTAAACCTAAAACTCAACGCACGTGTAACCAAGGCCAGGTACGTTAAAAATAGTACTAATTCATTTTTAATCTTTACAACCATTTGCGTAAAACTTACGTTGCACAATTTTTATTTACTATTTCTGCTTTTTCGCATAACTTCCCAAATACGTTTGTAGAGTGTTAGATATGTATCTGCATTTTAGTGTTTGTATGGAAATAAAATATATGTGTGCCTATTTATTTTTACTTAGCAAATTCAACAATTTATAAATTATTTAAATTAATGGTAAACATATTTTTTAAAATTAAACCGAAAAACAACGAATCAAGTATACCGCTATATTATGATTATGAAATGAACTTTGTTCTACATTTTGATATAAAACAGATTTTTGTACAATGTATAGGGTGATCGAAATTAAATTTTAAGACGTTTTTCCCAAGAAAAACTCAAAATATTGAAACAATTTGATTTATATTTTATTATCAGTGAACAGTATAGACTTGATAGTTACATATGAAAATAATGTCGTCCAAGTACCCTCCACGACTCCGCTGACATTAGACCAGCCTTCTAGTAAAGTTTTCCATAATGTCTTTCTATAAATGCAGTTCTATTTTAGCAATTACATGTCTGATATTCTCTTTACCCTAGAATAGCAGCAGATTTGTTGACATAAACCCGTTTCTTCAGATAGTTCATTTAAAGAAAAACAAATTTGAATATTTATATATTGCTGCGCATACGGTGCCATAACGACTTTTCCATATCTTTAGATACCAACAATACAAATGCAAACTTCCAATGTTCACAGAATGCAAACTGCGTGAAATTAAATCCTAAAGTTTAATGTGGATCGTGTATTGGAAACACTAAAGGTATTGAAGTAGTGTAAAAAGAGAATGTACTATTTTTTACAACTTTAAGAGATGTTTCCAAATACTATTAAGTCAGCTATGTTAAAAAAAGTGAGCGATATAAATTTGTAGTAAATGTTTATATATGATGGAGATAAAATTAAAATGTTATCAATGCTAAAAATAGAAATAAATACTACTGTGCAAATAATTTTTTGGTATACTGGATATCCACAACTCTCATCAAAAATATCTGGGAATAAAAATTGCAACCGTAATATATTTTGGGCTTATGTCAACGAATTCTAGTTATACTTTGTAATTGCAAAGAGTTTAAGCCTGTCGAGCGGATTTCTTACGGTCGAAATACTCCTATATCATCTATTATAGCTAAAATTTTTAATAGCAATCTGATATTTTGTTACGTCATATATTATTTATTAAGTAATATAGTAATTTGTTCAATAAACTTCTTCTTCTTAAAGTTCCGATCCGTTTCGGATGTTGGAAACCATGATGGCAATACGGACTTTATCAACAGCGGCACGAACCATACTTGCAGGTTTTTCAGCCACGATATGCGTCTTCTGCCGATGCTTCTTTTTCCTTCGATCTTACCCTGGAGGACCAATTGCAGGAGCCCATATCTCTGATTGTTGCGCATGATGTGCCCTAGATACTCCAGCTTACGAACTTTTATTGTTGTGTTATTTGTTGTGTTTCTTGTTTCCCCATTTTTCTCAGCACGGTGTGGTTGGTTACATGCTCTGTCCAAGATATACGGAGGATTCTGCGGTACAACCACATCTCGAAGGCCTCTATTTTTCGTCTTGATGCCTCTGTCAATGTCCACGTCTCTGCTCCATACAGCAATACGCTGAAGACATAACATCTCAGTAGTCTTAATTTAATGGGTAAAGATAATTCACGGCACTTGAATAGTTTGGCCATTTTTACGAACGCTGCTCTGGCCTTTTCAATTCTACACTTTATTTCCAGTGAGTGGTCCCAGTTTTCATCGATTGTTGTCCCAAGGTAAGTATATTTTCGCACACATTCGATCCTGTTGTTGTCAATCGTTAATCCGGTGTCAACAATGTGATTTTTTGTAATTATCATATATTTGGTCTTTTTGGTATTTAGGGTCAGTCCGAACCGCTTGCTAACTTCTGTAATTCTGTTCATAATTCGTTGGAGACTGGTGATGTCGTTTGTAAACACTATCGTGTCATCCGCATATCTAAAATTATTTAATATTTCTCCGTTGACTCTGATTCCATCATCTATGCTGCCCAGAGCTTGCTGAAAGATGTGTTCCGAATACACGTTGAACAGAAGAGGAGAAAGTACGCATCCTTGCCTGAGACCGCGTTTTATCTTGATGTCTTCTGATATCATATTGCCAGTTTGCACTGCTGCTTTTGATTCCAATAAAGGTTGCTTATTATTCTTATGTCTCGATTATCAAGGCCTATTTCTTGAAGTATGTCTATTAGTTTATTATGTTGGACTTTATCGAAGGCTTTTTGATAATCGATGAAGCAAGCATATATGTCATGATTTACATCTCTGGCTCTTTGAAATAGAACTTGTAGGCTAAAAATAGCTTCGCGAGTTCCCAAGGCATTGCGGAATCCGAACTGTTCTCTACTTATTTGTGCTTCACACGTTGTAAAAATTCTGCGGTGTATAATTTTTAGAAATAATTTTAGGAGGTGACTCATAAGGCTGATGGTGCGGTAATCTTCGCAATATTTAGCATTTGGTTTTTTGGGGATTGTCACAAATGTTGATCTTAACCACGGTTCAGGGATTTTTCCGGTGGTATAGATAATGTTAAAAATTTTTGCTAGCCATTTTACACTCGCTTCGTCCATCATTTTTAAAAATTCGGTATGTATATGATCAGGACCTGGAGCCTTTCCGATTTTTAACTGTTTTATGCATTTTTCCACTTCGTCGGTGGTGATGGGTAAGGGCTCTACTTCTGGATATTCTTGAGGTTCATCTGATCTATCAACGTCTTCGAAAAGGTCTTCAACATATTTCTGCCAGGCAGAAATTTTTGTGTCTAGTTCTATAATTATTTTTCCGTCCTTGTTGAGTAGCCTTGTTGTATTGTTTACTTTGTAGATTCCTGCAGCTTCTTTTACTTTTTTATACATGTTAAATGCATCCTGTTTTTGTTCTAATTGTTCAATTTCTTTGTATTGTGTTGTTAGCCATGTTTCTTTAGCCATCCTTATTTTGTATTTTATTAATTTCTGGATTTCTTTGTATTTAGTGTCGTTATTTTTTGCTTTTCTTCTTTCATCCATTAATTGTAGGATTTCGTCAGTCATCCACTTTTTTTCTTTCGGTTTTCTACTGTCAGATACTTATCTCCGATTTTGTCAAAGGATGTTGTCATGTCTCGAAGTGCTTCTTCTACCGTTTGGTTTTTGTTTATACTCTGTTCACATGCTACACCTAGTTCTTGTGTCATATTCCCACGCGTTTGCGGGCTATCACTTATTTTCCTAAGGTCCCATTTCTTTTTTACAATTTTTCTCAAGCATTTCTTTAGTTTTAATCTGAATTTTCCTACTAATAAGCAATGGTCTGATGCAATGTCCGCTCCAGGGTATGTTTTGGCGGCTAAACAGCTATTGCGATAACGTTTGTTTATTAGAAGATAGTCGATTTGGTTTCGTACTCTCTTCTCTTTGGGTTCGTCGGGGTTGGTGGGGGCGGTCCATGTGTAGAGTCTTCTTGGTGGTAGCTTATATAATGTATTAAGGATAACAAAGTCTTCTTCTTCTACGAACATTTTAAGTCGCTCTCCCCGCTCATTTCGTACTCCCAGTCCGTATTCACCGATATGCTCTCCGCTTCTACCTTGGCCTATTTTAGCGTTTAAATCTCCCATAATAAGAGTTAGTTCTTGCTTTTTTAGTTGGTTCAATGTATTTTTAAGAGATTCGTAGAACTCTTCTATTTTGTCTTCCTCCGCTTCGGCTGTTGGGGCATAGACCTGTATTATATTTATGTTTATGGGATTTCCACTTAGTTGGATAAGTATTAGTCTCTCTGATACAGGTATGAAGTTAGTAACATATTTTTGAAGTTTGCTTGATAGTATCAATCCGACACCATTTATAAATTGACCTTTTTCGTTTCCTGAATAGTATACGTGGTGTTCGTCTATTAAGTATTGGCCATCTCATCTCGCTTACCCCCATTATGTCCAGTTGAAGTCTTTTGATTTCAGCTACTACGTTATTAATTTTTCCTTGTTGGGCCATCGTACGGACATTCCAAGTTCCAATTTTGATTAGACTCTTTGACAATTTTAGCCTTTGTTGGTCTTGTGATTCAATAAATATGAAAAATTAATTTGTAAAAATGCTACCTAACATTCTAATCAATTTTGTAAGACAAAACAATTTTATTAAATTATTATTAAAATAATAATCTAATTTTTATTTGCATAATTATATATATTTTTGTTTTATCATAATGCAATTCTAAAATTGAAATTTAAGAATGTTAAAATTTTTGTTTACCGATTTGATTCGTTCTAATTTTTACCCTATAATTCACAGTTAATCAGTTGGTAGAAATTTGCTACTTTAATTTATATTAAGCTTTGGTTTATTGATTTTTCTGTTTTTTTATGGTAGATGTACAAGTTACATGTGTATAGACAGGATGTTTGTGGCTAAGATTAATAGTTTAGTGTATTATTTCATTTGCACCGGCGTGCTGTTGTAGATAAATATGATTTGTTAAAGCTGATCTAAGGTATCCTGACGTTAGTTAGAAAAAGTACAGAGTTAAATTTAGATTTTCGCTACAAATTTATATGATGTTTGAACGTTGGTTAGTATTTGAAGAAAAGAACTATGAAATGATTATCTTTATCGTGTGACTATATTCAAGCGGTACTGGAAGTTACGGAGAAGATATTTTACGTCCAGATGTCAGGAGTCGCATTCTATGTCATGGAGAAGAGCATTGCTGTTGCCAGCCAGATTTAACAATGTTTAAAAATTTCGGCAACGGCAATTTATAAGATTTTGCAAGATCATCTCCAAGAAAGGAACGTTTGTTGCTTTTACCGTAATCGAATATAAGGTAGCACATTACGTTTTGTGATGCCATGGGATGCCCAACGAAACGTACCACTATATTAAAAACATTGCAATAGCTGATAAAACATTGTGAAGCTTACGTGAAGAACAGACTAACAGCAAAACAGTCTTCTAACGACGAAGAACTTCTAATGGTGAGTTGACAGGTACTCCCAAATCTCCGATGAAACATGGAACGGTTGCTTCGACAACTGGTTTTGAGGAATAATGGAAGGCATTTTGAAATGTTATTAAAATTAACAATATATTGTTGAACTTTCTTAATATCTTGTGTAATGCATAGAAAGTGCGTAGATTCACTACTCATTTTCTAATGCATTAACTTTTAAATTTTGTGCGCGATGAAATGTGGACAAGGAAACAAGCTTATAATTAAAACAATATCAGCCTGTTAAAATTTACTATCTTATTAAGATGATAAAAAAGGTAACATTAGCAAAATAAAAAAGAGTTACAAAAGAAATAAAGGTAGCGAATGTGGCAAAAGCACTAAAAAAGTAAAAATAGTAAATTTGCAGGATCGGGCAATATTAAAATAAAACTAATAAAAAGTAGAAGAAACAAACTGGCATAAATGATTAAAAAAATGTTTCAAAACATAGAAGATATATCAAAATAATAAAAGAATTATATATTGTGTTTATACATAAGAAAGGAAGTAAAATTGTATACCAACGGTAGTTAAATGTTTAAGATAAGTTACAAAATCAAAAATAATACCCACACACACACGCGCTCGCGCGCGCGTGCGCGCATTGTTGGTTAGTACGAAATCAAAATAAACAAAGAAAGGGATATTATGGAGAGCGTTACAACATATGGAAGAAACTGTGAGAGCAACAATACAATTGGAAAATAAGACACTTAAATAATAAATGAAAAACAGTTATGAACTGGTCGTCTAGAGTAAGAGCAATGAGAGATCGATCAGCAATAAAATAGAAAGCATATGTTTAAAACGTAATGAAAGATATTGGAAAGACAAACAGTGTTGGAAGGTGAGGACGACAAACCTGTAATGGAAAAAAGTAGAAAAGAAAGTATTATTTTAAATTTTTAAAATTACATTAATGGTCATTGCCAAAACGGGAAAGTTGATCAATTTTTCAATTAGTAGGGCTTAAGTCTTATGTAATTTGCTAGCTAAGTGAATTTGCTTCTGAAATCGGTTTTTGCTTAAGATACTTAAAACTGTTTCACCAATGCCTAGTGAGTTTTTACAGGGTGCAACTTTAAACAATTTTAAAAAAGATTACGTTTTCTCTAAGGTAAATTTTAGCAGACAAGCAATGGTTTAGCTAAAAAAGTACGGAAACTTGATCATGTTTTATAAAAAACAAAAATGTTTCTGTAGGCACCATTTGACGTTACATTATGTACCAGTACATAAAACTTTTATTTTTGAATCTAATATATATAAGCAAATTGTCTGCCACACTAAAGAATTTCTTAGATAATTTTACTGAAATTTCTCTAATATACTTTTATAATTTTATTTATATTTATACCTTGGTTGCTAGAAGTTCATAACCACTTTGTTTTATTGGGAATACGTTTCGCATTTTCGTTATTAGTACAACTTAAAGTAAGATCATATCTGCTACAGTACCAACAATATTTATATTTAATAATTAATATCCTACGTAATGATTAAATTTTCTCACTAACTAAATGTAGCTTCTTTGTCTTATTATGACCCTTGGTAAGTTTGGTAACGTTTTGAAGTTTGCTTGCTGAAATGTTTTATGTAATGACTTTAATATAAAGTTTTCGCTTTTTACTAAAGTTAAATTAAGAATGAATTTACTGCTTTTTAGTATGTGAATATGTCTTACATTTAAGATTTATTCGACGCAAACGCTTTTTGTTATATTTTCTAGACATTTGAAGTACTTTTTTATAAAATTAATTAATTAGTTGATCTTGTAAAATAAAATGTGCCTGAAATGTAATAGCACCTAAGTTGTGTTAATTCTTTAAACAATGGCTATTTTCAAAAGCTAAGTTTACATTATATTTTTATTGAAAGCATCTATTATTAGACATAACACCGTTGTTGTCATAAATAAAATTATAATAATTAGTTAAAACTATTAAATTGTTTAGCTAAGCAAGAAATAGAAAATAAAGAAACTTTGTGTATAGTAGTTTTTGTAATTCAAGGATAAGAATTTTTGTGTTATATTCATATAAAATTTATATTGGTAAATACTTCAAAAGATATCTCGCTAAAATGCATCCAAATATATTAATAAACGCCATAACATGTCACTTATTTTTAAATTTTGATAATGCTCAGTAAGTGCACTTTGCTGATTTGTGTAGTATGTACCTTTTGTACAACCTTGATTTGATTGATTTTTGTTTTATAAAAGAAATAATTTTTGTAGTCTTAAAATATGAGGCCATTTTCTTCAAGAGGAACTGTTTTCCAACCACAAAGACATTGTATTAATTTTTTAATTTAATGATTCCTGTTTGTTACATCTAATCTTATTTTTTTATAAATCTTTTCTAAATTTGCTGTTTTTGATCTAATTGAAGTTTGTGTTTAGAATATTTTATTTTTTTGATTATTTTTAAGTAAAATTATTCGTAGCGTTATTTTAATTAAAATAATACTTGAGTTTGGTAAGCTTAGTTCCAAAAAACTTTGCTCGAATTCAACTAAGTGATGTAAATGTCATCTAGGGCTCACCTGTCTAGTCACACTTTTACGCTGACCTTTTCGTTTATGTGAACGGATGCCTTATATTATAAGTTGCTCATTAATTAATTTTAAAAACTACTAGTGGATTTAATTTAACTTTTTTATAATGTTATTTTACGTTGGCGATGATATTAATAAAAGCACATATTAAATAGTCCTTTAAATTATCTGATGGGTTTAATTTCTTTATTGTTTAGCATGTTACCTACTTTTCAATTTTTTTCAAATACTTTTTATGAAGCAGCTATATGCTTCAATGAGAAATTATAATTATTTCTGATAACCAGAGACCGCAATTTTAAGTATTTACCTACTTACCTTACTTTTTACATTTTCTAGTAGTTTGCGAGGAATTTTATTTTTTGTTTTATTTTCTTTATTTACATTTTTAAATGTATTTTTACCTAATAACTGCTTTTTTCAGTTTTTTCGCAATTTTAAAGCAACTTTTACCTTATTCGAAGAGTAATGTAACCATAACTCATTAGTAGCAGAAGCGAAAGCTAAAGGATTTTCAGAGTACAAAAATGGTGATTTAAAAATAATTATTATTTGAAAAATCACCATTATTCGGCTAATAAGGTTTTAACGGATAGTTATTTAATTATAATAATGGTAAGGCTCGTACGCCCGACTTTCCTGCCCGGTCGTCGCGCACCATCTCTGGTGCGAGGCGGTGCGGCAAGCACCGCGCCTTAGACGACCGTCTTCATTACCCTTTGCTCGAGCGAGCGTAGGTACTCAATTATTTTTAATGACTGAGTAGGCCACCGTCGGGCATCAGAGAGCACCGGGAATAAAACCCGGATCCGTCCGCATCGCATTCTGCGCCTCAACCGCTTGGACCACTCTAGCGATCAGTTATTTAACTATACCTGTACATTAACCATCAATTAAATATATAAATTCAAATCCAGTGTTTGTCTTGTGCACAACTCATTGAAGATGCCAGCAAAGAAAAAAAATGTTTCCGTAAAATATTGGTTATGGTCTAAATTGGACAATTTAACCACGTGGTCATTGACGGATATTAAAAAAGTAAGGGATGTTTATGTAAGCGGTGCTAACAGGGAGGGTCTTTGAGACTGTCACATAATAAGATCATTAAAGTTTGCTTGTATTACATCCGCATTTGTGGAGCGATCTTTTTCATGTCATAAACATTTTTTTTTTTTATAACATCCCATTTATTTGCAACTGTACAAGTACATTTAGCAAAGTCATTTGATAATTTAATAGACATGTAGAAGCATGCTCAGCAGAATACTTCTATAACAGATAAGCTTATAGGCTTTGTGTGACAAACGGGAAAAATCTTACAAACTACAACTTATAACTAGTCTTAAAGTAAACTAAGAATTCAAAATCTGGTTGGCAGATCGTTTGGCACATGTCGATGTAAACGCCTGTTGTCGCTGGGCGGATCCATAAGATCTATTGCGAGAATGTTGGGATGGGCGCTAAGTCGAGTACTGTATTGGGAGCTGTAACGCCTAATTTCGTCCTTGACTGTGGGGATACGAAGATCCTTTATGATAACCGTGTTTGGTACAAACCAAGGTGCGTTGTTATCATGCGCAGCACTTTTCTTTGGAAACGCTCTAGAATTTCGATATTTGAAGTGGACGCAGTCCCCCAGAGTTGGATGCCATACGTCCAGATTGGCTTGATTATTGTTTTGTAAACCAGAAGTTTGTTGTCTAGCCAGAGTTTAGATTTATGCCCAATTAACCAGTACATCTTAGTAAGGGTTAATCCTAGTTGCTTCCGTTTTGTGAATATATGTTTGCGCCAATTAAGCCTTCTGTCGAGGTGTAGTCCGAGGTATTTCACATCATCTTGTTGTGGAAGTTGGCTATTGTTTAGATAAACAGGTGGGCACGTGTTTCTGCGAGTGGTGAAGGTTATGTGAACGGATTTGGTGTCATTGGCTTTAATTCTCCACTTTTTCAACCAGTTTTGGACTGCAGTGAGGTTAGTTTGTAGTTTCTGCGAGGCAATGTTGGAATCTCTATCAGATGCTAAGACTGCAGTGTCGTCGGCAAAGGTTGCTATCAAAGTTTCTGGCGTAGTTGGTAAGTCTGCAGTATATAACACATATAATAGTGGTCCGAGAATACTTCCCTGTGGCACACCGGCGTTTATTGGGAAAAGTTCCGTATATTCGGCTTCAAACTTTACCAGGAAGAATCTATTATTTAGGTAAGATTTAAGGATAAGGAAGTGGTTTAGAGGGAGAAGTAATCTCAACTTGTAGAGAAGTCCAACGTGCCAGACTTTATCGAACGCCTGAGTGATGTCTAAAAATGCAGCAGAACAGTACTCTTTATTTTCAAAGGTATCGTTAATCCTTTGGACAACTCGATGTATTTGTTCTATCGTGGAGTGCATCCTCCTGAAGCCAAATTGGTGATTGGGGATTATATCATTGTTTTCCAGGATTGGTAAGAGCCTTATTAGTAAGAGCTTTTCAAACACTTTTGAAACAATTGGCAGGAGACTTATTGGCCGATAAGATGTAGGTTCGCTGGGAGGTTTCCTTGGTTTTAATATTAGAATGACCTGTGCCACTTTCCATTGGTCTGGGAAACACCCTGTGCGAAGGACTGCGTTGAACAGCTGGGTAAGATATTTAGTTCCGATGGTAGGTAGTTCTTTAAGAATTTTACCAGTAATTAGGTCATATCCTGGAGCTTTCTTAGGGTGAAGAGTGCCAATGATTTCATCGACGTCAGCAGTTTTGAGTCGCTGGATTGGTAATTCAAGTTGATATGGGGACTCTAATTGTTGAATAATTTCTGCTTCTTCTTCGGGCCTATTATCTGATTGGTGTGGCTGGAAGACGTTTGTTAAATGGTTGGCAAAAACATGTGCTTTTCCAGAATTTGTTCAAACATATTTTAAAGAACAAACGAAAAAAGTGTGGTTTTGTAGAAGTTGTTGAAAACTAAAGGGAGTACACATAAGTCTCCGCCGTTTGACAAAAGATGGTCCCACCAGTAAGTTATGGTTGAAATTGTCAGATGTAAAACGTCATATCGCAAGGTTGGACATCTGGCAACACCATAACCTTAAAATATTAGCGATTTTGTATCAGTATCACATAATACTTTTCGTGCGAAAATGTCGAGTTTTGAGCTGAATAAGCGTCATTTGCGGGAACTTTTGATTTACTTCTTTAATTTGAAGAAGTCTGCAGCATATAGTGAGGGTGCTTTAAGTGAGAGAAGTCGTGAGTGGTTTCATAAGTTTAAGAACGGTGAGCTTGACGTCAAAGACAAAGAACGTAGCGGAAGGCCAAAAGTGTACGAAGACGCGGAATTGGAAGCATTATTGGAGAAAGATTCCTGCCAAATGCAAGAAGAACTTGCACTTACAGGATAGTAACTCAACAAGTAAACACATCGTTTAAAATCGTTGGAAATGATTCAAAAGCAAGGAAATTAGGGTCCATATGAACTGCAGCCGAAAAACGCTGCTTGCCAAGCATAAACGGAAGGGTTTTTTGCATAGTATAGTCACTGGTGATAAAAAATAGATCTACTATGATAACCCAAAGAAGGGAAAATCATGGAGATCACGTGGCCGTCCTCCAACATCGACAGCCAAGCCGAATATTCAAGGAAAAAACTCATGTTGTGTATTTGGTCGGATCAGATTTTTGTCGTGTATTATGAGTTACTCAAAATGAACAAAACCATTACTGAGGTTCTCTACCGACTATATTGGATAAGAGTGAGCCGAGCATTCAAAGAAAAACGCGCCCACTGCTACTCCAGACACGACAAAATTATTCTCCTGCATGGTAATGCTCGTCCACATGTTGCGGCGCCGGTCAAAACCTACTTAGAAACACCCAATTGGAAAGTCCTAGCCCACCTGCCGTATTATCCAGACATTACCCCTTCCGATTATCACTTGTTCCGATCGATGGCACATGGCCTGTCTGAGCAGCACTTCACATCAACGAAGATGCCAAAAATTGGGTCGATCTGTGGATAGCCTCAAAAGATGAAGTCTTCTTCCGACGCGGTATCCGTATGCTGCCAGAAAGATGAAAAAAGTAGTGGCTAGCGATGGACAATACTTTGAATAAAACAAAAGGTTCAGTTCTTTCACAATAAATGCCCAATTTTTGATAAAAAGCAGCGGAGACTTGTTGGGATTCTCTTTATCTCATGTCTTTTTTTGAAGAAAATTTACGTAATTCTACGAAAATAAATCCATAAATTTATTGAACACTAAAGGGCTATCGTAAAAAAGAATAGTAACTATGTAATTGATTAATAAAGGTTCTAAAATGTAATTGTTGTTTTTATTTTTCAAAAATGCCACCGTTTTATATATTTTACTAAAAATTGTCATTTGAGGTTTATGTAACTTATAATAATTGATTATACTAGACGTGAATAGCTTAAATAGCAATTTAATTAAATTATTATTAAAAAAATTAAAATAAATTATTTATTTCGCCTGTTTTATTTACTATTGTCTACAGTTAGTTCTCGACCGGGTCTGATTAGTTTATTGTCCCTAATGAAATAATATTTGAAATTAGTGTTCGTAGCAGCTGATCTGATTTTATTTTAAAATAGATGGTAAAATACTATTTGAGTTAATAGTGGTGAAAATAGATAGATTTAAGGATATTGTATAAAACAGTATTAAACAAAAATAAAGTATAAGTATGTAAACGCATAATACAAAGAGCTTTGAAAGCAAGGCAATGAGAGCAACATAAATACATATGCAGTATGTATACTGAGAATGTGATTGTCGTCATTTAGTAAGGAGGTACCGTAGCATTATCTATATTAATTTATTTTGTGCTCACATTTTGTTGTTGTCAGTGAATTCGTTATTTTTAAAATAAGTTTAAAATTCCTAAAGCAATACGATAGTGAATTATGCAAAAGGACCTAAACTGATGTATAACGAGTCTACAAAATATACACCAAAGTAGGAGGCATTTATTAAGAAGTGGGTAAAGAAAGTTGAAAATATAAACAGTCTACCGGAGAGAAAATAGTCCGCGGCACAACACAAAAAAATTAAACGATCTTGCGTATCTTTGAAGATAAGCCGAGTTTTTGTTGCAAGAAAATAATTCGGGTTTCTCTAAATATAATTTAAAGTTGACTGCGTGCAAAATAATGTTTATTTTCGATCTGATTTGAAGAAACCTTGATTACCTCAAAAACACGTGGAAAAATGACTAGGGTAAGCAAATGTGTATTGAGTTTTGGATAATGTTATCTTTATGAACGAGTCTTGTTTCTAAACGTGGCCTTACTTATCAAAAGCGCGGTTAGTGAAGAATTACAGGATGCTTCAGCGCACAGTAAAATATTCCATGAAAGTTTGAGATGTTTCTGTAAACGCGGTTTTTTGGTTACCTCTTTTTGTTTACAGCCATTTAAACGCCGAGAAAATGTGCACTCTCTATCAGAAATGCTTGCTGAAGTTTGTTCAAAAGTTTTTTTTTGGCTCTGACAGAACAAATCACGTGCTGCATAAGACAATGCCCCTAAATATCGCAAGAAACTGTGCAGTGCGTAGAAACAACAAAATAAGGTCAGTAGGATAAAATCGCTGGCAATCTCCCAAATGTTAATCTCACTGTAAATGTGTGGTTGTACATTAAAATGAAGGTCAGGGAAAAGCAGCGTTATTTCAATTAAAAAGATAAAGAGATCTTTGCCAAATGATTATGCAGAGATCCTTTTAGAAAGCATGGAAAAGGTGTGAAGCTATAATAAGTAATGGAGAATATTTGACCAAATATTACGTAATTGAGCAATAGCTTATAATATGTACTTTAATATAAAAAACGTATCTACATTTTCATATTTCAATTAAAAAAATATTTGAAGAAAAACGCTATGAATTTATTTTTTTTGTACTATAAATTTTACATATTTTTTTGTGTTGTCAATATAACCTAAAAAAATAAATTGTTAATTGAAAAATGGTAAAACCAGTTTTGCCAATGGCTAATAAGCTGTACAGAAACATTAATAATAGGATAAACTAAATTAAATGTCAAACTAGTGAACCTAAATAACACTTAAAATCTCTAAAGGTTGGGCGAATCTGACAGTAAAAAAACTTCGCCTAAAATTATTAATAAAATAGCAACGCTTAAGAAAGAAATTGCATCAATAAAGCACTAGAAAGTTCACAATAAGTGTAATGTAAAAAGATTTTTAATAGTACATATATACCCATACAGTGCACAAGTAAAAAACATTAAAAAGTAGAAAATAAAATAAATCGTCATTTTAATTATTTTGTTCACGAACAAATTACTCTGTTACAAATATCTGCCGCCTAATTTATTTTGAGGACTAATATTTCACGAGAAGCATAGCAACACAACCGTAAACTGCAGTAACTACTCGCACTCTTTGAACAAGCACAATAATTTAAGGTATTAACGAGCTGGTGATTATTTGCAGTTGCACAATACCAAACAAACGTATTTGGCGACAGATAATGATGCAGCGAGCAAATACGTGATTTTAAAGATATAAGCTGTGATTTAGATGTCGCAAGGAGCGCTCGCTTCTTGCACCCAGTGATTTTCGAGAGTAATGGGACGCATGATCCGAGGTGAATGCTCGATAAAACTGTGTGCGGTTAAATTAGAAAGGAACAAATTTTTTGTTGTTTTATAAATTTGGGTTGCAAAAAATGACCACTAAGCGTGATTACTTAGTAATTCGCGATTTGCAGCGTGACTCGCAAGTTCGCTGTCTGAACAAAATTGATTTGCTTTTTGTGTTTTTCTATTAGATATTTCAGTGTAAAGGTGTTCGACTTATTTTTTTAGAAAACTTAATTTTTTTAATAATCATTAATTAACATAGTACTTGAATAAACACGTGATTAAAGGTAATAAGTAATTTATCGAAATAATGCTTGTTAAAAGAGTAATAATTAAATATAAATTTTATCTGGTTGTTGAGCTGATTTTAATTTAACTTAATGTGCTAATATTGTAAAATATTTAAATTGACAAATTCAAGAACAATTATACAGATCGTTGAGCTAAATCAAAATGTTTATGTTACCATAAAAATTTTATTACAAAATCATGGATAACTACGTAGCAAAGCAATTTGTAATACGGTGGCGTTTTATTGCTTCGCTATTAAATGGATTTAAAAATAAACTGAAGCATTTTTGATGTTTCAATAAAATATTTGTTTGTGATAGTACTATGCCTTTTCGTAAGTTTATTCTGTTGTTAACAAGCCACAGCTCTGTGGTGTTACTAAGTAATAGATTTTTAGATTTTTCAATTTTACAAATCTATTAAATCTTGGCATGCTAGCTAATAAAATGTTACAAAGAGTTATTTCATGTTTAAGACAGGATGTGGTTTTGCGTCAGAAAGTGCGTGAATAATACTGGCAAAACCAAAATGCAAATGCATCTGCATAAATGTACTTTGATAACACGAATAAAAAACAATACTTGAAGCCAATAAAAATATTTTGTAGCCTTGAGACATACAAATAATAAAATATAGAAATCGATACCACAAATTTCTAAATGAAAACCACAAAAAATTAGAGTTAAAATAATAATGTCCAGATAGTGATTTCATGATACAAAAGCTGTGCATGAGGGTGTTATAAAATATGAAAATAACAGAAATGTGATTGCAATACGACGTTTCAACTTTTACAGTTGCTGTAGTTTGGTTGTTAAAACGTTCCAATTTGATTATTTTGAACTACACCTAACGGGTTACTACAAAAAGTCATCAATGTTTGAAAAAGATATTAGTTGTATAAATAAGTTCACAGTTTTTTTCTGCCAAATTCAAGTTTTATTTAAAAACAAACAAAAAAAAGCTTAAGTATCAAAGTATTCTCCGTTGGCATCGATGATCTTTTGCCATCTTTCGGGTAACTTGCGAATTCCCTGGTGATAGAAGCTCACCGGATTCGAGACGATAAAGTTATCGATGCATTTTCGGACTTCTTCTTCTGTTCTGAAGTGCGAATCAGCCAAGTGATGCTGTAACGACCGGAATAAATGATAATCAGAAGGGGCCATGTCTGGGCTATACGCCGCATATGGGAGAAGTTCCCAACCTAACGCGAAGATGTGCGTCGCCTTCGCAACATGCGGTCGGGTATTATCATGGAGCAGGTTGACTTTGTGACTTCCTTGTCCAGTAAACGGCCTCTTTTCTTCGATTGCGTCGCTCAAATTGATGAGTTGCTGTTGGTAGCGATCCGCCGTAATTGTTTCATCTGGTATCAAGAGTTCATAGTACAGCACACCTTTCCAATCCCACCAAATACAAAGCAAATTCTTTTTGGCGTGGATATTGGGCTTTGGAGTCGATGTCGAAGGTTTGCCAGAGTCTACCCATAATTTTTTGCTCTTGGCATTGTCGTACAAGATCCATTATTCACCACCCGTAATAATTTTATGCAGAAAATCCTTTTTTCGGTTCCTTGAAAACAAATGGAGTGCGATGTCACGTCGTCGTTTTTTGTCTTCGGACAGTTTATGCGGAACCCATCTGCCTTCCTTTTGTATCTTACCCATTGCATGCAAAGTATGGAAATGGCTGGCTGAGTGACGCCAAGCTGTTCTGCAAGCTATTTTTCAGTTTGTGCATTGTTTTGATCCAGCAATGTCTACAGCTCATCCGTGTCAAATGTTTGAGGACGTCCAGCGCGTGGTTGATCTTCAAGACTAAATTCACCTCCGCGAAATCTTTGGTACCACTTTTCGCACGTAGCATGACTTACAGCATTCTCACCATATGCCGCACAAATCATTTCGGCGATGAAAGATGAAACGCGAAGTGGATAGAAAATCGAATATGCTCTTTTGTGATTGCCATCGTGAACACAGCTGATTATTGAGGTTATGTGCCAAATCGCATGATGTTTCGAAAGACCAAATGTTATTGCTTTAAAACCGCAAGAGGGCGGACTAATATGGTAACATGTAAACGGTGATTTACGTCCTGTGAAATCTAAAGCTGAGAACTTATTTATACACCTATATATTTTACAAAATATTACATGCTGCATAAAAAGATAAAGAAAACGTTCAATTTTTTGTTTAAACAAACACAAATATTTCATAAGAGGTTCTCGCGTCACACAACACACGTCTAAACGGTAGTCGAGTTCGGACTCCGTTGATCCTTCTGAAGATAGCAGTAATGTGATCTCAAGTTCATTCAATATTGTTGGCACTGGTGGTACGTACCCCTCCAAAAAAAAAAATAGAAAACCATAAAATCTTGTCTGAATACGAAGCTGTTGGAATCCTCTATCGATTGCGAGAACAACCATCTTCTTCTTTTTCTTCTTCATCTTCTTCAGCCTTTTATGTAATCCGCTTTTGGATATAGGCCTTCCTTTTAATTTTCCATTTGTCTTTTTGCTTAGCTACTCTCTGTCATTTTTTTCAGCCACTTTCACTATATCGTCCGCCCATCGTTTTAGAGGTTTTCCTACACTTCGTTTCGTAGTCCTGGATCTCCAGTTAATTATAATTTTCATCCAGTGGTCGTGTGATTGTCTGGCAACGTGCCCCGCCCAATTCCATTTGTTGTGACTAATTATCTTTATTACATCTTCGACCCCAGTTCCCCTTCTTATTTCTTTATTCCCAATTTTATCTCTGAGGCTTACTCCAATTACCCTCAATTTATTCGCCGAGTTTTTTGTTAATATCATGGTTTCTAATCCATAAGTTAATACCGGTGTGATACACTTGTTATATACTTCACGATTTAGACCATTTGGGATATCTGACTTGAGTACGTATGAAAGACGTCCGAAAGCTGCCCATCCTAGTTTTATTCTTTAGTTTACTTCTTCACCTTGATTTTCCTTTCCAAGTTTAATTGTGTGTCCTAGGTATATATAATCTGTAACCTTTTCTATCTGTTTTCCGTTTATTAGTATTTGTTCTTGATCTGGGCTCATAACCTTTGTTTTCGAGGCGTTTACTCTTAGTTCGAGTTTCTCCGACTGTACCACCAATTCCTCTATCATATTCTGTAGTTCTTGTATATTATTTGCAATGAGAACTACATCGCCCGCGTATCTTAGATGGGTGAGTCTTTCGTCGTCTATATTAATTCCTTGATTATCTCAATGCAGATTTTTAAAAACACCTTCCGTTGCGAGGTTAAACAGCTTGGGTAAGATCGTATCTTCTTGCCTTACTCCTCTTGTCACTTTAATTTTATCAGTGGAGATATCTTCACTTATTTTGATTGCCATAGTAGCGTTGTTGTAAATATTTTTAATTAAATTGATGTTACGGGAATCTATTCTGGCGTTGTTCATTGCGTTTATTATTACTGTTATTTCTATAGAATCAAACGCCTTCTCGTAGTCAATGAAGGCTAGGTGTAATGGGACGTTGTATTCTGTACACTTTTCGATGAGTCTACGAATAGTTTGAATATGATTAAGGGTAATAAACTCTTTTCTGAAGCCTGCTTGTTTTGGGGGTTGATACAGTTCGAACTTGTTTGTAAGGCGGTTGGCTATTATTTTGGTAAGTAACTTATACAGATGCAAAAGCAGGATAATGGGGTGATAGTTTTCAAGTTTTAGTATTATTCCTTTTTTATGTGTTAGTGCAATTTGTGCGTTGTGCCATATTTCAGGTATCTCTTCCATAAAGCACCGGTTTAGAAGCTTTTTATATTTTTTAAAAGTTAAGGTTCTTCTTTTTTGATCAGGTTATACTGTCTTCTTTCCTGGGGTTCGTTTATTTTTCATTTTGACAGTGCCATTTCAATTTCGTTGGTTTCTATTTGGGGGGACATTTCTGAGTTAACATTCTAAATTATTCTCTGTAATTGAGGTATATCTTTGAGTAATCTGTCATCTTAGGTTTTGTACAGGGCTTTATAGAATTCCTCTATTTTTTATGCCTTTCCTTCTAGTAAGCAGTTCGTCATTGTTGTTTCTTAGTTGGTATATTTTGGTCTTGCCTTTAGATATTTTTGTTGTTCATATTGTCTTATATTGTCTGTTGTATTAACTCCGTGTTATATTTTCGTCTGTGTTTTCTAATCTCTTTTTTGACTCTTAATTCATTATATTCTACCGTACCCCGTAACAAATTTTTCTTTGTTGTTGTTAGTTTTTCAGTTTCTTAGCTTATTTTTTTAGGTTTTACTAGGGATTTCTGCATCGTAGAAACCATTTTTAAAGATGTTTTTATTGCTGCTGTAACTTAGATGTTCTTGGTCATCTAGGCGTTTTAATTTCTTAGCTATTTCTAGTTGGTACCTTCCTTCATTTTGTTTTATACACTCTTTGCTAAATCTTTCCTACCTCCTTTGTATCAGGTTTGTCTTTCCCGCTTTATATTAACTTCTAGTCTAGTTCGCACTAGCCTGTGACCACTCTTTGTATTAAATTTAATTTACGCTGATACATCTTTTATGTTTTGTTTTGTGTCTGTAATAATGTAATCTATTTAAAAAAGGTGTTTATCACACATAATTTGGTTTTCGTGAAGATAGTTTACTAATTTGTTTCCCCTGTCGTTCCTATCTTCTAGTCCAAATTTTCTGATAAATATATCATCCTCTTTCTTCTTCCCTCCAATTTTTGCATTACAATCACCTATTATTACCGTGTACTGTGATTTTGATTTTAGTACCATTGTTAAGTCGTTGTAGTTAACTTCTTTATCCGGACAGTTTTTTGTAGGGGCATATGTGTGTATAATCATTAGTTTATATTTGTTACTTAATTTCAATGTAACATGCATTACTCTTTCTGATATTGCTTTTAATTCATCGATTTTGTTAGCATATTTCCTGGATAATATCAGAGCCATTTCACCACCTGAAGATGGTTCTTCGTTTTTGTGAAATAGTACAACCATAACTACAATATATTTCTAGGTATGTTGTACCCGTTAAAATCTTTTCACAAAAAAAGAGGCTTCACACTTTTATTTTGGAGACCCCACAAAAAACATTAAGTTTTGGCAAATGCCTTTCATGTTGTATAACGGTGGGGATGTCACCTTATCTCTGAACAACAAACGATTAGCAAGTTTGTCGTTCTCCATTGCTTTCTGCATTATCGTACAATAACCGGTTCGTTTTGCATGATCGTCGGGCCGTAAATTTTGCTTGATTTATAAACGGTACGGTTTAAATTGCAACTACTATCATAAATCTTTTCACACAGTTTTCTGCGGAATATTAAGCTCACGATTTGCTGTGTTAGTGAATTGTTGAGGGCTACACACGAAACTTTCTCAAACTACTATATCGCCTAGTCTTTCAGTGCTTTTACGTTTATTTAGCGAACATGAATTCTTAAATTGGCAGTATCATTGCTTTAGTGACCAGGCTGCTCTCTCTTACTGCCTTATAAATGCACGTTGCAGGATAAAAACCGATAAGAACACAAAATGCTTTTTGCTGTAAGGTAATTTATTCTTTCTTTGCACGTATCATTTATTATTATATTTGAAATACTTTTTAAAACATATCTTTTTAAAACCTAATGGTTCTTTTGCAGTAAACCTGTATTTGGAAAATTTATAATAAATGTACTGGTTTTTAAATAAGATCTAAGAGAATTTACTTTTACATCAAATAGTTTCTAATGCAATAACTAATTACTTATTCAACTGATAGGAGATATCCTAAATTTTTAGTGGCAATAGATTATTTTGTTGAGGTTGACTTTATCCATTGGATTTTTGTATTTTGTATTAAAATATCAATCAGTTAATTAAGTATTTATCTTAATTAATGTTAAATTAGGTTTTAATAAGCGAATAAGTAAACTAAATTATTCGACTTAGTTGCTTAAACTACTTAATTAACAGTATGAGAATCGCGTCGATAAAAATGAATGTGGTTTCCTAATTAGGGTAAAAAGGCAACTTTAACGCCATTTGTTGAAGAAAATCAATTTTACTTTTTAACGTATTCTTCACCGAGCTACATATTTAGTTCAACGATTTCACGATTTTTTGAAGCGCTGATCGCAATGGCATTAGACAAACTTTTTCCCGTTTAGCCAAATTTTTAGTTTTAGAAACAGAAATACGATATTAGGGGCTAAATCCAGAGAACAAAAGGAGTAACAGATTAGTTAAAATTCCATCTCGTTTAGTTTGCTAAACATTATCAAATATTGCGTGATTTTTTTATGAACAGTTAAGAGTCGCGTCACTTATTGGCTACACAGCTATTTCATATATAATTTTTTATACAAGATTTTATCCACTGGTTCAGATAAAATGCACAGTAACTCTGTGTAGTATTTGACGTCTTTTCATAACGATACTTATAGAAGTAGTTTATCATCTATAGTGGTGAATTTACCTTTAAGGCACGTTTAAATATATACATAAAAAAGTGGGCTTTAATAAAGCTATAAACGGCATCTTTAAACTAAAACTAATTGAAGTGTTTAGATTAGATTTACATTTGTAGTAACAAACTTAAATTTATATCTTGTTTCCAGTTTCGATTATATCAAGTTTTTATTGAAGGAAAGTCGTATTTGAATCCGTCAGTGTAGTATTGCAAATATTAGTCAATTTATTTATTAGCACCTACGCAGCTCTCGTATTAGCACAATTTCTTTTAAAAATTAAATATAGTGTTACTCTTGATATTTGAAAAAATTATATAATAATTTTAAAATTGTAAAATTATTTAGAAGCTAATGTGGTATATCTTCTACTATTCAATATTAGTTTGTCTTTTATGATTACTAACATCTATGACTCTGTTGTTAAAATTTTGTAACTAAATTGTTTACAGTACGCATTTTTAAAATATTTTACCAACGCATATGTATATGTACGTAATATATCACTACTAATTTACATTAGCAAACAATTGGAAGTTAATTTCAGGGTTGTATTCTAAATAAAATCAAAATCGAAATCAAAATAAATTTTTTGTAGTACAACTAGTGGTAGGTAGTCTTTTTAGTATAAGCAAATTTTATGTTCACTTTAAAGATACTTGTAATAAACAAAAGGTGACTATTTAAAGATACACATAAATGTACCACTTAAAAGTTAATTGTAAAACAATTTTAATGGAAATCACTCAATGTTTTGAAAATATCGTAAAACCTTCATGATTATTCGTATATCTAATGATGTTGTAGCTGATAAGAAATCTAATTAAAAAACAAAAAGTATTACAATTAACGTTTTATTCCTATTAAACATTATATAAGTAGGCATATTTTAATTAGTAAAAAATACATTGGTTATTTAAATTTCTTATTTTCACAGATATAAAATTTATACAAATTTCGGAGTTAATAAAGCGACCGAATTTTCTGCAATATCCGGTTATAAGAATGATAAAATTTTGGTTACCCTATGATTGATCAGCAATTCGTAGGAGTATTTACGGTACTGTAGAGCCTTCAGGCTGATAGATGGAGCGGTTGGGATAAGCCAAACGTAACAATTTATATGCCTTCTCGCATTAGGTAGTATGTCTAAAGTTACGGTTTGCACAACTTGTGTATATTATTCTCAAATAACTTACAACTGCAAAAATGTCAATTTTAAAATAAGTTGTAGCTTAGTTGCTAAAAATCATTAATTGTACGCGCTTGTTTTGGATTATAACGTAATTAATCTAAATTGGACATTTTGAAATACATTAAAAGTGTGATGATGAAATGATTTTATGAAAACCACAAAATAGGTACTGAAAATTGTGTTTTGTATATTTACATATATGTAATTTAACAAAAACTACAAGCAAAATTAAGTGTGATCAGTTTGAAGACAAAAATGACCATTCAGATCATATATCATATTTCGTTTTCAAACTTATTACACTTAATTTTGCTTGTGCCAATTCATCAATCATTTTTTACTGTCACCAAATATCACGACAACGCCGGAAAAATGTAGGCGGTTTAACGTTTCGCTGTTTACAAATATGCTTTTAGTCTCAAAGTTAAGTTGTTTAAACATATCTTCCATTTCCAGCTCAAATAATTTCGGTAAAATTGGGTCTCCTTTCTTACCCCTCTTTCATTTTGATTTTGTTACTTCGTTGTTACAAGCTTGAAATGTACATATGCTATGTAATATACATACAATATTTTTTAGTATTTGTGTATCTATGGTGGGTTTTACAATTGGTTAGTGCGTTTAGAATTGCTTATATTTTGTTAAAGTCGAAGGCTCTTTTATAATCTATAAGAGCCATTTGTAATGTGACATGTTTTTGTGACCTCTATGTTATCAGGTTTTGCTTGTTTTCTGATATATTATGTGTATGGAGGTTCTATAGAGTAATGACAGAAGAATAATTAAGCGATATTTTTTAATTATTCTATTATTTTAATAACGAGACCAAGGTTTTGGTCCACTCCTCTGTTATTTTCTGTTTTATAATACACTTCTTATACAGTTGTTTTAGAGTATTTATTATATGTGATTCATTTGAACTTCTCTTTTGTCTATTGAAATATTTGACGTTCCTTCTGACCTCATATTTATACATTTTTTTTATTTTCTATTACATCCAATGTTAGGTTTTTAAGTCTATAATTTTTATCTTTTTGTTGTTGCCTGCTTGTTATTTTTTAAAATATTTTTAATACATGCTTTATTACTGTTGATTATATTCATAAAAAGGTTATTTACAGTGTGTTAATTAAATAAGTTCTAGAGAGTGTTTTTGATATTCTTTTAAATGTTTTTCAGTTATAGGTATATGTTTTGTGGGCCAACTTTTTTTGTTATTAGTTTTTATCTGTAGATATCTTACTTCTTAAATGTTTAGTGGATATTATCTATTTTGACTGTACTTATTCCACTTGATACGTAATTATGCTTTTAACTGTTATTAGTTGTTATATAGTTCTTATCATTCTTAGTGTTTTCATTTGGTCATTGGCAAGTTCATCATCTTGTTTTGAAGAATGTATTTATAGTAAGTTATTTCGGTAACGTAGTTTATCACTAGACTTTCTTTTTATTTTGTTTACGGAATTGTAGTGGTTCCATTTCTTTTAATCCTTTTTTGTGTTTTATATGTTCCAATACCCACTTTAAATGGAAATATTCAAATACTATAAGATATTTTAACGGTTGTTTTGGTGCTGTGTTTGTCTACTTTTATATATATGGCTATCAGCCTCTTTTTCACCAAACATTTCTTGTAGTATTATAAGTCATGTCGGCGTACCCCGGGCGGGTGGCCAGCTCGTTAGAAGAAGGAGAATTGACTTTACGATCGCCAAAGTTTGTATTATTTGATGTCTTATAAAGCTCAGGATTAACCAAATAATCGGACGTTCTTAACTTTGTTAATATATATGTACAACATATACATTAAAAACTTTATTACTAAAATGAAAAGTCCCTATTTATCACGATAAAGTCATGTGAATTGTTATTAATTATAAGAAACTTTAGTGTAGCTTGCACTAAATATTACACACGAGCAATTGTAACTTTAGAATACACCAACTGAAAATGATCGATATGTGTAAAGCTCGCTTATAGTATTAATGATTTAATGTACGCATATGCAATGTAAAATCTGGTTAATATCGCCGTATAGTTAAAGCTGATCTATTTACAAAATTTATTTAGATAGTAGTATCTGTTTTACAATTGCTAAATAATCAATAAATATGATTAAATAACATTACAGATGTACATGATTTATACAATGTTTTCATGTGATACTTAAAATAGAATTTTTCGGTAAATTTGTTAAAGTAAATGTGGCGATTGGATTTAGAGGTGCATAGATATAATTTGGCGCAGGATAATATGGTGGAATGACAATTTTCGTTTTTGTTTTATAACCAGTTTTCATTTTCTTTGAACAAAATGTGTATAAAGTAATAGCATTCTAAGAATAAGTGGATTAGATATTTCATTTGGATAAATTTACCAGATTTTTAGGCATTTTCTAATGTTTTATAAATACTGTAAATAAAATGTGCTACTTTAAGATAAACAATTACTTTTTTTATTTATAGGCAAGTGTGTGAAATTATTATAGCAGATATGGGGTTATTTGGATAAATAAAAAAATAAGTATATTTAAAAATACAATTTTACAAGGGGATGTTTATATAAGCTTTGATTGCTGATTATTGGTAACTACTTTTATACCACTGGTGTATACATAAAACGGATTATAATGATTATAAAGATTTGAGGATAGATCTTTTTTAATTTCGATCTTTGTCTTCTATTGTCTACAGATCCAGAGATGTAAACCGGACCAAACCCAGAAAAAAACATTATATATTTAGTAAGACTAAACAGATGCACAATAAGTCCATGAAGCTACAGTGCTACTGAAGGCGTAGATTAAGCGGATCTTGACTTGAGGAGAGGAACACAGCCTTTCAAAATACAAAGGAGACAAATGGTTTTGTAACAAAAAATATTTTTTGAAAAACCGATGTGCTTAAAGCTATAATTACATTTCAATTCTAAGAATTTATTTAAATCTTTCAAAAATGCCTTTCAAAATACTTTAAGCTACTAATTCGAATACAAAAACTAATAGTAAGGAGATTTTGGACATACGAAGAGCCACTGCATAGGTATATTTATAAGAAACTGGAGAAAAAAAAATAAAGCAAAATAATTTTCTGCAATAACAACAAAAATGTTGGGAAACGTACTAAGTAACAAGAAATTTACCAAAAAAAGAGAATACTAAGTTATAAACTATTAAGTTAGTGAATGATATATATGATATATATACATATACGCATACATACATACATACATACTATACATTACGCAGAATATTAGGTAGGAAAAATAGTAATAAAACGAGAAAATATGAAAAAAAGTTTTTGATATCGCCAAGCTAAGGACAAAACAAGCTGCAAGGTTTCAAAAAGCTAATATATTTTTATTGGCAAATACCAACTAATATTTAAAAAATATAAAAAAATTCTGACAGCCAGACTTGCTACTATCTAAAAATAAAAAATTTAAAAGAATAATATTAGAATGGCATTCGCCTTTTTAATCGTTGCCTATGTTATTAAAACGTAGACTATTAAAAAAACTGTAATAAACTAGAATATCGTTTTTTTTGGTGTCCTGAGGCTATAATTCGTCCAGAAATGTGAAAAACTGGGTAGGTCAAATTTCCGCCGATTACATTACTTTCCTTATTATAGGAAAAGGAAAGTAAAAATATCTTTGACCAGAGAATTGAGTAATTTTTATTACTAGTTAGAAGTTTTTTTTGGGATTATGGTGGGTTATGCTGAAAAGGTAGCATCTTTCGTAAGCACGGTTAATCGAAATGTCGTTGACAGCAGACTGTTTTTGGCAACTGGTCCTTGCAGAATATCTAGTTCTCACTTATGACTTTTTGCGCCATATCCCGATCAACAGATATAGCAACATCTGACAAAGCTTGTTCTAGAATAGAAGGTTACTAACAGCGTCTAAGCCAAAGCAAGTGGCTGATTTTGGCATCAACATATGTAAAAATAAATGAGGAAAAGCAAAATGTAAAAGAATAAAAAAATTATAAATGTATAAAACATCGCCGGGTGGAAATATACACCTCAAAATGAGGGAAATCTATCGGTACAGTTTTGCGCAAAGTACTCTGAAACCAGTTTTAATCTCAACCAAAAACAAGGACAAAATTAGAAGAAAGATACATCACAGAAAAACGAGGAAGAAAAAGAGGGATCATAAAAATAGCGATTTAAGACGTGCAAAAGTTAGTGACCAAAAGAAAAGAATTAATAATAGAAATATAAAAAAATATGTTTAGATGTAGTCTCGCTAACAGAAACCAAAAAGGAAGGAAGAGGCCAGGAACTACATATATCTATGTAGTGGAATAACAAAAATAAGTAGAAGTGGGGTATTTGTGTTAATAAAAAATAAATAAACAAACGCCTGACAGACTAAAAATAAAAACAAATATAAAATTATATAAAATATACGATAATTATAGAAGCATATGCTGTAAGTGATGATTTACGGGTAGATGAGAATAAAGAGTTTTTTAGTATCCTGGACATACAAATAGAAAATGCTAGCAACAATAGTGAGCTAATAGTATTCGGAAACATAATTGGCAGTGTGGACAGGAAAGAAAATGATAAGGTACTTGGAAAATTTAGAGAAAAAAAGGTGAATGAAATTGAAATGTAGAGTATATCGGTTAATTATAGTTAACACTTTCTTTCAACATAAGAACATTTACAAATATACTTAGATGCTTCCAATACCAGAGCTCAGATCTATTATTAATATGATAATAGTGAAACGAAACCAAAAAATGACAATACAAAATGTACAGCATACCGCTAATCAGAGCGCAGTTTATATTACCATATTGTTATGAGAACCTTTGTAAGGTGACGACCAGCCACTATGCTGAAAATGGAATGGAACAATTGAAGAAACAAATAACAAAAAGTATAGAATATATCTTTTAAAGCAAGACATTATCAAAAAGTTATATCAAGATAGGTAGGAAATGTATTTAAATGAAACAACAATAAAGGAAATCCAAAAAAAAAATCAGAGTATATAAAAAATAACATAGCAGCATACGGAACTCTGAAAATAAAAATAAAGGAAAATAAGAGAAAAGAAATGTTTAGCGAGGAATTGGAAGAAAAAAATCAAAAATAAAAAAACTATTTAGAATGGTTAAGAAAAAAACAGACAAACAGAATATGGAATGTAGAAGACAAGTGAAACAATAAGTAAAACAAGAAAAGAATAAAAATTGGGGTAATATGTGTAGAAGCAAAAGTAGTACATTGGAATCAATAAATCCAAAGAAACCTGAAGAGCAATCCTCAATTTAAAACAAATGGGTAGAAAACTTTGAGGCACTTCTACAAGAAGAAAGAAATCAAGGAGTTACAGAAGAAATAGAAATAATAGTAAAAGGTAAGACAAAACCATTAAAAAACAGTAAAAATAATAAACCAGCGGGACTTGAATAGGCAATGTAGTTTTCTACAGAGGTGTTACGTGGTTTTTAAAAACTTATTTGCCAAAAATTAAATCATTTTGTTGAAAAAACGCTTTATTCGCCAGATCCGGATTCTAACTTTCTTGTATTTTACAATATTAAAATAAATATTAATTTATCGTCGTTGAAGTTACGACAGTAGATGAATTGTATTACGATGCTTGCGCCGAAAGATCTTACAATAAATAACTTAAAAAGTTTCGTTCTATAAATAAAAGATACTAAACAAAGCGCACTAATTTAAACAATATTTCTATTTAATTTAAACGATATACACACTTACTTATTGTGACAAATATTTTTAATTATTTTATATTGTAAATTTTTATGTCAGACTATTTTAAAGCACCTACTTGGTCCAAATTAGTTTTAGTAAGAATTCAACCATTCTACCCGCGATGTGTCAATAATCAGACAATCTGGATAAGTATTGAGATGCCCTACATTTTATAAGTATAGTCGACTTCGGTTTAATAATCTACAATTATCGGAAAGGCGTATCAGATTGCAACAACCCTGTTGTTATAATGCACTTGACTTGTTTTTAGTAACGAACGAGCCGTTGATACCCTACTTTCGGTAAGTAGGCTTACAAGCCAACTCGTACAAACGCAAACAATTTGGTGCCACCTGTGTATGCATTAATCTTTGCCAATTGCTAAATATTAGAAAGTAAACAGTAACGCTATCAGTTGTGAACATTTGCGACACGCTAATTTAGGCGGCTGAGCCCGCAGAAAGGCAGTAAAGTTCCAAATATTCCGGTGAAATAAGATTGCTAGATTTTGCTTTATGGCATCAGAATTTGTAATTAATTTCTAAGGGGTTTTCTTTAATTTTAAATGTCATAGCTATTGTGAAGAATTGTCTCATCATTCGAATCAGTAGCTGATTGAATTATTTAATACCAAATCTAAAGCATAACAGCCTGATTAAAATTAATTAATATCGTAAATCCTTCAACTCTAACTCACTTTGTCAATAACAGCATCTTCAAAGCAAAAATAAGAGAATAAAATTATAACTGTTTATTCTTAGCCAGCACCGACCTTGAGGTAATAAAAATATTAGGTAATGTTTTCGTATTGACCAAACAGCGCTTAAGCAAACGGTGATTACCCGTCTCTAGTCTTCCCATTATGGATTATTACTATTTTTAAAACCTCATTTAGGATTAACGCAACAGATTAAAGCCTTCGACAGTTAATTGCCGTAGATTAGTTTATTGTTATTAATAACGTGCGAGTTTATTTTGACCGTTCGAACACGAGAAGAGACATGATGTTAACACCTTTAGTTCGTTTGCTAAATTTATTACTATCATGCCGCTAAGTTGCAAGTTTATAATCTGGCTTATTATCATAGTTTATGGAAGCAATAAATTAGTTCTAATAATACATGTATGTTTATGTATAAAAAATTGTACTCACTCATCGTACGTGGAGGAAATGCGGCGAAAAGTGGAGAGGCCTAGCATGAGTCGCACGGTTGGGTGGAAGTCGAAGGAAGCCGAAAACTGGAGCTACATCGCTTGAGCAATTACGCGCGTTCTCTCGATTTTAACGACAATAATTGATCGCGGCACGAGACCTTACATAAGACGACAAATAATCCGTGACGTGAAACCCTGGCGACAACGCGCCGTTTCCGGGCAGCTACGCGAGGGGCGCTTTCCCTCGATTAGAGCTCGCGGACGTGGCCTCAGGAGCCGACGAAGTCGCTGGTGATGTGGAGCCGGCGATAGGTTCTATCGGTGGCTTTGGCGCGGGCTCCGCGCCAACTAATTAAACCTTATCTCGGCGGTTGAAAAGAAAAATCGTATTGTTTCGAGGAAAGCGCGGGGGGGCTGAGGAACAGCCGATGCGTTTGCGGTAAATCCCGCCGTTACCTTGTGTTCGGCGTGCCATGCATAAGTCTGTTTGTTCTTATTTTCAGGTGCACAATAGAGTGGATAAGTCGGTTAATACTTTATGTCGAAAATACGTCATGTAATTCTACGTTGCAATAAATCAAAATATAAACATGCATGCGAGGTACAATTTCAATTTGGTGCCCTAGGCTGGCTTGCTTGCACTTACATTTTTGCATGTTTGGGAAGTTACAAAGAATTACAAAGGAATGGATTGTTCAGACAAAATATTCATTAATTTTTTCCATTTTCCTTATATACGTACACTTAAATACAATGTTCACATAGGTAAGAAAAAATAAAAACAAATGTTCATTTCTTCTAATATCTTTTATTTAAAAAAAATCTTTTTCTTAGTTTTAGAATTAGGAAACCTCTAGATTGTGTCTTTAAACGAATGATTATAGAAACTCACTTTCAACAAATCACAGTGCAAAGCCTGTTCTTTTATCAACGTTGATCACAAAAAGTTTTTTACTCTTTTAAGAGCTAAAAAAAGATCGTCTTCCAGTGCTATTAGTAACTGCCGTGTTTAGAAAAATCCTTAAAATTATGGCAGTATACTCTTGCATGGTCAACAGCTTCGGGTGGAAGAACCAGCAGAGATAGGGCACTATTTTGCCCTCAGGTTGAAAAAACAGACCTTAAAGACGGAGGAACCAAATTGATGGTCAACGGCGTAAGAATGCAGAAGGCAAGTGGGAACCACTGCATTAAAGATCTAAAAAGATATCCTTAGTAAAATTATCATCTTATCATTATCAATATGACAACGTTCAGAGCTAAATCTAAATCCGGGTTTCAAGTTCCCCAATCGGATCTCCGGGGAACAGTTGTGAGCAGAGTTATAAAGTTATCAACAAATAATATAAAGATCGGGACGTGGAATGTAAACAGTTTACTGGCACCAGGCAAACTGCACAATACTGTAATTGAAATGGATAGACTGAAGATAGACATCCTTGGTCTAAGTGATGTTAGATGGTCAGGAAATGGTAAATGTACAACAAGCAATGGTATAATGTACTACTCGGGAAATGATGGCCCTCAGCACAGATACGGAGTTGGAATAATATTAAACAAGAAAGTAGCAACGGCAGTCACAACCTTCATACCACTCTCAGACAGAGTAATGATGTTACAGTTGAAAACAAACAACGGTAATATGAATATCATCCAAATTTACGCGCCAACTGCCGATAAGGAAGACGAATAATGCGAAGAATTTTATGCACAAATAGAAGAAATCTACAGAAGCATTAAGCGAAAAGATATTACAATCGTGTTGGGTGATTTTAATGCGAAAGTTGGAAATGCGAAAGTAGAAGATGTACCGGTGGTTTTGGGCTAGGAGATCGCAATGATAGAGGAGACCGTATGATACAATTCTGCCAGGACAAAGATAGTCCCAAACACGCTTTTTAAACTTCCAGCTCGCAGGCTGTATACATGGAAGTCTCCAGCTGATAAGCCAGGGAAAACAGTAAGAAATCAAATAGACTACATTCTTTGTAATAATCGCTATAGAAATTCCATTAAGTATGCGAAAACATATCCTGGTGCGGACATTCACAGTGACCACAATCCAGTTGTAGCAAAAATTACAGTTAGGATGAAGAAGATAATAAGACCCCAGAATGACTATATAGATACAAGACGTTTAAAGGAACCCAAAATATATAATATAGTTCAACAGAAAATAACAAATGAGATAAAAATATAAATATGCAAATAGACGAAGTCAATATTGATGAAAAATGGAACAAAATACAAAATGTACTAACATCTGTAACCAAAGAACACCTAGTAAGTAAGAGAATAAAAAGAAACCTTGGATGACACAGGATATTTTAGATCTCATGGATCTGAGAAGAAGGAATAAGCTAAATGTACAAAAATATAAAGAAATTCATAAAACAATACAAAGTAAAATAAAAATAGCGAAAGAAAAACACCTGCCTGAACAATGTGAAGAAATTGAACTACTACAAAGTAAGCATGACAACTTCCACATGTACAAAAGATCAAAGAAGTAACAGGATATAAAAGAAAAGTGGCGCCAATAATGTCATCAAAGATGCTGATGGACATATACTAACAGATATAAAAGATCAAATAAACAGATGAAGATATATATCCAAGAACTTTACAATGACGAAAGGCCGGAAAACACCAGCTTAGAAGTAAAGGACGAAAATTTTAAAATTCTAAAATCGGAACTAAATTATGCACTAGAAAACATGAAAACAGGCAAAGTTGCTGGCCCGGACGAGATACCAATAGAAATTGTTAAACTTTGTAACGATGAAACATTAGATGTTATTTTAGACCTTTTAACACTATTTATGACACTGGGCAAATTCCCAAACAATGGTTGCTATCTACCTTTATTTTAATTCCCAAGAAAATTAACGCAAGAGATTGCTCAGATTACCGAACTATTGCACTTATGGGACATATTTTAAAACTATTCTTGAAAATAATTCATAAAAGAATTTACAAAACATTGGAAGAAGGAATAAGTAACTCCCAGTTTGGTTTCCGCGCAGGTCTTGGAACGCGTGAAGCTCTCTTTGGGGTTAATGTGCTATACCAGCGATGCATGGATATGAACCAAGATGTGTTTACCTGCTTCATCGATTTCGAAAAGGCATTTGATAAAGTGAAACATGGTAAACTACAAGAACTTTTACTCAAGAAAGGCATAGATAGGAGAGATGTGAGGATAATTAGTAACCTATATTGGGGGACAGAGTGCTAACATAAAAGTTGGAACAGAAATAACCGAGGAAATTGAGATACGCCGTGGAGTGAGACAGGGATGCATCCTATCTCCACTTTTGTTTAACATCTACAGCGAAGCCATCTTTAGAGAAGCCTTAGATGAGGAATCTGAGGGAATTATTATAAATGGAGAAATAGTTAACAACATGAGATACGCAGATGACACAATCCTCTTAGCAAACAACCTTACTGACATACAACATCTGCTTGAAAAAGTAAATGATCGCTGTAACCACTACGGCTTAAAAATAAATTTTAATAAAACCAAATGGATGGTAGTTACAAAAACTCCACACATTCAAGGAAACTTAAGAGTTGCAAACATATTAATAGAACGGGTAAGGAAATACAAATACCTCGGGACGTGGATAGAACAAACAGCTGATCAAACAACGGAGATAAGAACTCGTATAGAAATATCTAGATCCTGCTTTGCAAAATTAAAGAAAGTACTTTGCAACCGAAACATAAACATTGGGCTCAGAATACGAATGCTTCGCTGTTATGTATTTAATATCATGCTCTATGGCGTAGAAGCTTGGACACTTAAGAAAGAGCAAACAAAATACAAGCCTTTGAAATGTGGTGTTACCGCAGAATGTTGCGTATAGCCTGGATTGAAAGAATAACTAACAGAGAAGTTTTGACAAGGATGAACAAGGAATGTGAAATAATAAATACAATAAAAAAGAGGAAACTAGAGTACTTAGGCCATGTAATGAGAAATCCCAAATACGCACTGCTCCAACTCATCATGCAAGGGAAGATAAAGGGTAAAAGAAATGTTGGTAGGCATAAAATGTCTTGGCTAAAAAATCTCAGAGATTGGTTTAATTGCAGCAGCATTGAACTATTTCGATCGGCCGTCGACAAAATCCGTATAAAAATGATGATAACCAACCTCCGTGAAGGAGAAGGACCATAAGAAGAAGAAGGGAAAAATAATCACTATGTTTCATGACATAAATAATACTAGAAATCTTTATGTTTTTAATTGTTTTTCGTTTAATGTTTTATCTTCTTTTATCAATACTTTCAATTAATTCTTCAAGTAATGCTAAATGCACAAATTCGGAGAATATTTTATCTAAATCAGAAGCATACTTTTCGAGTGCCATATTTTTCCCCTGCCGTATTGCTATTTTCCATTCGAGTAATTTTTCACAGAAATTTCTTATGTAGTTCTGTATATATTGTTTTTTTCTAAGGTAAGCTTCAGAGGATTAATTGCAACATAAAATGTTTCTATCACAAAAATTTTTTAGCTTCCTCTTTCTTGTAATTTCTGTTTTGTAGATGTTAGTTTCACACCCTGCTTTGCCTTCTAGCCTTGACAACTCATCTTATTTCAAAGAGTGTTTATCAGAGCTTCTAAAGTACTTTATAGAGTAGTAACCTTTGCTGTGCCTGTACTTCCTCTTTGAAGCTGTTTACTTACTTCTCGTGACTTTAAAAGAGCATTGTTCTAGAAACATATCATTAATGCCTTTTCAGGACTCCTGAGTTTTTCCAATATCACATTTGCTTCACCCTGTGCGTCTTTAGCTTAATCAGTTTAATTAGTTTAGCTTAATCAGTAATGACAGTTAGGGCATCAAAAACCTCCTGGTATGATTTGTATAATAATACCATATTATACATAACATACGGGCATTCATTCGAGCTGTCGACAAAGTTTTTAAAAACAATGAGCCCTTTTTAAGGCGAGGTGGCTAAAAGACCAAAAACGGTTTGGATTTGTTATTGTAAAACAAAAATAAATTAACAAAGTATTTGCTGCTCTCCGCAGTTACACAGCCAGCTGGCTGTAAAGAGTGGCTCGTCCAAACGATGTGTGGGATCGGAGGATTTATTTCTTTTATTCTAACCTGAAGACTTTTGTAGCACTCAAACATGTTTTGTACTATACAGTTAAATTAAAATCTACCAAATCTACAGTCAATACTACAGTAATATCGTCACTATTATGGCCACAGTTAAAAATAAACGTTTAACAGGAATTTCTATAGGTAGTACATTGCATACCAGAAAAGCTAATTGGTCCTCTAGCTTTTTATTGAATTGATTGATTCGTAGTAGTTAATAATAACGAAGAAAAACCATTTCTTTATTTTCAAACTTTGCCACATGTTTTGCCATAAACGAATTAAATTTTGAATGTAGCTTTACATAGACAAGAAAGTTGTTATTTCTTACATAGCCTAATATTTTATTATCGCTATGCATTAGCAGTTTATGGGAAGTTAAAAATCATCAATAACTCTTAAGAGATCATTTCACAGATTTAAAACTTTTTCTATGTACTATTTCACAATCCATCTTTGTGAAACTCGACTTCTACTTATTAATTTTGAAGTACATTCTATGTTTAGAGTTGTTGTCATGATCGTTTATTATATGGTTATTTTTCAATCATCAAAATTAATTGCAAGGAACGTCTTCTTCCATACGGTTTGCACGGCGCACAAAATATTCGATTTTGAATATATTAACCAATTTAGCTTGAGCGTTTTCTATTCATTAATTTTTTACAAAACAACTAATTGGTATAAAACCTATTTTGAGTGACATACTGTCTCTCGGACTTTTAACGATAGAATGATAGTTTTGTTGAATGCCAGTGTAGGCTACCAAATCACAAAGTTTATCAATTACGCACTACAATGCCGGATCATCGAGTGATATAATTCGATCTATTTGAGCTCTGTAAGCTCAAAGTACATTTGATGTACTACAATTTAAATTTACACTTCAAGTCGCTTTATGAGAAAAAAGTGTCTAGTTTTGATATTTTCTTGATCACAGCATTCTGTCGTTCAAGACTAGAAGCCTTCTGTGACATTTTCTGAATTTTGCTACACTTGGTTTTTCCTTAACAAGCCTCGAACATCTTTCTCACTCATTGTTCTGCCATTATAATAAATAAAATGTGAATTAAACGACGATTTAATCCAAAACTAAACTTTATTCACCAGGGTGCACTGTTGCAAAATAATTATAAGTTATAATCCAATTAACGCAATGGTCTATGGTTTCTATAACAACACTGATTTATTTTAACCACTGTTATTCGCCGTATGATTTCTCCTATTCCATTTCTCCGCCTTATATTCAAAAGTGCGATGTAAAACAAAGTAGGTTTTGGAATTTAAATTCAAGGGTGCTTCTAGGAATGCTGCAGTTGATAAATAATGGGAAATTTCTGAATAATGTTTTAATGTTACTTCTGTTGCAATATAAATATTTTTAGGAACTTATATGTCGGTGAAGGATAAATGTGTGATTTTAAAATTTAATGGTTATAACTTATTCAAATTTTTTCTGCTTGAGCTAACTTTTTCGTTTTGACTCAAAATTTTGTGCTCTCAAAATCTTGGCGGCCTAGGCTGCAGCTTACTCAATCTTATGCGTTAGCCAGGCCCTGATTCTATTATTTAGATATAATTTTATTATTTTTAGGAATTTTTTTGTTATATATTTTTTATTTTGTTTCTAAATAGCAGATAAGAAAAATACAATACATTGTATTTTAATAATATAGTTATAGCTACAAAATATATAAATTTAGTATTCTTCAAGTGTACAGTTAAATATGAGTGTTGTTTAGAAATTAGCAGCCAATTTAAAGATAACGGAAATAAATAAATTTGCAACGAATCAAGTATTATTTTTATCTTGTGAGATTTAACATTGTAAGTATGATAACAAAGTTATGATTGAATACATAATGAACGATGCTGAAGAAAAAATATCATTATTCATAAATAAGGCAGTCATTACAAATAATTTTATTGCTACGTATAGATCGCAAAATAAGTATTTTACACTCGGAAAAATTTATATCAAACTTTTACAAGTTTCTTTACCATAATCCACAAAATTGTTATTCATTGATTTGAACATAAGAAACAGTACAAAACATATATGTTTAATATTTGATTCTAAATAAATTGTATGGAAGTACTTCAATACTTAAAAGAAAAAGATTACACAGTTAAAAAACAAAATGCTTCAAAGATATTCAAAGGTGTTCAAACAGCTATTTAAGGTTTAGAATATATAGAAACTGTTCCATTTGCAAAGAATAAAGTAAGCTCGGCCAGAAGAAATGTAACCAAATCACATGTCCTTCCAAACATAATTAATCCTGTTCCATTACATAATAAAATAGTAAACCAAAACAAAGCATGAATAAGCTACTTCTGCTAGAAGTAAGATAAATACAAACACGGAACATCAAATGAATATTGGTAAACAACTATTAAATTTCTTATATGAATTTGAGGATATGTTTGTGTAATTAAGTCATCAAAACAATGTGGTACTTAAACATGCTAATCATAATTGCTTTATCAATACATCGTGGAATGTAAATGGCGCAAATCACATACCAGAAATAACAGTGTACTTACAGCTACAAAAAAAAAAAAAATGGACGTACAGCTCATTTTAGAAACTTATACTACTAATTGAACAGTCACTAAAATACCATACTGTACAGTACATTTCACTGATTGTTCAGATGACGCTGTCTATGATGAATCGGTAGTTATTATTCGAATAGTTACATAGTACTACTAACTACTATCATACAAAGCAGATAAACTTTAATCACATTTTTTTAAACTTTCATTATTTCCTGTTTATTGTATGCTTAATTCAATAAAAGTTTCAATGCAATATAATTTGTTTATAATGGTGCTGCATTTTAGAAAATAGCAATGGAGTTTCAAGAAATAGTTTTAATTTCGTAGACTTTTTAGTCCTTATTAAACATTCAGCTAATTTTTTATTTTTATTACAATATTCTCTGTGTGTCTACATTTTCAGTTTTTGCAATTATTCTGCATTCCCGTTTTCTACAATCTTTGCCCAAGTTATCAATTTTAAAATATCTAATTTAAATTGTACGTCTAAAACAATAAATAAATCAAAGATTAAATATGGCAAAAATTGATGATTAACACAACTTCTTTTGTATAGTATTTCAGTTGTGTCAATCAATGTTTATTAATTTTATCACTTTTTATAGTTTATCGGATTATTATTCTTCTTTCCTTTGACGTTTTTATTGCTGTCGCAATTTTGTTTAAAGGGTTGTTGAGCTAGAAAATTTTATTTATGCTGCTATATACATTCATGCTTGTGCATTGTTTTTAATATTTTATAAGATAATTAACCTTGAAGTTATTGCACTCCTAATTTGTTGGTTGCATCAGTTTACATTTTTGTAAATGTGTAAAAAAACAATATAGTTTTCATAAACTTTTTAGGTTCACGATAACTAGAGAAGCTATATTAGCGTTCAGATTAATTGTGAGAAAAAATCAGAACAGACAAACACATTATATAAATTTTATAGATTTAGAAAAAGCTCTTGATGTTGTAGACTGACACAAGATGTTTCAGACACAGAGGACTATTGGAATAAAGCACAAAGACAGAAGAATAATACACAACCTCTATAAAAATCAGACGGCAACAATCAAATGCGAACAAAATCAGGCAACTGCCTGTATCAAAAAGATGACATTGCAGTGCTAATGGAAAATGAAACAGACCTAGATTATACCCTAAACGAAATGCAACGATGTTTCATACAAAAATATAAAATAAAAATAAAGAAATCAAAGACAAAGATAATGGTATGTGGGAAACGTGCGCATGGACAGACTGGAATACGAATAGAATGTGAAAGAATAAAAAAAGTTAACAAATTCTGCTATCTGGTTATAACGACGGACAAAAGATGTAAACAAAATATATATAGCAGAATAAGCAAATATAGCTTTCAATAAAGTGAAGCATCTACTGACATCAAATAACATTAAACTATCAAGAAAAATCCAATTAATGAAAACATATGTGTGGAGGATAGCTTTGTATGGACGGTTGGGAAAAGAAAATGTAAAGACTAGAAGCACTAGAAATGTGGTGTTACAGAAGACTATTGAAAATAAAATAGACGAATATGATATTCAACAAAGAAGTGCTCGAAAGGTTAAAGGACAAAGAAGTTTTTGGATAGATACAAAAAAGAAGAGACAAACTAGTGGGACATATTTTAAGACACAAAGGAATATTAAAAACCATACTGGAAGGAAAAATGAAAGAAAAAAATGCGAGAGAGAGACCAAGAATAAAATATATAAAACAGATAATGAACGATTGCCAAAATTATAATGAGCTAAACCGATTATCGGAAAACAGACAGAAACGGAACCGGAAAAATAAAGTTTGATGACAAGAAGAGAGGTTTTTCTAAAAAATCGATGGCGGTTTTAGTGAGATTATTTTGCATTAGTTATCTTGGATTTTTAGGATTCTTTAATTGTTGAAATACTTCTATTTTATTTTTTCGTCTAAATGGTATGTGTTTTGTCAAAGCAAATAACGTGGTTAAAAAGTGAAGTACAGTTTTATATACAATAAGATTTGCTTTATCGTTGCCATAAATTTGCCATAAATTCGCTTCCCAAATGGGGGTCTACAGTTTTAGGCTTTTTCGAAGAGTTAAAAACGTGAAACTTGGCAGGAATGGTCTTCGTCCACATTGAAAGCACTCATGTTTCGGGAATTTTTTATCCGACTCCCCACAGGGGCTGAACTGAAAGTCAAAAATTAAGCTTCTATTTGTCATTTCTAACATTTGTTACGCATTATAATTTTTGATCTGTTATAGATAAAACCAATATTTTCAGTATTTAACTAAGAACGATAAGTTAAATCTAGACGCCAAAAATCAGCCTGATCGGAAAATCTCAAGACCGGTTTGACCGGAAGTGGCCGCAAAGTTTTTGGTTCTGACCACTAAACTTTTGCCGCTATTCACTTTCCAAAAAATGTATGGCAGTATCTAGGTTTGTTGTAACCTTCTAAGTAGTGACAGGTCATCTCTTAACTCCCACAATTATTTAATTTCTCTAAACTGAGGGGTATTCTCTATCTACATACTTATTAATGATATTTGGCAGGAATAATCTATATTTAAAATTAGAGAACCCGTGTTTTCAGGAAATTTATTAATCGCGGGTTCATGTTATTAAGGGGTGCACTTTCCTTAAATAAAAACGCAACCCCGCAGAGCTAAACGGGAAAGGGGAGCCGAAGGCGACCCCAGTCGGCTAGTAATAGTATAAAATTGTTACAATTTGATTCTCAACCTTTTCAAAAATTTAGTATTTTTATAAATTTACAGATTTTGCAACACAGTTTTTAACTAGATTTTTGTTTTTTTCCTATATATGTAACTAAAAATAAATTTACTAAAGCCTGTTTCAAGCCTTTTTACAAAAAGTTGAGGGTGAAGAGTAACAACCTCAAAAAAGACAGAATTTATATGATCCGGCTAATAGCACTCTGTAAAAGACTGTAAAAGACCTAGGATTGCAGAAAAAAAATGGGGTCAGCGGTTTTAATGACGAAAACCATAAATTCTAACAACAAGAAAAAACGGAAAAATTTTATATACAGGAAAGATAGGTTTTTTAATTGTGAACAACTGCCTATCTAAGAAAAAGACATTCTGAAATTAAAGATCCCGGTCCTCTAGGTTGGTAATTGGGACAAGATTGGCCTGTAACTCAATTACCTGTAAAAATAACTTAAACTGGAATAAACGACGAGCCTTGGAACTTAGATAAAACAACGCAATAACGAAAAAAACAATGGAAAAATATAATAAAATAAAATTATCGATATAATGCACAAAAAAAAATTAAAAATTAATATAACAATTTTAATCGAGAAAAAGAAGGTAAGTTAAGATAATGAAGAAATAAATGATTTTATACTTATAGAATGAAAAAAACAGGTATAGCAGTACTAATTAAAAAGAAATGCAAAAGAAATATTTCTAATTTGGAAAATATCGATGGAATAGTAAAAGTATATCTTAATATAATGGGAAAGTAATTAGCGATTTTTTGGCGTACATGCTCTAACCGACGACGAACTTCAGTTAAAGAAACATTCTATGATAACAAGCAAACCACGCTCGAGAATATTGGAAATAAAAGACAAATCATTTTAATAAATGTTTAATACACAAGTAGGAAGTAAAGTATAAAATAATAGGATGAATTGAGGAAAACTGTAGCGAGGAAGACTAGTAGTCTTCTGTAGCCAAAATAATCTGAGCATTACAAAATGATGTTTTAAACATAAGGATATCTACAGGTACACTTGGTTCCAACACACAACATATCTTAATTCGATCATCGACTGCATTCTAAATGTATTAAAGTGTAATCTAAAGCAAAAATCAGGACAAGAAAATTGGAGCAAAGTTGAGAAATAAATTTTTTTTAATGAAACATGGATAGAAATGATAATTACTATCTCATGCAGAGTTAACGTGCTGTACTTATTCTAACCATCGTTCTGGACAATATATTCTAAGTGCAGTTCTATATTTGGTTAGAATTTTGTGGTACTTGATGCATATAATCTTAATTAATGTACGACAACAAATATGAAATAGTTGCTAAAAATTACCAAAAACGATTTTAAATAGTTTTAACGGATTATAAAAAATTTGTGTGTGAAATACAAAGTGGTGCAAAAGCCATCACTCAATTTCATTCGATTTCATAAAACGTACTTTGTAAATAAAAAGAATATAATCTGTTTGCTGATTATGTTTATTTAAATGTTTACATTTTTTCTCATAAGTCACAAGAATAATATCGGTCAAGTGGCCGCCACCAGAGTTGATGTACATTTGGGTTCGTTTCATAGCAGTTTAAAAACTTCTGGCGATAAATTCTCCACTTCTTGTCTCATGTTCTCCATTAGGTCTGTGGCTTGTTCGTACAGATCCGTGATTTTAGAAAACCTCAAAGAAAGAAGTATGGACAGGTCACATAGGCTGATCTTGATGGCCAGTATAAATCGACAAAACAAGAGATTAAGTTGCCGGAAATGTTTGTTTTAAAATGTCCTTTGTCGCACATGCAGTGTGTGTGGTTGCACCATCTGCTGGAACCACATGTTCTCCAAACTCCAAATTGGTCAATTTGCGGCGTCAAAAAGTCGTTGATCATGGTTCTGTAGCACTCACAGAGTTGCCATGTCGTCCTCAAAAAAATATGGGCCAATCACTTTTCCTCCGTAAACATCGCACCAAAGGGTGACTTCGAGATCATATAATAGCTCTTCGTGTATTACACGCCGATTTTCAGTATCAGAAGCGATAATTTTGCTTATTTACTTATTAGCATAGGTTGCTTATGATTATCATGAAAATCATCTTCATCGCGATCGAGGTTTAGGAGGGCTTGGCTGAAATTTACACGCGATTAGTGGTCTGCGGGTAATAGCAGATTCACTATTTGCATTTTGTATGTTACGAGAACATCAAGTCTTTCACTAAAATTTACTGTAAAGGCCGGCTATTGATGCCCAATTGCGTGGCCCGTCGTCTGGTTGATGTTTGAGGGTCGTCTTGGACATCTGCAGTCACGGCAGCGATATTTTCGACCGAACGGCTACTGTTCCGTCTTCAGCCAGTCTCCTAGAAGCAAGCGGTTGAGCCAAAACCATCGACTAATTGTTTGTCAAGAACATTGACCCAATTATTCCGCTTTCTTGAGGACTATAGTGATTCTTGTGTGTATTCTGCTTGTTTATTTTAAGAATGTCAAAGTCGTGATGATATAAGACGCCATTTACAAAAATGAGAGCATCTTCTGATAGGGTGATGATTTTTGCGCCACTTATTAGGAAAAAATTAATGCTCGGAGTGTTAAAGAATTTGATTGTATAAACAAATTAGTGTACTTAGATATCTACTAAAATATGTCAGTTACTGCACATAATATCACAAGGTCTGAAGGGATTGCTCTGTAAGCAATTCCAGAACGAACTTAAAAAAACCTTTCGATTTCGATTTCGAATTTCGGGAAAATTCGACTTCGAATATCTCGAAAATTATTCGACATAGAATTTTTTCTTCATTTTCGAATTCAGCGTAAAATTTTCTATAAGAATCACATTTAAAATCGTAATGTCGAAAATTTTCCCGAAATTCGAAGTCGAATATCTCGAAAACTATTCGACATAGAATTTTTTCGATTTCATTATTGAAATCAGCGTAAAATTTTCATTAAGAATTACTCATAAAATCGCAATGTCGAATTTTTCCCGAAATTCGAAGTCGAATATCTCGAAAACTATTCGAGATAGAAACTTTTTGATTTCGATTTTGAAATCAGCGTAAAATTACCTATAAGAATCAATTTTAAAATTTTAAATATCCATAATTTTGTGACAGCGACAAACAGACCGACAGACATATAGAATTCAGTAACGAACTTTTTAAGTTCATTGATAAATAAGCAATAGCTGCTGAACTGTTGGAAAGAGCCTAAGATCATACCACTTTGCTACAATCCAAATGGCTGTGATAGATGTGCTGAGAAGCACGTGAATGTTGACTGCTTACTCCTATGATCTCCAGAAAAGGTGGCAGCTGTGCATGGATAGCTCAAACCATTACTTTTACAAGAGTTAGGGACTCTTCGTTATTAAGTTGATTAAATTATTTTTACGAGCTTAGTCCTGTAAATTGTTATGTGTGTTAAAATAAAACGGCTTTGCAATTAGGGGCTTTATGCTAACCTGAGTATTAAAAATATTTATTTATTGTTTTTATGTCTTCTACATGACATTAGTTTTTAATTCATACAATTTAGAAAGAATTTGTTGAAGAATTTAGTACCTAAAAAATAACAGGCTCCATATAGTAGAATATAAAAAGCAAAATAGAGCTTTTACTTGTTTACGGCTCAGAATTTTTTAAGTTTTGGCTTTAAAAGTGTGGCTTGTATTTCATTATACTCAACTAATTCATACAAGGTTTTAAAACATTTTTAAGATCTTTAAATCTTTTAAACTTACATGCAAAGTTATTTTTCTACATAATCTCTTGACTTAAAAACACATTTTTTCCAACGAATAAATTACATTTTGATCTCGTTATCGTAAAATGAAGATGATTGAGACGTCAACCAACAGTGTATTAAGGCTTTGACGGTTACATTATTGTCAAATCATTGTCAGATGTCTTTTTTAGTGTCCTAAATAAATGACAATCATTGAGCAGTAAGTCCAGACAATATGGAGAGTATTTGGGTGTGGTGTGGTCGATGTTGGATAGCTGCACGAGATTGAGCGTTGTCGTAAAATTAGATAACGCCTCAGATTGTCAATTCGTGTTTTGTTTGACGAAATGAAGATTTTGCTTCGTCTAAAGTTGACAGAAGCAATTTCAACAACCGTTAATCAGCGGTTATTTTCGCAAAAAACTGTCGATCTATTTAGTCACTAAAGGTTAGTTTCTTCAGAACGAAAATTTAAATCTTATTTTTTCAAAATTATTTTTAGACAGTAAATATGGGAATTGTGTTTTATCCCCTTCTTCTCTGTTAGTTGTCTCGATGATATACCATGATACGTCTATGATTATAATGTTGGCGGTAACTCTTTTAATATGATTTTGCTGTTAGTGTAGCACAAATTGCTGTATTTTTCAAGAAACTAATAAGACTTTTTAAAACTTAACGAACCAAACCTAATAATTATTTAGAAAGGTATACCAATTGTAACTTGACCATAAAAATAACATTTATATAACACTACAAAATAAAACAGAATACTAGTAAAGTCTAAGAAACTGCAGCTGATACATTGTTACGCTTTTGAAAATTTTGTTACTTTTTGTGAAGATTCAATTGCTGTTATGGTAAGATTTTTAATTTCTTTTATTATTTGGCACTAGCTTTTTATAAAAATATATAATTGTTTGAAACGTTTTTAATGAATTATTTCTGTAGCTATCAATTTTTCGATCGGTTTTAACGCAGTTCTTTTAACTCATTATAATTGTTACATTATAAATTCTTCATTATTTGCGTCGTATATTGCATTCTCGACCTGCCTGGGCCGTGGTTTTTACTTATTTCTTTTCATAATTATTTTAAAAAGTCCTCGTGACGTTGGATATGTCAAATAAGTAGGTTTCATTTTTATGTTTCTCTTATTAGAATTTGTTTTTCTAGTACTTCCGTATTTGCTGATATCGTCCAAGATTCGCTTTCATAAAGTGCTATGCAGACTTTAGAAAGTTGTTTTCTAGTCTCAATTGCAATATTACAAGATTATGATGTACTCTGTGTTACATTTCATTTGTGTTTTTCGTCTTTTGTTGTTCTGTTTTTTGATGGTCGAGCGTAATTATTTTCAACGTGTTAGTGGTTTTCTGCAGACTAGAATTTTGTTTTTAGCGTTTAGTTTTTTGTGTAAGTCCTATTCGTTTTCTGTTATATCGTCTGCATATCTGCCCATTGCAATTTTTCTTTTTGTGTTTTAATCCCCGATTCGACTATTTTTAAGCATATTCAATACCGATTGTATCCATTTCACATAATTGAGTAGTAGTGGTGATAGCGTGCAGCCTTGTCCATCTGATTTATCTATAATCGCCTTTTCACTTCTTCGACATTTACTAAGTCTGTCTGTTGCTTACATAGTGCTAAAATAGTGCCTCTTTCTGAAATTTATGCAAAGATATTTTATTAACTTAAATAGTTATGGACGGTGTGTAGGGTGATTGTTAGAGGTAGCACCTCTACTTCCAGTACTGTCGGGCTATCCGGGTAACTGGGTAGTCGTACTGGGGTTTTGGTCCTCAACAATCATACATACAGGCTAAACTAAATGAGGGGCAACCAGGGGCAACTTACAAGTATTGAATTTAATGACCCTGGTTGAAATAACTTTTGAAGATGGAAGTGGGTCTCTCAAAAAAAAAAACTGTAAGTGAAGGTGGAAATCGAGGAGATTGGAACAGCTTCACTTATGGAACCTGATGGCGGCAGCGATGGACGTTACAACCGGCAATCAGTACCGCGATACCGAAGGCAACGGAAAACCACTGTATTATTGTTCCAAGAAAATTACATGGCAGCACGAAACTTAATTATGGTCCCCAGTCATCGGCAGATTTTAAGTAACCAGGGGGTGCTAAGAATCCCTGAGTGGAAAAATATTAATTCAACCATTAAAATAGGCACATGGAACGTCCGTAGCCTATATTCATCTGGAAAATTAGCAAATCTCATCCAGGAGATGAAAAGAATAAATTTACAAATTTTAGGAATCAGTGAAGTACGATGGCCTGATTCCGGAATTCTAAGATCTGATGACAAAATCATATATTACTCAGGAAACCAAGACAAACATACAAATGGAGTAGCAATTGTAATAGACAGTAAACTAAAGCAACATGTCCAAAATTTTATACCATACTCTGACAGAGTCATGCTCTTACAGTTGAAAGGCAATCCTGTCAACATAAATATCATTCAAGTATACGCTCTAACAACGAAAAGATCTAATGCTGAAGTTGAAGAATTTTACTCGCAAATTAGAGACATGACACGTTTGACAAAAAACAAGATATAAACATCATAATGGGTGATCTGAACGCAAAAATTGGAAGTGGGAAGTCAATGACATTGTAGGTAAATACAGCATAGGAGAAAGAAACGAACGAGGAGATCGGCTAATCCAATTCTGCCAAGAGGAAAATTACGTAATAAGCAACTCATGGTTCAAAATGCTAATTCGCAGACTATATACTTGGACTTCTCCTCAAAACAGGAAGGACAACATAGTTAGAAATCAAATCGACTATGTGCTTATAAATAAAAGATATCGAAGCAATATACTAAGTGCTAAGACATACCCGGCACAGACATTGGATCAGATCACAACCCCATAATCATCAAAATGCGAGTTAGACTGAAAATAATTATCAAGAAGAAGAAAACAAACAAAAACTAAACGTGGATAAACTCCGAAATGCAGAAACAAAAATACAAGTAAGAAATAATATAAATAAAGAAATAGCAAGTTTGATAAGTGATGGCTCACAAATAACAGGGAGCACACAAGAAGATATTGAAGATTTATGGCAAAAATTGAAAACAATGATACACACAGTTGGAAATGAAAGTCTGAAATTCAAAGGAGAAGAGAACTTTAAACAGAAGTGGATGATGAAAGAAATATTAGACCTAATGGATAGACGGAGAATTGTCAAAATAGCAATGAAACAGAATACAAACAAATAAATAGAATTATACAAATTAAAATTAAAGAAGCAAAAGAAAATGGATGTGCGACAGATGTACAGAAATAGAAAGCTTGAACGAACAACACAACATGTTTGGTCTATATAAGAAAATAAAAGAAGTTGTTGGCACCAACAGAAAGAAAATACAAATGATGATAAGAGATGACAGCAACAAAATAATAATGGACGAAACTGAGAAAATAAGAATCTGGGAACGATATATAGAAAAATTGTTTGACGACGAGAGACCAGAAACAATTATACAAAACAGAGGAGAAGAACAAAAAGGACCCACAATTCTAAAGCGAGAAGTAGAGAATGCAATACACCAAATAAAAATAGGAAAAACCCCAGGACCGGATAACATATATATGGAACTAATTAAACTAATAAACGAAGACAACCTAAAGATACTAGTTGATTTGTATAATAAAATATATGAAACGGGTAACATTCCAAATGACTGGTTGGAATCAACATTTATTACTTTGCCTAAGAATGCAAATGCGAAATCTTGCAATGATTACAGATTAATAAGTCTCATGAGCCATGCCCTTAAAATACTCTTGAAGATAATGCAAAACCGAATATATAGAAAATGTGAAGAAGTAGTGAGTGACAACCAATTCGGCTTCAGAAATGGGATGGGAACGCGTGAAGTCTCTTCTGCATACAAGTAATGATGCAGAAATGTAGAGATCAGAAAAAGATGTGTATCTGTGCTTTCTCGATTATGAGAAAGCATTTGATAAAGTAAGACACATCAAACTCATAGAATGTTTGGAAAACATTGGCTTAGACGAAAGAGACATAAAACTAATCAAAATCTTTATTGGAACCAACGTGCTAAAGTAATGGTAGAAGACACTGAAACAAACAACGTAGAAATTAAACGCGGGTACGTCAAGGCTGCATACTGTCCCCAATGTTATTTAATCTCTATTCGGAAGTAGTTTTCAGAACGCCTTACACAACTGCAATTTAGGAATAAAAATAAACGGGGAAACGATAAATAACATAAGATACGCGGATGACAGCGTACTAATTGCAGACAACCCTAGAGCATTACAACAGCTAATTAACAAAGTATACGAAGCAAGTTTACAAATGGGCCTAACAATCAATACTAAGAAAACAAAATCATGCAAGTGAGTAAAAATCCTAGGGGTATAAATTTTACAATTGATGGCAACGCTTTAGAAGAAGTTGGAAAATTCAAATATTTAGGTTGCTGGTTAAACTCAGATCTAAACTCAAATATAGAAATAAGGAGTAGAATAGAAATAGCTAGGCAAGGATTTATAAAATGAAAACACTCCTGACAAATAAAAATCTAAATTTACAAATCAGATGGAGAATGGTAAAGAGTTATATATGGTCAATATTGTTATATGGAACGGAAGTCTGGACACTAAATAAATACGAGGTAGACAAACTGCAAGCCTTTTAAATGTGGTTGATAAGACGAATACTTAAAATCCCATGGACAGCCAGGATTACAAACCAAGAGGTATTCAAAGAATGAACTGTAATAGAGAAATTATAACTACCATAAAAAGAAGAAAAACCGCCTACTTGGGACACCTACTAAGAAATAAAAAATATAACCTTCCCCAACTTATCATACAGGGTAAGGTTGAAGGCAAACGCGGAAGGGGTAGAAGGAAAACTTGTTGGCTTAAGAATATAAGGCGGTGGACAGGCATGAATGTTCAACAAATATTTAGAGCAGCTGCAGAAAGAGAAACATTTGCCAATGTAATCGCCAACCTCTATTAAGAGAAGGCACGACAAGAAGAAGAAGTTATGGACACTCTATGTTGTGAAAGATCTTTTTTAGGTCTATGAAAACAATGCAAATTGGTTTTCTTTAAATATCCTCTTTTCTATCATTAACTAAGGCCTATTATTGTTTTCTTTGTACCGGAATGAGTTACGCAGTAGAGGGGAAAAGATTATAATATAATCTAGCTCCGTAATAAGTCTTTGAAGATACAGCGGTAAACATAAGTGTAATTGATATGCCACTTTTGAAATCTGACGCTGAGTTTCTAACGCATTGTTTGTGAATTGAGACTTTAAGGCTTTTATAGGTTCTCTTGAGCGTCGTGTACTGCCTCTGATGTTGGCTTCAATTTATTACAAAACGTTAAAAATTAAATTGTAAACAATTTTATATGTCTTTTATTATAATTGTCCCTAATGTTAACATGAGATGTGATGTGTTAAAAAATATTCGGTTTTCAAGCTATTCTATTCCTTTAGTAATATGTGGTTAAAAAGTTCTGGGTAAACTGTTTTTTATTAAATGTAGTAATTTGTGTTACAAGGATTAAATGGGGAAATAGCTTTTACTTAGGATTTTGTCATGTCTAGTTCAAAGAATTGCCCTGCAATAAAGAATTTTATCTGAATTTTGGACCGAAAAATATTTATACTTAATTAAATAAAACATATTTTCAACAACATTGCTAACCACTGCAAATTGTTATAAATTTATGTTATAAAAAAAGTGGGTGAATTAATGAACGCCATTTCTATATTAATACATATGGACATATGCTTGTAACGGTGTTTGAGGTATTGCTAAAAGACAGGATGTTAAGATAAAAATGAAATTACAATTTTTAAAAACTTTCTACTGGAGCATCAGAAAATACAACAGCCACATTTGCTATCTCTATTAATGTTGACTATCTACTAAAAAAGAAGCAATTAGAGTGGTTTATCTAGACAAAATATCTAACAAATGAAGTTTTCAAGACCACGTTTGTGTTATATCGTTTAACATTATTTTTTTTACATAATTGTTCTTACTATTCAACAGATGTGACTTCAATTGTTAACGCAAATATACAATTTTTAAAGTGTTTGTTCCAAGATAGAAAGAGTCAAAAACTAAGATCACTGACCTAGAGAAGATCAAACGTCCTTAATAAAAAAAATTGTAAGCAGCATAAGATAGCTCATTTTAAAAACTACAAATGTAGAGAATGATCTAAATATTTTGAAAAATCAAATTATTTTAAAAAATTAAGAGTGGTCGCTTCTCAGGTCCGATCCATGCAAATAAAAGTAAAACAAGCAAATTCAATTTGGGTTTTGATGTAATAGGACATTATCCACTAGGGTTAGCGACGTTAATCAAACTGTTCCTGTATTAAAATCATTTTCATGTCACTCTTACGTACTAAAAATGTTTATATTTTTAAGTAATTATTTTTAGTTTATATAACTTAGAAGATTGCCACATGCTTTAAAACAAATATATAAATATTGACATTATGCATGCTTACGTATGTTATAAGGGTTTCAACAATTAATAAAATGCCATACAAAATTAGAATGAGTACTGTTTAAAAGAAGAGGATTAAATTAACCACCAAAATGTTCAGCGAAACAATAGCGAGTTTATTCATGTTTTGCCATAACTACTTTTTTCAACTTACAAAACAAAAAAATTGTAAATTATAAAGCTTTGAATATTTGCTTTTAAAGAAATCGACTTTAAAATGCTTTAACTATTATTTGAGATTTGTATATGAACATCGTATTGTCATAAAGCCTACTGAGTATGGTACTGAGTAATGGTCTTTATCAAACAAACAAAAATTTAGAATCACTAGCAGCAAAACTAGATAAAATTAAATAAGAAGTGAGGTATTCAGAGATGGTTTGAATGCAAAAGTAGCGACCAAACTTAGCAAAGAGTTGTTTTGCGATATATTACGCATGGAAGACAGTGCAACAACAAAAAGTGTGTCTGAAACAAGGGAAATTGGGAAAAAACAGAGTAGGTAGATCAAAGATGACATGAGTCCACCCATGAAGATTAAGAATGCATTAATGCAGAGCGGCATAGAGTGAAATAAAACTAGAAGAAAAACCCAAAAAAAAGAAATAATTTTTTTTTACAGAAGACAGCAATAGACTCATAGCAATACAACACTTAGAGTAATCACCCCTAAGCTTCTTACTTAACGGTAAGAAGTCACGTGAACTACCAAAACAAGTAGTTTAAGGACATTGAGGAAAAAGCTGCAAGATGAAAGACTTTTAGTAGTAAATATACTTTTTTGTTTGTTTTGTTCTTGAATCTTTCAATACATAATGTTGTGGCGGCCTTTTCGGCCTTGAACCGCCTGTGTATCGTGGCGGAGTGCTGGTTGTTTTGATATATGCCGCCGCGTTTTGCTATCGTACACAAAACGGCATATGGGCTTTTGCTCAGCCGGCGAGTCTGCATACGCCGTCGGCGGCACCCTTCGAGACGCAAAGTGCTGTTGAATTAAGATTTCCCGCTGATGATCTACCGCTAAGCCAGGCGCGAAGTCTGGCGATATATTCGACCCGCAACGCGGCCAGTGCGGTCGTGTTTATTTTACCCACATTTAATCACCCCGCAAGACTTTCGCATCGCATCCCGGCCAGTGCGGTCGTGTTCCAGGCACGAAGACATCGCAATAAGGTGGCCACCGTAAAACTAACGCCGCCGAAGCCGAAGCCGATTACAGGTGAGCGATTTGGCAATTACTCATCGGTTGATATCGGTAGCCGCCCCCATCCGCTTTCGCGTCGGTCGTTTAAGGGATGATTTGGGCCTCAGCGTCTTACTTTTCAAGACTTAGTTCCCCACACCGCACCACGAGGGCACGGCTATTTACACGCCTGCTTCTCCACATAACGACGTAAAATTGTGGATAGATATTTTGCCTAATAACTTCAAATTGTAGTATAAATTTGTGCGTTATGAGCAAAATATTGATATGTAGAAATATATTCTGTCAATTTAAGTAGTCAAAATTTCTAAATCAAAAGTTGATCTTTTATCAACAAGTATAATTTAAAAAATAAAATTAAATTTTTTTTTTATTACCTTATAAAGTAGAAATGTGTTCTATAAATTTTACTTGATAGAAAACTTTTATTCATAAAAAAATTACATTAATTTTTAAAATACAGTTTCTTATAAATCCATGACTTATATTATCCTTCACCTTAGACGATAAGAAGTAATAAGTTTTTGCAACTCTATTTCCATTTTTTGATATTTCAAAAAAAATTTAATTAAATCAAGCCCTCGACTTTTTTGTTTTTTAGACTGCAATATCCATGTTCAGTTTGCAAGGGCAAGAAAGTATTGAATTGAAATAAAGTGCGTACGTTCCGATTGAGTAGAGTAAAATTCTGCATTCATGTCGTAAGGCATGATGCAAAACGTCAGTTGATGTGGAAATGGATGTTGGTATTTGATTTAGATTAATTACATATAAATTACAAAACAAGGTTAACGCTTTTCCATGCTTGTTCTTAAGCCAAACCTCAATATCACCTCGTAAACCTCAGGTACTTGTATTTAAGTTGGCTTAAACATATCTAAATTATGATTTCTGAATCCATGGTAATAACTATCTGAACGAGTTTCAGCTTAAAAATATCAGTCATGTTTAAATGTTTAGAACACTACTGGTACCGAATCTTTAGTCAGTATACTCACCTTTACAACGTAAATGTTTTTTTTTTCATTTTTGTTACTATAAAATGTTTTTTAACTTCTAAAATTAATTATCAACAATACTTCTGATTAAAAGTATCAAATTATTGGTAAACAATGAGTGTTTTATAAAATTCATAAATAACACCAGTAATTATTATTTGTTTTATCAAAAAAAAGGTAAAAAAAAATAAAAATTGTGGAAAAATTCTAGTTAATTCTTCATATTTTGGTTGAAAACAATGCGTTTTAATTCAAGAGCATTTTTGTAGATAAACATGCCTGTACAACGCCACATATGATGTTATCAATTAGGTACATTAAGAACCAATTTGTAAAATATTATATTTATTATCTTTCTCATTGTACTTTCTTTATTGAATTGGGTTTTTAACTCTGCTTATTCATTTTTTTTAAAGACAGTTGTATAAAGCAGCTGTAGATAATAAAGGAAAAGAGAAACAATTTAAGCAAATATAGGAAGAAGAATGCAAAATATTAACACAAGTGACAATGGATAGAGATTTAGGAATATTAATGTATATTAGCAAAATACACACACACACACAGTCACTATAATAATAAAGTATTCGCATAAGGACTAACAGGAATTAAAGCGACTGAACATTGAAATGGCCATTGTAAAAGCTAGTATATTGGAAAACACTCCACATTATTTACCTTTAAAAATTGTTTGTATTCTTAAAGGTCGTGTTTAGTTTCTACGCGTGTGTAAAAGTATAAAATTCTAGGAACACATACTTTGAAAGATAATTTAGTGTACACGATAAAATCATAAAATTGTTTTTATATAAATCTTACTCTGATGCAATCAACCGTGATGCACAACAAATTTCTATTTTGCAAAGCCAGTTTATAATCAAATGTACTGTTATAAATAGCACCTTTTAATTACCTAATTAATCCAAAAGGACACAGGATAATCGAAATAACAGTATTGACAACGCTTGGCAACCCAGATATCGTAAAGTAGTTACAAATAGTCGTAGACTCATTGTGCCTAGAGGACAAACTGTTTGTGGTGTGCTAAAACGCATTTGCTCAAAACTGCAGCACACGATTGATTATGAAACATGTACGTTTCATTGCAAAAGCCCTTTCGTTGAAAATATGTGGAAGACGGTTAAATTTTTAATGCAAATATTATAATTATAATAACACTAAAGACATAACAGCTGTACTACTCCAAGCTCACATTTTATAGCTATTTACATGCACACGCGGAGGTTTATGTTTCGGTAATTTCAGGGATGGCGTTTTAACGAACTGTAGGTTTGACACAATAACAACAGCAGAAGCATGCGTCTCACGTGTTTGTATTATTTATCCCACTGTTTTACTTATTAAAAGCCCTACTCTAGTAATCCTGACTAGCTTTGCACGAGAATATCCCGATCGTGGTATAATCTCTTATAATTTCCGTTTCATATGCAACTTAAATTATTAATAAGTAATAAAGTGGCTTTAACAAAATATTATTTTGTCTTATTTTACTAGTGTTTAAGTTTAAACTAATAAGTTTATTCTATAAAACTTATATGCACACAAAGCCTTGTCTAATCAGTAAACTAACGCAAGCTTTCAAGAAGTAACATTTGCATCGAGCATGAGGCCGCTTGCGAAGGATGCTCCTAATTTATGTAGATGTAATTCCATTCCCCTTTCCTTTAAAGGATCCGCGTTAGGAAAATTCTTTGCTTGAGTGGCAGATGGTGGAAACCGTGACTACAGAACTGCTACAAGTATTCGCAATAAACAGCGCCGGATAAAGGTTGCGGGTTGAACAGACCCCGCAGGATTATAAAACAACCACAGAAATTTAGAAATTCAAGTCTTGTGCAAAACCAGAAGGGCGTATTTGTAAAATATAAACTACAAAATCCGTGTGCGACGGATAATAAAAATAATTTAAAAAATTAAATTACGAAACAATTATACGGTAAATCGAATATAAAGGATCGAATAAGTTACTACATATATATAAAGTATGTTTGGAAAGTAATGAGACTGAGTTTGTTGATCCAAGCAAAAGGGGAGTCTTTAGGCCTGGCAGTTGGTGGGTGATGTCGGCTAAACGGCCCGGCCTGGTTCGTTTAGCTTTCAACCTTTACAGATTGCGGATCGCTTGCGAAATGGACAACTGTCTGAGTTTCACGTGACGTCTTAATGTAGCACAGAGTCGATTGGCAATACGCGATAAAATTTGATTGAAAATCAAAGAATTTGGAACTGAAGCGCTAAGATACAGAAGAACATGGAAAAGATACTTTGTCGAAACCCCATGTGTTTAGGTAGTATAAAGCGTTCAGATAAGGAAGAAAGGACATTACGCGTGAGCAACGCACAAGGCGCCCATCAAAGTCTCACATTTCAGACAATGTAGCTAAGCCAAAAACGGTTTTGGCTCTGACTGACTTGTGAGTGTGTTAGATTGATAAAAGAAACTGACACTTCTAAAATCCATTGTGGATGAAATTTACAGATGCGGAAAATTTATGTTAAATATAGAGAAGAAATAATAGCATTACTGTACTAATCTTTCTATAACCCGGACTTGGCTTCGCCCGGCTCCTTTTTATCTTCTCGGCTAAAATACAGTTTAGAAGGACAATATTTGGGATTATTTAAAATATGCAGGTTGCTATGACAAGTGTTCTGAAAGATATTCCAGTTCAAGATTTTCTGATAAGCTATACAATGTGTGGAAGAACTTCTGAAAACACTGTATTAATGCTCAAATATGTTATTTAGAAGACTATTACTTTTGTATCACCCTATTTGACAATACTTACGCTTAAGAACGCAAAGCAATAAAAAACGATTTAGCTATCAAATGATCGTTCTGAAATCTAACATAACAAGACAAAAATGCACACAAATTGCTACTGTTTTTTATTATCTTTTGTTTTACTTTATTAATAACTTATTGTTTGTTTATAATACTAAATAAATATGTAATTTTAAAAATTATTACTGATCTATTTTTACTAAATTTGAGATTTGCACTGGTTAAAACTATTTTAATTTGTCGAGAACAAATATATCTCCACATACACAAATATACATTATGCTTTTATTTCGATGGAATCAGAAATGAAAGTTTGGTAGAAAATGGATTAACGGAAGTTTTTTTATTTGGACGAGTCACGTGACCAAAGATAATTAACGGTTTCTAAATAACGGATTGATTATTGTTTAGCGTTTTAAGCAAAATGGTGTGTTTATATTTCAATTGTCTTATGAAAATACAAGATAATACGAGACAAAAATGTTATAGCTTTAGCGGAGGACAAGGGTAGCTTTACTGTTATTCTTAAAAGTTCAGATTATGTCGGTAAAAGAGTGATTTATTGGAATCATCAAAATATCGTCAAGTACCCAACAACTTTCTTTGAAACGAAAACCAATGTTCTTATGACCAACTGAAACCTATTTCTAGATACTAAAAGTTTTACACACCCCAAAAAAAAATTTCAAATAAGAAATAGTAAAGTAAAACTTATAAAAAGTTTTTTTTTATAATTTATAGATTTCCTTGGGAAGTAAACAGATTAAAACTAATTTAAATTTGTGTTGATATTGGCATGAAAATTGATGTCTAAATATCAAGTGTTTTTTTTTTTAATCGAAGAGGTTTAACCTAAGAGCCTAACTATGTAAACATTTTTGAACATTTCATATATGTATGCCTTCCCTCAAATTTTTGCAAGGTGCGAACGTATAAATTTTTAATTAGACCGGCTTTTTCTCTGGATTAGAAACATGGAACAATTTAATGCCCGTTCATGGTGGACGTAAGCATAAGCCGCCCATAGGAAATACGTAATATGTAAAGTTGAATTAATGCAAAGCTTTTGCGCTCGTTCATGATGCACTCCCATAATTTTTACGTTTTACGTTCATTTGCAGTCATTTTTAATTTGTCTCTAGATTAACGTTGGCAACAGTAACAGTACGCGTTGCTGTGGCTTTGCTTTTACGTCCAATAGATGGCGCTGTTTTTCAAAAAAAAATGTTTTTATCTGTCACAGGTGAGACATCTATACAATACAATAATCAAAATATTTTAATAATTCAAAAACGGTTAAAGCGTCTCGGAGGAGATAGAATTATAATTTTAGAAAGAAAGAAAGAAAGAAAGTTAGGGAGATAAGACAATTATATATTATATTGAATAAACTGAAACTAAAATTCAAACAATGAAAACAAAATAAACAAATGGAGTAGCGAGTAAACAAAAAACGGGGGTTAATTGAAAAGTCTGTATTCTGTTTATGTATCAATAATACAAAATAAATAAAGTACAAAAAACCTACCTGCATGTTGCAATTAAATACGTTTTAAGTGCAAATAAAACATTTAAAACAATATATTTATATATAAACACAAACGTATATGCGCGCGCATGTACATATATGTACATGGTTATTCCGAAAACTATCGAGAATAATTTTTCTAACCAACCAGAAGGGTTACAGCAACATGGTTTTTGGAAGAATGTATGTTATTCTTAGATAAAAATGCGTCCTGGCTCACTTGCTCCGAAGCTTGAGAGAGTGAAGGTTGCTTCAAACCGTCTTTTGGTGACGCGTCACTTATTCAACATGCAGCGTACGTTAGAGCAACGTTATGCGGTGAAAAGTGTCAAACTGTAAAATTCCGGCATTGAGACTTTGAACCTAATAAGGAAAACCTACGGGAAGAAAGCCATGCCAAAAACGAAGATTTTTAAAAGGCACAAGATGTTTCGTGAGAAAAGAAAAGTTGTGGAAGACGAAGAACGTAAAGGGACGTCCGTCAACGATTTGTAGCGATAAAAATTTGGTGAAAATAAAACAATTTTTCGGCTCTGGTTGGCGTTTAAGTGTTTGATTAGTAACACAAGAGTTGAATTTATCAAAGATCATAGTGTATGAAACTGTGTCTGGAATTTTGCAAATGAGAAAAATGTGTGCAAGTTGGTTCCAAAGGTTTAGTTTCAAAAACGAAAGGATTTGCGTATGTTGATCTGCCGAGAACTGTTAGAACATGTTGCGTCTAACCCTGACTTTTTGGACACGGTGATAACCGATGATGAAACATAGGTGTTTGAGTACAATTCCGAGACTAAAACAGTTTTGAGTAGCACACAACCAGATCGCCTAACCCAAAGAAGGTCTGCATAAGCAAGTCAAAAATGGAATTAACGTTCATTGTCTTTTTTTGACACAAACTGTGGTACACAAAACGTTTGTATCTGTCAGACAAACAGTGAACGCAAAATTTTACGTTAATGTGCTCGGACACCTGCAAAAAAGTGTCGTTTGCGTCCGAAAAGAGATCACCGACACCTAGACTTTTCACCATGACAACGCACCCAGCCAATCGTCGTTGCTCGTGAGGATATTTCTGGCCGAGCATAACGTGGCAACATTGCTCCAACTGCCGTACAGACCGGATTTAGCCCCATCCGACTTCCTGTTCCCAAAACTCAAATCCAGCCTGAAAGAAACCCGTTTTGGGCCGGCGGAGAGGGTCGAAACCGCCATGACCAAGGCCATAAACAGCATTTCAGTTTTTGCATTCCAGAAAGCCTTTAAAGCATGAAAGCGTTGTGTAGATGCAGGAAGAAAATATTTTGAAGAATTTTAAAGGAATAAACGATTACCTGCAGTGATAGTGGTAAGGCTCTAACACCCCGTGTGACAGCGCGGCCTGCGAACTGAGAGGTTAAGGCTCTCATATGTTCGACCTTATTGCCCGGTCACGCGCACCAAGTTTGATGTGGCAAGCATAAACAGAATTTTAGTTTCTGCATTACAGACGGTTTTCAAAGCTCGGCAAGCACACTGAACACGCTGTGTAGTTGCAAAAGGAAACAACTTTGAAGAATTTTAAAGAAATAAACAGTTACCTGCAATACTTTTGTTTTTATTAAATTACTCCCGATACTTACCGGACAAACCCTGTATATTCTTACGCGCGCCCTCATATTTGTATGAGTGTGATATAAAAGTAAAATAAAACTAATATAAAAAAGTATGTAATTATTATTCAATAATTATATATAATTAATATTCAACTAAATAATGTAAAACAGAACTAATTCAGTAATGTTACAGTAAATGTATATAAAACCAGTTAAGAAAGTAATCCCGTTTGTTGTGTTTGTTAAAAATTATATCTTTTAAAAAATTTGAATAATTAGTAAGCACAAAAAATCGGTATAACTTCTAAGTGTAACAATATAACTGTTATACTAAAATACACATTAAACATACAAAAACAATATATATTATCGCTCTCCCCTTTCTCCCCCTTCTCTTAACCTGTAAATAACGCCACTGTAATGTTTTTCTCTTAATTTTGTTATAACGGTTTATAACGGTTATAAAAAAATGAGTTGCAAAGAAGTCTCAACAACAAGTAACATATTTTTCACAGTACGTGTAAAATCAAGCATTCATTTATTGTCAGCTCATCTTCTGTAGTATGTGTTCATTTTGTAGGGATATCCTTCGATCTACTTAACAGCCTTATTTTAAAACTAAATGAGGCTGGTTTATTTTTAAAGACATGTTAGTAGAATAATGATAATGATAAGAAACTACTGCCTTACCAAAGTTAAAAATCTTATATAAAACTAACTTGTAAATTTGTTGCCAGTTTTGAAGAAACTAAGAGACATTTTCAGTTTTTAAATTTCCTAGTTTTCATTCATGGGTTACGTGAAAGCAACGTTGTTAGCTTTAAAATTATTACAGCATTTTACTAATGACTATCCCACTGTTATTAGAAGCCATACTACCAAACCGCTTGCAAATTGAAATGAATTCGGTTAATTCAAATAAATGTGTAAAATATACTAACCATGTTATTATTGTATTTAGAAGGACACAAATGCGTAAAAACCAGCAATTAAGAGTTATTGCATAACTGGAAAAACCCTTACCTTTATAAGCCAACTTTTTTAAAACGGTAGGTTTATCAGGTTTGCATTAACTATGAGTTGCATAAACTATCGATCAATATCCTGTAGTCATACCAATAAAAACACACACATAAATTAAAATAATAGATGTACAACTTTGCTCCCGTCGTTTTTCCCAACATTCGAGGCTTTATTGTAGAAAAATAGTTATATAGTGACGATTCAAAATATTGTCCATCGCTGGCCACTATTTTTCGCATCTTTCCGTGTTGAAAAAACTTCTTATCTTTTTTTTGACTTCTTCATAAGAACGTAAGTGCTAGTCAGCCAGGCCGTGTGACATTGATTGAAACAAGTGATAGTCAGAGGGAGCAATATCTGGAGAATACGGCGGATGGGGTAGGACTTTTTCCATCTCAACGTTTCCTAGTTTTGACCGATTTTGCGATATGGGGTCGAGCATTGTCATGCCGCAAAATCACATTATCGTGTCTCTCGTTGTATTGCGGCCGTTTGTCTTTCAATACTCGCCTTAAACGCATTAACTACTTTAGATACAGCTTACCTGCGATTGCTTCAAACGGTTTTAGTAGCTCATAATATATTACGCCGAGCTGGTCCCACCAAATACAGAGCATGACCTTGGAGCTGTGAATATTCGGTTTGGCCGTCGACGTGAAAGCATGGCCGGAAAGTCCCCATGATTTTCTGCGCTTGGGGTTATCGTAATAAATGCGATGCAGAAATTCCTTCCGTCTTTGCCTTTCCAGCAGCTGTTTACAAGCAAACAAACACCGTTCAACATCTTTCCGCTTCAATTCATGTGGCATCTAATTTCCTTGTTTCTGAATCATTTCCATAGCTTTGAGGCGTTTTGAAACAGTCCTAGTAGTCCTATCAATTGTTCTTGCGTGTGACACAAGTCTTCATAAAGTAATACCTTCAATTCATCTTTGGAAACCTTCTCTCTTCCACCATGCCGGTTTTCGATGTCAAAATCATCGTCCTGGAACCATTCACGACACGTTCTTTCAGCAATAGCGGTCTTGCCATAAGTATTTGAAACTATTCGATGAGCCTCAGCCGCAGATTTCTTCATATTGAAGCAGAAAATTAAAACCTTCCGCAAATGACGAGAATTTGGCTCGTAAACTGACATTTTCAGTTGAGGATAACTTTACGATACGGACACAAATCGACTAATGTTTCGATGGGGCATGTTGACATTTACATCTGTTTATTTCCACCACCGTTTACTACCTAAAGACATTTATTGGAAAACGGCAGAAGCAAAGTTGTACGTACACCTATTACATAAAAACCTGAAATTTGAAAATTTTTTTCAAATAAATAAAAGCAGAAATTTTATTTAAAACATGTAAAATCAAGTTGGTAGTATTCATATTAAAAATGTAAATAATCATTATCATTACTCATCACATATATTTAAAACGACTGTTTGTATTCTTATATATCTGTCACAATTGAAGGTCATTAAGTTTAAAAGTTTTTAATTCGTATAAAGTTTCATATATCAAGTGTTACGCAATGCATACAGGTTTTGGCTAATGTGATAGAGGTAATACATGCAGCATTAGTGATTATTAAATGCACTTTTGCTTTCCGAAATAAGCAGAGTCATTTATTATAAGCGTCTAAGAAAATGTTTATTCCTTATTTGCCTACCCACTAGAAATAGTAAATTATAAATAAATTAATAGAAATATCAAATGTATGCATTTTAATACTTTTTAATTCCTCAGATAATTATTTTGCAAAAGTCTAAAATCGCTGCGTAACGAATTACTAGCCAGAATTGATTGCTATTAGTACCAGTCTGGCGGCGTGATTAAGGTGCTTGGCTGCAATGCGGGCGGGTTCAATCTCGGACTCAGATGCCTAGTGGGTGGCCTACTAAAAATAATTGAGTACTTGAGCCCACTTCCAACAAGGGATAGTAGTGTGGTCGTCTAAGGCGCGCTGCTTGCCTCCTATTAGAGATAGTGCGCGACGACCGAGCAGCTCTGTTTGTAGATTTTGCCTTGACGCATATAATTTCATCATTAATTATTGCTAAAAAACTAAGAAAATTAAAATCGTGCATTAACTGTAGTAATATAATTTTTATTATTGTAACTTCACAGCATGATATATTTGAATAAATAATTGGGTCATAGTTTTTTGGTCTCTGAATATTTGTAGTAGAGCGCATTACAGAATTACAAAGGGCATATTGAAGAAGTTAGTTGTTATGAGGTAAATATTGGAAACACTGGTAGGATTTAAATGTATACCTTCGTATACAAATCAGTAAAATAATGCATTAAATAAAATCTATAAAAAAATTAAAATAATGTGCAACATACCTGAACAGCAAATCATTATAATATACAATAGGAAAGCGAATGGCTACAAAATATTAGATTGTAGAAAAAACAGTAATAAATCAATATGAGTTTATAGTGCCAAAGTTCTAAAGTAAGTAGAGTAAAGAAATAAAAAAAGCAGATAAACTAAACATACAATAATACACATAACCTATAAGCAAAAAAAGCCAAAAACTAATTAAAGTGAATTTAACACAAACAATATTACTTTTTATTCTTTAGTAATAAATAGATAATAACACGTAAATTAATGATAATAAAATTTAAAACCAGTCTTTCTATTTCATCGAGTTATTTTATAATAAAACAAATTAATATTTTTTAACCGGACACGGACTACTTCTTTTAATGAAGAAAAAAACATACATAATTTTTATTAAAATTTGTTCATATTTACCGCAAAACAAATATAAATATTTATTATTATAAAAAATAAAAAAGTCATAAATAACATATAAATTAGCAAGAAAAATCTAGTGGGGTATTCATTTTGGGCAATATACCTAAAAGAATATTGGATAGTAAAGTTTTAAAAGTGTATGAACTAAATATGTTTATTTGTAGTATATGGTATTGCATCATGAGCAAACTGCTTTTTTGTACTGCATAAAAAAACGTTGGTTGGTATAACACTCGTAGACAAAAGTAATCCTTTTTTAACATTACTTTTCTGTATTTGCTAGTTCGCTTGCTTTACAGATATCTGATATTCTATCAATAATAGAAAATGATTGTTAGATGTTTGATATCACACACATGTTCAAACCACTATAAGACTGTTTCAAAATTTTCCTCAATATTTGTATCTTCTTGGAGGAACCATCTATTCTGTACATGCTTTATAACTTACACAAACGGACATGAGGCGTCTGAGGAACTACAACAAACCAAATTTATTTTACAATATGAAAGTTTCTGATGCTGTGACATTTAATTACTAATAGAAGGAAGATCAATGCGATGAATTCCAAATTTATCATACAATAGTTTACACATTTCGTATGTACGTGTCCCGTTAAATGTTAAATCAAGTCTTAAAAATCAATAAGAACTAGTTATATTGAAAGGTCAATAATTCAGAATATAACAATAAACAAATTTATAGAAGTAGCCTTGCGAGAATAATAGATATAAAATAAAAAGCCCGAAGGAGTGTTTTTAAGTAAGCAGTCAGTTATGGGTAGAAAGAGATTGTATTATTTTTGTTTATTGTGGGTTATATCTATTTATAACAGTCATTTAGGTAAAATGATTATATATTAAACTGCCGTTTTATATTTTATTTTGTTGTGCTCATTTTATAAATAATTTAATTTAAGTTTATTCCTTTATTATTAGCTGTATATAAATACAAATTTGCGTTTAAGGCTTAAATGAAAAATATTCGTGCACCATTATAAAGAAATGTGTGCATTAATATAGTTAATGAACTAATAAGAAATTCTGAATAAAAACTATGTATTGTAGAGAATAGACAGAAGCAATTTAGAACAATAATTTGCAGATTATAGGCAGACTAAATTATAAAATTAAATACACAAAATGTAAAATATATGTTTAAAAAACCTTGAATCTAAATTAAATATTTTCAAGGGAAAAATTACAGCATAAAGATAATGACGTCATGGATATTTATGCAGCTATACATTTTGCTTGCCTCAATATTTTAAAGGTCCCAGCTTATTCAAAATTTTGTTTACAATTTTTATCTTGTATTCACACCTACTTGGCCAAAATGTTATGTTTTAGCATACTTACTTCACTAAAATAATGCATACGCATTTTAATTATTTTAAGGATAATTAATAAAAGGTTATATCTTTAGAAGTATGAAAAAATGTTTGTTTAAAAATGAGAATTTTGATTCGTATAAAACTTGACCATTTTAATTTCGACAGTTTGCTTAATACACAACACTATAGATTTTAGAGAATAAATAGTTCAAAAGCAATACTCGAAGACTAGCTTCATCGTATAAGTGTATAGATCGGAGCAAAATAATAGCGGAGAGAGTCAATGGTTCCCATTTTCTTTAAAATGTGACAATTGTTAATGGGAAATAACAAAGAACTATCACCTACAATTTCCTACATCTTACAGATATAAGTAAAGCCGGGATGTTTAGACACTAAAAATTATTATAATAGACAGACAAATAGGCATTAGAAAATTAAAAAATAGACATTTAAAAAGATGAAATAAGCATTTTTAAATAACTGAATAGACATTATTGTTTCAGTGATTTTATTACACAATTTTCAAGTAGACTGCATTTTTAGTTATACAATAGTAAAAACAACATTATTTGCAACAATTACAGCTAATAATAATAAGGTTTCTTAAATTCTCTATCGTTAAGGATTGTCTTCTATCGGACAATAAATATTTTAGTTGAGAAAAAGATCTCTCTACATCTGCTGATGTTACTGGAGCAAATGTGAAACACGTGATTTCTAGAACATCGTAATTTACGTTTTTACACTTTTTTACGCCTCCAGAAAGAATACAAGCTAAATTTTTACAACTTCAAAATCTTGATTTGTAGTAAATACAGTTTCACATTATTCCTTAATAATGCGTCCCTTAATGCTTTAGACGCTACATATGTTTCGTGAGGTATTATTTACAATATTCATGGAATCAACTAAACTTAAGTCCCTGCTTTCTAAACTTACTATTGCACTAGAAATCACAGCAAAACTAGTTCATATAAAAGCCAGATTACTTTGTAAACTTTTTTCTCAAAAAGTTTCTTGGCTGTTTTGATTGATGCTGCTGAATCTTCGTCTAAACTTCTATTTCCTCAATTTTTGTAAAATTGGTAGTGTAGTAACATGAAGGTAAAATCTACGTATCCATCTGGTTAATATCCGATGAGGTGGTAGAGCTAAGTCAGGTGCCATTTCTTTAAAAAATCTTATCCTGGATGATGTTTTTAGAAATTTTTTTTACTAGAGATTTGAACATATCCACGTCAGAAAATTGTTCACAATGCATCCCATGGACAAGACATGTTAAATGCAACATACGTGGAAATAATACTTTTAGAACATTTCCTGCTTTTTTACTTTCCTTATCCTATAATAAGGAAAGTAATGTAATCGGCGGAAATTTGACCTACCCAGTTTTTCACATTTCTGGACGAATTATAGCCTCAGGACACCAAAAAAGTTGGTTTGGGCCATTGGTTCGTGTGTGTGTGTGTGTGTGTGTGTGTGTCTGTCGGTCTGTCAGTAAACAAGATATCTCGAGAACCGTAAGAGCTAGAGACTTGAAATAATGGGGAAGGCCGTGCGACCGAGCTCGCACAGTTACGTTCAGTGACGTGGCAAAATTTTAAGTACGAGTCAATTATTGTCTTGTACTCTTTATTTTAATCAGCTTTCGAGTATTGGACTCGCGCCTCGTCCTTTTTTAAAATAACAATTTCCGGGATGAGAGCAGCGCAGGGCCGAAACGATGGATCCGGTATAATATATAATAATAGGATAAGGAAAGTCGTGTGATGTTCACACCAGATTTTTCATATATGGGGCAGCATCGCTTACGAACATAGGGACATGGTCATGAAGAATTTTCTCCTGCCAAAGTAGTGATAGAGATTTGGTATTTAACAAATAAATTGTAGATGCTTAATTTGGCTACAAAGATCTAACAATTACATTAGCGATGTGCCTGCAAAATCAGGTTGTATTGATACAGAAAAGCTAAAGTTTGCAATATCCAACTTACCTTCCTGTAGCATTTGTTGTTTCATCTATTGATATCTAAATCTTTTTGTCGTTCATGTTTCTTCGAATTTCATCTAATGTGGATTTGTAAGCTCTGTCCAGATAATTTTTTCTAAGCGTTGATTCATTTGGTAAAGTTTATTTGACATGCTTTTCGATAAATGACCGCAATGGCAGATTTTGTAATTTTCATAACGAAATTTCAGCACTCACAAAGGCTTTACATAAGTGAGATTGTCGATTGGATGTTGACTCAAACGTTTTCAGTAATGGAGTTTTTGGGACGGCCACTTTCTTTTCGATTGCTATTTTTATCGAAGTTCTGCTCTTTCATAGATTTTACAAAAAAACCAGAACCATCAGTTGAAAAAATATCACTTTCAAACTCTCGCACAAATTTATTTAATTTGTCGGTGACAGAAGAACGCACTTTCGGCATTGTGGCAGAAACAAACCTTCTTGTAAGAAGAAATAATAAAATGAATGCAAATCACCAAACAAAGTAGGTATTAATACTAAAGTAGGTATACATTTTCAGGTCGATTCTCGGTAAGGGATTAACAGATTACCGGGAACATGTAATTAACGTAGGTAATAATAATATGGAATATTTGTTGCTGCTATTTATTTTATAAAAAACCAAATTTATGTTACTAAATGGCAGTTATAACTGTTATAAACAAAAAAAGGCACTTGTAAATAAAAATAGTCAAAATATCCATTTTTAGGCATTTTGGAAATTTGAAGTTTCAAATAAAGAGACTAATAAAATTACTATTTTTTTTGTAAAATGATTTATTTTAAAAACAAAATAAAATTTTTAAAATCGTCTTTAGATTCAACATCTCATGAATTGATACGAAATTATTACTTACTTAATCCTTATGCCCTTTTTACCGTTAGGTGTAAGGCAGGTGGGAGAAGAGTTTGTTATGTTGCTGTATACTTTTCTTTCCATAGTTTTCTGTCCTGGGCTACTTGTTTTATACCTTCCCAGTTTATTCCATCGTTTGCTGCTGAATCTCTTATTCCTTCTTCCCAGGTTTTCCTTGGCCTTCCTCTTTGATTTTTACCCGGAACTCGCGATTCATACACTCTTTTCACTAATCTGTTTTTGGCATACGACACACATGACCAAACCATAATTGTCCTTCTTCTATTTTTTCCATTATAGGTTTTATCTTTAAATCTTGTCTGTACGTTTCATTTCAGTTTTATCTCTTTTCGTTTTATTTTGTATCCTTCTTAGGAACCTCATCTCCATTGCATTTAGTCTTATTTTATGTTTTCTGTCAAAGACCACGATTCACTACTATACATTATTGACGGTCTCACCACTTTTTTCACTACTTCTGTTTTTATTTTTCTTGGTACTTCTTTCTTTCCTAAAAAGTTCGTTTTCAGAGTATTGTAGATTCTCCCTGTTTTCTCCATTCTATCATTAATTTCTTTATCTATTTTGCCGTTGTTCTCGATTATTGATCCTAGATATCTAAAACTTTCTACCTGTTCAATTTGTTTTCCTTGTATTTTTATTTTGTGTGTTATATTCTCTCTTGCCACTACCATACTTTTAGTTTTCGCTATGTTTATTTTCATGTTTATTTTCCGTAGCTCTGTTTCTAACACCTCTAGGTTGTATTGTAGATTCTCTTCTGTGTCGGCTATTATCGTCATATCGTCAGCGAAGATGAGTTCGTTTATTTTTGTTTGTTCCATTTGCCAGTATCCCAATTTTATCTTCTTCATCTTTTTCTTGCATTTTCATCGCCTCGTCTAGCACTATTGAGAACAGCAAGGGGCTTAGCACGCATCCTTGCTTTACTCCTATTTCTGTTACGAACTCTCGTGACTCTTCATTGTTAGTCCTTACTACGTTTTATTACTTCTGTACATTGCTTTTACTATTTCTATCGTTCTTTCCTCTATTCCTCTTTTTCTAGTGCTTTCCATATTTGTTCTCTTTGTATTCTGTCAAAAGCTTTTCTAAATCTATAAAGCACATATGTATTTCCTTCCTTTTTAATAAATTTTTCGCTGATTTGTCTAATGATGAATATTAAATCTTGTGTGCTTCTCCCTTCCTAAAACCACATTGAGTCTCTTCTATTGTATTTTCTATTCTGTCTCTTATTCTTTTCTCAATTATTCTGGCCAGTATTTTCGGGGACACTTATTAACGTAATTCCTCTATAATTACCACATTCTCTTTTGTCACCTTTCTTATGTATGGGAGTATGATTCCTATATTCCAATCCTTTGGTATTATCATTGTCTTCATTATTTCATTGAGCAATTCTGTATATTTAGTTATTCCTTCATTTCCCATAAACTTTATCATTTCCGGTGTTATTTTGTCTCTTCCTGCTTTTCCAAACTTAATTTTCTTTATGGCCTCTAACTTCTTTCTCTTGTATTTCTTCGATTTCTTCTCTTTCGTCTAGTTCTTTCTTTTCATCTGTTGTGCTGTTTTCTGCTTTTGTTAGTTCTTCGAAATGTTCTTTTCCATCTTTGCATTATTTGATCTTCTTCTGTTATTATTTTTCCGTCCTTTCCTTTATGTTCATCATATTATATTCCTTTTTCGTCCTAAGTTGTTTTAAGGTTCCGTAAAATAGTTTTGGTTCTCCCAGTTTTCTGTCATCTTTTCTCCAAATTTTATCCATGATTCTTCTTTTGCTTTTCTCACCGCCGCTTTCGTTTCTGTTCTTGTTTCTTTATATTTTCGTAGTCATCTGTTTTTTTGTACTTAAGTATCTCTTCCATGCCTGCTTTTTCTCTTTGATCTTTGCTTTTATATCTTCGTTCCACCATGCTGTTTTCTTCATATTTTTATTAGCTATTTTCTTTGTCCAGCAAACGAAATTATTCAAAGTATAATATTACTTTCCTTTTGGCAACGTAAGGCACTTGCTTATTTTTTGCAGCACATTATATGGTATATTTTGACCTATATGCTTTTACCATGTAACGTAGAGGTTTTATTTGCAATATACTTTACTTAGTTAAAATTTAAATTGTGTCTATTTTATTATATATCTTTTATGTCTTTTTTGGACTCTTTAAGCAGTACAAACTTTGCTGTTATTTCAATTATACACATTTATCAACTAATTTATTGTTTATTTATATTTTATATTGTTAGTTCATTTTTTTATACTAATTTATTGTATTATATATTTCTTCCTTTGCTATTTTAGTTCTTTACTGATAATAGAAGAATATATTGGTATTCATTTCAATAAATAGTCTGCATCACTTTTATTACTATATAAATATTACTTTAAAGTTATAGTTCTTAGTCTAACCTTTTTCGTCACTTTAATTTGTGGCCCGTCAATAGCAAAGTCCAAAATTGGTTATGCCTAGTTCCATAATATTAAATTTGTTATCCTTAGCAAATAAGTTACAGATAAATTTTATTTGCATACAAATTAGTTGCAGTAATAACTGTAATATTTAAAATATTTTATATTTTAGATTAAATATTTGCAGAGCTTATGCTTCAGTTAATTTTACTAGACGCTCGCAATTTTTACTTTATTTATGCCAAGTGTATTACTTATACATTGATTATATCAATATAAAAAATTTGACAAAGCAAGTAAAAATTTTAGATAATAAGTTAAAAGTAGTCCTAATAAAATATGGAAAAATAGAGGGTTTACTACAGCTTCATCGTTTATAGCGCAAGAAAAAAATACATTTTTATTTGCATATCTAAAAAAAAACATATGATTCAATTCTTAGAACTAAAATGTTGGAATCATTATAAAAAACAGGAGTTGTAACAAAACTAGTTGAATGTAGTATATTATTTTATTAAGATAAGAAAACAAATGTAAAAACAGAAAAAATTTAAATTAATGTATGACATACTAAAAGTTCAAAATTAAGTTATAATTTTTTTGCTACTTGCTAGAAAGTTGTAAAGAGCTACAAAAATTACATTACTAGCATTAAGTAGTAGATATTGAGTATTTTGCAACAAATATATATGTGAATTAAAAAGTAAAAATAAAAACACGGCATCCGATAGCAATCATAAGGTAACTTGAAGTAATTTGTATATTTTCTCTAGCCATAAATATTGTTACAAAACGTGATATATTTGTTGAGAACGAGCTACTAATATGTTTAAAGTATTTCAAATTATATTTACAGTTTGTGGGTTATAAACATGGAATACTTAATCCATTTATGGTAATCATGAAATAGTATTATAAAAAAATTGTATCGCAATAATTGTACTTCACAATGTTCATATAGAAAACTGCAGGATTTATAAAAAATTACAAAAGCTTAGAGCAAGACAATGTTTAATTATAATCAAACATCGGTACAATGGTACGATACTTATCGTATCATTAATTGAGTAAACATTGTGCATAAATAGTTTAAGTCTATCACGTACTGTGAAAAGATTTTCTGGAACCGCATTCAAAAGAAAAAAAAATACAAAAGACATTAAAATATGGTACGATATGCGTATCGCCGATTAGACGTAATTTAGGATTATGAACATATTGTAGAACACTTAGTAACAACTCTTGAAAAATTAAAAGAATGAAAAAGATTACTCCAGCAGTATGTCTACGAGAAATATTATCATATATTTTATTTTGCAGATGAAAAGGTTTTCATTATTGAAGAACACTTTAATAACCAGAATAGTAGAAAATGTGCCGAAGGCTTCCCGAAGAGTCACTAATGATTAAAAAGGTTCAAAGAAGTTATAATTTTATATTATTATGGTTTTATGGGGAGTCTGTTATGACGGAGCAACAAAACTTTATTTTGCGAAAAAAAGGTGAAGACATTAATTACAGTGTATCAAGAAATCACCTTAAAATCTTGCGTAACCTTTGAATGCAAAATATTTGAAAATCAGTGGTGGGCTTTCTACAAAACTCAGGCGTCAGGTCACAAATCCGAAACTGTTTAATAGTGATTAAAAGACAGCAATTTTGATTTTATACGCGCCTATATGAATACCGCCATAAAGTTATTTATTTATTTATTCTGACACTGATTTGGTGTTTAACAAATACTTACATATAAGCGTTACAAGTCATAATGCCAAATAAAGGAAAAATAAGGTTTTTTTGAAGAATTAAAGCAAACGAAATTCATGGCAGAGTAATGTTACAATGGGCTATTTATGTCCTTTATATGAAACTGGCAAAATTTAAGTAAACGATTTTAAGCACGATAGAACAGACATTGAAGACTATAAGTTCAGAAATAACTATCGCACCTGAAATTATCCCAAGTCTTATATACTCTTGACAGACTGAAAATGCATGAATTAGCAGAAGTACCTGAACTGAGCAAGTTCAAAAAAAGCAAAATGGAATTCGTATACAAATATCAAACGACGTTTAAGAAAAATTTAACGAATTTCTAAGGTTTTGTGTTCTCTGACAAACGTGGATTCACTACTATACAATAACGATAGAGAAAATCAAACAGTCTGTATAAAATGAACATCGCTTCAAATAAGGAGGAAAGGATCCATCAAAAAGGTGATGGTAAGGTTTTTGCGACGCAAATTGAAAAATCTTGTATAATACTTTTGAGAAAACTAAACGCAAAGATTGGGAAAAATTATTTTCGAATGTGTTCCATTGAGACAGCACACCGGTGAATTCACACTATGTGACTGTACAAATAAATTACAGATTTACATTTTTCTGTGTTATCTTAGTTAATCCGGATTGTCTTCTGCATCAGAAACTCAAAATTTTCCCTGTTATATGCATCAAGCGTAAACGAATATTGTAAGAGACTTACTCGTGCGAAGGAGTTATAAACTCACAGATATATTAGACGTGTATGATAAACTATAAAAATATTGTATAATATCAAACCGAGTTATTCTTCAAACACATTCTAAAACCATTTTTATAGCCTTTTTTGAAACGAGAATATAACAAGAACGGTGTAATACCGCAAAGGAAACTTTCTACAGCGGTGCGAAATCGTAACGGTCACTTCCGGTTTCCGTTAACTGATTTGGCTGAAAATCAATCTCATGGAAGGCACTAACCTAAGATGTGTGTATGCCAAGTTTCAAGTGAATCTGTTGGATAGAATGGAAGTTATCTTGTCCCCAGACACAGACAGACATGAATTTTCGAAATCGTAACGGTCACTTCCGGTTGCCGTTAACCGATTTGGCTGAAAATCAATCTTATGAAGGTACTAACCTGAGATGTGTGTATGGCAAGTTTGAAGTGAATCCGTTGGATAGAACGGAAGTTATCTTGTCTCCAGACACACAGATAGACAGACAGGATGGTAATCTCATTAACTTTCTGCTATAAGCTTCGCTGCAGAAATTTAATAAGCTATAATTAGATCGCACGTCAACTAGTCGAAATATTTTGGCCCAAAGAATTGTTAACAGGAGTTATTGCATACTTCCATTACAAAAAGGCCCAAGCTTACAATGTTGCTAAGAAGTACAAGAAATTTAACTACTAAGAGAGGGTAACTGCTGACAGGATAAATTGCAGCAAGTGGCCTAATCGAAACATAGGTGATGAATTGAAAGAGAAGACTTAGTATCCTAGTCGGAACATATCAGGTATATCAGGACGTGCCGAAGACAGTTAGTTGTTGGGCCTGGAAAGAGCAGGTGACAACTGGGCGGAAGCAACTGTTTCACCAAACAACTAAAGAAAGATCCAGACAACAATTTGTATTACCATTAGTCCCCCGACTTGTGGCCACCTTTTAGCCCCGACTGCAATCTTCTTGACTGTTGCGTGTAGAGTGTGGTCTACGCAAAGGTAAATGAAAGACGTCATAATATCAAAATAGTTTAAGGGTCCCCATCATGGAGATAATGGCACGTATGAACAAGTACGAAGTTGTTTTATCTCTGCAGCAGGTTTAGGCCCCAGTTTGAGAAGGTCATGGCTGGTAATGGGGAGCTATATTGAATAATATGTTTCTCAATGGTATTTAGTTTAATTATGTTTTATGTGAACAAATTTAATTTTTCTAGTATTTTAATGTTATATTCCTTGTTTCTTCATTTTTCGGGTTTATTTTAAAAACCTATTTAAATATTTTAGATTGCAAATTCACTTTTACATTATTTACTTTTTGCTATTTTTGTTATTATTGGAGTTTAATATAAATTAAATTTGATTTGAAATTCTTATTGAATTTTATGTATTTTTCAGCGTTCGATACATTTTTTGCTAATTAAAATTTACGTACCTTTTATCATTTTGTAAAAAACATTTGCAATGTTTTGAGTTTAGTTTTTATAACATAATAATAACAAATTAAAGATAAAACACGAGTCAATTTTTACTAAATTTAAAAAACAGCACGCACGTCGATATATGCCAAGTCTGTGCTTATAAGCTTATCTGACAAAGCTAATTATTTTTCCTAAATGTTAAACTACTCTTACTGAACACTGAAATTTAGGCATTAGCGGTCGGTTGGCCCTGTTTAAAAAACTGTCTCGTCTGTCTCTAAGAGAGAACTCCATTTAGCGCAACTTTATACATTTCTGGGCGCAAACGAGACTTTTGTCTGTTTCATGAAAAAGAAATTAGTTTTCTTCGTGTAACTAGATACTTTCATAGAGTATACTATCCGTCTGCTTATTTGCTGCACCCCTATATAATAAAATTTGCAGCATGAACACGTATCGTCAATTTTACTGTAATTTGATCATGTAATTGTGTCATGATTTAACGGCTAATTATTTTTCCCATTAAACTACTCGACTGAACAGCGAATTTAGGCATTAGCGGTCTGTTGGCCCTGTTTAAAAGGAATCGTACTGTCACTAATAGGCAATATCCTATTTTAGTGCCAAATGTTATACATTATGGGCGCAATACGAGCTTTGTCTGTAGTAACAATGAACAAGAAATTAGTTTTCTTCGTGTACTAGATACTTTCAGTAAGTAATAATCCGTCGCTTTTTGCACAACTTTCTTCTGGCTGGCGTTTATGAAATAAGTATTGCAGTTGCTGTATTACCTTTGTATGTTGTCTTAATGACTGCTCTCATTATAAATAATTTATTTAACTAACCATACTAATTGTCTAACATTAAGTTCTTGTCAAAGTAGTACAACACATCACCGCAATATCGTATCATGGTGCCAAATGTTTTATCGAATAGAGATGCTTTAATAGCAACAGCAAGATTCGTCACAAGAAAAATTCTTTTAATATAAATACTAATGTGTTATTCTTATCACCTTTATAGTGTATAGGTTTGTTGTTATAACAATTTGAATTTGGATAATGTTCAGACTGCTTCTCATAATCAGAATAGCATTTATAACTTCCACACTAATGCAACTTAAGTCTTGTCAAGTATGTCCCTCTGTTTATCTATGCAGAAAGTGCCTCTTTAGTGATTTTAGAAAGCAACATGCAAGTCGTCGAAAAATGTCTGTTTAATAAATTGCTCTGTGTTATTCTTATACCTTTTTAAGATAGGAGAAAACAATTTGAATTTGGGATAATCCGACTGACTCACCGAGATACGATACAGACATAATTCCACAACACAACATGGGATATGTACTGTTTACAGAGAAAGTTCTGTGACTGAAAGAACTGCTCGAAAACCACCGTGTAGATGATAGCTTAGTTACTTAACAACGCAACAACGTTCGGGTATCCACACGAGATACCGATACAGAATAACTCACGATACACAACATGGGATTTAGCAGAGATACTGAAAATATCGAAAACCACCGTTAGTGAAGCTTAGTTACTTAAATCGCTACAATGGTTGGGTTCCGCACAATTTGATACAGAAAACTTTAATGGGTCGCATTTCCATCTATGGGACGCTGTACAAGCCTAACGAAAATATGCCATTTTAAAAAGCAATTAGTGATGGGAGATGAAAAATAGAACCTTTACAACAATGTTAAGCAAAAAAGGTTTTGGGGTAAGAGGAATGAACCATCACTAGCTACCCCCAAAACTGGTCTCCATCCAAAGAAAGTCATGCTTTGTATTTGATAAGGTAGAAAGCAATCTACAAAAAATTACACGTAGAAGGCATTTAGGAAGAAACGTAAGTACTTTTGGAAAAATGGAATCTTCAAGATAGACGAAAGACAAGAAAATTCGTTGAAAGGAATGGTTTAATGCTTTTTTTTGTATGACTATACTTAGTAGGTTATTGTTTTTAATTATATCCCCAATGTAGAATTCAATTGACTATTTAAATGTTAAAATATTTAAATTTAGTTCCTGCTATAGTTGTATTACTAACTCTTATAAACGAATTATAACAAATGTTGCTAAATAGGGTATGACTATGAAGCTGGATTATAAATTTTTAAATATTGTATGAAAAGAGCTTCCAGGTAGACTTTAGTTAATGCTTTTGTTTTTTCTTATTACAACTAGGAGAATGGGAAGAAGAAATTTAAAAGTATTAAAAACATTTTTAATAGTCTAAATTTCTCTATGGTAACGTAATATTGTTGATAATCAAAATTTTATGGAGCACGTGCTTTGCCTTTGTTATTCAATTTATGATTATTTTTATATAAAATAAAAAAATTAAAAAAAGTTAATTTATGAAATATTATCTTTATGTTAATTTTCGTGTGTACGAGTTACTATGTAACTGCTTTTGCTTGGAACACAATTTATATCTTTAGTACCAATAAATCATACAGTTTAAACATTTTACGTCAACTAGCCGCCAAAAACCCTTTTTATAAGGCACTATAGTGAGGAAATAATTTTTGCAATCATTCGATTTTGTCACAAATGTAAAACAAACGCAGCTTTTAAGTTTTATGGCTGTGTTATAATGTACATCTTTCTATTAGAGAAAGTTTCTAAGTAAAAATAAAATGTTTAGGACAGTCTACTGAACGACACGTTTATAAAACAGAAATTAAACAGTAAACTGCCTGAATAACTTTTTAAAGCTAAACCTTTACCATCCTAAAAACAGATTTGTTAAAATATTGACGAATTTTAATAAATGCGGCATTGTCAATCCTACAAAAATTTGTTTTATAACTTTAAGCAGATTGCAGGTAGATAATTATTTTTAACGATGTTTTTGCTCTAACATTAGCTTTCCTCTTAAAAAAATAACAAAATATAAAAAATTTCAATCTTTGCACCGCTCAAAATAATTTTAAAATTAATATAGTTTGAATGTTTAGAATTAATTTATAAATATGAATTAATAAAAGACAAAGCAGTTTCGGCTAATATAATATTTTAACATAAACGATTAACTAAACAAAAATAACATGTCGCACAACTTTGAGTTATTTGATAAATATGCAATATAAATTTTAACGTAAAAATAACAACAAATTATAGCCAAAATTGTTTACAAGTTTTTCTTTTTATTAGTTTACACTTTTTGCATATTAATCGAAAAGAACACGTTTTAAGTGTACAACAAGTTTGGCAATATAGAGTGCTACAGTAATAAATTTCAAAATTGAAAGTCATAGTTTCGTTTATATTTTATTTCATTGTTTTATGTAATTCGATGTCTATATTTAGATAAATATTTTTATGAACATATTTGTATCATAAGTGGAAGTTAAAAATTTTAATAATTGTAAAAGATACTGTTGTAATAAATGTTTGTTAAAACTAACAGTTGCTCTTCATTCAATTTAGGTTTATTGTAATAGTTTTACAACAACTAAATTAATAATAAATAATAATGCTTTTAAGGACTAATTATGCAAGTTAATTCTTCATTATGTAATTATTAGTTTTAATAAATTTAAATATTTGTCTTTTCAAATAATAAAAATACTGAACAAAACGGAAAATTTGTAGTAAAGATAAAGTCTAAATTAAAATGTAAAAGTAGTAGAAGAGTTTACTATTAACTTTATAGAACACTGATAAACTGTTTATTATTTTACAAATAATGTAAGAGTCAACAACAAGAATAAGAATAAACAAATGAAATAAAGGGAAAAATATCATGCGATGAGACATATGTATATTGATAACGAAAGTTTTATATGAAATTAGGCTAATTTGTTCAACTCCAGAATTGGTAAATGCCACTGAGTAGACAGATTTTTTAAGCTATAATATTTAATAATTGATTTTGGCTTTATATAATTTTCACAATTCTACATAAAGGACTAAAGCAGCAGTTTAAATACGTTTACAACTTTTGTAACTTAATAAAGTTTAAAATATATTTTACATTCCGATTTAGCTCCTATAGTATATAAACTGCCTAGAAACTAAATTAAAGTATTACTACTACTACTACTACTACTACTACTACAAAGTTTAAGGTTTAGGATTTTTAATACCTGCAGACAATTTTTAGGAAAATCGAAGAAGAATGCAATAAATTTTGATAAACTAAATATATCGGATAAACGCACTTTTGTTGTATTGGGAAAGTCAATAAAAAAACGATAGTATTTACAACATTGTTTGTTGCTCAAAAGATATTGATATAATAAAAAGATGGCGGTCTCTTCTACATGGCATTTGGCGTAATTAAATCATAGTTTTTAAATGAAAGGGGAAATCATATTGTTGCAAAATTCTTATTATATGTTAGAATGCTAAAACACAAACATTTAAATATAAAAGATAAAATGCTGCATGGTTTTCACAAGACAGAACTATTGTTGCTTTATAAACTTTTTTTCAGATTTTTAAAGTAAAGTATTTACCAAATATAAAAAGCTCAACAATATTTTATAAAAAAAAACCAATCACACTAATGTACTCTTAACTCAATATCCGCTATTTTTTTCCTATAGCTTAAGGTTGCCTGTCACCACCTAAAAAACTTGAAAGATAACAAATTCTTCTAGTGAGACAAAATAAAAACTTTATTATCTGTAACTTTTTTAGTAGTTTAATATTTTTCACAAGAAGAACTTAATGACCCTGTATGTGACATTGACCATAGCTAGAATAATGCTAATATTTTAAGTTTCTGAGTTAAAAAGTGAGATATATTTGCTGCTAGTGTTAATATATTTTGTACAATATAAGGTATTTCTAAAGATATTTGCAATAAACATAGGTGCCTACTTTAAAAAAAAATGATGCGTTACCAGCAGTATTGGCAACTGACCACGATCATAAAAATGATGTATGTTTACTAATACTTTAAAAGTGAACTTTAAATGTACGCTTCTCCACAATAAAAGTTATAAATGTATATCTTTAATGTCTACCAATCAGGGGCGTCAAAAACTAAAGCGGGAAAAGCAGGGATTCCAAAATATTTTTGATATTTTTAGGGATAACTAATATTATAACAAATAATTTTAACTAAAAATCGAGATCACTTTTTGCAAGTTTTAAAATTCACAAAATAAACCAATTTAAACTGTTATTGCCTTAAACTATGCTGTCGTGAATACACCACTAATGATGAAGCAGTTTCCTCCGAAAATAATAAGTCAATGTTATGAAAATGAATGCAGTTTATGCAAGCGTGATATACATCTGGCAGCAGATGAGAGTGAACTGTAATGCACGTGCGTGAACTAGAGAAATTAGATAAATAAATTTTTATTAATTTATCTGTAATTGTAAAACATTTGTTTGCAAAACGATGAATAACTGCTGTGCGAATAAAGGCAATACAAACGATTCAAAAGTGAGCGAAGATTTATTGTATGGTCCGCGTTTTGCTACAATTAGCAAAAATAAGCGACTGATAATAGTCGTAGAAATTAAGTTGGGCTGAGAATTCCAAAATATAAAGTATGTAAAATTTTGTCAAAAATACTGTTACCAAAACCAAATGTGCCAGTTGCTAATAACATACTTTAAGTTGCTACCAACTTGAATACACAGCTACATTTTAGAAACCAGCTCAGTTGCCCAATAGAATTATTCTAATTTACCAGTCCGAAAAGTGACTGAGATCCTATAAATATATAGAGCTTTTTATTATATTTTTAATTTTTTTGTCAATACTTTTTAAACAGGCCACGTGTTTTATCTAAAATGCCATTTCACAATTTGTTTTGTCCAAATAGAAGACAAAATTATGGAATTGTGTGTCAATACCAACCAGCTCTATGATTTTACATAAAAACAAATTTCGTGCTCACAGTATTTAAAAAAATAAAAATTTTGTTAATATAAAGAACAACATATTGAAAATTACCCGGTCTCTTAAAAAACAAAGACCTGTCTACAATATGTCTTTAACTGAGCCGACCTAAAAGTTGTGGTTAGACTATACTAAGTTATCTTACCTTTTTTATGAGTAGATTAGCCTACTAACGACAAATACAATATTGTAGAGAAGTCATTGAAAAACAATAATCTAGAAATAAAAAAGAGGAAATTAGGCCAATTTTACTCCACATAAAATTATATCCAGTAAAGATTATCATGAAGCTCTGAATCAGAAGAATGTTGCTTGGCAGTGTATTTGACAAACGCTTTCTCACATGACAGTTGCTAAAGGCCGAAAAATTAGTACAGTTATAAAAGTAATTATTTTCACTGAAATACTAGACGAAGTAAGCAAGAGGTTTTCTGAAAAACTCGGCCAATATTCTCTTAAGTAAGATTGTGAAAAACATACTGATGCATTTCCACAAGAGGTGTTACCTAATGTTGCCATTAGTGATGAATATAAGAAGACGTTACATTAACAAATCGCTGTAATAGATGATATATCAGGGTAAAACGGGACGCTTTTTATTATGTGTATATATGTATAAACGTGTGCACGTAATCTAAAAGCCACCACCCTCAAATCTGGCTTTCCAATATCTATCGCCTGTCATAGCCAACTTGTTTATAACTTATTTTGAAATAAAAGTCCTCAATTCCTTAAAACCTATTTCCTGAATAAGGGGCGTTAACAATATTTTTGATAACTTACCCATTTTTATAATTCTTTTCCCATATAAATGAATTTCACACGAATGAGATTAATAACAATTTCTTCACGCTACTATCATTAATAAAAATTTCTTTCAATGGCAGCTTCTATCACTCCATGTACAGGATACAAACACACGCAAACGCAAAATCTCACGATCACCCTACCCAAATCCACAGTGTAGCAAAATACCTGATTATCATACCCCTCAAACTCCCTGACAGTGAAGCTCGACAAATTGAAATTAATATTATTACCAAAATACTAATACGAAGCGAACATTCCAATAACTTCTTGACCCTACCATTAAAAATAATAACAAAAACGAAAATCCCAAAACTTACGACCTTCTCAACCAAGTAAAAACGTTGTTGCATTACATTAGAAGTACCAGTGACAGAGCGTACCGTATACTGAACAAATAAAATTTACAAATAGTTTTTATGGCTTACAATAAAATAGTTGACTTTATACGTTCAGCTAAGGACTATTACCTTTGTGAATTACAAGAAGTTTACAAATTACTTTAAAGCGACTGTAACAGAACTAGGCTAAATGCATAGACAAAAAACATACCGCATATACCAACATTCTTTGGTTGTACGGATGGGCAATAGTTATTCGATACCTGTCAAATATAAAGAAGAAATTAATTTTTCCAATTCAAAAACACTCGCTTTATCTTCAATTGTACAAGAAGACCTACTCGTAAAGCAATTGAAATAAAAATTAACCTTCTTAGTGTCTTAATTCTGGAGATGTTAGTTAACCTTTACCTATTGTTTTGAAATAGATAATCATCTTACGTCATCAGTTACATACTTGGAGTAAATAAAACTTAAGAGGAAACATTGTGTATACTTTTCTGTGTCCGTTATTGTCACAGAATATGAAAAAGCAAGACTACTAAATTTTACGTAAAACAAAAAAGTTTTAGTTGATTCTTCTATAATTAATCTAAAAAATATTTTAACATTTTATTTTGGGTCAAAAGCAATGCGATTTCATTTTCTTTAATTGTTTGCCAAAAATAGAACTTTCTTAACTTAAACGTTATAAGTCACAACTTGTGTATTTATTGTTAAATCAGTTTCACGTAAAAACAAAATTTAACAGGATATTGTACGTGTAATTAATCTGCTTATTATACAACGTAAAATACCTGTAAAAACACAAAACAGAATACAAATTTTCACCTCAAATATTAAATTATCAAAAACTAGTAAAACCTTAAATTACTTGAGCAAGTATCCATGCTACTTTTGAATTAATTGTGATTGTTACAGTTTTATTTGTTAAGGTTACGGAACTCTTCCAAACAAATAAATTTTCCCCAACCCAGTACATTCTCCCTTAAAACTTATTCTCGCCAAACTTTCATTTCAGATTCTAATAAACAACAAAATAAAGCAAACAAAAGGCCAGTCGTTATCAATGATTTATAGTTTTTGTTGTGGTATAGACAGATTGAGACCTTCAGTAAAGAACTAAATGTTGGTAATTTTCCAAAAATTGACGTGCTTCAATACGTGAATTCAATTATTCATTTATCTTTAACAAAAAAAAAAAACTTTTACGAATACACGCACATGCATACATACATACATACATACATACGTACGTATGTATGTTTTTATTATGTATATGTAAATCTACTAAAATATCATATATTATAAAAATAAAAACCAACAAAATATTTGCATTATTGCTTATTGTAGCAAAATTGGTTATTTAGCTTCAGTGTATTTACGAACATTTACATGAATATCTTATATACTACGTTGTCGAAAAAATTCTGCACCACTTGCAAAAAATTTGATTTTTCTCGAACTCTTGTGGATTTTTGTGTTTGTAGTGCAGTAACAAGTTGCATTTTTGGATTTTAGATGGTTCTGGACAAATTTGAACTTCAGGTTTTGATGCGCTATAGCTGGACGCGGGGACTTTCGTCAAGAAAGAAAAACCTGCGATGTTGAAGGTAAAGGATGTGTCCACCACTCTACTGTTTGCAGATGATACAAGCGCTTCGATTCCGAGGACATGAGTCTCAAAGATTAATCTCGTTCCGGTGGGCCGTTAAATTTACAATGAAGACTTGCTTGAAACTTTGGAAAATTTGCCTTTGGAAAATTAACTGTTAATCAGCATGACTTTGTGCACAAGAAGCCCCGGCAGGATGTGTACAAACTCATTGAAGCGCAACCCGCCAAAAGAGTCGAGATTTGCCGTCAATTGCTTAACAATCCATTGAATGGCAGATTCTGGAAGCAAATTGTAACGTCGGCCCAGAGGTGGGCCTTCTTGGTCAATCACAATCGTCAGAAGAAATAGGTTCCACGTGGCCGAATTCCGTCGTCGATTCCGCGCCAAGATTGTTTCAGCAAGTAGTTAGGTCATGGTTTGCGTTTGCTGGAATTTTGAAGAATTTTGCATTTTGAACTTATGTCGAATGACCGCGCCATTAATGCCGAACATCATTACTGTTAGCAGTTGGACCACATCTACGACAAGTTAAAAGAGAAATGTTTGACTTTGGTTAACCAAAATTGAGCTTTGTTTCAGCAAGACAATGCCAAACTACACACTGCCAAGAAGACTAACACGTAGCATTAAGGAGGTGTGGTCCATAGTATTGCATCAATTTTATATATATGTATATATATAAATTTGACGTGCCATCTATAAGCTGTTTTGGAGATATGGGTCATTAAATTTTTAATTTTTTAAAATCGAATATTTCGAAAATGGTTTGACATACAATTTTTTATCTTGCGCATCCTTGATCAGCGTTATATTTTACTTAAGATAAGACTTTAATATATAATTATTTATATTTGCCACGTCTGCTATAAGCGAACCTGATGAATTGACACCCTCAAATTGAAAGTAAAAATTAAAAATTCAATGGCCCATATCTCAAAGACGGCTCGTATATGACACGTTAAATTTTCACAATCTACTAATTATGCTATCAGCTAATAAATATAAAAATTGATGCGATTCTATGGACTATACCTCCTTAATGCTACGTGTAAGGAGAAATTTGAAGAGTTAGGCGGCGCTGCAGTTCTTCCGCAGACAGCCTACAGTTCAGATGCTTTTCTGTTCTATTATGGCCTTTTTCATTCAATGAAGCACTTCTTGTGTAATCGTTGGTTGGAATCGTTTGATAAAACTAAAGAAGCGTACCAAGAGTTCTTCAATTGGACCAGATCTAAAAATATGTAGATCGGTGGCAAAAGATAGTAGAACATGATAGTCTCTATTTGAAGAATAGCTTTTGTTGTTTTTAAGTAAGTTTAACCATAAAATTTTTTTTTGGAAGTGTTGATGAACAATTGGTTTTCAATCAGTTGTTTAACGGTACGAAGGTGTTCTGTCGTATTGTACTTTTTCTGAAACTATGAGCTTCTTTAGTTGATATAACTCTGTTCTTTCTGATTTACTTGTTGGAGAAATAATTACTGCCACCCGATTACTATGGCTGTATAGTTTGGCCATGTCAAAGAAAAAATTTAGTAAATGATATAGCCACCCCGACACTTTCTTGGTCAAAAAGTGGTCAAAGTTGAAAAAAATTTTTCGAGATCTGGGAAACGGAAATAACGAGAGCAAAGATAGCGAGACGCGGTTTTCATTTCAGTACTATTTGATTAAATTTTACTAAAACGGCATTGTCGGTTCGACCGCACGGGGTGCGCCAGAAACTTGTTTCAAAAACACCCTAAAATACGTTTTCTCGGCTAGCCGCTTGCAGATGAGGTTTTATGATTTTGTAGACTCTAGTAGAGTTTCCTTTTGCAAAGTTTAATTAAAACGGATGTCCATTTAACGACTCAAACGGGGTTCTAAGGCAAAACCTATTTTGGTAGATAGAGACCTCTAGTGAAGATCAAGTTGTAGAACTATAAAATCAATTAAAAAAACGCTTAAAAACGTATGCCTTTACTTCTCGACTTTTTGTCTAAAAACGGCAATGAATTTTAAAAATTTTTAATCTTTTGCTCATATTTTCGAAATGGAAAGACATAGAAAAATAGCTCCTTTACTAAGTTATAGGGGCTAAAAGGGGACACTTTCTTGTGAATAAATTTGCGAGTATTTTATACATTTTTGTGACATACACACGCATGCTCGCACACACGTGCACACACGCACACCCACATCTACGGTTGTCGTAAAATTACCGAGTGTATTGCTCGTTCTTGCAAACAACTCATTTGGCAACACTGACAACGATTTGAACATTAAGCTCCCGGTAGTCTCGTTGCAGTATTAGTTTCATTACAAGTTGTCAAGTGCAACTCTACTATTTTTTGCATTCGTAAAATGAATATAAAAGCCGAACAACATTGCACCGTTAAATTATGTTTTTGCTTGGATAAATCGGATGTCAAAACGGTGAAAATGATAAAAGAGGCTTACAAAGGAGAATGCTTGAATGATGCCACAATTTTCCGTTGGCATAAGGCTTTGCAGAGAGGAAAGGAAATCAGCAGCATTAATCCCGCACGGCGGACATCCTCAACATATGTTATTGAAAATGAAAAAAAATTATGATTAAAGATCCTGTTTTTTCAGTCGGCTCATTACTTGCGATAAAGTTAGATTTATTATTTCGGTCGCATTCAAGACAGAAGAGCATGAATTGGAAATTATCGTCGTCACCTAAAATTAAAAAAGTTTGGAAGCAAGCATTTGCGGTAAAGGCCATGCTTATCGCATTTTTGACTATCGTAGTTCCGTCCCCCAACATTTTGTACCATCTAAAACAACGGTGAATGCTAAGTATTATTGTAAGGTAATTGAACACTTACGGAAACAAATCAGAAAAAAACGGAGTGACATCAAAAACACTTGGGAATAATGCTTGTCTCCATACGACCAATACCATATACATGTATTTTAAGAAATCGAAAATTCAGGTGACTTCACATCCCTCTTATTCGCCAGATTTTCCGTCTTGCGACTTTTGGTTACTCACAAATCTTAAAGGCTTGCGAGGCCGAAGATGACTCAGATGACGAGGTGAAGAATGTCGTACACACATTTTTCAATACGCAAGCAGAGGAATTGCAGAAAACGATTTTCTTAAACGGGTCGAAAGGATGCGTTGATGCTACGGAAAATATTTTGAACAGGCTTAGAAATTAATGATAATGACGATTTGTAAGAGTATAGTTGACAAAAATATATGTTTTGTAAAAATGGTAAAGTGTTATATTTGCTATGGTCGCATGCCGATAGGATAGTATTGTTCACGACAACGAGCGATACTCTCAGTAATTTTGCGACTTTTCTTCTTCTTCTTCTTCCTTAGAGGTTGGCGACCACCTGATTAAATTGTTTTCTGTCACTCGCAGCTCGGAATGGTTGTTTGGCATTCATTCCAGTCTATATTCTTATGTTTCGAAATCAAGATAATCTTTTTCTTCCCACTCCTCTTCTCCCGTCAAGTTTTCCTTTAATTATTAGCTGTGGTAGTCTGTATCTATTATTTCGGAGGATATATACTCTATCTATTCCTACTTTTCTTAATATTTCAGCATTACTCTATCAGTCCAAAATATTTTTAATATTTTTCTTATTGTCCACATTTCGAATGTTACTATTTGTCTCATAATTGTTTTTTTTAACGTCTAAGCCTCTACTCCTTGCAGCAAGTTAGTTTTGCGACAATCTATGTATATTTTAAATTACTATAATAAAAATTTAATTTAATTGTTTATTTCTTTACGCTTAACTTTAATTTCTGTTACTACAATTTGCTTGTAGTAGGAAATGTTCCTATGATTTCTACTTGCATTTATTTTTCAACAAACTAATTGCATATTTTATTAAAATATTGATAACAATAGAATGAAAACGATTATGTCAAAATATGGTTTTTAGATGTGTTTCAGGGCAGCTTTTTCAACAGTCAATTATATTGGGAAATGTGCAGACAGAATTTAAATTTCCGAATATAAATATTGGGGATATAGCAGCAGGTTTTGGCATAATTACATTTCTGGTTAAATCGGAAATTAGATCATTTTTCATCTTTAACAGCTGTAACATTCTATTTATTTTAAAATATTTGAAGTCTACAAAAATATATGAAGGATAGTCGTATCTACACTTTTCAATTACATATAATTGTTTTTCAAAAGTAAAATTGTCTTTGAAAATGTTTTATAATAAAAATTAAAAAAGTGGTCAGTAAAATTAAATGTAGCCGTTTATTCTTTACTTAGGATTTTCACTTATTTATTTGAAGATTAACGTTTTTGTTTTAGGTTTTTAAGAAAATTGATTAAATTTGTATTAGTTGGAAACTAATTTTCAATTATAAACTCATGACAATTTAAAAGATAATACAATTTCGAGAATTTTATTGCTTAAAGCATAATAAATCACGAGTGTATTATATATATATATATATATATATATATATATATATATATATATATATATATATATATATATATATATTGTTCTTATTTTAAATTGGCGATAATGTAGTGTTATTTTATATTTTTCTTATCGCAACTATATTTGTGATTAAAATGTATTGGATCAAGTTTTTAAACATGATCAAATGTTTAAATTTTTAGGTTTATTGTTATTTTACATATTCACTATTTACATTTGCAAAAAGTAGGAAAACTACTTAAGAACACAAACCATAATAAACTGTGGTATTTTAAGGTCTGTTTATTTTACTAAACGGGCAGTAAATTGTTACAAATAATAAACTTTTTACAAAATTTCGGTTATTTTCTTTTGAAATTAAAAAAAAACAGTCAAAATTTATCATTAAGATAAAAGCTATATACAATAAAGAACAATAAAAAATTTCTAAAGTTTGCTCCAACACGTGCTATAAGAAGCCTATCCAAATCTTTTACAGAAATTTTTCGTTGGTGCACTCTACTTCGAATTCTTGGATTGTTTAAACTTCTCGGGCATCTTTTCTTTTAGTGTCTTTTTACAATAGCCCAGTAACGTTCAATAGGATGAAGCTCAGGGCAGTTTGGCGGATTGTCTTATTTTTTCACAATTGAATATTTTTAGAATACAAAAGTTGAAGCGCCGCACCAAAGTAGTGAGCAGATGCCAAATCTGGCTGAAATAATGGGGGAATGTTGTGCTTACGATACAGATATACTAATCGTTTTTGTATGCATTTTGTCTTGTACACTTTGTCTCTAATTGTACCACTTGTAAAAAATGCAGAGCTTCTAATTCGAATTTATCTATTTCATTTCTTTTTACATTATCAGATACATATTGTCCCACAACGGCATTGTGAAATTGAGGCCCTGGTAACACACTGATATTTATTTTGACATGTTTTGTCATCTATAAGAATACAACTAGTTTGGTTTTGAATTAAATCGCCGTACAATCTATCATAACGTTTCTTTAGCTAAAGTTGTTGCTCCGTTCCTTTTCGGTATATTCTGCTTTTTGTAAGTGGGTATGTTGTTTTTTTTTTTGATATTTTGAAGAGTACCTACACCGACTTTACCCATTTTGGTTATGTCACGCACAGAGATACATTTTTTTTAACTTTAGCAGATTTAAAATAATCTTCCGGCTCTTGCATTTACAAAGCCATTTAAACGTTGTGATTTATAGAACTCGTCAAGCTTATGATGATTTGGAAAATCGCCAATTTTAAACACTGTAATTTTTGCGAATTTTTGCAAGGGCAACTTTTCTGAATACCACTTATGCAAAGATTAGCTTTCTGATCCCAATACTTGATTCGCTTTATTGTCGCTTATTTGATGACTATTGTTAAACAATTTACAATCCAATACTTAACGGATGCGATCAATGCCTATTACTTAAAAAATAGTTGCAATTTGAAATTCAGCATAAAATTAGATGTGTCCGTTTAGTAAAATTAACAATTCTTATGTTTCATGTTAACTAAAATATTAAATATGTAAATTTTAGTAAAGCAAATAAAAGTGAGTGGAAAGACTAAAACCCATTGAAAAAGTAGAACTCCATTTGAGAAAAAGACAGGTGCAATAATGCGATTAAACAGCAAACTAGTCTAATAATTGGGTTGGTTATGGGTTGCTGTAGTCTACGTAAGTATTTGTGCATAATAAATGTTTATAGAAAAGAATCTATACATAGAATTTATAATGAAGAAAAAGAAAACTTTATATATTACGTACATCTGTCTCAGATATACAAAGGTCTTAAAACTAAAGTGCTAATAATCTTCAAATATTTTTCAAGTTTAACTACAAAAAAAAAAATTACAAATGATAATTTAGGGTAAATATATTGGGAAATACTCTTATAACAAAAACTTAGTTATCTGTTAACCCAATTTTTGTTTTTTATTCTTTATTTTACTAATTCTTTATTAATGTTGTAACTTTACAAATGTATACTTACATTGGAAGTAAACTGTGAAAAGTTTATGCAACCAAAAGTAAATTAAGGAAAAGTATGTAAAAAAAAATTAAATTGACATAAAATAAGTTAAAATGCTATTTTTAACATAACGTACTTACAATAAAACTTTGTAAGTAAATTGTAACAAAAAGTTATAAACCACAAAGGTTTAGAATTAAAAGCCCGACCATAATTACAAAATAGAAATTGTAATTCAACTTTAAAAAATGAATGTTGATCATTAACACATAAGATGTTTTTGGTAATTCATTTGTATATTTACAATTAACTCTATATCAATATAAATGATTATTAGGAAAATCATATAAGTAACTTAATATTACTGCCAAATAAATGGTTAATCTTGGTTGGGCTAAGGGCGGAGGCGATAAGAACCAATACCGGACAAAAAAATTTTACTGGGCCCCTAAATATTGTTTTTATATTTTTATGGGTTATTGATATCAAACATATTCTTACGAAATACTATACTAGAAATCGGACATTTTTACAAGTTTTACAGCTGAAAAAATCATATTTAAATTGTAGATTCTAAAAATATGCGATTTGTCCTAAAAATATCGAACAAATGATAATATAGTGAAAACTAGTTGTACAGCTGCTGATTAGAGTAGACTGTAATACGTATATATTAATAAAGATGATTTTACTGTGAAGCTAGACGCCGGTGGATAAGCACATGACTAAATAGAGTAACCAATTTGCATTAAATTTTATGAAAAGCAGAAAGATTGGAGCATACAACTATTCGGATAATTTAGAACATTTTGAGGAGCGACGCAATATGTATTACAAATAAAGGCTTGGTACAAATGATTCATCGATAATCAGAAATTTAGTAAACGTAATCCTCCTTTCAGAAGAACAACAATGAGCAGATAATCTGAAAATGTCGAACGTGTACGAATTACATTCAAAAAGGATCGACGACTGACAATCTGAGAACTAGCAAATGTGTTATATTACAGATAAAATTTTGTTATCCTAGGACTACTGGTTGTTCTCAAAACATAAATCATTTTTTAAATAAAAAAAGTCCAGTCGTCTGAGAGATTTAGGCCAATATGATGGTTATTTACAGTTCTAACGCATGATTTTTCAGAATGTTTTGAATAGTGCCAACGTCTGTCCCAAAAATAGCTAAAAAATGTTAATATAATAAAAACTGCCGCAATGTAAGCTGGCAGCAGAAGAAAGTGGAATGTAATGCGCATGTGTGAACGCAGACGATTTTATCATTTGTGTCAGGTAAAAGTTAAAATTTGCTGACTAAACACATATAGTGTATGTCACATTTGCAATGGCTGAACAAGTAGAGCAACAAATTTTAATCAAACTGTGTTAGTAAAGCTGGAACATTCGCCTACAGAGAGTAGACGAATGATTCAGGATGCTCTCGGAAAACATACAATGAGTGTAGTATAAATAAACAATCTAGAGACAACGAAGAATCCGTAAAAAGTGTTCCATGCTCTGATAGACCAGCAATGAACAGAACACGGAAAATGTTAAACATGTGTGAGTTACAGTAAATAAGGCTCGATAAGTAATAACTGGAGAACCAAAAGATGAACTATGTGAACCAAAGTGTGTGAAATTTTGACGGAATATATTAACTTCAAACGTATAATAGCAAAATTTATTCCGCGGCTACCATTACCGGAGCAATTTTAATGATTTGTTTCAAATTGTTACCCGTGAACTAAATTTTGTCAAAAAGATTACAAGGAAATAAAACGTGGATATACGGCAATGACTGTGATGTAAAAACTCGATTGTTTCAATTGTATTACGAAAGTATAGAGAATTTCAAGAAATTTAAAGAAAACTGAGGCTGCCTACAATAATTCTTGTAACTTGAACAATTTTTACAGATCTTATCTATAAATTATTTGTTATTGTAATTATAGTTTTTTGTATTACTTGGCCCAATATTTTCGGAATGAGCAGGTATTTTATTTCAAATACTATTTTAAATTATTTTTCGTTCTTGAAAATATAGAATGAAGGATGTAAACTATCAATACCAGTCGGATTTTTTCATTCACATATAATCGAAATATGGACTTCTAAAATGTAATTTAAGAAACCAGTAATTTTATTGATTTATGGAACAATATACTGAAACGTGCTCGGACCCCTAAGAATCACGTGTCCGGTCAATTATAGTTCATTTTCCCTCCCATTCGACGGACCTGCTGAGGAATGTGATTGTGACCATAGACAGCATTATTCTCTTCACAGGATAGTTAATTTATAAGCTCATTTTCGTATCCCACAAGGGTATAGTTCCAGGCAAAAGCACTACGTGCAATGTGTGACGCACCTTACTATTTAAGAAACATTGACATCTTGCGCGACTTGAAAGTGGACACAGTGATAGAAGCAATTACCAAACTTAGTGAGCAATACTTAAGTAAATTGGAGTTTCATAGTAATCCCCCAGCGCTGAATCTTCTCGATAATAGTTCGGACACTCAAAGACTAAGTCGAGTTAAACCACTGCATCTACGTTATTATTTACCTAACAATTGAGATTACAGTTCATGTTTTTCCATTGTAATAACCTAACCCACATCTCCACACTTTTTAAGTAACCTAGAGGTTTAAGTTATTGGACTATTCATGTCACTTAATTACTTATGTATTAAATTTGCTTATTGTGCATACAGATTGCAAATAGTAAATAAATAAATAATCAAACAAGAGTATAGTAACAAAAAAACGTTAGTTTTTAAATGTTGTTATATAAATATAAAATTATTAGTTCTTCATGAAGGGTTTGGTTGCTAACGTAAGTATCTTGGACTGATATTGTTGTATTTGACGGTTTTGTTTAATATGAATAAACTCATTTGATTAAATCAAAATGTATCTTTTAATTTTTTATATCAACATGCATACTTAGAAATTTAATTTCTATGTAGACGTACTATACGTTTTTTAATAAACGTAACTTAGGTGGATTTGTAGTTGTTATTTTCTCTTTATTATACTGGAGAAGATTAAGGCAATGGTGGTAATTTTCGGATGCCACTGATGGCATGTCACTAATAGATAGTAATAGTGTCACTAGTAAAAGTAGCAAACTCGGTATTGAATGTAATTAGAACATGTGCAGTGTGCACCAGGTACAGTAGGGCATCCAACACGTTTCCTTGCGGTACACTAGTGATAATATGTTGACATTTCAAAAGATTAATTCTTTCTTACAGATAAAAGTTTAGTAAAAATCGTATTTAACTGAATTAAATAATAATTAATGTCTAAGAGTTTTAAAGTACAATTGGTTCCTAATAATTTTATAATTTTTACAACAGTTCTGTGAGTTTATTGTGCTATTCAGTAACTTTTACAAAACACAAATTGATGGAATGATTTAAAGTAAATAAATTATGTCCACTTTCTTAAATGATTTAAAAAATTGGTTGAAACCGGTCATATACAGAATTACAAAGTTTTACTTGAAAATGTGTACAAATGTAGTATATGCAAAATCTGTTTTTTAATTCTTTATTGCTAAGAAGGGAAAATAATTAACAAATTGCATAAAAGAGATGCTAGTAATTTATTATCGGTCTAACATTAAAAGTTTAAAAGTAATTGTTAAATTAGTACAGTCTTACTCTGCAGAAGTACACAAACGTTACCGTCAATGTTGCTAAACCTACTCTTATAGTTTAATATAAATGTTTAAAGACAACAAAGTTTTAATTTAATACCTTTACATTATATTACACATTTGGACTAACACAAAAAAATAAACTAAAAAGCCATGAGACTGCTAGATAACCAGTGTTATTTAGGTAATTTGTTACATATTTATTAAAAGGCGATATTGGGTTAGTAGCATTTTTAGTATTTTTTCAAGAAAATTTCAAGTTGTTACTTTTAACACTAGAAATAAAATAAAAAGCAAACATTTCGCTCCAAGTGCTTTTAGTGAAAAGAACTCTCAACGGAATTGATCCAGTTGCAAAAAATTCTGCAAAGTTTTTAACAAAATCAAAACTCGATTTATTCAATCTACTATTCTACTTTCCCATATCAAACTGTTTCTTAGCGTACACAAGCTATATTTTTAAACATTTGTTAATAAATTATGAATTAATATAAATGACTAGTAATATGCTTGACAAATTCATTTAAAAGAAAATTCCGTTGCAGAACGCAAGATTTAAGTTTAAAAATATAAAACGCCTTTGTAACATTAATTACAATTAGAAATTATTGCTTTTATATTTGCGTGTTTAGTACTGTGTACAAGTTAAGGGTGTGAAGTTAGATTAAACTTTTAACATAATCTTAGTGACGAGATTATTTCGCAGTTAATCAAAATCTTATTAACAATGAATTAAACAAAATACAGTACTTTATACAATATTATTATTATATTTTCCTACCGAGTGGTTTTAAATGCATAAAATTTTATTATTTTTTTGTATAGCAGCTAATGTCTTTTCTTAAATATTTTGGGTTTATTTCTACTTTACATTTTTATTATTTTAATATTATTTTAGTTACTTTGTCTGTAACTTAATAAATATATTGCAGATTAACCAAATTACAAATTTTATTTACAATTTATTAATCTATGTATGTATAGACTGTTGAAGGGATATGATATAGTACGCGTTCGTAGCCACGCGGAAATATACGAACGGTGGTCGTTATATTTTGTGATGTCAACATAATGTCAATGCTCATATTACAGTAGTGCACCAGAGTAAGACTGAATTCGTGACGGGCAAACAATATTATCGCGGACACGATCGAAATTCGCTGGGGAAAAGCTACCGCGCAGTCGATTTCCACTGGGGGCCGAATTTTTAACTTTTAACTCTCGAAAACTGACTGAAGGAATAGTCGTAAAAATATAATTTTTTGCATGCGAGTGCTTTCGGACGCCCTTGCTATTATGGAGAAAAGGAATTTTCTTATTGCTTCCGGCTTTCAAAATATACTTTTTCCAACCACTTTGTATAAGAGGCACAAAAAATTTATTTACAAAAAAAGTGCTCCCATTTAGACTTTATAACTTGGTAAATAATCCATTTTCTTATTTTAGTCGTTTAGAAAATATAAGCGAAAAACCAATTTTTTTATAATTAGAGGTTTTTGCGGTAGGAAGGCGAGGAGTGAAGGCATGGATTATTGAGCATTTTTTGAACTGATTTTATAGTTATACAATTTGGTTTTTATTAGAAGTAGTTAGTTGCCAAAATAGATTTTGCTTTAGAACCCCGATTGCAGATTGCAGAAAGAAGCTCTATTAGAGAGTCTACAAAATCACAAAAACTCCCAAAGTGTTTTTTATTTGTGAGCGGCTAATCAAGCAAATGGATTTCAGGATGTTTTAGAACACGTTTTTGGCGCACCCCCTATTTTTCTGCGGTAGAACCGATAACGTCGTTTTAGTAGAATTGAGTCGGTCTAAATAGTACTGAAAACAAAATTTTTAACCACTCTTTTGACAATGAAATAATCGGGGTGGCTATATCATTCCATTCGCTAGGTTTATTTCCTTCGATATAACCAAACTATAGAGACGTGGTAGTTGAATGGCCGTAACTTCTCCAACATGCAATTTAGAAAAACAAAACAGGTATATCAACAAAAGAAGCTCACAGAAAAAAGTGCAATACGACCGAACATCTTTATACAATTAATCAAAATATTGAAAACCAATTGAGTAAATAAGACTTAACAACTTGCAGTTTGCTGACGAGATTACAATATTTGTATAAGACAGAGAAGCAGAAAGAATGCTTAAGAAAATGCAAGTGAAAGCAAGAAAAGTGAGTTGAAAGTGAACTTTACAAAACCAAATCATTATCATTATGTATATAGACTGTTGGCGGGAGGTGGCGTAACAAAATATTACATAAAAGTCGTAAGGGGACAGCAGTAGTAACGATTGCTACAGAAAGTTTGTAACATTTTCATAAGAGAATAGTAAAATTGTATTTCATAATATACACAGACGTCTATTAACCTTTTAATTAAAATTAAAAAAAGATATTTTACACTATTAAGTAATTTTTTGCAAAATTTAGTGTTTCTCACATTGATGTAAGAAGACCTGCATACAAATGTGGTATTGAACATTATTTCTGATCTTGGGAGCTTGGGGTTAAATGATTTCGCAACGTCAAGACAAAATGAATCAAATATTAGCTGGGGATATCACCTTAGAAGAGTAAATGGCGCTATGTTGGTATAAACTTTAAAATCAAAAATTGATATTAAAAAAGACAGGTTAGGTTAGTAAATAAAGCTTGCGAAAAACCGACTCGCAGTATTGGTGTAAACCGTTCAATGTCTTGTTTAAAGTTTCAACGCATTCAAAGCTTCCGTAAGTCGTTGTATTCATAATATTAAGAAATTAAAAGCCCCGACAGGTTGGTTCTTGACATAATAGGACATAACAAGAAGTCATTTTTGAACTGGATCGTGATATTCTATGAAAAGTAATTTTGTAAAATAATGGTAAATGAAATAGACAGTGTTTGGAGAGTGAAGAAGCTCCCACGCGGCAAATATATATCTCAAGGTAATTGTGACTGTACGGTATTTCTTGAAAGTATGATCCATTGTCTCTTCTTACAACTTTCTAAACCAGTTACATTATAGGCCTACTGCAAAGAATTTCAAGTTACTATTGAAAATTTACCAACCATGTGCAAGTTGGGGATTGTCGTGTTGGTTTTTAGTCTTCCTAAATAATAAAAATTTAGACTAGTTAAAAATAAAATTTTTGTGCCGTATAATTGAAAATTGTAGTATTTTACTTTTACTCTACAAAATTTGATATTTTATATAAAACCATATGCTATAAGTAATAAAGAATCAAACTCCATTCGCAATTGTAGAAAAATAATAAATGGAGTAGAACTTTGTTGTTATTAATACCTTCATCAAAAAATAATTGAAGTATTTAAGGTAAAACTTGGAAATTTTGTGGGTAAACAATTAAGAATGTATAAAGTCTGGTTTGATCGGGTAGCCCACTTGCAATAACAAAAAGAACTTGCCGTGCGCTAAAGAAGAAATTCGAGAAAATTGCTACTAATTTTCCAGCTAGTATTATGTTAATAATCAAGATGAATGAGGTTTAACAGCTACTTATAACTTAAAAGTTTTACATGTAGTGGTGTAAGAAATAGCCATACTGAACTTTAGACCACTGAAAATATACGGTTTCAAATGACGAGTCAATCTGAAGTGAGGATTGAGTGCAGCAAATATTTAGAAAACAATACCTGCCAAACTATGCAGTGCTAACGAAACAATTTAGAACAGTTGTTTCCACAAGAGAGAAATTAAATTCGAAATAACAAGAAGACATTTCGAGTTTCGTCCTATCTACAATAGAGAAATAATACGGTGTCATAAAACGAATCCTAACGAATATTATTGAGTATCTTTGGGATATTAAAATATCAAATTTGTAAAGGTCTTTACGATTCACATTGAAAAATGCTTTGGCTGTAGCTCTTCGAGAACAATAGGCTATTATTTTTTTTGAAAGTGCTAAAACATCCCACTAAAAGTCTTCCTGTAGATTTAGAGGTGTTGTTGAAGAAACAGTAGACTATTTCGTATTAATGTAATTTAATGAAAATTGTATGTTGCTGTACGTGTTCTTGATACATTGTGGAATTTTGTGTTATCAAAAAAATACAGTTTAAATTTACCAAATTAGTAGTATTCACAAATAAAATAAAATCATAAGTCAGAAAATGTTGATTTAGTTTTATTAATTAACTTAAAGAGTAGGCAACAATTTATCTTAAAAAAAGTCTACTGTAACAAAACCAACAAAGCGACGGTACAAAAATCTGGTCTAAATCGTAAAGAACAAAATTAAAATATATTTTATCAAATCAGAAATACGTAAAAATAGTGCCGCATTACTTTTATATTGATAGTGTTTATAAAAACTAATAAGATACAATTTAAATATAAACTTAAAAATGGAACGAAGCGAATTAGTTAAACAGCAACGTCTTCTTACATCATAAACAATACAATATAATTTACAAAACTACCAAACGGAAATTAATAAAGAACTACACAAAATGAGTAAACTGAAGAAAAAAATGAGTAAACTGAATACAAAAACCTTAGAAACTAAACTGTAACATTACCAAACAAAAACATTAAGAAAGAGGATTAGAAAGTCCATAATAAAGAGAAGAAACTTAGGTAACGAAACAACAAAATATAACAAAATAAATAAAAGTATAAAAAGACAATAAAACACGATCTAAAATTATAATATAAAACAATAAAAGCCTTAAAATACATCAGTTAAGTGAAAACATTTTACAAAAATTATTGAACAATTCTACAGTATGCCGTACAAAAAAATGTTGGTTCTAAAGAACTGCCTGACACCATCATACAAGAAATACAATTAGCATTAGTCTAAATGAAGGAATGTAGAACATCTGGAAAAAAATGAGTTTAAGCTAAATGATACCATTTAGAAAAAGCACTAATATCGAAACAATATCTAATCAATGTCTAATAAAATATATAATACCAGAAGCATTAACAAAATTTTCAGCTACCTTCACTATAGAAAAAAGGTCAAAAACTGAAAATTAAAGGAGTACAAATAAGTCCACCGTTTGACGAAAGATGGCCCTAGTAAGTTGTGGTTGAAATAGTCAGATGTAAAATGTCATATCGTAAGTTAGACATCTGGCAACACCATAATCTTAAAATAGCGATTTTCTATCAGCCTCACATAATCGTTTTCGTGCGAAAATGTCGAGTTTTGAGCCGAATCAACATCATTTGCGGGAACTCTTGATTTACTTCTTTAATTTGAAAAAATCTGCAGATGAGGCAGCTTTAAGTGAGAGAAGTTGTCGTGAGTGGTTTCATAAGTTTAAGAACGGCTAGTTTGACATCGAAGACAAAGAATATAGCGGAGGGCCGAAAGTGTACGAAAATGCGGAATTGGAAGCAATATTGGAGGAAGATTCCTGCCAAAGGCAAGAAACTTGTACTTACATGAAGAGCGACTCAATAAGCAATTTTACATCGTTTAAAATCGTTCCAAAGGATTCAAAAGCAAGGAAATTGGGTTTCATGTGAACTGAAGATTAGAAACGTTGAACGCCACGCCGATTTTGCACATGTAAAAGGCTGCTTGCCAAGCATAAACAAAAAGATTTTTTGGATCGTATAGTCACTGGTGATGAAAAATGTATTTACTAAGACAACCCAAAGAAGAGGAAATCATGGGGACCACGTGACTATGCTTCAACATCGACAGCCAAGCCATGAAAAAAACTCATGTTGTATATTTGGAGGAATCAGCTTGGTGTCGTGCATTATGAGTTGCTCAAACCGAACGAAACCATTACTGGGGTTCTCTACCGAACACAATGATGATACTGAGCCAAGCACTCAAGAAAAAACGTGCCCACTATTTCTCCAGACACGACAAAATTATTCTCCTGCATGATAATGCTTGTCCACATGATGCGGTACCGGTCAAAATCTACTTGGAAACACTCAATTGAGAATTCGCCAAATGTAGCCCCTTCCAATTATCACTTGTTCCGATCGATGGCACATGGCCTGTCTGAGACGCACTTCACATCATATGAAGATACCAAAAATTGGGTCGATTCGTAGATAGCCTCAAAGGATTAAGCGTTCTTCCGACGCGGTATTCGTATGCTGCCAGAAAGATGGGAAAAAGTAGTGGCTAGCGATGGACAATACTTTGAATAAAACGTAAGGTTCCGTTCTTTCACAATAAATGCCCAATTTTTGATAAAAAACGGCGGAGACTTATTTGTACTTCATTTAATAACCATCAATTTACAAATTTACTTAGCGGTATTTATAAACTTCTAATACTCAAAGACTCTTAAGACTTAAAAAAAGTAAATGCCTATCAAGCGTTTGATTTAGTAGAACTATATCTTACGTAGAGCTATGTGGATGAAATACTATAGAAATTGACAACTAATTTAAAAAGACGCGTGATGACATATAGGATAACAAATGACGGCATCAAACTTAGGATAATAAATAAATCTTGGAGATCATGTCAAAAATGAAAATAATAGAGAGAAAATTAGAGTCGAAGATGGCTCAATTAAAGTGGAGGTAGTAAAATTACAATTCACTTAGTAATAATTAAAATTAAATTATGTATTAACTCAAATAAAATAAATTTAGTCCAAAAAGCATTAGAAGATAGGTCAAAGTGAAGTAGTATAAAAAAAGGTTAAAAGGAGTAAATGTTATACATATTTATACCTACTTTATAAAGGGAAATATATGGAGTTGTTGAAAAATGACAACATATAAAAAGCATTTTAGTAAAAGTAAAACAACAATTACTAACTTAACAGAAAAGCAATACAAAAGAAATCGTAATTATTAGAAAATTTTAACAAAATTTTATAAAAATATAATAATTTTTATAGAATGTGATGAGGTATAATAATTTTAAATTGTTAAGCAATTTTCTAAATAAGCAAAAATTGCGCAGTGTCATACCCGGAGTTAAAAAATCGATTGTGGTAAAAATCTGAGAATATACTACGTTAAAAGTATTTTTAAAATAAATTACAAAGTTTTATAAATATTGACGCAAGGTGTGAGAAAGCAAAAAATGTTTATAGAAGGACAGTTAATTTAAAAATACTGCTCAAGAAAAAAAAATTTAGCAAAAAATTCAGTTTCTAATTAAAAAGTTCTGTAAAACTGTATCTTATTCCGTGTTTCCGTTAAAACAAATTCTTGTTTATTAAAATTAATATTTAACTTTAAGGAGAAGAAGACTGAAGGAGGGTAGACGAGTGGCAGATTTATTTGCAATCGATATAATTGTATTACTTTAAGAAAAAGACGAAAGGTAATTTTGGAAGATGAAATAATTTTTACTATTTCAAATTGCAGATAGCTTAACTTTACTAACTGTGAAATAGCATATTGCAAATAGAATTGGAAAAGTTAATTTAACATCTATAAAATTATCCAATCTTGTTTATTACTGAACAAATGTATGCAAAAATAGATTAGCTAAATGGTAAAAGTGTTCTCTTATCATTTGAGTTCGATTCCTAGTAGTAATCGATACATAACCACATTGTTGCAATCTTAGCAGATAAAATGAAACATTTGCTTAAGTTATACACTTACAGCTAATAACAAAGGGAAAAGTCTCGCCGTATGATTGCTTTATTTTATGCATTTTTTAGAAATTTTTACCAGTCTTATCATACATAAAAAATTAAAATATTTACTCTCTCTAGCATCGCTATTAATTTTAATTTTTTACCCTTCACTTAAGAATTTACCATTTTGTTTGTTTATATCCTGATATTGTATTGAAGGCTGAATATAACTATATTTGTGTGTGTTAATATTTGTACACACTGCTTTGTGTTGCATTAAAAATACTTACTCTTTATAAAATGACTTAGTACAGTTCGAGCGCTCAAGTCGAGCACATGCCTAAGTCGTGCGCGCTGCATGTTATCGCTATCGTACAGTGAACCTCGAGCAGTGATAAACCAGTGCATTAATTGGAATAAACTGTTTTCATTTTTGTATTGTTTACTACATAATTCAGTGCATGCATGTAAGTAAAACTAATAGCATGCTGCCATTTGGCAATGGCTACAACCCCACGCAACAATTCAACCCAACAATAACGCAACAAAACGGATCCTTTTACCAACAATACCCATTTATCCCAAATAACAACCCACAACAAATAACACCTGAGCAATGCCAGAAAATACCCAATAGCTACTCAATGTCTCCACAAATACAAACACTCCAACCTTATCAATATGGTCACTCTTCAATGTCTCAATTTGTAATGCCGCCTGAAGTCCAACCATTGCATCAACAAACCACGACACAAAAACCAATGGAAATTATTATTAGCGACGCAGAGGAAGAAGAAAACATTGCAGACAAAAAAAATGCTTGGCAAAAAGTTAATAAAATAAAAAGAAAAAGAAGGAAATTGCAAAACACAAAATCCGCCACAATCATTTAATCTAACACCAACTAACAAATACTCAATTTTACCAGAAGTTACAGACGCAACAAACAATAATCAAGATAACGGTGCCAACAAAAACTCAAATAAAATACCCAAACCCCCTCAAATCTACGTACATGGAGTTAACAATTATCAGGAAATGATAAACAGCTTGAAGGATATTATGGAACAGGAACAGTACACCACCAAAAGTATGGCTGATAACGTAGTCAAATTTAATGTGCATTCCCCGGATGTGTACAGAAAACTCGTCAAACATTTCCAGGAAAACAGTGTCATTTACCACACTTACCAAATCAAGCAGGATCGTGCATACAGAGTGGTCCTACGGCACGTACATCCTACAATTCCAGTAGATATTACAGCTGAACTAGCTACTCATAATCACAAGGTTAGAAACATTATTAACATAAAACATAAGAAAACTAAAGAAGCATTACCACTATTCTTTGTAGATTTGGAGCCAACCACCAATAACAAAGACATATATAACATAAATTACTTACAAAATTTAAAAATTTCTGTTGAACCGCCCCACAGAAATATGAACCTGGTCCAGTGCACAAGATGCCAAAACTATAACCATACAAAGTCATATTGTAATAGGCCATACGCCTGCGTTAAATGTGGCGGACCGCACAATTCTATCACATGCAAAAAAACAAGGGAAACCCCTGCTACTTGTGCACTCTGTAATGGTGCACATCCCGCAAACTACAAGGGCTGTTCAATCTACCAAGAGCTACAAAACAAAATAAAACCGAACACCCAAACACAAAAAAACACACATGCCTCTTACAAGACAAATCCACAAAACTTTCCTCCCTTGCCAGTGAAGAACTACTGGAAAATGCCAAATACTAACTGTGAACAAACAAACACAAATAAACCTCAATCACCTCAAGACCTAACACTCACACAGTTCTTAGAAGAATTCAAAGGTATGTTCAATCAACTAATACAACAAAATAGCACTATTTTGAACATGCTTACGACGGTCATAAATAAATTAGTTCGATAATGGTCAAATTCCTTAAAATTGCACTCTGGAACGCCAAAGGCCTGCAATAAAAAAAAACAAGAAATCGAAATCTTCCTCAGTATAAACAACATTGATATCCTCCTTATATCAGAAACCCATTTTACTGTAAGAACCGCACTATCTTATTTACCACACCGAACATCCGGATGGTACGGCACATGGAGTACTGCCATTATCATTCGTGAATCAATAACACATCACGAACTACCAAAATTCGAAGAAAATTTCTTACAGGCCACAGTGATTGAAGTAAATAAACTACCAAATCCAATTACAATAGCGGCAACATATTGCCCCCCTCGGCACCAAATAACCAAACTCATGCTACAGCCATTCTTTGACTCCTTAGGGTCAGGATTTATAACCGGCGGAGACTTTAATGCGACGCATACCAGATGGGGCAGTAGACTGATAACCACAAAAGGCAGAGAACTTAATAAACTCATAACTGATAATAATTATACATATTTCTCAACAGGTAGCCCAACGTACTGGCCAACGGACCCTGGCAAAATTCCGGATTTGTTAGATTTCTTCGTTGCTAAAGGAGTTTCATCTAACTACGTAGACATAACATCCAGTTATGATCTATCATCTGACCACACACCTGTCATACTTACTATTAGTGCTACAGTAATTAGAAAAGAAGCCAAACCAATGTTATGTAACAGACGCACAGATTGGGACGCCTTTAAAGAGTATATGGATCAACATCTTGATCTTAATATCCTAAAACGACTGAAGAGTTGGACAGTGGAATCAACAAATTTATAACTACTACATAAGAGGCAGCATGGTATGCTACACCGCGCATGGAAAGAAAACCCAGCTCACAAAACTTCCCAAGAGAAGTGATGGAGCTGGTTAAGGAAAAAGGAAAGCTAGGGCAGTCTGGCAACGAACACATAATAGAAACGACAAAACAAAGTACAATCAAATTACTAATAAACTTAAACGAAAACTGAACGAAGTAAAAAACGACACATTTCAACAATATGTAACTTCTCTTTCCAAGGACGACTACAGTATATGGAAAGCCACAAAAGGATTCAAGAGGCCACAGGTACATATACCGCCGCTACGTAACACAGACGGCACGTGGGCCAGATCTGACCAAGAAAAAGCTGACCTATTCGCACAATATCTGGCAGAAGTATTTAGACCTAACTCTGAAACAATAGATATAGAAGTAGACACCTTCCTCGAAGCCCCACTACAACTTTCATTCCCAATACGGGATCTTAAAATCGGTGAATTACGTCAGGAGATAAAATTCTTGAGCAACAAAAAAGCACCAGGCTACGACCTCATAACTGGTCCTATCTTTAAACAGCTACCAGAAACTGGGGAAAGACAACTACTAGCATTATTTAAAGCAATTCTGCGCTTAACCTACTGGCCGCCGCAACTAAAGATGGCGCAAATTATAGTAATATTGAAACCTGGTAAACCGCCAAATGAAGTGCAATCTTATCGCCCAATTAGCCTGTTATCAATAATTGCCAAACTCCTAGAAAAGCTGATATTAAGTCGGTTAAATAAAGACACACCACTGGATGATTGGATCCCAAAGCACCAATTTGGATTCAGACGAGATCATTCTACTATTCAACAGTACCAACGCATATCTAACGTAATTCAGAAAGCTTTTGAAAGTAAAAAGTACTGCACGGTAGTATTCCTGGACGTCCGACAAGCCTTTGATAAGGTGTGGCACAAAGGGTTACTGGTTAAAATAAAAGCATTATTTGCGCACCAATATTATCTCCTTTTCCAATCCTACCTTTCAAACCGCTATTTCCTAGTAAAATTCGGAAACAAAATCTCGACACTGCAGCCAATTACCGCTGGGGTTCCCCAAGGCAGCGTTTTGGGCCCAGTCCTATACTTACTTTTCACTGCTGATATACCAATAACACCGTATACAGAAATGGGAACGTTCGCAGATGATACTGCCATCCTCGCGTGCATTGAAGACCCTTTAGCTGCTACAAGATTACTGCAGGAACACAAACATTTAATAGAAGAATGGCTAGACAAATGGCGAATTAAGGTGAATGAAAATAAGTCAGTTCAAATAACATTTACAATGCGAAGGGGAATATGCCCCCTCCTGTTACCATAAACAACATTGATGTACCACAATCTAAAGAAGTGACGTATCTGGGATTACACTGGGACAAAAGGCTAACTTGGAAACAACACATAAAGAAGAAGCGCAAAACCATGGGTCTGAAAGTTAAAAAAATGTACTGGCTAATAGGTCGGAAATCACCTTTAGCAACCGAGAGTAAACTCCTTATATATAAAACCATCTTACGTCCTATTTGGACATATGGATGTGAGCTGTGGGGCTGCTCTAGCTATTCTAACGTAGACATAATCCAGAGATTCTAATCCAAGACAATAAGAACTCTTGTGGATGCTCCATGGTACGTGGAAAATCTCACCCTACATACCGACTCCAACACACCATACGTGCGTGATGTAATTACGGAACGGGCAACCAGACACTATGATAGACTTACATATCATCCAAACGACCTTATACAACCACTTACGTTATAACCAAACTTTCGGCGATTAAAGCGGAAATGGCCTTGGGACCTACAAACTAACGTGAATCCTCCAGTGTGAATCCATCATCCTCAATCAATAGGATTAGGAAACTGCGAGGAAGCACCAATGGGTGCCAACCTCATCAAGCCAATCAACTTTAACAACAAATTAGCTCATAGAATCTCTTGTAATTCTGATTGCTGATGTACTATGTTTCAATAAAAAAAAAAAATAAATAAAAAACTTTTTTTATTGTATTTTTTGGTAGTAACATATTTAATTAAAGGTTCTGTAGAATTAGAATCCGTCACTATGTAAGATTACAAAACTCATCCCTAACTAAAAAAAAAAACGAATAAAACTTAATCTACCAAATTTACAATTTGTTTATATAATTTGATTTATAATTTGTGACGATAGTCTTTCTAAAGACAATAGAATTTAATTAGTACATCAATGAGAATCTCTACCATATATCATATAGCACTGAAATATTCTGAGGTCAATATCTAAAAAAAACCATCATTTTATTAATTCTGCAATACATCCATGTCAAAATATTAGAAAGTTACAAAACCTTTTATAGAATTCAACTCATAGGAATATAGTGCTTTTGGTATTAAGGGATAGTTTTGTACATCGCATTTTAGGAACCGTCAAGCTTAAAACAAGTAAAATTACTGCTTACTTAGATCAAAAAGTTCTGATACACCTGTATAATTATAACTCAATTATTATTTATTATTATTAATATATTATATAATATATTATTAATATAATATATATATTAACTATTGAACGTTGTGAATTAATACTTATGTATGTGGTTATAGCCCACGTTGGTCAAGTTTGTTTGACGCTTGTGAAGTATGAATTCTTAAACCTCAAGCAAAAGGGGTTTATATATCTATATTATATTGGATTATGATTTATTTTTTGTTAGTATGATGAGACTGCCAAAAAATATTGAGAAATTACTTGTTAGAGGTATGACTCTAATTATAGGTTATCTGAGTCGATTTTAAGTTTAAAAAACGGATACTAGTACATTATATTCGATGGAATGATTGTAGAATCAATCCTTTCTTTAAAAAAATAAAGTACAAAACTGTTATTTAAGTTGTTTTGCGCATGATTAGATGTTGGATATATTGATAGTACGACTACTTGCTAATAATTGAGCGCAGAACATGGTTTGGGTTAAATAGACTAGACTTTGTAGAAGAACAATTTAGAGTTTCTATTAAATTACATGAGTAGGGCACAATTTTAAATTAAATATGGAGGGCCTGATTAACTTCATGGATGAGTAAGCGGCCGTCTAGGGCGTCAGGATTTGGGAAAGGCAAAACTTTGATTCGAGTAAACGAGAAGTGAACTCAATCAGATATATCTTAACTAAATTATAACTATTAAACTTTAAAATCATACATTCATCGTTTATTAACGTATAATACATTTTTAAAAATATTATCACTGCGACAGAAATGATATATTACAAAGTATTTTGTTGAGGAACTTTCTAGAATGATCGATTACCGTCCGTTCATTTCTAGCACCGCTCTCGAGTTCAAATTCCAGAACCTTCTGATTCGTTTTAGAACCCCATTTTTAAATATAAGGCGAAGCAGATGGAAATTTTTGGCAGTCAAGTCAAGTACAAATAAATTAGAATTGTTATAGTAGGTGTTAACTATTGTGTTAATGGTATTATAACTTATAATTATTGTGCAGTAGTGCAGACCTTTTGAATAAAGTTTAGTTTTAAATTAAAAAGTTGTTCAATTTACATTTCACCATAAAGACTAAAAAATAAGCAGCAGAATAATTGAGATTTGTTAAAGGAACCAAGTGGTGAAAATTAACATTTTTTTGTAATCAACAAAATACTAAAAATAGACACTTTTTTATCAGGTAGTATGCAACAACTACAATCGTTGCTATTGACTTCAATGATTTTAAGCCTAAATTTTAGTGCACTGAACGTATAGTACACAGCTCTGAAAATACTTTCAAAGAAATACGCCCAATAGTATCACTCGATGACTCGGCATTGTGGTGCGTAAATGATGAACTTTGTGAATTGGTGGCAATGACAGTTAACATAACGATGACTTTGACTTTCAATAACCTGGAAGACACTCAGAAACATTTATACCAATCAGAAGTTTTATAAAAAGTTAATGGATAAAAAACGCACTGGGTGAAATTGATTAGATTATTCAAACTCGATAAGTATTTTTGCGCTTTGCAAACGTTCGTGGTAAATAACTGATTTGATGTTTGGAAAATAACTCTATAATAAAGACAAAGAGTGCTTTTTAAAATTTTTTAGTAGAAGCCGATTTTCACAGAGTCGTTTGTAAAATAGCAGAGCAGTATAAGTAAGAAGTAGGCGAAATGTTTTTTTAAGAGTTGATAAAGTTGTAAAGTTTTTAGCTTTCTGTAGACTGCCAATTCATGGCTATAATGAAATATTAGGCTCTATAAGAAACAATAACTTTATTGGGCGTGTAAAACTAATTTTGTAGGTTTTTATCTAAATAATTGAAGAGGGCATAGCTACGGCAATAGCAGTAACATGTATGGGTGTTTAAAGGTTATAAAGAAATCATCTGGCCATATACATCCCTCGCGTGGAACACTCTTTACAATCAGTTGTCTTTGCAGCTGTGGAAAGCAGCAAGTACTCTGCTAATTTTTAGAACAAGAAGTCCATAACTATTTTAGTTCTTCAACCAAAGGATGAAATATCTTGCAGTCTTAGCTTAACAAAAATCCTTAACAATTTTGTCAATAACCAATAAAGTGTCTATGCTGTTGTCAATTAAGCATAATAAATTTTGGCAGGAGTTTTTGATGCTCTTATACACATTACTTATGATAGTTATCAAACTAAGGATGCATATTATAAAGCAAAGACAATATTGAAAAAACTTGGTGATGGTATATTTCTGGAATAATATCTTTGTAAAGTCTTGAGAAGTAAGTGAAAAGCTTTAAGGAGAAGATGCATACACAGCAAAGGTGATTACACTATGCAGTACTTTAAAAGTTTTATAAACACTCTTTGAAATGAAGATGCGTTTTTAAGTCTAGAGGACAAAGCAAAATTGATGTGTGAAGTTGATATTTACAAAACAGACATTACAAGTACAAGGGGGCCAAAAATTCCTTTTGGAAAAAACAAAGATAGAAATTGCATGTTCCTTTAAAGATATTCCCTTATGACAGAAACATTATATGCTGCAATTAATTCTCTAAAGCTAAATTTAATTCGAAAAAAGCAGTCTATACAAAAATAAATTAAGAAATACAAACTGTTTTGTCTGAACAATCAACTTATTTGTAGTTTTTTAATAGCGTTTCAAACATGCAAACGTTTAAGGGTAGGTTGGTAAAACATTGTTCAGCCCAGGGTGCCAAAAATGTTAATTAGGCCTGAGTTACGAGTATTAAATATAATTTGTAACCAGAAAACGACTACAAATTATTAAGAATGTACTAAGAAGCAAAAGCACAGTTTTAAATTAATGCAACACTAATAAATAAAAAATAACTTAAATAAAAAAGAATTGTAAATATTACGAGAAAAACTCAAAATCACGTAATAATATTATACTAAAGTATAAGATAATTTATGTGTACAAATAACGACAATTAAATAAATGATTGAACAGCGATTATAATTAATAAAGTTCGTCTCTGCAGTTTGTCAGAGCGTGTGGCTTATAAAGTAGAAGGTCAAGGCTTTCATACGTTATCTTTTTTGTTCCGCTGTGAATATGATTAAAATTAGACCAAAATAAAGATACGCTTTCTTGTTCAAACATTAAATAACTAAAGTAATCTTCGTTTGGATTAGAACACGGCATACAAAATTTAAATTAAGACCAATGATTAAAAATAGAACAGCGATTTAAGCACAACAAAGGACTGGCCGCAATCGCGAGTTTCGTTCCGTTCCCGAAATCCAACAGCACGAAGCCGGCAAAGCCCTGGGTGGCCAGCCAGCTCCGCGAGCTTTCTCCGGCCAGCGCGCCACCTTTGTCAAGTCGTTGAGCCAAGTAAGTACAAATTTCCTAATCAAGCGAGCGAGTCGTAATCGTGTAACAATAGTCTCGGTTTTTGCTGGCAGCATGGCAGCGATGGCCAGAAGCCGTCTCTGCCGGTACTGTCCGGCGAATTAGCGCCGCAGCAGCGAATGCCACCCCCGGCGTGTAATTAGAGCGCGAGCGGGCTGATTGCGACTAAGTTGTTGACGTGCCTGGGCGCCCATAGAAAATCTGGTTTCGCTTCAAGGGCCGTTGACTTTTGAGTGTCAATTAAATGACAATAAGAGTGTGGCGCGCAGCGGGGAAACTGATAATGTGCGGCCATTTGATAATTACGAAGGCACCAGCGGTGTACAAGGTGGTTTCATAAAGCTGACGTAAGTTTTCAATAAGCGGCTGTACTGTCCGTGGAATTAAACTTTATCCAATTGATGCGCCTGTCAGCACGTCAGTATGACATAAAAATCATTAGAACGTTAGCATTTCAGACAGTTTAAAACTGCGGTCACGTGAGGTGTCTATTGAAAAGAAGTGTTTTGATTTTTTAGAACAGAATATCGGGTATTGTTTTTATTGATGTAAACAATAATAAGGTCGAAAACTATAAAAACTGTACAATGGGCAATTTTATGGCTAATAGATTTGCATATATTGCAATAATTATTTTGACAAAGCACATATTGGCGTGGTTTTGCAATGAAAAGCGGATTTAGCTCCCATTTTAGTTTAGATCTACAGACGTCTTTCGCTGATGCGTTTCGTCTTAATCGGCGGAAGGGAATTAAGCCGGATATTAGCGTTATTAGCCAGTTCCCTCTACAAAAGCATCCGAAAACGCCATCAATTTAGCCAAACTGAGTAATTGCGGCTAATGATGTTTTGAAAAAGCTGGCGAACCGACTGCTGGCCGACGGCGCGGCTCCACGACGCCTTCCCGAAGCACTGAACGCGCCCTTCCTGCGCTCGCACTGTCTTTAATGCACCGCTATCCGGACCCTTCCTCTAGCACAATCATTCACTTGTGGAAGATTTAACAACAATTTAGCTCCTTGCGAATCCGCCGCGGCCCGCTGCGTGGCCGAAGCACTGAAAATCGCCTAATCCGCGCCTAAGCCCAGCACTGCACTTGGGGGGCTCGCGAACTTGCGGTGAAAGCGCGCGAGGGTAATTAAGGGTTTACCTGCGGCCAGCGTCTCGAAGTCCATGTTGTCCTGCCTGCAACAAGTCACTCACTGATAGGCCCCCGCCCCCTTCCACTCGTGCTGTTAACAATAATCGCGATGGAGCGCAATATTAGGCACTTGCTGTTGTCTGTCGGCTGCAGGAAGGCTCGCGGACCGATCGGGCGCTTTCTGACAGCGAAGCCTCCCACATGATCGCGCGCCGTGTCACTGTCACATTTTTGGCGCAAAAACGGCCCTTTTCGGCCGCGGCTCGCGGCACGGCCCTGGTGCGACCGACAAACGCACGAGCGCACGCGCACGCACCCACAGCAAAAAATTATGCCGTTCATCTAATTGTTATTTGTATGCGCCTTGTGAACAGCTCCAGATTGGGTGAAATTTGAATGCGCCGAGTGACGTTGGGCAGCAAAACGTACCGACCTGCTGAGAAAGTACTAAACAAACACTTTACTACCACTTTTTACAGTAACCGATAACGATATCTAATTGAGGGCAATTGAAAATAACTCCATTGCTAAATAAAAGCAACAGATTCTTGTAAACAAATACAAGACTAATGGCAGTGTGGATAAAATAGTTTGCGGTGACAAAAGCAAAGATTCTGTATCGCAGAATATATTCATACATTTTTTCAACGTTCTGGAAGTATTCTAATGCCCCTTCAAAAAAGGCTTTCGCTTGGCGGCGTATCCACTCCCGAACAGTCTGGATGACGTTGTCGTTGTCCGCAAACCGCACACTTAGCTACGAACAGGTAAAAATCACTTTTACTTAAATCGGAACTGTACAGCGGATGTGGCAGAAGATTCCATTTTAATTTCCGGTGGGTTTTTATTGTTGTTTTGGTTGTAAGGGGTCGTGCATTGTTTTGAAGAAAGACTACCCGCTTTCCACCTATCTTTCGCTTGGATCGGATCTTTTCCTTCATGTCTGTTTCCAGGAGGTCTAAGTAATAAGCTACATTGACTGTTCTGTCATTCGTCAGAAATTTTACATGGATAACCTCCTGTTACTGCCAGAAGAACGTTGCCATCACTTTTCCTAAGAACGGTTCCTCCGAGCTCTCTTGGATTTGAGAGAACTGGTATGCCGCCACTTGCGTGATGACTAGTGGGACTCGGAAATTAAGTAGCACACTCATGTTTCATCCGTGGTCACTATAGACTTCAAAGATACATCATATTTGTCTTCAAACTGCTGTAGGAGACGACTGGCAGCTTGCATGCGCTCCATTTTGTTCACTCATTTGTCAAAGTCCATAGCACCCACCGTGTAATCATCTTGCAATAGTGCAGGTGGTTTGTCATGATGTCTTCTACACTACCAACACTGATGAACAACATTTCTTCAAGTTCCTTGATAGTGGTGCGCCTATTCTCACGAATAAGCGCGTCTGCACGATCAATGTTTGGCTCTTTCTGAAGCACTATACCAATTAAACACACGGGTCTCTTTCCCATACTGTAGTAAATTTTTGCGAACGGCACGTTTTCTTCAACGAGAAATTTGGTCACAATGCGTTGTTCTACGTTCCGCGGTACCTTCTGTTTGCTAATTACTCAAGCAATTCCCAAACGAGACTGAATAGGTTCTAACCCGAGCAGGAAGGATAGTGGAGGTTGTGTCCCTATTTTCTCAAGGTCACACAGATGCAACGCAGTGCGACTTGTTTACGTACAAATCACTATCGGTCATATTTGAAACACCTTGTACGGTTATTGTCCCAAAAGTTTTAACTCAGCTGCGAAAAATTTAGTTTTTGTGCATTTTGTTTGTTTCTTCGTACTTATAGTATTGTAGCAACCTTCATCTTTGCAATAAAGTGAGCTTTGAGTTTTGATCCGTTATTGCTGAAAACGGGAACTTTTAACAAAACCATTCAGAACCAACTCAAAATGTAGTATGCCCTCAAAGTTTCACTACACGCAAATCATAACTTTGCCAAAACGATCTTTACGCGAAACGGAAGGAAGATTTTGGCCTTTTAGAACCCACTTCTACTGTCGATTGTGATTGACAAAAAACCCACTTCTCATCCGACGTTACAATTCGCTTCCAATATTGGTCGTTCATTGAATTCTTGAGCAGTTGGCGGGAAATCTCGACTCTTTGGTGTTCGTCTTGACGGGGCTTCTTGTAGACAAATGAATCGTTGATTTGCCAACTCCAAGTTTAACATCCAGATCTTGAGTGCTTGATGAAGGTCTGGGGTCCAAAGCAGCTTGTAAGTCACCATTATCCAACTTTAATGACCTGCCAGAACGAAGCAAATCTTCAAGGCTGGGATTATTGAATTAAAAGTGCCTATGTCATCTTGAAACTTTTGACTAACTTACAGTTCCTTCACCTTCAACAAAGCAAATATCTTTTATGGTATATCTTATTGGATGTTCCTGTTTCTAATATTAGAGGATTAAAACTTGAAGCTTAATTTCTTGCAAAAATGAAGGTTGTTATAACACTATAAGCACAAAGAAATAAAAAAATGTACAAAAATTAAATTTTTTGCAACTGAGTCAGGAATTTTGGAATAATCTAATAACTATAAATATAAAAAAATAAATAAATAAATAAATAAAGAACTAGTGATTGTCTATCTTTGAATTTAGATATTCAACTGTTTCAGAGGATGAGATAGATAAAATTAAATCCTAGTATTGTAATTGATTTATTCCCCCGCTCTGGTGATTACAAAGATTACTTTTTACTTGCGGAACAAGTTTATTAAAAAATTATATCTATTTTATACAAAGTTTTGTTTTATGATCTTTCTAAGAAATATGAGGAATTAGACCTGTTGCTGTTAGAAGTTTTTTTAAGACTTACTTTTACATAGGCCTGCATATTTGTTTACTTTGATATGGGAACTAGTTATGGGATTTGCTAATTGTGGTGACTGTGAGAAGCTATGTGGATTATTATGCAGGTTTGAAGAAAATTCTTCCCAAAGAGGGCATTAAGAACGCATTCAACTTTCTAGAAAGGAAGAGTAATTTATTAACTGTCAAGAAGGTACCACAACTTTACCTCTTTGTCCATCAAGCTTATTGTCAAGATTCTATTCTCGCATGTAGATCACATTTTTTAAATTTTTCTAATAGAGTCTAGCAAAAAGATCCTGCAGGACCTTTCTTCTTAATCAATTTTATTATTTAGTTATTGCTATCTGAACTGAACGTTTTAGAGTCTGTTTAGAAAAATTTTTAAACATCTCCTTAAACGATAATCAATAGTGTCTGGGTATAAGAAAAACATTAGGTATTAACTAGTTTCACTGGCTTGTCTAGTTTGTATTCCACGAATGCTCTAGTTAATTCGATTTTCTCATTTAATCAAGATTTATTATACGTTAACATTTATAAGAATGCGTTGAACTTATCGAAAGCAATAAATGGGGAAAATTCCTCTGCAACTAAAACCATTCAACGTTTTTAGGGTTATGTTATTTACATCATTTAAGACTACTAGATTATTTCTATTTTAACTCAGAAGTCGACTGTGTCAGATTTGAATCATGTAAAATGTATGAATCTTCTACATCGTCCTCTGTGTTGCCTTCCTAAGCGTTGGACAGTTTTTTAGACAATAACTTTATTTGTATTGCCGTCAATCTTTGGCCTAGACATTTGTAAACCTCACTTATCTCTTTGTAGTTCAAAAGTTTATAACCTGTCCCATTATGTTCTCCATTGCAAGAAAAGCTCTGGCAAACAATTTATACATTATTAAGTGAACTGGCATTTCATAGTTTCTTTATCTCTTGAGCCTATTGGAGTTTATCGTAATTATGGAAAATGACCTGATGGTATCACCCCGGTGCCCTGGTCAAAAAAGCTCTGGTTTGGAATTTTATACACAGTGATACAATGTCCCTCTCCTATGTTGAGCACTCTGTTCAGAAGATTGGTACTGTAGTGGAATTAGCGGTTTAGGAGAAGAAAAATAAATATAAAACTATTTATAGACAAGAATGTGTTCCCGTTCCTTTTGCAGTAAAAGCTTTTGGACCATGGTTTGATTATACTATTAATTTCCAGTTGAAGTTAATCTCTGGTAACCCCAGTTCTCATTCTACTCAACTCAACGCATAAGTTGAAAAATGCTACGAAGGAATGTGGTTTGTATTATGAGCACTTTCCCTTCTTCTGGTCCCATGGATACGTCATTAAAAAATATCACTGTAAATTAATTCTACTTTATGTGAACAACAGCTAAACAGCGTTCTAAACTGAGATTTGAAATGTCCGTTTTAGAAGGCGTTCAGGAATCAACCAGAGTAAATTTAACATAAAAATTCTAAAGTAATTTATTACAGCTCGAATAGTACATATAACTGCAGCTTAGTCACACAATTCAGAATTGATAAAACAACAAAAGAAACCAGCGCAGAATACGGCTTATAACGTCATAAAGAAGAAACTGGAGGATGAATTAGAGAAGGTCGATCTTGACATAAATTTAATAAAGCCTGTTTGCCATGTTCGAATGTGCCAAAAATATTTATTTCAGCCTATCAGACATATTTAAAAAGCTTTTTAAATTTAAGAGCGCTACTAATGAAGAATATACTGCGAAAGTATGTGATGAAACGGAGGTTATGTCTGCATGAGAATTGTGGTTGATAAGGTTATAAAAAAACCTTCTAAAGAAAACAGAAAATTCAACCCTGATGACAGTACCAGTATAATTAGTGTAGGAGAATTACTATGAGGATGCAGATTATCAAAGTGTGGGTTGGGGAGAATTTCCGATTGGTTGTCCTTCTAGAATCAATTCTTGAAAGTCCACCGCAACAAGGAAATAGAAGACAGATCGGCTTTCGTATTTACTTTAAGATATAAAGAAGGAATCAAAATCACACGAGATTATTATCTTTCTCCTCTCGAAGCACCACAAAAATGTTGAAAAGGCTTTAAACAAGGGATATGGTTGAGAAAACTTTCAAATGCGCCTAACAAAGATCTCATTGTATTCTTCTATATTCTGTATTTACGTTAACTTGATTGGAAAATTGCATGAGTTGAATACTTTAAATAATATAAGGGGCAAAACAGTGGGAATAAGTTGGAGAAACTCATAAAAGTTCTGCAATCCAAAGATAGTCAATATGAGGTGTACAAAGGAGCGTGGGATTAAATAAGAAATTAGCAAGGGAAAGAATAAAAAAAAATGAAGGAGTACCCGCGTAGATTCTGCGAAAAGAACTATTTAACTAAAGAATATGGAAGTACAAACTAGCTGCCATTAGTAAAGAAACATGAAATGCTTTGCCTTCTAAAACTGGGTCATATATCATCTAAATTTTGTGAAATATGTTGTATTTGAGAAAAATCACCAAATTCTTTGCCCAAATATTTCTAATCAACATAGTAATTAAATATAGAATTGAAAGATAAGAAAGTGACAATAACAGATCGTCAAATAAAGAATCCTCAATTTTTGTAGCAAACTATAATAGCCAACTTACAGGGATTATTTAAAATGGGATCAATTCGAGCAATCATCTACACAAAATCTCCGAAGTCGTAAATTCTGAAGAATAAAGCTGAATCTGTAACATCGAAGAAAATTGAGTTTAGATGTCATACTTTGTTCGGTGGAACCCAAACCAGCAATGTGTATTGCGTTACATTTTTTGATTTAGATAACAAATTAGGTTTTGAATATACTGATGATTGCCAGTAATATTTACATATAACTGGGGGTTTAGGAATTTAGGAATTAAAAAGTCACAATGCAATGCTGACTTTCCGTGAACATGAAGTCGGTACTATCGATACATTATTTGGGGCTAATGTTGGTAGAAAGTTGTTAACAGGAAAGAAAATAGAACTGATATGTAGACTTTCAGCAGTACATACTAAGCTTGGGTAAACTATTTGGAAAGTTGCTTATTGAGAAGAAAAAGAAGGATAACTGACGGCTACCAATGTTCAGGTCAGCAATGCCTCTATACAGGAATTATCATACATAATGCATTAGAAAACAAGTCAAGAAAAAAGAAAGAAAGAAGAAGCTGCACACAACTATTTTAAGACATTGATGCCCAACAAGAAGATAGTCGATACAAAGTACCTTTACTTTAGATATATCACCACCAGCAAGCAACAGAGGCACGCGTTTTAACAGATTGAAGATTGTAACACATATTAGAAGCTAATGAAACATTAGAGAGGCATCTAACATGGAAGTGTGTAAAAAGAGGAACGTCCTTTTAAAGGTAAAAAGGAAGACAAAGAACAAGAATACGATAGTACATTAAATAAAAAGTATCTATTCAAAAAAATAAAGTGCGTTAAGTAACTATAGCACACCTGTAAAAGCAAAATTTAAACTGCCGTTAGTTTTAGCAAGATCGCCATTATGGCATTGGATTCCGTATTTCAGCAGGCAAAGAGTTAAAAGTTACGTTTGTAATAAGAAGTTTGTGTGAACTTTTTTAAACTCAAGTGTCGCATAAGAATAAGTATGATAAACTAAAATGTTTCAAAAAAGTGTTAAGAAATTATAGCGCGTTATAATAAAATCAGATTTATATAGTCAGCTCTTTAACCGCGAGCAGTTATGGCTACTTATTTAATAAGTTTTTCTAATCTTAATTCGGGTGGAATTACTATCCGTTTCTTCTTTTATTCTGTTAGTTTTTTGCTCGTTCTAGTTTCTTCTGCTAGCTTTGCTAATTTCTTCCTCTTTCTACATTGTTTCCAATTCCTATTCTTAGCTTTTTTTAGTTTTCTTTTACATATTCGAGCCATCTCAGACCAGATCTTTATCTTATTTTTGTTTCTATTGGTATCCAATTTGTTATTAGCCTTATTGCTCATTTTGTCTGCTTTCATTACATGTTTCATTTTTGCGATTTTATATAAATAACAATATTCTCCCTTTTAGTCTCTTTTAGTCCAAAGTTCATTTTCCGTCTAAATTCGTCTTCTTCTGTTCGTATTAGCCCCATTCTTTTTCGTAATATTTTCCTTTAGAACACGTTTAAATTTTCCTCTTCTTTTTTAGTTATAGTTTGTGCTCTATATGTTACTACTGGTCTAACAATATATTTATATAATTGTATCTTTATTTTGTTACTTATATAGTTAGAGTTTAAAGTTTTGTTTGCGTAAAATGTCTTGTAACCTATTTGTAGTTTTTTTTTACTTTACTTTCACTTTTGTGTTATGTCTATAATATATATATATATATATATATTCATATTCTTCTGACTCTTCTACTGTTCTACTGTTCTATAATATGTAGTGCATCTGTGGTCGATCTTCGAAAACCTTGTTGATAGTTTCCTAATCTATTCTCTGTATATACTTGTAGTTTGTGCTTAATAACTTTTTATAAAACTTTGTATGTTACATTTAGTAGCGTTACTCCTCTGTAGTTTGAGCAATCTTCTAAATCTCTTTTTTCTTGCTTTCTTCTCTCCAGATCAGGCAGATTAGCTCATATAGCATTTCATGCAGTGTCTCACCTCTGTATTAAAGAATTCTGCTAATATATCATCGCTTATTGTTTTTTATGTGTCGTATTGCATGTTTTATCCTTTTTAATGCTGATTCTTGTATTATTTCATTATTCGTTGTGGTGTCTTTTTATGTTATTGTATTAATTTGTATTTTGTTGTTGTATAGTTTGTTTCTAATAGTTTTTTATAGTTATTTCTCTTTATATCTTGTCTTTTCTTGTAAGTCTTTATAATATATAAAATTAGATTTACTTAATCAAAACAATAAATTAAAAGAAGATACATTAATTAATAGCCAATTTTATCGCCATGCTATTGAATCACAACAATTTAATTTAGCATACTCTGGATAAGGATTAAAAATGTTTATGGCTTAATAGAGCGGTGTGCAAGAATAATGGCTTTTTTAGGTCGGCCACTAATGCCCATTTTTGTAAATCCGATGAACAAGAATTTTCCACTAATTGTCAATTGGAATTAAGTCGGGTGAACGTGGACGATGGTTCAGAAGAGCGATGTTTCAAACAGAAATCTATTTTTTTGAGGATAAACTGCAATGAATCAAAGCATTGTTAGGTTGGAAGGAATAATCCGGTAGCCAGAAAGGTTTCAAATTTTTTGCAAGCATGTTTTGGCAATCTTTGCCATTTATTTTTGAACTAAGAAATGCTAAAAATACAGCGCCCGACACTTCAGTAGCAGCCCATGTCATTAAATTGCTATTTTCCTCAGGAAAATTATGCCAATAATAGGGTAACTACCTTGTTTGGCCAAATTAAACTTTTCTCGTTTGAGAACACACCTAAATTTAAAGAAACAGTTATGGTTGCAAAGCACAAATTAAAGAAAAAGAAAATAATAATTTCGTAGCAAATTTAAGTTGCTGTACCTTATCATTATCTGTAAGGCACAGTTTATTTAAAGAGAAACTCCTCTTTAAGAACCTGGTACTCGTAGAATTTGAAACAGCACTGATAATTATTTTTTTATCGGAATCAATTGGCGCGGAAAAACGACTAATAAATTTTGCAGTGTCATAATTCTTGGTACTTTAAAACATTGTAAATAATTTTGCGAAAACGGACGATTTGAAATTTGAAATTCCTGCACCTGTATTGCCACTATTCTTTTGGGCTTGGATTCGGCCTTTTTCAAAATCTGTAAGTTTGGCTTTTTTGTAGCACTATTTAAATAAATCAGTTATTTAACGATAAGAGAATTATTTGACATAAAATCATAAACAGTTTCATGATTGCCAATGTGCACTATAATTTTTTGTCACCTCGAAACATTTTTCGTGCGTCACTTTCGTTAAAATTTGTTTTAAAAGGTGCGTTATAATTACTTGACGCACTTTATTTGCAAAATTATAAATAATAGGGGGGTGATTTTCAATTTTAAGGATTTTAACTGTTAAAGAGCATTTTAATTATTTAAGTAAATGCCGAATATTTTACAAAAAAAACTTTGTTTAAATGTGATATGGAAATAAAAATAATGTTATTATAAATAACAGACATATTATAGTAGGTACATATAAAAATGTATAAAAGCATAGAAATGGTTCAATAAATAGGAGTAAATTAAAGTATTAAAATGGTATTTTTCTTGCTACACTTCATCAATTTAATCGTTTCTATACTAATATTAAGAATTGTTTATTTTACGAAATTTTATTTCAACAAACTTTTTTATGTATCTATTAACTGTATACACATTTTATAACGCTAAAGTACTTGAATGATAATATAATTGATGATGTCAATTATGCAAAATAAATATATCATTGTAATTTGCGTATATTACTAGCTGAAAACTGTTTTTAATGTCTTTGTAGTAGTAAAAACTTTGTGAATTTGAAAATTTATTTTAGTATAGCATTGTGCAATATTTTATTTAAAAAGTATTAAAACTACAACTTTCAGATTGTAGCTAAAAACAAAATGACCTAGCCGTAACAGCGAATATGTGATTTCAATCTCATTAAATTTATAGACGTTGTGAAGCCTTCGTATAAAAGTGATATTTAAACATCATAATTTCTTGCGATCGTTGTGCTAGAAAGATAATAATTTTATAAATTATGCATAAACATTTAGTATTTGTTAATAAAATGACAATTTATATTTTTTGTTATAATTGTTTATATTTATCAGTGAAAGCTAGTTGCTAATCTATTAAAAGGAAGTTAATTTGTTTATTATTTACAAATGTGCGTATACGATTGTTAGTATTAATAAATAAAAACAATGTTTATGCATAGTTAGCTAGCAAATGCCGTTGGTACACTTTTTGACATTAAAAACTACAGAGAGATTTGTTTTAAAATACTGTAAGAAAAATTTAAATACAAGTTAAGAAATACAAATAAAATAAATTGCAATCTGCTCCTGATTTGCCAAATTAAATCAAAATCAAAAGTTATTTTTTTATATAATTTTGAGCAGATGTACTAAAATTTATTAGATGTTACAGTCAGTCCCTATTTAGGCATGTCGTCGGTACAGTAACTGTTAAAGAGGAAATTAAGTATTAGTTGAATTATTATCACATTATTTAGAATTATTCAATTTAAATACTATAATTCTTCTCATTCTTCTCCAGGTTATGTTTACCGAAAAATTGTTGTTCTTAAATAATAATTACAGAAAGTTTAAATTCTAGTTAAATTAAAATATGAGATATCTGTATAAATTTGATAAATCTAACTTAAAATAATTTATTAAATATAGAAAAAATAAAAGTACTATAATAAAATTAAAAAATGCATAACAACAATATATAAAAGAGAAGTCAAGGGTCCTAAAATATTGAAACAATCCGAATTTTATTGCTATCGGTGTATCGTACAGCTTAGCAGTTACGCATGAAATATTATGTCGGCTGCGCTGACATGCGCCAATTTTTTTAGTAATGTTCTTCAAAATGCTTCTTTCTAAATGCAGCTCTATTTCAGCAATTACATGACTGTTAGTTTTTTAGCCCTGGAATCTTAGCAGCTTTGTTGACATATATCTTTTCTTTCAAATGGCCCTAGAGGAAAAAGGCTAATGCGGTTAGATCGCAAGACTACGGTGAGCAATTGATGTCACTTCTCTGCGAGATAATATAATCAGAATATTTCGTTTGAAATAAAGTGAGTATTTTACGTACTGTATGACATGTGGCCCTATCTTGTTAAAACTAGGTGTCGTTCAAGTTAATATCGTTGGTTTTATTGAAAAAAAAAAAGTTGTTTAGCATCTTTTATCGACGTGCAGCATTGACAGTAACAGTGTTGCTAGCTTCGTCCTCTAAAAGTAATAGTTCCCCGTAACAGGCCTTGAAGGCTCTTTGGGGTCGTAACAGGATAGATCTGTTACAATCTAGAGCCTACTGTACACAAGGGTAGTAACGTGGCTATCGGTACGTACCAACCTCCTATTATTACCCCAGAGTTTGACCTCCAGGTACTCATTTACTGCAGCCTGAGTCGAGCTGGGCCGTGAAAATGCCAGCGATTGAATTGGCGAGAGCGGGATTCGAACCCGCAACTCTTGGTTTCGTATTCTAGCGATCTATCCACTAAACCACCACGCCTCCAATCCTCAGAAAGTACAGGCCAACAATTTCTCTAGCCCACAATGCGCACCAAATGATGCATTTTTGTGGATGAATTGGTTTTTCCTAAATAGGAAATGAAATTTTACTATCCCATTTGCGACAAATTTGACGTTTGTGGTGATGTAATGGTAGAACATTTACCATTGCCTATACCATCATCTAATATTACATAGTATTACCTTTGCATCACTTGTAATTGGTTAAAATAAACTTAATTAAGTTTAATGACCATTACATGAGTTTAAAATTATTTTTACTTCAAGTATAAAACTAATCAAACGGTTTACTAGTAAGAGAAAGTTTATGAAATTAAGTATTAAATTGTAAATTGTAGCAATTAGGTTTTGAAGTTGATAATGTAGTCATTAACTCCTCTTTACTAATGTCATAACAACTTTGTTATTTTACGGATTTAAGCCACAGACGTGGAAGTATATAGTTATGAGCCTCACAATACGTGAAACAGATGGTAAATGTAATTTTTATATATATGATGAAGACTGAGATGAGAAATATATCAAACCATATGAGAAGATGATATGAATATGTGAAAAATGAACAATATAAAGTTTTGTGTGCTTACAGAAAATCAATATGGGTATTCATAAAATGAAGAAAATAAAAATGAAAAATAAGCGTAAACTATTGTATCATAAAATTTTCTCTAAAGGATTTTTATATAGAAATATAATAATAAAAATATTATAAAATACAAGTGAAGCCCAAGGGCTAAAAATTAAGAGAGATACTTGCCTCATAGTTATTCTTCTTTTTCCCGTTGTTACTTCTTCCCTCACAGTTACTTCAAAGCAAAAAGCTAGCTCGTGTCGAGGTGACATGTGGTGCGACGTTTTACACAATACCTTCCTTCTAAAACTGGCACACTTATAAACAGAATAACGTTTCATCCGTGGAAAGTAGTCCGGTGCAGTTTGAAGAAAAGATTTTACTAAACTAAGCTTTAAACCCTTTCAGTAAAACAACCCAGGGTTTTAACCCCAAGGTAAAATAGGATCATAGAGTAATATATTCCCCCGTCGCAAAATTCCAGCATCTAAATTCTAAAAAAGGATCATTAGTTCTTAGCGTTCTTTGGCCATTTCAGGGGAATTGCGGGATTTCATGGTCAAGTTCCCATAAAGGATTTTGACACTGTTTGATGCCTACTGGTAGAGCATTTTCAATTGCGGGTTGCCGATGCTGAAGGAATTTCAAATTTATTTCCAATTGTTTGGCTAGTTTACACATAGACTTTGAAATTTTCTTCTACTAAGTAGTTGGCAGTATAGTAGTTAAACATTTCGAGATAATTGGTCTAGAAATCCGGTTTAGGAGATTGATCATTTTGAAGCCAGTATGGATATTTCCTACATGGATTTGATAGTGTTATGAACAAACGGCACCAGAAGTAGCTCTAAAGGACCATCTGTGGTTGACTTTATGGCAGAAACAATCCTTTAAGCTCTAAGCAGCAATGTCGACCTTATATTAGTACACTATAAGGCTTCTTATTGAAATTGTCTTCTTCAGGGGTAAACCAATTTTAAATTAAATTAAACATTACAAGACTTACAATTAATTAAAATATATTTACGACCAGAGGCAAAGTTAAAATTTCAAGACAACAAAATAAAATAAATGGGAATTTGGAGTGCCAAGATACCCAAATATCTATAAATTTACAATTTGCATTTAATAACAAACTTAACCTAACCTATATAATGTCGACAAAACTATCATTGTTTGATTGTTGGCAGGAAGGAAGGAGGATTTTATGGTTGTTGCAGATTGGTGTGTTGCAGTGTTTACAGGAGTTCTTAGCGTTTTTTGGCTATTTCAGGGAAATTGCGGGATTTAATGGTCAAATTCCCATAAAGGATTTTGACACTGTTTGAGCATTTTCAATTTTCAATTGCGGGTTGCCCATGCTGAAGGAATTTCAAATTTATTTCCAATTTTGTGGCTAGTTTACACATAGAATTTGAAATTTTCTTCTACCAAGTAGTTAAAGTAGGTTAAACAATTTCGAGAGATAATTGTTCTAGAGAAATCCGTGTAGGAGATTGATCATTTTGAAGCCAGTATGGATGTTTCCCCTTACAGAATTTGATAGTGTTATGAACAGCAACGTCACCCAGAAGGTAGCTCAAAGGACCACCTGTGGGTTACTTTATGGCAGAAACAATCCTTTATGCTCTAAGCAGCAATGTCGACCTTATATTTAAGGCTAACACTATAAGAGGCTTCTTATCGAAATTGTCTTCTTCAGGGGTAGATTCATCTCGAGGTATCGTAAACATTACAAGACTACATTTTTTTTCTGACGGTATTACGACCAGGGCCATATTCTAGGACTCAGAAAAAAGGAACTTAAAGAAGTTCTTATTCCGTCCTCTCCTTGTTATTATTTGCTCCGAAATTTTCTGCTGTAACTTTCTAATTGTGCCTACAATTGACAGCTGTCTGTCCATCAGATCCTTCGTAAGTTCTAAGCTTGTAAATAAATTGTCCTCCCAGACTCATAATGGGGTTCGACCAAATCCTCCACTATTTCCATTTCTTGGTTCCTATCCGGTATTTCGTTTTAACGTACAATTGCATTTCTAAGATGTATTTTGATGCCGTATCTGCCACTGTCCACACTTTTAAGTCATATTTTTCTGGCTTGGTCTTTATAAAGACTTTTATGACTGCCTGTCCATAGAAGGTAATTAAAGTTTTATTAGCAGTCAGACTCTTTTCAGGGTAATATAATTCCCCAATTTTTCTGTTGATAGCATTGAAGACGTGGGACACCGGCCTAGGTCTGGGAGCAAATTGGTAACTACGTTCTCGGTGATCTTTTTTGTTGTCGAAGAGCAGGGCTCAGAAAAATGTTAAAAAACAATCTCTTGACAAAGTACATAGACTTATCTTTTATTATTGCGGTGGAAGTCAGACCGCAAAAGAATCCCAAGGCAAGCTTTCAGTTCTACATCGTCCAGTTCCAGCCAGCGTTTTGAAATTAATTGCAAATTACTATTAAATTTTGATTGAAAGTTTGGTGGCCATAGTCATTGATATAGTTGTAAATATTTTGGAGAACATTATTATTAAAAAAGAGTCAAAGAACTTGAGAGATGCTTAAGTCCTCTGTGACTAAATTAGACGTGTCCGGTCGTTTCCTGTAGTTGCTGTGAACCAACGTACTTGCTTTGTTGTTTGGTGATGTTTTTTTCCATTTGATCGTTTTATCTTTTTTAATCTTATCCTGTTTTTCCGCTTAATCCTTAGGCTTCGATGAAGCATCTTCTAGCTCGATCCGATCCTTTGATTGCTCATCTGTCGGAACTTCTGGAAAAGTTTAGGCATGGATTCAGTACTATCACCGAGTTTGAAATCTCCCCAGTTTACAGTTAGTTCTTCATCAACTTTTAACTGCACATCTCGATTCCTGTCAATTAGAGTAAGAATTGGTGGGTGATGTTTCTGGAAGTCTATCAAATAAAAAGAAAACAACTCACAATTCAGCATTATTCAGTGACAAAGTAGTTAACTGCATCTTTATGAGTTTATAAACAATATATGCTGGTATGTGTATGATTTGCTTTACAAGATATGTATTGACAGCTCTCAGAATGCAATTCTACAGCATTTCATGAAATATAATATCCTAAAATAAATATTCTTGCTGAGTAGTCTGAGTTGCATGTATTACTTATCTTTCGCACAGCTCCATTCTTAGAGTAATGGTCAGAAAGGTTTTGAACATTTAAAGCAGTATTTCCCACATATTATCAGTAAATACCATTTTGACTTTAGGGCAACTGCCAACACTAATCCGTAATACAACATTATTTTAAGTGCATACTTTGAACCTTTTTTTACTATTTTGACATAATTTGATAAAATATATTACCGGACTCTATTGATGACACAAAGTAGCAAGAGTTTTTGTAAAAATCTAACACATTAGACCAGAAGTGTTTTTTAAATTTTCAGTAACTTGGAATAAAGACCGGCCTCCACAACAACCCGGCTCTCTAATGAAGCCTTTGGGTTCTAGAAGCTTTTGCTAATAAAGGCCCGTAGTATGTATGTTAGTCTTTTTCTCTTAAAATAAGTGCCAACTAAATATACTTACACCTATAAGAAATTACATGCAAGATTTTTCCATATTTCGGATATTTTTATGCTCTACTATTTCTTGAATTCTAATATTTATTCCTGTGAAAGGAAAGTCAAATTTATGAAGAGGATATAGTTATTATAGAGATGGCTTGATAATACTGTTGCGATAATGTAGTTTTTTTATGGTGATTTTCTGTACAACGATAATGAAAAAAGGATAGAATTTGAGTTCCTTGACAGTTTCAAAATTAAATACACTTCTTATATAGATGCAAAGAACTCTTTTCCTCGAAAAATTGTGTATATTTATTTAGATTACCACAAAATATGATGGTGATAATCTCCACAATAATGATGTAAACTTTCTTCCACTGATTTGAGAAAGAGATGCATTTTGCAATAGCACGACGCTTGATCGCACACATAAATATATTCTTACCATAATTAGGCAAATTTGAAGAAATAAATTTCCACAAGAAAGACTTTGTGTCGACGGGAGTAAATAACAATCCGTAGAAAGTGACAAAATCTCATACGATAATCCTGGAAATTCTCGACTGAAATTCACTAGATGTTTAAAAGTGAAAAAAACAAATTCTTGTCAAAAATATTAGACAAGAGGTGCTGTGGGTTTTTTTTTTGTCAACAATAGTTTTCACAAAACGAAGAAAAATTGAAAAGGAGCAAGGAAAAAAGTTTGCATTGACGAAGCAGAAAAGATGAAAATGAAGGAAAATCATACTTATGTTTCTCACAATCTTCACTTTTATCGCGTTGCTTTCTCATAAGTTGTCAAAGTTTTCTTTTTGTTTCAGCTATATATATATATATATATATATATATATATATATATATATATATATATATATATATATATGAAATATATACAGCGTATGTATGACAATATACATACACATACATATTGCTCACCACTATCACTAGAACCAGAAAACTAGTTTGCAAAAGCAACGTATGTTTTTTTTCTGTGGAAATAAATCTATAAACAAAGGTAAAAAATGAGGCTACTGAAAATCTCAGATGTTTTGGTTAATTCAGTGGCTTTTTAATGACTTTTTAAAAAGTGGGCATAAATGTGGCTATAATCCGTAAGATAGGAGTTTACATATAAAATAAACAAGTAATTTCAGTTAGTGTAATAGTTAAAGTGGAGTTTTTTATTTAAAATTTTAAGTTACCTAAAACTGAAAACATAGGATGTCAATTAAAAAATCTTAGACAAATTAAGCAATATAGAACATGAGGCGGTTTCAATCTTCCTACTAACAGCAACGAGATAAAAAAACAACATAAAACAATTAAACTTAGAGTGGTGTTTTATCTTCTTGAGTTATATCAGTCATCAACCTTTTTTTTAAATTTTTAAGAATGATTATATAGTTCAAAAAACCGGATATAATGAGTGTCATCGAAATACAAAAAACCTAAGAATTTGTGCAACGTAAAACGCACATTAATGTTGTAAAAGTGTCATGTTGTAAGGCTATACATTTATTTTTTTTAGTTATTATTATTAAAGGTTGCTAAGTAGTGGTACATACAATTTCTTAGAAGCATTCGATTTAAAGCTTAAAAGTATTTAATATAGTGCTGTTTTTACTAAAAAGCATTCACGTGATTGCAAAGTGCTTTTCTGTTGCTTTTTATAAATTTAAACTTGGGAGACGAAAAAGAGTTCTATGCTCTTAGCGAGATTCGATTCTTATCACTTACAAGAACTTATTGAGTTGTAACGTAATGTAACTTTAATTATTCTATCAAACGTTTTGTTGTGAAAACATAAGGTAAATTGCATAGTAAAAACTTAAGGAAAACTGAGTATTACAATATGTTACTGTTGCATTAACAAGTTTTTGCGTTTGTAAAATTAATTTGTACAACAAATATTTTTAGCACTAAATCCCACCAATCGTTTCGATAGATCGTTATCTTAGCACATTATAAAGAAACTAAAGAAATATCTTTAATGATAAGAAGCACACAAATAACCTTAAAGCTATTTAAATTTTTAATTTACTTTAAAGATTTTGTTAATTTAAACGAAGATGGCTCAAAAACAAATTTGTGGCATAAAATGTTTACTTACAGTAAGAGTTTTAAACAAGAGTGTGCCAATTATATCTAATATATACATGCAGTCCTGTTCTTTTAATACTCTAGGGTGTCGAGCTTGAAAACTTCCTCCATTTCTTCTTATTTCTTGCCATTTTCTTCATTGTGTTCCAATCATTTCCGTTCTTCTCCAGTATCTTTTCAATGTCGCTGTTCCATTTCTGCCGCGTTCTCCCTCTCCGCCTTTTATCGGCTTTATTTCCCAGATTTTCTTTACTTGTCTTCCTTCTTTTATTTTTACTAGATCTTCGAACCAGAGAAGAACCTACACTTCCAGTACTTGCTTTGTCGATTTTACTGCTAATTCTTTCCTTATGTTTTCATTTCTGCTCTTTTCGACTCTTTTCACTCTTAGTATCTTTCTACAGTATTTCATTTCCATTGCCTGCAATCTTCGCTCTTGTTTCTCTGTTAATACCAAATTTTTATTTTTGTGTAAGAGTACTGGTAGGTAAATTGCCTTGTAGACCGATGTTTTTGTTTTTCTAAATATTTGTTTATGCCGGAGGTATTTATTTTGGAGAACATAGTAGACTCTGTTAGCGGCTTAAATTTTCTCACTTAACTCATCGTCTATATTTTTCTTACTGTTGATTATACATCCTAAATATTTGTATTTGTTTACTTGTTCTTTAATTATTCCTTTTATTGTTACTCTTATTTTTTTTCTTGGTTGCTTATGATCATGCATTTGGTTTTATCTATGTTCAATTTAAGGTTTAGATTTTCTATAAATATTTTCCAGTCGCTAAGGTTTTTCTGTAGATTTCCTTTAGTATCGGCTAAGCATATTATCTGCCAATATATAGATAGGTTGTAGGTTTCTGTACTGTACTACTAGCTGCTCCATGTTTTGTTGGTTTTCTTTAGCAGCATTATCTATTTCACATATAAATAATAATGGGTTTAACACACTGTTCTGCCTTACCCCCTCAGTTGTGTAAAAACTTTCCGATAATCTATCACTTGTTCTTACTCTGTTTTCAGTCCTATTACACAAACTTTTAATAGCTTGTTTATCTACTTTTTTCTATTCTAGGCTATTCCATATTTTCTTTCTGCTTATTGCATCGAAAACCTTCTTCATATCTATAAAACCCACTTATATATCGTTGTCCTTTATTAGTTCCTCTTCTGTAACTCATTGCACCGTTTTAAGCGAAATCCACATTGTATATCATTTAGTCTCTCTTTTACACACTCTCTCATTCTATTTTTGAGGATTCTTTCTTAAATCTTGAGTATTGTACACAGTACTGTGATATCTTTGTAGTTTCCGCAGTCCTAGTATCTTCCTTTGTGTATTGGTAATATTACACTTTTTTTTATTTATGCGGAATTCTCTTCTAGTTACAATATTAGTTTATTAATTTTTTTAGTTCTTTTTTTCTTTTTACCCTACATATTTTATCACTTCAGGTGTTACTTCGTCTATTCCTGCCGCTTTCCCTATCTTTATACGCCTTAGCGCTTCTTCGATTTCCTCTGTTTTAATTTTATTTTCTATTTTACCTTCTACCGTTTTGTTACTTTCAGTTTCTACTATTCTCTCGTTATATCTTTCTTTTATTTTATCTACTGTGTTCAATAATTCTGCAAAGTATTCCTTCTATCTAGCTAATTTCTGGTTCTCGTCTGTCAGTATTTCCTCCTTTTTTGATTTTAATTATTGTAATACGTACCGCAGAAAAAATTGTACATCTTAACCAAAATAAAACAAAAATTGCTATGCTTTGATGAACTTGTAACAAGTTCTTACTTTTACGATCCTGTAATTTTAAATAAAAAGCTTATAATATGATTTATTATGTTAGTGTAAATAATATTTAAGAAACATATGCTATAATATAGAGATATTTAAGTTGGACATCTTGTTTAAGAATTTTTATTAGTGTTTGGTTTGTATAAGACCAACATCAAATATGTTTTTGACACCTTTTGTTAAATAAATTTAAATTAACCTACCTTGATCATCCGTTTCTAAATTTTTATTAATATGGTCACTTCAGTGCTCTCACACTCTTAAAGAAATTTGACAGTGCTTTCAGATTATTTCAGTAATACTACAAAATCATTCTAATGATATTGCCTTATGGTGCATTTTGATATTATTTTGGAAATACGTGACTCTTTGGAATTATCTAAGAAGCTTTTGAAGGTCATGAACTTAAAACAGTACGTTTTGCATTTATTTTATATCCACAATATAAATATGAGACTCCAAAATTTTCCAAAATTGATTTTCATGTATGTAGGTTGTCATTTGTTATAATGCACATGTTTTTGTAAAATAATTAAAAGTGAAAGTTAGTTAAATAAAACTTAATTGTCTTTAACTTTTTATAAAGTTTCAGGTTGCTTAAATTTGCATTTACTTTTTTGTATTATTATATAACTCCTCATTATTTTTTTTAAATCATTTTTTGTTTAAATTTACATATAGTTAAAAATGTCATAAGGTAAATTATATAAAATGTACAAATCTTCTTTAGTAACGATAATAAAAAATTGGAAAGCTAAACTGACTTTTTGTACTACATCATTCTATCTCTCTCAACAAAACAAAGTAATGAATCTTTCTGTGCTTAACATTTCATTAATTGTTATGCAACAAGTATTAGTGACTAGGGTTGCAAAGTTAAAAAATCTACAACAGCTTCTATTTTATATTGTGGTATTAAGTCCAAATTTCTAAAAACAGGAATGATGATTAAAATAAGGCAAGTCACAGATTACTACCTAATCATATTTACAAAATTTAGAAATTTATATGCGAGTTTATAAATAAAACTACCAAAAGGTATAGTTTACGATGTAAACAAAAATGTGTCGCTGATATTTGCATTTGGGATGAATACTATGAATTTGAAGGATAATAGAACACATTTTTATAGTCAAATTTTTGGTAGCACGTTTAAAATTCTATTGGGTGCAACAAAATATTTTTAGTTTTAAATAGAAAAGCTTATTTATATTTTTATATTTGGATTACATAAAAAATAATCAATTCAATGCATAATACATTTTGACGTTTCGGTTAACGATGGTCGACTTAAGTCCCAATTGCTAATGCATTACGAGCATAAATCATATACTCTATTTACTAGCAGCTAGTAATGTTAAAAAGCTAATTATATGTCTAAGTTCAAAATTAATGATAAAGAAACTTATGCAATAAATGTCAAGAACATTAAATATATGCCCAAATATTTTTTAGCTCAGAAACTTTGCAATAATTTTAATTTTTGAGGTGGCATTTAAAATTTGCCATCACATTTATTTAATAAGTCTATAATTAGGAGTATAAATATACAAATGAGTTACACCCCCTTTTCAACAAACTTTTCTTTCGAACCGCACCCTCATGGATCGATAGTTCGGCCATATTGAAGAAAATAAACATAGTGTATGACATAGCCATCTCGACGTCTTCCTGGTGAAAAGAATGGTCAAAGTTTAAAAAATTTTTTTCATATCTCGGAAACGGCAAGCGATAGCGGGACGCGGTTTTTGCCGTTCTTTAGTTCGATTCAATTGTACTAAAACGACGTTATCGGTACGAGCACACAATAATATTGGATGTGTCAAAAACGCGTTCCAAAAACACACTGAAATTGTTTTCTCTGGCGAGCCGCTCACAGATGAGGAACCCTCTGGGAGTCTTCGCGAGTTTATAGAACCCATAATAAAGTTTCACTCTCCAAATTTTAAAAAACATTTATGTTGATATAAGGACGCTATCGGGGCTGAAAGAAACAACGTTTTTTCGCAGATATCGACTTGCCGTAAAAGCCAAGTTGTAGAGCTATTAAGTGGCTTCAAAAAACGCTGAACAACCCTTGCCCTTGCTCGCCATCTTCCTGTCCAAAAACGGCTCCAAAGTTGGAAAAAATCACGTTTTCGTTTATATCTCCGAAACGGCAAGAGATACGAAGGCGGCTCCCTTACCAAGTTGTGGAGCCTAAAAGGGGGCACTTTCTTCTTACAAAACATTTTCGTGCAGCTCGTACGGGGGCGCCGAAATTTGGCATTTCCGGAACCGGAAGCGATAAAAAATTTTCGTTTGCTCTAAAATTGAAAGACGACCCTAATGCACGCGTATACTGAAAATTATAATTCTGCGATTATTCCTTCGGTCAAAATTCGCGTTTTAATTTTGACATTCCCGAGGACGCCGCCGTCCAGCCAAAAGAAGGGAAAATTCGACGGTGCCCGCGATAATTTTGTTTGCGGGTCACCTAATTCCGTCTCGCTCCGACACATTGATGAAATATGCGTTGACGTTATGTTGACATCACGAAATATATAGCAAAAATCGTTCGTGTATTTCCGCGCGGCTCCGAACGTCCCCGAACGCCCCTGAAGGACAAATTCCAGGTCGGCGGCAGGCGCATTCGAAGTATTATATTACAAGAACCGGAAGAGATAAAAAATTTTTGTTTGCTCCATAATTGAAAGCGGGTACTAAAGCACTCGTGTGCCAAAAATTACGTTCCTACGATTATTCGTTCAGTCAGTATTCAGGAGTTAGTTTTGTCCGCCCCGGGAAGCTGCCGTCCCTGCTGGCCGATCTCTGCTGGCCGATCCCTGCTGGCCGATCCCTACCGGCCGATGAAAAATTTCGATGGTGCCAGCTGGTAGCAGCAAGCAGTTCCTCTGCATATTGTATTATAGAAATAATTATTTCAATATTTTCTAAAATCATCTTCGAAGTAATTTGTTAGTTTTTTTTAATGCATAATTATATGTGGTTGGTAACTAAAAATCAAATGACATCTGCAATGTCAGACCAACATTTACAACGTCAAAATCACATTTGTATTGTCAAATTTAACATTTTAGGTTAGAAAATTTGTCAAAACGAAATACAGAGTGGACCAATTTGTGATACACAGGTTGTTTCAAAGTAAAAAGAGAAAATAAAAAAAAATTAAAATTTTACTTAGCGACTTTACAGTCCATAATTTTGCGTGGTTGGTGACGAATGTTTTTTTTAATGCTAATTATATGTAGTTGGTAACTAAAATTCAAGATGACATCTGCAATGTCAGACCAATATTTACGTCAAAATGACATTTGTTATGTCAAATTTAACATTTTAGGTTAGAAAAGTTGTCAAAACGAAATACAGAGTGGGCCAATTTGTGATATACAGTTTGTTTCAAAAGTAAAAAGCGAAAATAAAAAATTAAAATTTTACTTAGTGACTTTACAGTCCATAATTTTGCGTGGTTGGTAACGAATGTTTTTTTTTAAATGCTAATTATATGTAGTTGGTAATTAAAATTGAAGATGACATCTGCAATGTCAGACCAACATTTGAAACGTCAAAATGACGTTTATTTTGTCAGATTTATCATTTTAGGTTGGGAAATTTGTCAAAACGAAATACAGAGCGGACCAATTTGTTGTATACAGATTGTTTCAAAAGTAAAAAGAGAAAAATTAAAAAAAAATTAAATTTTACTTAGCGACTTTACAGTCCATAATTTTGCGTGGTTGGTTAGGAATGTTTTTTTAATGTTAATTATATGTGGTCGGTAACTAAAATTCTGGATGACATCTGCAATGTCAAACCAACATTTACATCAAAATGACATTTGCTTTGTCAAATTTAACATTTTAGGTTAGGGAATTTGTCAAAGCGGATCAATTTGTCGTATACAGGTTGTTTGAAAAGTAAAAAGAGAAAATAATAAATCAAAATTTTACTTAATGACTTTAGTTTGTTTAGCAATTACTTAATGCAAATCCATGTGTGAATAATTAGTAAATAGAAAAGAAATATTAAAACGGAAATATAATTTAGAAAATATATAGCAAAATCGTTCGTGCCTTTCCGCGCGGCCCTAGCGCTCCCGAAGGACAAATTTCTGGGCCGGCGGCAGCAGCCGAGTATTATATTTCCGGAACCGCAAACGATAAAAACTTTCGTTTGCTCCATAATTGAGAGCGGACAATAAAGCACTCGTGTGTCAAAAATCACGTTCCTACGATTATTCGTTCCGTCAGTATTCGCGAGTCAAGTTCCGGATGGCCCGGGACGCTGCGGGCCCTGGGCCCTGCAGGCCGTGCCGCGGCGGTCACCTGCCGAAATCTACGGGGAAGCAATTAACGTTTTGTAAATGCATCTTGACTTCGCCGATAATACGAATTTAACTTTGTAAATATATATAATGAGTTATTTCAAAAGTAAAAAGAAAAAATTATAATATAAATTTTTACTTAGACTTTTCAGTCTATAATTTTGTATGATTGGTAACCAATATTTTTTTAATGCATAATTATATGCGGTTGATAACTAAAAGTTAAAAATGACATCTGCAATGTCAGACCAACATTTGAAACGTCAAAATGACGTTTATTTTTTCAAATTTTCTCACTTTAGGTTAGGGAACGTTTGAAACGCCAAAATGACGTTTGTTTTGTCAAATTTTCTACCTTTAGGTTAGGGAATTTGTCAAAACGAAATACAGAGTGGACCAATTTGTTATCTACAGTTTGTTTGAAAAGTTAACCAGAAAAAAAAATTAAACTATATAAAAATCATAATTTATTGTTTGTTTAGCAATTTCTTGCTGCAAATCCATGTGTGATTGATTACTAAATAGAAAAAGCAATATTAAAAGGGGGAGTTACATATAATTGAAAAAATTTTTATAGTAGGAAAGTAAAATTCAAAAAACCATATATTTGTATATTTATACTCCTATGTCGACCGCTAGTTAATAAGTCTATAAAATATCGTAAGATGTATGTTATTAACAGATAGAACATCAAAATTACTATTTTAAAGAAATATTTTTAAAAATAATACTTTTTTTGTAATTTATTATTCTTTATAACAAACAGATAAGGAGGCTTTATGCAATATTTTAATACCCTTGAACATACTTTTCTTGTTGGAGTTATTAAAGCATTACAAATACAATATATTATACTAATAACTAATAAATATGAAAAATATTCACTTATTTTTCATTCTTACAAACAAAAACTGTCGTAATACTATCTGATATAGAAATAACATGTTAGGGTTAAAAGTAAATGGTTTAGAATTGAAACCATGTCAAAAATAAAAATAAACAATTTATAGACAATTATGAACATAGGTATGGCTTGTAATTCTACTAACAAAAAAATTATCTGTTTCAGAATGGTTTAAAAATTATCGTCCTCACCGATTATGAGATTGAATACTTTTATTATTGGGAAAGATCTTTGAAAGTCGGTGAATCCAACTTTAACTTCCTTAAGTAAAATTTGATGTTGATTTTTTCGGGGATAATAAAATTATTTCTTGCGCTAATGCTAAAGTACACTTCATAAAATTAACCGTGGTAAAAATACTAACCTAGTACTTTCAAATTCACAGTAACATACTGAATTATTTTTTATCTGTACTAAAAAGTGTAAAGAGTAAAGTATAAGTGTAAAGTGTAAAGTATAAGAGAAAACTGCAAGAGTTTACATTATCCTCACCAGTCTACATTTATAGTGTTAATAATTACGAGGAAATAATAGAACACCTCACTCAGGTCCTTAAAGAACAATACTATACATCAGCAACGTCCAATGTAACTATTTAAATTAATCTTCTAACTGTAGACTCCTACAGAAAATTAAAGTGACATCTTAAATATGAGGACATTGTTTACCACACATATTAGCTTTTTTATTATAGTTTAATCAGCTCAGCATTGATTTTGCTATACATGATTCGGTTGTGAGCCTTAATTCTTAACTTAGGCTAACATTGTGAGGGTCACATTCTTCATATATTACATTGTACATTTATTCGATTTAATACATATATTGCTTGTTCATGAAAGTTATGTATTTATTGGAATAAGTCCTGTGGGAGTCTTCTTTTTAGTCTTTTATGTTTACCTTTTTGACCAAGGTTATACGTCACTGCACTCTCGCATTCACTTATATTATCAAAGAATTTTTTGCACTGTTTATTTCTGTGATCGAGTAGAGGCGATAAATTTAGTTCTTTGTGAATTTGGTCATTCCGCACAAACCATGGCGCATTCGCTGAAATTCGAGCAACTTGGTTTGGCAGAACTTGTAATTTTCTGTGGTGTGTATTAGATCCATACAGAGCACGTATCTGTTAAAATAGGCCACACATATTAGCTGAAAGAAAATAGCACCTATAGAATGTCTATCCGATAATTACATTATTCTACTCCTGTGGATGTCATCACGAATGAACTAGCCAAATAAGTCCGCAACATTGTAAACATTTGCCACCGCGTATCTAAACAGGCCCTTCCTCTCAAACCCAACGAAAATAATGAAAAAATCTTTGACATAAAACATATCATTAACATAATTGTTTCGAACGAACTGTCTAGAAAAAAGAATATTATTCTCTAATGTTTGAAATGCCAAGACTACGGATATACGAAGACATATTGCAATAAACCTGCGTCAGCATGCAAGGAAGAACTGAACACCCCAGCTAAATGTGCCATATGTGGTGGAAACTATCCGGCTAAATACAAAGGCTGTACAGTTTATCAGGACCTCCAAAGAACCAGAAAATCGACGTTCAGAGGAATAATAAGCAAAATTCATTAGCAACATTTCTTCTTAAATTTAAAACAATGTTCCCCAACTTTTAAGCCAAAATACCATGATAATAAACATACTGTCTATCGTTATTAATAATTTAGCCTCAAAATAACAACTTCACTTCGTGTTGCATTATATAGCGCCAATGGCATTGCTAACCACGTTTCCAAAGTAACAATTTTCCTACACTTACAATAAATAGACATACTGCTTATTTTTAAAACTCGTGCAACAAACAGGACAATACTAAAAATACTACTTTGCAACATATCACTACATATATTTAAAACGACCGTTTGTATTCATATACATATATGTGTTACAATCAAAGGTCATTGACTTTAAACGTTTTTAATTCCTATCTAAGATTTCATATATTAAGTGTTACGCAATGCATACGGGTTTTTTCTACTTCTATGCTAACCACCCTGGTGGAAGAGCCCATGGGGGCTCAGTTATGATTGTTAAAAATACAATTTTCCCTCACAAAGACCCACACTATAATATAGAAAAAATCCAAAGTGCAAGTATACAAGTTTACACTCTCTGATATCCAATTGTAATTGCAGTAGTATGCAGCCCCCTGAAGCATGCTATTTCAAGTGACGAATACGGTATAGCAAATATCTATACTAAAGCAAAATCGAACCTGTTCACTGATCACTGTCGCGTAATAATTACCATAACTACTATAATTACCAAAGTTATGCCTCTGAGAGTGTATTAAATATACAGATTGGAATTAGTTCAGCCTAGCTATTAGAATTAAAAGACAGTTGAGATCTCGATGCTGCCACATAACACGTGACAACCATGTTCCAGGCAGTTGGATGGCAAGCCACTCCTACTCCTACGAAAAGCACTTTTGAATTAACTAACAACCCTTACTACATGCCAGACCTTATTGTAGAAAAACGTAAATCTCTGAAAAAATGACAGCAAACAAGATCTAAGCAAGATAAAGCTTTCTACAATAAACCAGTTTATTAACTGCATTATTAGAAGCACGCAATAAATCTTTCAAAGATTATATTTTACAGTTTTCTCTTTCTGATCACATCATATTGAAGGCAATAAATTCAAAAAGCTAGTAGTAGCAATCCCACTCATTTGAAAACCCGATAACAGTTGCGCTAGAACAGATAAGAAGAAAGCAGATACTTTTGGCAAATATCTTGCCAATGTATTCCTTCTATCTTCTCAAAGACATAATAGTAAGACCAAAATCGAAATATTTTTAGATGTTCAGGGTTACACCTATTATCTGATAGCAGAAGAAATCTTGCAACACCTTTTACGCAAGGCACTAGTGCTTCTTACAACTATCTACAATAGTATTCTAAGGCTTACCTATTTTTTGATTCAATAGAAATTTGTCCAGATCATCATAATTGCTAAGCCTGGAAAATCTCTCAACTAACTCACATTCTACAGATCGATAAGCCTCCTGCTCCTCAAGATTTTTGAAAGATTGCTCCTCACTAGAATTAAGGAGACGGTAGACTTTGACCAGTTAATACCACCTTACGAATTCGGCTTTCGTGAGTATCATTCGATGGTACATTAAAGTCACCGAATCCTAAATTAAATCATGGAAGGTCTTGAAGCCAGAAAAGTCTATGTAGCTGCGTTTATGAATAAAAAGCAGACCTTAAATAAGGTTTGGTATAAAGGATTGTTGTACAAAATCAAACTCTACTTTTCAAGTTAGATCTATCTCCTCCTAAGATATTATCTCGACCAATCAGATAAAACATAAACACACCTTACAAAGTTTATATTGTTTAGAATAAAAACCTTATACATAAAAACCGTCTGAGAAAATTATAGAATCTGATACACAAATAAGTTTAAAACCGACAGTGTTATTAGAGGTAGGTGAATCATTATAATTGGGTATCTCCAGAAGCATCGGACCCCCCCGTTATTAGAGGTAATATATACAATTGAGTATAGTGATCAATTGTACAATTAGGTCGAAACTTCTGACCACCTTTTTTGAACTCCTCATTAAAAAGTAGAATAGGAATGTCTCATACACCCGACCCATTGAAACACCCCTAAGGGGGTTTTCCTGCTTTTTTTAATTTTAAAGTGACATATCTCATGATAATATATAGAGTGCTGAGGCCTTCATAGTTGATTGGTTGGTCTAAGTTTGAGTTTCCAAGGTGTTTATGAGTTTCAACATTTGTATATATTACCGTTTCGCCCCCTTATCTTGTTAATAATAATATGTGAATAGATGAGTAGTACAATAAGCCCTAAGGCTAAATTGCTAGTGGTCTTCTATATTTTCTCACGTTTCACTGTAAAATAGTCTGAAATTGGAGGTAGGTATAATTAAAATGTATCTCAGAGCATTACTTTAAGTCAGCAATTTAAAGTTTGTCAATTTCTATAACAAGTTTTAAGTTGGCATTTAACTATCTGTCGATTTTGACATTTTTATGATTGCTCATATATAGAAAAACTTATTTTGTAATATGTATGACCTATAATAATTGAATAAATTTAAACTTTTAGACATCAAACATATTTTTATAAACTAGACCCTATTAGCTATTAAGTACGAAAATAAAGTTTCATCGAGACCGTACGTAAATTATATTGTATTTTAGAGGGAAAAAATACACCAAACTGTAAAAAAGACCAACTTAAAAATTTGAATAGATCCAATATAAAGAACAAAGAACAGACTGACCTCGTACCGATCATTCCGTTGAAAGCATTGCCCCTGCGAACGACAGTATCCAGAAACCTCAGTGCGCCGTCGGTCAGTGCAACTAAAAATTTCAAATATACCATGCAGCAGATTTTAACAAAAATCTATGTATGTAGTCATTCAAATTCAGATAACGCAAGAACTAGAGCTAAACTATCATTTGAAATGTCGGATATTTGACGATTGCGGCTAGAGAATCAAGAAGTTGATGGCAATTTTACTAAGAAAATCATCTTTACCGATGAAGCGCATTTCTACTTAGTAAGTGCTAATAAAAAAATTGTTGCATTGCTTATAGGATCCTCGGATCATACAAGAACGGCCTACGCAAAGAATAACATTTTGGTGTACATTTATGCTGGTGGAGTGAATGGGACGTTCTTTTATCAATGAACGTTATTGTGAGATGATTTTTTGTGGCCTTATTTGGACGGCTAAACTTGTGGTTCTATTAGGGCGGCGACACTTATCTTTCAAAACTGCAAACTGAACTGGTCACTGGGACCTCACACTTTCGATTTTTTCTCTAGGGATTCGTTTATGCCACGAAATAAGAGTGATCCTTGAATTAAAAGCAAAAATTCCAAAATTTATCGACATAATTGAGCTACAATTGAAGGATCGAAAATTTTGCCAGAAGAATTCAAGAGTCGCAAATGACCTGTGGAGAACATTTGCCAAATATCCTATTCCACATTTGATAGTAATGCTTAGAAGAATGTCATAACTTCTTCGACTAATAAATAAAATATTTTTAAATGAAATCTTTCGTTCCTTTTGGTTATTATAAATATAATTTTTAAAGTTAAACAATTAAAAAAATTATTTTTTATGTCTTTTTAAGCCGAGAGAATAGTTTGTGGTTGTATGATGAAACAAAAACCAGTTATTTTGTGAATATATTATAGATCAGTATATTTTGATGCAATCAATTCAATCAATCTTTAGGTTATTTGTTGGGATTTCATTTTATTCATCTTATGTCTGTATTGATTATGCTACAGCTTGTTATCTTTTTATATTTTTTACTTGGCGCGTTCATTTATCGGTTGGTAATTGATTGTTTACTGGAATTTATTGCGTGCAATGTACTTTTATGTTTACAGTATTGATAAAGGAATGAGATTTGTTGTTTGTATAACGTTACGTTTTCTATTTGTTTTTCTCTGATAATTCAAGGTGCATTTACAATTTTATAAAAAATTTCTGTAGACACAATAAGGAAGTGAGTGTAATTAAGCTAAAAGTTTTTATTCTTAAAAATAGTCAAAATCCTGATCTTAATCAAATGCACTGAAAGAGAGGGTAGTAATAAAGTATTTCAACTATTCATGCCGCTTTCGTAAAACATGTGATTTACTCCTGAACGTATTTGCGTACAACTTCCTCCATTTAATTATTTTTGAAAGTATTATCGTTCTAAGGCAGCGTTGAAGAATTCAAAAATATGCTAGTCGCAAGAATTGAAAGCGGCGCTGTAAGGCAAATGATCCATTGTAGACCAATGTTTTCTATCCAATTTGGATCAAATCACGACAGCGCTGTAGTAGTTAACATTGTCTTAAAAAGTAAAAAATATATTTTTGTAATCCTAAAATATGGTTGTAAGAACCATCTTCGCAGACAACTTTGCGATGATAATCCATAACATTTTGTTTAGCGATAAGGGGCCAGACACTTCTTGAAATTTCAATAGGGTTTTAATTATTGACTGAAAAATATTCAAAGCATCTTAATAAATCCTTGAATTTCAAAATCGCTGAGTTTATCCCGGTGCCCTTTGATGCCTGCCGGGTGGCCGACTCAGCCACTAAAAATAATTTAGTACCTGCGTTCACTCGAACAAGGGGTAATAATGGCGGTCGTCTTAGGCGCGGTGCTTGCCACATCGCCCAGCATCAGAGATGGTGCGCGACGACAACCTCCTTCTAATAATTTTTTATGGTTGATATATCGGCAGTAGGACAAAATATTTTGTTTGACTTTTCTTCGTAATTGCTTTGTATAAGCGTAGGTTCATGAACGGTAACATTCAGTCTACTGAGAAATATAAGAAAAATAAATAAAATTTGCCTATAGCTCTGTTGGAAAATATATCTAAGTTTTCTCAGTTGCTTGTTAGCCATGCACGAGTTACTATTTCTTGATTTGGATAATACATGTGACAAAACTTGTTAAGACTTGATTGGGTCTAGATAAGAATAAATTTGATTAAACAAAAATTGTTTAAACCATAAACTTTTAATTGTACAAATTACAGAAGGCCATATCTAAAAAAAATAGTTTTGCTGTGTTGCATATTTTGTCCAATTATTTTCAAATAAAGCAGTACCTGATAGAATAATTTAACTTGTGTATTGTGCAACAAATTTTGTTAATCTTTGTCTTTTAATATTTCTTAGATAACTAAATTTTAGCTGCGTTAATAAAATAAAAATAAAGAAAATAAATACAGTAGTCATAAAATTTTCCTTACTTATAAGCACACAAAAATTTTTGTTTTTGTATATATCTTATAGACTTTTTTTTTCGTTAGGGTGCACTTACTGGCGTTTTAGCTTCAAGGGCTTATTCTGCTTTCCAACGTGCAACTTAATACTAGGACGCCATATACACCCATGAGTTTCCATGGAGATTCAAACGCCTGCGCAAACGATGCGAACAGAACAGCAATGCTCGTGTCCATTATGCTGAAGCGGCGGCTCTTGTAAACTGTTAACCATAAAGGAGAAGTGCTTAGGTACAAAATTAAAAACTGTTCAATATATTACAAAAAGTTTGCGTTTGTGTTTCACGTACTAAAGTGTAAGCAGCAGTCAGTGATAAGTGAAAGTGACAAGTGCAGCCAAAAGATTAGCTCTTCAAACATTTTAAATTCCTAAACTTTGATAAATTTAATTTGCTATAATACAGAATAGCGCAAAATAAGAATTAAGTAAATTTAAATTGTTCCCCTTTGCAACCAATGCTACATTATCCTTCCGCACCAATGATATTTATATTCACAACCAAAAATGGACCACTTTTTGCATTTTGGCAGCCGCTGCAACAAAACTTTTCACCTTACTCACCCAACTACCAACAGAGCAACACATTTACGTAGTCAGTTATTACTACATACAACTCGGTCTTAACTGATTGGAACTGAATAGAAGTTGAGCAAGAATATTTGTTACTAATAACATCCAACTCTGACATACATGCAGCATATGTCACAACTACCATACCAAAACTCAACGATGTTTGAGAAATAAAAAAGGAGAGAAATAGATTAAAGCGAAATTCATCCACTATGTTGTCAATGTAGTTCCATTATAAAATCTTGATACTCATTTAATAAAATATTAATATTAATATTAAACCACGCAAGGCGCTACTGCAAAATTACCACTTAAGACAGTTGCAAGATATAAATCGATTAAACCAATCCTAGGTAAACCGTTGCCTGTCCCAAGTCAGGATGAGAAAGGAGGAGGGGGAGGAGTAAATACCTCATTAAAAAAACCAGGATTCAACTGGCCCGGTTGATAGTACCCTGTAAGGGCCCCTGGCTAGGGTTACAGGTAAAAAACGACCAATGGCTGGAAGGCGGATGAGAGTACTGGATGTAGGTGGAAACAAAGTTTGGTTGGTACCACCATATTGAATATTTCTCAACGGCAGCAACTATGCAATTAAATAATGATGGCTCCTTCTGAAGCAAAATTTTCCGGAGTTAAAATAGTCCCACAATCGGATCTCCGGGTGGCGACTGGTTTAGGAGGGTTCATTGAAAAGAACGAATGTCATAAATGCAAACAAAATATCCACAATAACAGCAAAAAGCACTTAATAAAAATTGCAAATTGGAATGTACGATCGCTGGGAATATGTGGAAAATTAGAAAACGTGAAACTTGAAATGGAAAGACTAGATATCGCTATACTTGGAATGAGTGAAATAAAATGGCAAGACGAAGGAGACTTTTGGAGCAAACACTACAGGATAATTTACTCAGGGCACTGCGATGGAACAACAGGAGCAGGAATTGTATTAGAAAATCAATGGGCAAAAGAGTAAAAATCTATTTACTATACAGAATCATCTTAATCAGGTTACAAACGAACAATGAAGGCTTGGTAATAATACAAATATACATGCCAACAACGGGCTACTCTGATGAAGAAGTGGAAGAAGTATACGAACAAATAGAAGAAATTCTCGAATACGTAAACAAAAAAGATAATTTAATTATATTAGGTGATTGGAATGCAGTTGTAGGAGAAGAAAAAGGAAACAATGTGACCGGAAAATATGGACTTGATAAAAGAAACAAAAGAGGACAGAGGTTAATTGATTTCTGAACAGAAAAAGAATTAGTTATAACCAACACATTGTTTAACCAACCGCTTGGATTAAACCCGGAGATACAGGCAGATACCAAATTGACTTCATAATAGTAAGGAAAAAACAGCAATCACAACTAAAGCAAAGTAAGACATACCCAGGTGCTGACGCAAACAGCGGCCGCAATTTAGTGTGTATGAAGTACAGAATAAACTATAAAAAATGCCGTTAATAGAGCAGCGAAAGATGCAAAACAAGAATGGTTAAATAATATATGTAACGAGATAGATGAAAACCTGAATAAAAGAAATCTAGAAAAAGCATGCAGTTTAATTAGCAGATATTTTGGCGACTCCAAGATGAAAGTAAATGCAATACAGTCAGAAGACGGAAAAATTTTAATAGAGGAAAATCAGATAGCTGAACGATGGAAAGAATATATTGAAAACTGTATAGAGAAGAGGAAGAAGACACAGGAGAAATAGAAAACGAACAAGTAGAAGAAGATAATTTAGGCCCAAGTATAATGAGAGAAGAATTTTAAAAAGCATTGAAAGATCTTAAAACAAAAAAGCGTATGGCACGGATAATATTCCTACAGAATTACTCCAAGCATTAGGTAGCAGAACCAAGGACATTTTGTACCTGCTAATTAAAGAGATTTACGAGACGGGAAAAATACCCGTTGATTTCCAAAAGAGTAGAATGGTAATGTTACCAAAAAAGGCGAAATAAAAAAAATGTGAAGACTATAGAATTCTAAGCATTCTATCACAGTCCTCCAAAATACTTACCAACATTGTTCAAAAACGGATAGCATCTAAAATTGACTCAGACCTTTCAGACGACCAGTTTGATTTCAGAAACAACCGAGGAACCAGGGAGGTCATTTTATGCCTCAAAATTATAATAGAGGAAACTATAAGATATAATAGACAATTATATGTTGCTTTCGTAGACCTACTAAAAGAATTTGATAATGTAAACTGGAAATTATTGATGCAGATACTAAAAGAAGCACAAATAGATTATAGAGATAGGCGTATAATATACAATTTATACAAAGAACAAGAAGCAGAAATAAAATTCAACAACAGCGAAGTTAAAACAGCTAAAATCCAAAAAGGTGTAAGACAGGGGTGTAATTTGTCACCATACCTATTTAATGTATATATAGAAAAAGTCATGGAGGAATGCAAAGAGTTTTAAGGTAAATGGACAAAGAATACAAATGCTAAGGTTCGCGGACAACATCGCGGACGACCCCTGATGAAGCTAACTTAAATAGATCTTTACAATGTATGGAAAATATACTACAAGTAAAATATAAAATGAATATTAACAAAAAGAAAACTGAAATACTAGTGTGCTCCAAAGAACCTGAAGAAATTAACATCAAACTGAACGGCGTGGTTATTAAGCAGGTGAAAACATTTAAATATCTAGGAAGCACAATAACTCAAGATGGAAGAAGTGCAACAGATATTAAGCAACGAAGTTCACAAGCTAAGGCTACATTTAAAAGGAAAAGAAACCTCCTATGTTCTAATAACATTCGTCTAAACCTTCAAATACGATCTAGTACAATGCCTTATATGGAGAATATACTACTAAGAAGTGTGAAACATGGATTCAGCCAACCGGATAAAAAGCTGATAGATAGCGTTTGAGATGTGGTCCAAAGAACCTGGAGAAGTATTAACAATCAAACTGGACAGACCGTATTACAAATGCTGAAGCATTCTAGAAAGAATCTAGGAAGCAGACATATACTGAACTGATACAAGAAGAAGACATACTAGACATATATACAGACATAATCAATTTATAATAAATGTGATAGAAGGCTACATTTAAGGCAAGAAAGACCAAAGGAAGACCTCCTTGAATGTTCTAATAACATTCGTCTAAACGCTTCAAACTGATTAGTTAAGCAACCTTATATGGAGTATAGTCTATGGTGTAGAAACAGATGGAGCGTTCAAACCAATCTCGTTGATTATTAAGAAGCTATAGAAGCTAAATGAGATTTGGTGCTGCATGAAGGGTATTAACAATAAAATGGACAGACCGTTATATAACTAAAGCGTTAGTGTTTATGAACATCAATCGACGAAGACCTAAATTCATTGTTTGAACTGATACAAGAATAGAACACATAATAAGACATATATACGACATAATCAATTTATAATATATTATGTGTATACAAGATAAAGGCAAAAAGACCAGGACAGTGCAAAACCACGGCTTGAATTTACGATAATAACAAGCAATAGAATAACGAATCATATTGTTTAAAATTTATTTAAATACCAGTACAACTATATAAACTTAAGTAAAACCACTAATTACCTTTACAGCTGATTATTCCTCTGAACATCGACTTAACAAAATGGGTCTTAAAGGATATATTTAATCAATAGAAAATCGGTTTTTGCTGGAGGCAATTCTAATGTTAAGCAGCTTTACTGTTAATATCCTGAGATAAACACTAGTATCTCTTATGCAAGATTATCACATATATCACTTGTCTATACATCAGCCTAATAACTAATCAACCAATATAAGGAAAATCTCTGACTTACTTGACTTTTTGAAACAACGTATTTCTTTCAGATGTTTAAAGATTGAATTATGTCTTCAACAATAACACTATAAAACAAATTGGGACTATTTTAGAGATATATTAAATCGTTTAGAAACCATTATCTCTCAATCTAGAAATACCAAATAAAGTTTTTATATGGCGGCTACAAAGATTACACTACAATTATAGAAAAAATATTAATATGTAATTTTCAATAAAAAGATTGCTAAAGAATGTAACACAATAGTAAGTCATCAGTTAATAAACTAGACAAGATAGCAGTCAGAAACTAAAAAAGTGGCCAATAAAGTAAAAAATATTTTAATAAATATCTTAAACAATCGACAGCTACTTAGTTGAATGGAATCTAAACTAGAAACATTCCAAATTCGAGACGAAGATGGATCATGGATATGTAATTATAAAAATAAAGCAAAACCGTTTGCTACCTACCTTCAGAATGTTTCAACCACTATCATCAGAAGGTGAAACAGCTGTCTTCACTTATTAAATTTTTTTCTTACGATGAAGTTATGCAAATAATCTTTAAATACATAAACTGATCTTCTTACGTTCCTAATAAAACCTTAGCAACCGAAGATACTATTATTGCAACACATTAAGACCCAATACATAGCATTAATCCTACAACAGAGTTTAAAAAAGTTTGCAACTTATTTAAAAATAAAGTTTTGAATTTAATGAACTGAAATATTTTTATATTACATTTATTAAATGCAATGTTGCCGCTTTTGGGTGGGAGTATTAACGGTCGAGTACTACTTTAACCCTACATAATCCGGGCTTCTGAGGCCCGGTATGTAAATTCGTGTATAGTCATAACAAAAACACAGACATTGAACAGATAAGTTGCTGGTGGAACACTAGTGAAGAAATTATCTATCGTGAGATTGAGACCAGAATTATGAACGCCACGCACAACAGTTTGTACAACTTCAAGCCCCAGGTTTTTATGCGGAGATTCTCCGGGTTGGCGACCAACATAAACTAAATCATCCAGAGCATAACCAGACTTAGATTCACACATCCAAAATATTTAGGTACATATTTTGCCGGTTTATTTGGTATATATTGAACGAATCTGCACCTACCTCTAAACCCAACGAATTGTTCATCTACAGTTACATTAGTATCTGACATGACACATGTTTTACATTGTTGAATGAATAAATCCGAAACATAGGTTATCATTGGTAATTCATCGGTTTCCAACGCGTATTTCCAGCTCTCTTATCGTCAAATCTGATGAATCTTCGTATTTCTTCAAAGCGAAATATGGACATTGTGGGTCGGTATATAGGATTAGCAAATTCTTCAGAAAAAAGTTCTCTCGCAGGAACATCCCAGCTTCTGTCAACTTTCTCATGAATAAGTAAACCACAGAATGCAAGAAGTTCATCAACGTCACATCTTTCCAGGGTTTTCCGTTTGCTCCGTAAACACTTTTCCCCTCTAAATTAGTACAGTTTACAATTTCTTGTATAATAACTGGAGTTATAAATAACTGAAACGCTTCTTTTGGTGTTGCAGCCATATTCTGTATTGCCAGTCCTGGTCCACGCCAAATAATGTTATGTGGTTGAATTTTATTTTTTGCTGGAGGTTTCAAACTCCAATTTATACCACTTGGAGCAATGTAACCACTCGTTGAATCAAAGGTCGGATTAGCAATTATCGTCCCCGTCATCAGTACTGGATTCAGAATGCTCGCCAGAAGACAATTCGAAATTTGTGTCTTCATTTTCTTCTTCTGATACATCACTTTCCCCGAAAGGCAAGCATCATCTTCAGCTGCCGACTGCAACAGTATTTCTTCATAGCCGACACTACCAACTCTCACCCTTTTCACACTCTTCTTTGATGCTATTATTATATGTGTCTCACAAGTTTTCTTAATGCAACTTTTATTTCAACTGAATGACAATATCAGCTAACTCTTAGCCGGCTATGAACAAGTCTAACTTGTTTTATAAAAACTATAATTAGACGGGTCTCGGAGACCCGGTTTATGTAAATACGGGGTGCTATCGGAAAATATTTTTTTTAATTTCTAAATACACTTAAATGTTTTTGAATTAAGTGTGTGTTAAATAAAGACTTGTTTATAGCATATCTAAATGCTCAAGTCGATTGAAATTATTTCAAGCAAATTATAAGTTATCCAAAGTCTCTCCGGGCCTGGAAGGCCCGGTTTATGCATCCTAGTTAAGTTCGATAAAGGTTTAACTTAAAACCACGCATCAATATTGCCTACAACAATATCTCTATTACTTAACCATGTTTTGAATAGTAATGCGTCTGTTTTTAAATTGTTCTTCTGATCTGCTTAATATTGTTCTTAGTAGTTTTAATGTACAAAATATGTTGATGCAGTTTAATTTTAATCATCTTTCTGAATTCTTACTAAATTGTGATTTTTAGTCTAATCCTGTTTTATATATTTTTTGTCTAAAATCTAGTTTGTCTTTTATTTAAAAAATGAAAATTGCAGTGTAAGCAGCAAAATTTCAACTGCGTGAATTCAATTTAAAACTGTCAGTTCTAATTAGTAGTGCGGTTTTTGTGACGAATTGTGCAGGGGCTACTTAATGCAGCGCAAGTAACTTGAACAATGGTGTTAATAACCTGGATTCAGTGCAGCACGTGTGACGCAAATTTCTTTTTAATTGACCTTGTTATAAGTGACCGCTAATGGAGCACACGATGACTGTTAGGGCTGACTCAAGCTGCTTTCTGATGCGGTCCATTAGTTTTCATTAGTGTACTTTACCTTACAAGGTTATTATGCTTTAATATCAAAGATTATACTAATAAACCTTTTTCTTGCAGTTGTACATCCCTTAAAATATAGTACGTGTTTAGTAACATAGTAATATTGTTAAACAACAAAAAAAAATACATCTATCTGCGAGCTTGTTGACCAGATAAAGTAAAATTACATAATGCATATAAAATACATTTTATTTTAACATAAATTATAAAAAAAAATGATTAAAAAGAAATTCAAAATATGTGGTGTTAAAGACTTTTTTATTTTATTCAAAATAAGTACAATCGAAATTTATTCCGAAAAATTTTTATATACACAAAAATATATATCTATAGGCAAAAATACTACAGCTGCATTTGTTGTCAATGACGCTTAGATGAAAAGCTGTTAAAAATCTGCAATCCCATAAAAATAAAGTAATTTTGAATATTATCAAATAAATATACATAATAAGTTAGCATGTTATATAATAAATTTGAATTACAATGCTTTTATTATGTCATGCAAAAGAGTTTTTTATTATCTTAGTCAAACTTTTTAGTCAATTTTATGGTTGACGTTAGTTATAGTTAGGAACAAAGAGTTTTCATTGTAGCTGCCTTTTACGAGAGGAGCCGAAGTGCTAGTGGAGCACAGCACCTTTCCTGCTCTACAATACAAGGTAAAAAATACCATGTTAAAATTAAATTGGCTATTTTACTATGTTATAATAGGCTTATTGAAAAAATTGAGAAGACAGAAAGTATTAAATGATAATTTATCAAGAATGGATAGACTAATTACCGTAACCACTCCCAAGACGGTAGAATAATTTCGGGAGCTTTATGAACCAGAGCCTACAACTTCGGTTTTTAAAGGCGCAGTTTAACTCGGTGTGAGTGAAAACTCTATGCACACCATTGTCACCAAGAAATTGAATCTATTTTCGTGCAAGATTCAATTAAAAAAGCATCTTACCGAGATCAATATTAGCAAAAGTGTCATGGAAATGGTCGGACCAAAAAGTTGGTAATAAAGCATGTTCATTTTACGAACGAAGCTTATTTTCAACTAGATGGCTATGTCAACAAACAAAATTACTGACATTGGGGTACTGAAAAATCCACATTTGGCCGAAGTTTGTTGACTGCCCTCAGAAAAAGTTAGTGTATGGTGTACAATTTCCCACTATGGAACTGTCAGCTCGCTGTTTCTCACAAAATATTTGAATGAAGGAGTTGTCGCACATAAATTCTCGAGAAATTCATTCCAATTGCGAGAAACAAAAAGCAAGTCAATCAATACTGTTTTCAGCAAGATTGAGTCACCGCCTGTCGAATTCAGGATATTTTTGACATCCTCACATAAGTTTTTGGAAAGAAGATTATAAGTCTACTTTATCGACGAACTACAAAATTGTATCTCACAATCAGAAGAGGTTTTGACTATTTTTACGGACATTAGAAAATCCGCAATTGAGAATTTCGGGAAAAGGGTTGAAATGACTATCTCTATTGAAGGCAGCCGTTTTGAAAGAATAATGCATTGAACTCAATTACTCATAACCATAATAAAAAAAAAGTAATAATAAAATGTCTTGCGTAGTTTTTTTAGAATGCCTTTTTTCTCGATTGCGTCACATAATGAGGGCCCTGTATTTACATGATAGGTTCTGCTTCTGCAAATTACAAAGGAAAACAAGCAAAAAATTGGACTATTATTATGCATTAAAATTTTATTAAAATAAAATATTACACAAGATTATTATATAACCAAAAATATAAGGGCATAAAACATGCAGTGGAATAGTCGAAGCTATTTTGTTTAGTTTAGACATATAATACTTGATCTTGACTCTTCCCATTTATCTTATGTGGCAAAACTTTCTGGTTCTCTAAGTTCTCATAATATTTTATAAAACCTACAACAATATAGTATTTTGAAGATTTTAAGCAAGTCACTTCAAGGGAAAAAACAAATAATTAAAAAATTGTTAAGTTGATTGAATTTTATTACAATACATAAAATATACTTCAACTTGTTCTGCGGAACTTAAACTGTCTTTCTATCAACAACTGACTATTAACTAAACTTTCTCTTCTTTCTTAAATACAATTTCTTCTTCTTTGTTCTATTTTGACTACACTCTTTATTTATTTAATTTTTTTCTGAAGCCCTCCATTCTTTCTTTCTTTTATTTCTCCTTTTTTATTCTTTTGTCCCCTTCTCTCAGACGTACAAATATCTTGGAACCCAGTTAGAAATAACAGTTTATCAAACAATGACAATAAGAATCAGAATAGAAATAGCCAGATATTGTTTTGTAAAATTAAAGAAATTGCTCTGTAATTGGAACATCAATATTGTGGGCTGCGAATGCAAATGCCTTGCTGTTATGTGTTTACCGTTTTTTTTTAATTTATGGAGTACAGGCTTGAACGCTTATATGTCGACAAAGGAAAGGCTGTAGCCGTTTCTGAATAAAAATGCATCGTCGGCTAAATTTTATAGACCTATAAAATTTTATTTCGTTAAAAAACTAAAAAGTCGCCGAAGAAGAACTTAAACAAGTGAAAGAGAAAATAAAGTTATTGTCGCCAACAACTATTAATTTAACCGAAAGACAATCATTTACTATAAGACATAAATTTTGTCTCACGATGACCGATAGTAAAATATATAATACGCTCACCGGAGCCTCAGGATTTAGATGTTATATTTGCGAGACCGCTTCCAAAGAAATGAATGACTTGATTAGAAAAAAGGTTATAAAAAAGAATGCTAATCCAAGCACGTTTCCGTTCGTTTTAAGCATGCTACCTGCGTGGAAAAGATTCTTTGAATGCTTGAAAGAAAAAAATTCAAAAAAATTTAAACAAAGATTTGAATTTTTAGTTGATGTGCCAACTAGTGAAAGTGGGTGAAAGCGGGACTATAATTGACGACAACACGGGTTGTAGATTTTTTGATAAAAGAAGAGGAATCCGCCGAAATTACAAACATATATCAAAATTTGATCCATAGATTTGGAACTCTATTGACACTAGGCAGTTTGCTACGGATAAACGTGGCTGTTTTTGAAAAATACGTACATCTGTATCCATGGTATTACATGCCAACTTAGGTGTATAAAGTATTAATTCATGGAGCCAGTATCATCCGAAGTGTATTACTACAATCGGCTAGATATCTAAAGAGGCTTATAAAGCGCTCATAAACACCTGAAGTCATATAGAGACCACTATTCAAGATGATCTTTAAGAGAAAAAAGGGATACAGATGTATTCTTGCGGTTTCTGGTGACATATGACCGTCATAAGTTCTTTGTGAAAACCACCAAAAGGGAACAAACAGGAGCTGCCACAAGATGTGATTCAATTACTTTAACCTTTTGACGAGGTGATAAAAGAGGGTTAAAAAAGGACGAAGATAAAGCTGAAGAAGAAACGGAAGAAATAAGCAAATTAAAAATCATTTCTTTAAGAAACATATTCTTTTATACATAATAAATAAAAATATTCTTAATATGTTGCTTATTTCACTTACATACGACGTGAAACTTAGAAGTGGAGTATCATATGGCTTTTTTTGATAAATTTTGAAGATATAGCCTTCGGAAAGCTCCCTGACCCCAAAATTAAAAATAACCTCAGATTCGAAATCTAACACAAAGGAATTGAAATCCTAAATTTTCATTTTCTTGAATATAATATTAAAGGTGTCAGATGTTTTGATCTTGTTTTTTGCAATCCGTCCCAAAACGCAGAGATACAAACACGACTAATCCGACATTTTATGTTTAACTATACGCTATCTATTATAAGTAACCACCTATATAATACTTATATATGATATACATATTTTACAAATATTTACTAATTTACGCGCTCTATCGTTTTTGCAAAAAGGGCTTGTATTTTGGATTCTGATCGAACTTTTAAAGATAGCTCGTAGCGCAATTTGACACTTCTATGTAATGATCCACTTAAAATTTTGAATGTCTTAAAGCTGATTTTATATAATTCACAAGGAAAGAATGAGTGCAATAGCAATTTAACTCTTTTATTGAGACTGAATGAAGTTTTCAACGGTCATCTGACAGCAGATAAGATCAAGAGCGAAATCTAGAGCGAAAACCAAAGCTACCAATTTTCAAGTATCGAAAGGTTAAAGTACTGATTGAGAAGATTTAAAAAGAATTGCAGGCTGGAGATAAATTTGAGTTTACCAACAGCTCCCTTTTTAATAAAAAGGGTTTTTGTTATAGGAATCTTAATCACAGCGTTTAATATATTGAGCTGCACTATGTTGTTCAGGTTACGTATGTTTTACAGTACATGAACTAGTTCAAGCTAATGAAAAATTTGTCAGGCGATGTAAGAAGTTATATTAGAACATCTTGTTATTTAATGAATCCTATGGCAATTGTGTTAGTCGCTGATTTGAAAAACAGGTTCGAGTAGTTTCGAAGAAGGATATGCTGCTATGTATTTCAAAATATTACTTTAAGCTCCATTTATTGAACTATCAACACAATTGAATGAATTTTATGAGCGGCCTTCTATAATTTCTTAGTGTAAGCTAAGTATACCACTACTTATAACTAGAATACTATATGCTATGTTAGTTAAACCTATTTGGCAAGTCTAATAGTTTAAATTTCTTTTTAACTTTGCAGTTCATCTATTTTGTCTATGAATTCATTCACTAATTTATTAGAATGCATCATTACTCGGCCAGCCCATTTTACACTAATTTTTTTATTTCTTGTTTAAATGTTAGCACGTCCAAGTTTCCTTATAAGATTAGATACACACCACAGTACATTCACTAAGGCACGTAACACGTATTTCGAAATCGTCTGATAATTTCGATATTACGGTTACTGGAAGTTTCCCAGGGGTAAATCCCGTAGCCCAGTTTCAAAATATAAATGTAAATTTGTTTTGCTGTTGAATACATGAAAAGTGAAAGTACTTGTTAATCGGCTTCACTGACGTCACAGATTGGGATTTGTTTGTGGTTAACGATTAGAATTACAATTAATCTATGATATTATGCTAGGAATAAGCTGGAATATGAATACAAAACCTAAAAGGTAAATAAACAACAAGTATAAAAAAACTTCGTTGGCTAGAAGTACTTTAAATTACGACGCGTTCGCTTTAAAAGGTTCGACCTACGCCTTCTAAAATTTAAAATGTTAGAATACCTAGTCTTCCAGCAAAACCAATAATTTTGAGACTGGGTAATATACAATTTTCACATAGAAGAAATGATTAGACTACCAAAGTTAAACTATGACCTATTTTTTTAGATTTAAAACGTATACAGACATATTTGTAAAATTTGTCACGCAAGTTCCATGACTATTTTTCACTTAAAGTAAATAAGAAATTGGAATGTAATCTTTAGTTAAAATTTACATTTTCTTGAATACTGATAATCACAAATAAAAGCAAAATTTCATACATATTCACACAGTACATTATAACATTGTATTTCAAAAGAAATACACTTTTTAGAGTACTAATATTTTTCTCATTAGGCTTTTAGAACTATTGTAATAACATATTTGTGTCACAAGTTTTTGACGTAAATTTCTATTGTAACTATAGTATTTGCGTACTTTATATTGTCAACTGCTCGTGTAAGCTGCTTTTGTGCTAGATATTTTAACTTTTTTCAGTCTGGAGTAAACGTTTTTGATCGGTTTGCTATTATAAAATAAGAATCTAATAATATCGCGTAGTTCAGTAGTATGGTGTACATTAAACCCTTATCCATCTTGAATAAGTAATATAATTAAGTCAGTTGATTACTAATAGAAATTATGCTACTTTATGTAAATATTATAAATAAAAATGTAAAATACGAACCAATTCCAAAAGTTGGGAACTTAACTAAGGTTTTGCTTAAACAATGCTTTGTTTTTTGTACTTTTGTATATAATGTATAGCATGACTGATAAAAAAAGCTAGGAAAAGATGACAACTGATAAAGGCTCAGATAAACAGAGATACAACAACTAGCTAAAGAACCTAAAAACTTACTTTATAAGATAAAAAATAATTCAATACAAGAATATTTTGAGGATTAACCCCGACTGAAGCCACCGACTCCTTTTGAAAGGCTACTCGCAAAATAAAACATCCATAACAAGTACCACTAATCGGAAAACAAGACCATACTTGGGCGAGAACAAATCAGCAAAAGACTGCAACGTTTGCTAAGCCTGATTACAGTATTCCAATCAAGTCCATCTCTGTAATTAATAACTGAAGAGGAAATTAACAAACTTCTAAAAATCCTACATCATATGGCTATACCGCTAAAAAAATAACCAATTGGAGATAGAAAGAATAATAAAACATAACAATGATCTCATTGCTGGAAAAGTTCTTAGAGAATTATCTGAAAAAGCTACCAAGCTCTAACTTATATTTACAAAATTTCCCCCACAGTAGAAAGTGACAGATATTGAAACCCGAAAAAACTAAAATGATGTTACTTCATTTTGGCCTACCACGCCAGTTCCAATTCCCTCCAGAGTTCTTAAAAAAATCATCTTAAAACGAATAACACCTATAATTGCTGAACGCCAGCTCATACCTAACCATCAATTCGGATTCCAAAAAAGTCACAGAACCACAGAACAAACACACCGTTTTGTAAAATAAATCAACCAGGACTTTGAAAATAAACGTTATTGTTAAGCATCAAGTGTGAATATAAGTCAAGCTTTTGATAAAGTTATTTTTTGATAAATTAAAGATGAATTAGATAGTTCGAAATGCACGATATCAATAAATTTCGAGTTTTCGGCGTTCCATAAGTAATTATTTTATTTAAATCTAAGTGTTAACGATAAGTCTTCAAAGCGCTGTTTTAATCCGTTTGAGGGTGCCGTAAAGCATTTGAAAAATTTGAGGGCTGTTTCCAAACTTGTACATAATTATTTCTATAATGTTGTAACATAAAATATATATAGCGTTATTTTAAGTTTTAATTTATTGATTAATTAATTAATTTTTTTCATGCAAGTTAATTTATTTTTACAAGTTTTATTAAACATCCTACATCGGCAAAATACATTTATATTTAATATTTGATAAAAATATACAAAGACGACGCAGACACGTCGGCGATAACCCACGCGCCACGCACGTCTACCCTCATGCCGACGTCTTTATTTGCTTGTCACTTACGCATTTGTTGCTCTCCCAGTCTGAAAATTTATGAAGGTGTTGCCGAAGAGTTACTCTTTTCACTCGTATAAATTTTATTATGAAAAGTTGTGGCCAATTTCAGAGAGACATTCCGAATTTCAAACTCATTTTTCACTACAAAAACTGGGTTTTGGGCAAAAACTAAAGGCACCTTCAGAAAGAGCAGATGAAAATCTATCGATTTGTATTTTTTTATTATTTTTATAGCCTCCTTCCTACGAGTATGAGCAAATTGAAGACAGTGCGCTCGGGCGAAAAATGCGGGTGGCCCGTTCTCAATGGACACGCCCATATATCAAATTTACCGGAAATCATTGAAACAACCGTAGCCACTTAAGCCAATCAATTTCAATTAATCCAAAACCTTTCTACCTTTCGGTGTAAGGCTATTGAGCTGAGTTGTGCTTTATGGATTCGGGCTTGTCTTGCACAGTTCTCTCCACTTTTTTCTATCCTTTGCTGTTGTGCGAATTTCTTCCCACTTTATGTTTCTTGATGCTGCTGCCTCTTTTAGTTCCTCCTTCCATGTTTTTCTCGGTCTTCCTATCCTATTTTTCCCTTTTGGTCTTGCTTCAAACACTTTTTTCACTGTTCTGTTTTTGTCCATCCCTTTGCCACTCCGCAACATTTGCGCGCTGCTTTTATCATGCATTGTTTTATTGTTTTCCATTTATCTTCTATGTTTGGTCTGATATCTTTTGTCTCGTACTCCTTTTTTAGGATGTCTTGGTATTTCTTCCTGATGTGTTCTTCTTGTAACATGTGGCTTTTAAATTTCTCCTTAGTTATTTTTCTATGTTTCTCTGTCGCTTGTTTTTGGCTCACCCTCATATCCATTTGGAGTAGGTAGTGGTCACTGCCTATTTCCGGTCCTCTCTTCACCTTAACATCTTTGATTTTTCGCCAATTCTCCCCGTTCACTAGAAAATAGTCTATAATTTATTTCTCGTTTCTGCTGTGTTGCACCCTTGTGTATTTGTGTATGTCTTTATGTACGAACTTTGTGTTCGTTATTACTAAATCATTTGCCACGCAGAACTCATCAATTTTCGTATCGTTTCTATTTCTTTTGTGCTCTCCTTGTCTTCCTAAAATTCTCTCTATGCCTTTATTATCCTTTCCCAAGCTTCCATTTAGGTCCCGCATAATTATAATGTTGGTTCCTTTCGTATCTATTACTTTTTGTAGTTCCTCAAAGAACTGGTTTTTTATTTCCACTTTTTCGTCTTCAACAGGTCCGTACGCCACAATCATTTGCCATGTTTCTTCTTTTTCCCCTAGTTTGACTTCTACTGCCATTATTCTTTCATTTACATACCTTTCATTTATTATTGTTTCCATTTTGCCAGGGTGTACCACTAAACCCACTCCCGCTTGTGCCCTTTCAGATTTTTCTATTCCTGACCAAAGCATCCAATATCCTTTGTGTAGTCTCGTATGTCCTTGGCCTTTCTTCTTTGTCTCTGTTATTCCCATAAAATCCAGCTTTTGTTTCTCCATTTCTTCTATGAGTTCCTCCTCCTTTCCGTTTATACTTCTGATGTTCCATGTTCCTATTTTTATATACTCCCGCTTTCCTCTTTTTGTTTCGTTTCTACTCGTGTCCGTGTCCTTTGCTCTGTTCGTCATCTTTTGTGTCTGTTTTTTTATTTTCTGGGTGCTTAGTTTTTTGAGGAGGGAGTCTCTTCTATGACTCTTTGTTCTCCTTCGCTCCACTTGTAGCAAGTTCCGTCTATTATTATCTTCTGGTATCCAGTTTTTACCTCTTTTCCTTCTGCTCTTTTCGCTCTTGCTATTTTCCTGATTTCCGCTTGTATTCTTCTCTCGTCCTGTGTTTGATCGTTTTCAATGTATATTCTTGTTCCTTTCAAAGATTTCTTGTTTTGCATTACTTCCTGTTTTTCATTCCAAGAATCCATCTCCACTACTGTTAGTGCTGGCTTTATGGTATGTACATTTTTTACTTTGTCCTCCACTTTTAATTTTTCTTTGAGGAACTTCATCACGACTTGTTTCTTATTCTGTCCTTTGAATTCAACCCCTTTTATTACAATATTGCATTTCCTTCTATTCTTTTCCGTTGTCTCTAGTTTTCCTTCCAGCTTTTCTATTCTTTTGATTAGGTAGCCTTTTTCCAGCTCCCACTTCTCTTCCTTCTTCTTGAACTCCTCTCTAAGCTCCTTGTTAGCTTTCGTGTTTTCCTTTATTTCCTTCATCATCTCTTCAAACATTATTTTCAACTCACTTATTTCCGACATTTTGGTATTCGCTGATCCTGTGATTTTTAACAGGGGGGATTTGATAATGTTTTTTCTCTTGCTTTCTCTACAGAGTTCTTGGTCCAATTCTGTGCTGCTATTTAACTCCCGTTCCCTTTTGTTCGTGTTTTCCATCCAGTTAGCTCTTAAATGTGATCCCCTAAAAAGTTTATCAAGTTTTATAGCACGCTTATTTGTTTATTTGTTTATCTTTCCTCTGAACTCCGTTGACCGCGACCTTTATCGCTATCCGCACTTGCACCGCTCGCTTATCACACTTTCGCCGCCCGTTCGTTGTCGTCCGCTCTAGGTTTATTCACTGCACTGTACACGTAAAATCACAGAACAGTGCACACAAACCCTTTGTTTTCCTCTTTTTTCTTAACTTTTCGCCACTAAATCCGCTTTGTTTTATATGCACGTTTTACGTCGCGTTGAAATTTACGAATTTCATTTGGTGTGGTATAGCCCGTATACGGTATTTATATATCGCCACCTGCTATAAAATTCGCGTCCGCGCCGTCCGACATCCAAAACTCACTCCGCCACTTAAGCCAACGGCACAATAATCTAGCATCACACAATTACCCCATTGTCGCCTACAGGAATCCTTAAATATACCTAAACTAACATAAAGTATGGTTACAGTGCTGGGGAATAAAGCCAACTCCGCACATATTACTTTCGCACTTAAGCACGGAAACTATCTTTCAGTTTTTCTAAATGCTGCCCCGATTTGCCAAAAAGACGTCATTAAATACTTAGGACTCCATCTAGACAGAAGTATGACATGAAGCACTCACATTTCAATAAAAGAAAACAATTAGGAATGAAATTTAGTCAAATGTACTGACTGCTTGTTAGGAAGTTTGTACTATTCATTGACAATAAAATTCTACTATACAAATTTATATTAAAACCTTTCTTGACATTTGGAATACCACTTTGGGGCACTGCGAGCAAATCGAATCTAGAAATCATACAGAGATACCAAAATAAAATACTCAAAACAATTATCAACGTACTATGGTTCGTACGAAATAATATATCCCAATGACTATTGATTAATCGTTAGCATATTTTTTTGATACCTTTCTTTAATTAGTTTCAATTACGAGGGTTGTGAGTGTATAATGGTTTTTAAAATTCCCATAACAAGAAATCTCATAATGACAAATTAAGAGACATTGGGGAACACCACCAATATATAATGAAAATAAATTAAAATTTCATGGTCTACTAGCATTCCGCTACTATTTTCGAATTGTTGAAGCGTTTGGGGATCAGGAAACAGTTGAGCACCAAACAACGTCAATTTCTCCCGGTACATTCCAGGATAAATCGGCAAGCGGTAAATTATTTAAATATGACATATCTTCATTTAATGTAATGAAGTTTGCGGGAAGTTTGTCTGTAATACAGTCAACTACTAAAGCACGAATGTAGTATTTGTTGTTAGGATTAATTCGTGATTCTATTGCGAAATCAATAAAACCGTGTACAGGTCGCGAGGTCATACCAACACCTTGTAAAGACGAATTGCGTAATTTAATTATGGGAATGTTCAAGCGTTTACAACAATCCATAGTAATTAAGTTATTTTGCGACCCGTTGTCTATTAAACACCTGACGACGAGCGTATTTCCGTTTTTACCATGTGCATAGATCTGTGCGGTCGATAACAATATAGCCGAACTCGAAGAAACTGCCGCACTAAGCGATATTGAATACGTGTGAGGTTGCGTTGCTGAATGCGCTGACTCAGCTATTATGGGCGCACGGTTACCTGCTTGCGGTCCAGCCGCCACAGACGGCTTTATTCGGCGATCATTCTTTAAGTTCGAAAAATGCAGTAAAGAATGATGCGGTTTTTTACAAATTTTACAAACGTTCCGTGATTTACATTTAGTTAACAAGTGAGATAGACTTAAACAGTTTATACAGCCGCGTTTCGCTTTAATTAACTCGAAACGCGCTTGCGGTGATTTCATATTTTTAAATTCAAGGCAGCGAAACAGCTGGTGTTCTCTGTCGCATAGCGGGCAACGCGTATTAAAAATCTGTTCACTCGATACAAACTACTTGCAGGCACCTTGTGCGCCACGGCCAAGGCTGTGATAAGGTAAACTGGAATTTGCGCGCGGCTTGGTCAGCGAATTATTAACATGCGAGCGCTCGAGTACTTTGACATAATCTTGCGTAAATGAAATAAATTGTTTACAGGAGGGTAATTCTATTCCGCTCACACTATTTTCGAATTGTTGAAGCGTTTGGGGATCAAGTTTTCTTAAACCACAATTTAACAAGACAAAATCTAATAGGTCGGGAATGTCTAACTGTTTTAATGCAGCGATGGACGCGGAATACTTTCCTTTATATGTATTCAAACTAACAGCATTACCGACGCATCCTTTGATGTCCAGAATGTTATGTAGATAACGACTGCCTAAACTACGTTTATCTTGATACTTTTAACAAGACTATCCCATATAATATTATAAGTATCCCCTGTAGGAATAACACCTGCGGTTAATTTTAAAGCGTCATGAGTTAATTTAATAATCAAATACTGCACACGCTGCGCGTCAGTCAAATTGGTATTTAAATGCACATTGCTACGAAATATTTCGTAAAATATTGGCCAGCTCTCAGTCTTGCCATCGAAAGAAGGTAGTTCAATTGGCGGTAATTTTACGATACATCTTTTTTGATCTAATGTAAATGTTTTGCTGTTTGACAATATAAGGTTGCGTTTATATTTAATACTCGAATATAAATCTTCAATAGAATTTAAACATGAGTAGTCTGGAGGAGTCTGATCAATTTCAAACTGCAAATTGTTAATTTCTTCAATTATTGTTTCAAAACTGCTGTATAATTCACTAATAGCTTCAGTTTGAGATAAAAATAATTCGTTTGAGCGTAACTCATAATTTGAAATATTTGTTGACGTATTGTATAAACGATTAAATCTTTCGAAAATCGCCTCTTTTTTGGCAGTTAACTGAACTAATTTTAATTCCAGCTTATCCATTATAAGGGAACTTTACTTGAATAAAGCGTAATAAATTGTATCTGATACCGATCCGGCTCGTAAGGACCAAAAATGGAGAGGCAGGCGTGTAAATAGCCGCTCTCGTGATGCGGTGGAAACGTAGTACGGCCCGTTTGGAACGTCAACCGAGAAGGCCCAAATCGTCCCTTAAACGGCCGTCGCGTAAGCGGATGGGGGCGGCTACCGATATCCACCAACGAATATTGCCAAATCGCTCACCTGAATCGGCTTCGGCTTCGGCTTCGTCGGAAATTCCAAAGTGGCCACCTCTGCGCTGCGGATCGGGTTTCTGCGGGTAGCGAATGTTCTTGCGGGGTGAAGACACGACCGAATTGGTCGCGCTGCGGATGGCGAGTTTCTTGCGGGTTGAGACACGACCAAGTTGGCCGAGCTGCGATGCGTGAATGTGCGGTGTTAAAACACGACCAAATTGGCCGCGTTGCGGATTGCGAATTTCTTGCGGGTTGAGACACGGCCGAATTGGCCGAGCTGCGGTGCTTGAATGTGCGGTGTTAAAACACGACCAAATTGGCCGCGTTGCGGATTGCGAATGTTGCCGGGCTTCGCGCCTGGCTTGGCGGTAGGTCTTTTCGGGCAATTTGCATTCGCCAGCACCTTTCATATCAAAAGGTGCCGCCGACGGCGTATGCAGACTTGTCGGCTGAGCAAAAGCCCATATGCCGTTTTGTGTGCGATGGCAAAACGTGCAGATATCAAAGGCTCGTATGCCGCCGCGATATAAAGCGGTTCAAGGGCGAAAAGGCCGCCACACCAGGTATCAAGAAGAACACACTAAGCTGTTTCTAATTCCAACAAGAGTACCACAGAAAGTATTCTTGGGACCATGCTTTATTCTATACATGGGGGCGTCCATTGAGATCGGGCTATCCGCCGCTCGCGGCGTATTTTTCGTCCGAACGCGTTGTATTTAACTCGCTCGTGCCGTAGGAAGGAGGCTAGAAAAATAATAAAAAAAATATGAACTATATATTTTGATCTGCTCTTTCCGATGGTGCCATTAGTTTTTGCCCAAAACCCAGTTTTTGTAGTGAAAAGTGAGTTTGAAATTCGGAATGTTTCTCTAAAATTTGCCACAACTTTTCATAATAAAATTTATACGAGTGGAAAGAGTAACTCTTAGGCAACACTTTCATAAATTTTCAGACTGGGAGAGCAACAAATGCGTAAGTGACAAGCAAATAAAGACGTCGGCATGTGGGTAGACGCGCGTGGCGCGTGGGTTATCGCCGACGTGTCTGAGTCGCCTTTGTATATTTTTATTAAATATTAAATATAAATGTATTTTGCCGATGTAGGATATTTAATAAAACTTGCAAACTTGCAAAAAATATAATTAATTAATCAATAAATTAAAACTTAAAATAACGTTATATATTTTATGTTACAACATTATAGAAATAATTATGTGCAAGTTTAGAAACAGCCCTCAAATATTTCAAATGCTTTACGGCATCCTCAAATGGATTAAAACAGCGCTTTGAAGACTTATCGTTAACACTTAGATTTTTCGTTTACTCTTGAAATAAAATAATTACTTATGGAACGCCGAAAACTCGAAGCTTCTTGATATCGTACATTTCGAACTATCTAATTCATCTTTAATTTATGTATGCATTAGCACTCAATACTAATTCACGTTAGCTCGGCACGTTGTTAAAACTCGTGATGCCACATAACAACTAATTACATCTTAATTTACGACCTTTTTTACGTATCACCTCACTTTGTTTACACGACACAACTTCGTCTCGATGTTGTGTTAACAGAAAAAGAACATCCGAAACTATGCGCGATTGCGTTAACCATTCGAGAATAACATTATCAAATAATAATTAGACTTGCGAAGTATACGATACGAGTAAGTTTGCGATGAATTTATATTCTTAAACAGCTACGTACTTACGCTGGCGCCGCGCGTCGGCGATAATCCACGCGCCGCGCGAGTCTGCCTCCATGCAAACGTCTTTATTTGCTTGTCATTTAGGCATTTGTTGCTCTCCCACTCTGAAAATTTATGGAGGTGTTGCCGAAGAGTTTCTTTTTTGACTCGTATAAATTTTGCTATGAAAAGTTGTGGCAAATTTCGGAGAAACATTCCGAACTTCAAACTCATTCTTCGTTACAAAAACAGGATTTTGGACAAAAACTAATGGCATCGTCGGGAGGAGCAGATCAAAATATATCGATTTATATTTTTTAATTATTTTTATAGCCTCCTTCCTACGAGTATGACCAAATTGAAGACAGTGCGCTCGGGCGAAAAATGCGCCGCGAGCGGCGGGTGGCCCGTTCTCAATGGACGCGCCCATCTATCAAATTTACCGGAAATCATTGAAACAACCGTAGCCACTTCAGCCAACGACACAATAATCTAGCATCACACAATACCCCATTGTCGCCTACAGGAATCCTTAAATATACCTAAACTAACATAAAGTATGGTTACAGTGCTGGGGAATAAAGCCAACTCCGCACATATTACTTTCGCACTTAAGCACGGAAACTAACTTTCAGTTTTTCTAAATGCTGCCCCGATTTGCCAAAAAAACGTCATTAAATACTTAGGACTCCATCTAAACAGAAGTATGACATGAAGCACTCACATTTCAATAAAAGAAAACAATTAGGAACGAAATTTAGTCAAATGTACTGACTGCTTGTTAGGAAGTTTGTACTATTCATTAACAATAAAATTCTACTATACAAATTTATATTAAAATCTTTCTTGACATTTGGAATACCACTTTGGGGCACTGCGAGCAAATCGAATCTAGAAATCATACAGAGATACCAAAATAAAATACTCAAAACAATTATCAACGTACTATGGTTCGTACGAAATAATATATCGGGCCAATGACTATTGATTAATCGTTAGCATATTTTTTTTTGATACCTTTCTTTAATTAGTTTCAATTACGAGGGTTGTGAGTGTATATATGGTTTTTTAAAAATTCCCATAACAAGAAATCTCATAATGACAAATTAAGAGACATTGGGGGAACACCACCGAAGTATAAAATGAGAAAAACATAATTTGAAGAACTTTCATTGGTCTACTAGCAGTATGTGTAGTGGTACCATTTTACTAAAAAATAAAATTTTTTATGTTTATCGTCTGCTAATCGTAAGAAATTGTTTAGCGTGTGAATACAACGTTCCACGGCACTGTTAAACTATTTTTTATCGAAAAAGTAAGGACTAATAATGCCAAAATGGAAAAAGTGTACGCAGTACAGAGTAAAGAAGTTTTAAGTATTTCTATGCTTTCAAGAGACCAGTAATAAAGGTTCCATTTAAATAAAAATTAGCTTCGTCGTTCATCATAATTACTGAATTTTCATTTCTTTGCTAAAATCACTTGCATTTGCAAAGCCAAGTCTTATTATTGCACATAAAGTCTCATTTTCAGCTATGGAATAATCTGCAATTTGTATAGATAGAATCTTAAATTGCTTTATAAAATAGTTCTCAATGATTTACGACTCAGTCGTAACTAACTTCCATGTCTTCGACCGTCCCGAGCATAAGTAATACCGCTTGCACCCTCACAATGTTTTTCAGCATTCTTGCAATGCGCGCGGGAACTGCTGGTCCTTTAGTCATAATGTTCCGGTTGTTCTAAAATATTTAATGAGAATTGTGTTGCGACTGGCAAAGGTAAAATAGCCATTGCGTAGCTGTAATAGACTCATCAATTCGAACAAAGTATATAACACTACATGCTGTATATTATCTAATATCAATTAATATTTTTCACAAACACTAAAGATTACCGTGAAGCAACTTTGGTATATTAAATAGGTTTATTTAAAATACAAATTATATAAAAAAATGATTGACTGAATTGATGTTTATAAATATATAATTTTAAACAATTGTGAGTTTTGTCTGGATTTTATCGTTTTTGGTTAATTGAGATGTATACCATTTTCCAGCTCCTTTTTTAAACTGACGTATAAAAATACATTCCATGTATCAAACAATGTGGTAATGTAAAATTTATAGCTTTTTAACGATTATGTAATACAAATTTATTTTAATTTTAAATCATATGATGTAACGACATGGGAAAATTAATTTTTGTAACAATTTTGATTTGAATAAATTACTATTTCGTTGTTGGAAGCAAGTTACCAAAACACTTTAAGGCTGCATTAGTTTTCTTACGTAATACATATAAAAATAGATGAGTAATCTGTAAAGGTATTTTACCGAGATTCTTGGTAATCACCCGGAAACTAATGCACCAGAATTGTTCTAGTACTTTGGGAAGTTACGGGTACAAATTACGCATGATGGTTATTGATGTGAATTAATATGTGGTGTCGATTTCATAAGCATTGACGTCATAATTCATGTTTGTAGTAATATTTTAAAATACAAAGAAGAATAAAAAAATAAGGCATAACATTTTTTATCAAATATTTTGTAATACGAAATAGAACAGAAAGAGTGTACAAATAATATACAGTGTTTGTCTGGAAAGTATCGGGATTAATTCAATAAAAACAAACGTATTGCAGGTAATCGTTTATTTTTTTAAAATCCTTAAAAATAGTTTCTTTTTTGCATATATAAAGTGTTTTTAACATGCCTGTCATGTTCTGAAGGCTGCCTGAAATGCGGAAAATAAAACGCTCTTTCTGACCTTGGTCACGGCAGTTTGAAACCTTTTCACCGACCTAAAACGAGTTTCTTCAGGCTGGATTTAAGTTCTGAGAACAGAAAAAGTCGGGTGGCGCTAAGTCCAGGCTGTATGGCAGTTGGAGCAAGGTTGTGTGAATAACCCTTTTTCGCAGGCGTTCGAGCACATTGACATACAATTTTGGGTTCACTGTTTGTTCGGCAGGTACAAACTCTTTATGTACCACACCTTTTGTGTTAAAAAAGACAATTAGAATTGCTTTCATCTTTAACTTGCTCATGCGGGCCCTTTTGGTAGAGAAGATTCGGTTGTGTGCTTCTCAGAATTTTGTGTGATGGTCTTGGTATTGTACTCGAACACCCATGTTTTATCATCGGTTATCACCGTGTCCAAAAATCAGGGTTAGACGCAACGCGTTCCAACAGTTTTCGGTAAATCAACACATGCAAATTCTTTTGCTCTTGGGACATAATCTTTGGAACTAATTTTGCACAAATTCTTCTCATTTACAAATCTTCAGACTCAATTTCATGCACTACTGTTTTTCAGTAAATTCAAGCTATGTGCTATCAACAGAACATTAAATGCCGATCAAATCTCAAAAATTGTTTCAATTTTATCAAATTTATATCGTTACCGCTCGTTGACGTACGTCCTTTGCATTTTTCGTCTTTCACGGCTTCTCTTCCCTAACGAAACATCTTGTGCCAATCTTTGTTTTTGGTATGGTTTCTTTCGTCGTAAGTATTCCTTATTAGGTTCAAAGTCTCGATGCCGGATTTTTTGAGTTTGACACAAAACTTCACCGTATAACGTGCGCTGCATGTCGAATCTATGACGCGTCATCAAAATACGATTTACAGAAAGCGCGATACCTTCTTTCAAGGCTGCAGAGCCGGGTTTATAAGCAGACACCAATTATTTTGAGTAGCTTAGTGAATATTTCTTGCAATAAAGGACTCACTTTAAAAAAAAAATCTAGGCTATGTGAAAATATTTCTGATTTTCAAGCAGTTATGATTATGCACATTCAGCGTTTCCTATAATATCTCTATGATTTTTTTAGAAATAAATTTTAATTTAATTTCTCAGTTATCTGCACGTGCTTAATAATTAAGAATTTTCTACCATTGGCAATTTATGGTAGTAGATAAAAAAACTATGCAAAATAATATTGCATTAAAAATTTTTGTAAGTTTTTTTTGTGTACCAAATATTTGCCTTCGTTTATCTCTATCTTTTCAAATCTGACGGGATGTTTTATTTAAGTATAAGTTTAGTTGTTTCTTCACAATTTTCTTGTGATATATCCTTTATGTTAATAAATATAAATAAATTGCGAAAATAAATATAAATTGTGAGGTAAATAATAGATAAATAAAGGTCATTTTGTTAAGTATGGGTTATAAGCATCTAAAAATGGATAAAGAAAACGATATGATAAATAAAACAAACAAAGAGATATAAAGCAAAAAAAAATTAACCAAAAAAATAATGGTTAAAATAGAAATGTAATAAAATAAAAATATTATTTATGGAAACCGTTAATTCTATAACCCCGATACACCAATTCGACCGAACCTTAGACTTTTGAAAATAGATGTTATTCAATAAAACAGTTACTTGTTATCTGAAGTAGATGATTAAAAAATTAAGATAGGAAAAACTCGTGATACTGGCACAACACGTGCATATAAAGCAGCGCTGTATGCGGGAAATACAATTGATCATTTTTTTTAACATTCAACACAAAAATAAAGTTAAATAATTTCAATTATCTATTTTAGTAACAACTGTAACTGTTAGTAATTTACTTAAAAATTGATAATTTTGTGGAACGTCTACAATAATTGCCACTGCAAGTAAGTACGCATTTTATTAGAGATACCCCTTTCGATGTCTATGCACTTTTTCCATCACTTCGGCAGTTTTCGCTGTAAACCGTTCTTGGATGTAGCAGTAGTAAACCATTTGTGGAAAGCCAAGTGGAGCTTGTTGTTACTTATCTACAGAGCGTAGTATTGTAAAAATGGGGCGTAAAACAAAGAGGCTACAGGGTGACAACGATGCAGCACCTGGCATGTGACGGCGTATTGTCATGTTAAAGCAACGTGCTGCGAAACAGATCTGTTGCATCGAATATAATTTACCTCTTTGCCATTTTTAACTCGGGCAAACCATAGACAATACATGGCTTAAGCTCATTTGCTAATTTTTTTCTCAAGACAATCACTGCCGCATTTGAACTACGACATTTAGCTAAATACAGTTTTCCGGCTTGGTGGTGTATTTCACATACGGCTACTATTATATAATAATATAATTGTTCAAAATATTTACTCCCCCTCTCTAAAAACACAACACCACCCATCGTTACCTATGATTATTTGTTACAACGGATTTATGTTTTGTACACATCTGCACTCGCAGCACTACACAAATAACTCGCCACCTTTTTATGTTCGTTCCAGTAACGCCATATAATGGTATCACGTGGCAGTAAATTCTTTGCACTACACATGGGTTGAGTGCACTTCTAATCTGCAATACAATAGGAGTTTTGAGGGAAGGTGTCAATCAATTATGAACATCCTAAATATTACATTAAAAAGTATTGGTGTTATATTGCTGAAATTAATATTTCATTTGTCACTTCAGAAGGTTCTCTCTTAGTATAAATTTACAATAGCTGTTGTTTTCTTAAAGTGTTTTCGTTATAGCCACATTTGCCTCTTCGTGATAGTTAAAAACAACTTAACTCTGAAAAAATTGTGGAGATGATTTAGATGTTTTAAAATTGCTAAAGAAACTCCACAGCACTGTGATCCTACACTTATGATACGACGATTACAATGAGTTAGTTGTGTGATATTACCTTAATTATTTTTTATTTGAGTAAAATTTGTGATAATCATTGAAATAATGTTAAGAGTTTAAAACATAAAAGTAATTATTGTTTAATTTAATAAGTACATTTACTTACTTCTAATTAATTTTATACATTGTAGCTTTTTGTGTGATGCAGTAAAAACTTATAATTATAATAGACATGATAATAGTAGACGTTATTGAAATAGTAGCTTTTACATAACAGCTATAAGAAAATAAACTTATTTACTTAAAGAATTGTAATAAAATAAATATTTAAAAGGCAATTTTCATCTAAACAGAGTATTACAAGAAAAAAAAAGTTTATGGAAATAACAGTTTAGATGCATAACTAAGCATAAAAAGATGTCATTATTATTTAGACAATTAAAATTAATGTTTTGAGTATTGCTAATGATTAATAACATAAGGCTTGCATTGTTAGTTACATTACTTTGTTTATTTTTGCATTTCGGGATCGTTGAAGTAAATCCTGATAATAAAGAACAATAAAAATAACATTAAAATATAAGAAAATTAGATTTATTTATATAAAATTTGGCACATTCGAAGTAAATATCATTCAATGTAGGCTTCATTAGCGGCCACGGCCTTTTTGAGGGGAGACCTAAACCTGCTGCAGGACAACACAACTTTTTCCTTATCCATATGTCTTTATTACTTCCATGGTAGAGATCTTTAAGCTTGTTGGAGTTCTGGAACATGTCCTTTCACTTAGCAGTCACCTCGTTATTCAGGGCTTGAAAACTGTCTCTAGTACGTTGATTTAGCTAGCGGCTGTCGCCTTCAAATCTTTCTAAAAAAGCGTTATTATAACACCCTTTTGTGCACACTTACTGGCACTGTGCCCTCAAGGACTTATTGTGCCGACTAACATGCACTTAATATTTAGGACACACACACCCATGGGTTGAGCGAGACTCGAACTTGCTCGCGCCGACTCGATGACAGAGGAACGATGATCTTGACCACCGAGCCACCGCTGTTCTACATTACTCCTTTCTTTGTTCACAAGCCTTGGTAGTATTACAGAAGCGTGAAATTTTGTATGCATAACGGTGAGAATATCAGAAACTTCTTGGTAAATCTAACGGTCATTTTGGCGATTCACCTTCTATTCCTGGATGAAGTTTTTTGTTCGAAAAGAATATCAGGAAGTCAGCGCTGTCGGGCTTAACGTCGTTGAGCAGTGCTTGAGTCTTTAGCTGCCTGTCTATTTTGTTGTATTTTTACTTTCCTTATCCTATAATAAGGAAAGTAATGTAATCGGCGGAAATTTTACCTACCCAGTTTTTCACATTTCTGGACGAATTATAGCCTCAGGACACCAAAAAAGTTGGTTTGGGCCCTTGGTTCGTGTGCGTGCGTGTGTGTGCGCGCGCGCGCGCGCGTGTGTGTGTGTGTGTGTGTCGGTCTGCCAGTAAACAGGATATCTCGAAAACCGTAAGAGTTAGGGACTTGAAATTTGTTATGCAAGTTACTTGTAGGTAGGGGACGCAGTGCGAAGATTTTGGTAAAAATCGGCCAAGTCGTTTGGTCGCAAGGTCGCAAAATCGGTCGCAAAGCGGTCGCGAATCTAAACGGTTGAAGATACAAAAAATTCATTAGAACAAAAATGATTTGTTATCATAAGATAAACATGAATTTAAAACAAAAGTTGGTAAAATAGGAACTCGAAAAAAAATTGAAGCTCAGGATTTTTAATATACCGGGTGTTTATAAAATGTTTCGGGAAATTTATATTACTGGATAGACCAGACCGAGACAAACAAAAAATTACAATGAAATTTTTTGATCCTAGGTGAAATAAATAAGTTATAGCCGATTAAAAAATAATTAAACGGACCAATCACAGCGCGTTCGGAGAGCTTCCCGACCTACTGCGGAAGGACGGGTGAGCGCTTGGCCGCTAGGAGGGAGCACGCAGGCGATAATGGGGAAGGCCGTGCGGCCGAGCTCGTGCGGTGCCTTCAGTGACGTAGCAAAATTTTATGTACTAGTCAATTATTGTCTTGTACTGTTTATTTTAATCAGCTTTCGAGTGTTGGGCTCGCGCCTCGTCCTTTTTTAAATTAACAAGTTCCGGGACGAGAGTAGTGCAGGGCCGAGACGATGGACCCGGTATAATATATAATAATAGGTTAAGGAAAGTCGTGTGATGTTCACACCAGATTTTTTTTTTAATAAACAGTTTGCGATTATTCGGGACAAAAGACTTGTAGTGAAAATCCCAGTGCACTGCTAGACTGTACATCAACCTTACTATGCCTATATCTTTGGCCAAGTCAGTTATGTTCCGCCAGTATCCCGTTCGACAATCATAAGTTGTTGATTATGTACAGATAAGTTGCTGTGTTGAGCCGCTACTGTAGGCGAGTGGTCAAAAGCAAATGCTCTTCTGTCCAGGAAACTAGCATGCAGATGAGTTCAAGTCTCGCTGAAAACTGATTAATTTATGTGACATCGTAGAATTTAAGTTGCATATGAGTAGGCACACTCTGTTCTTGAAGTAGGTAGGCCCCAACAAAAAAACTGTAATGTTACGCAATAGGAGCTTGCCTTTGCACATAAGTCAGCGTTGCGGCTTTCTTCTAGTAAAAAAAAAAATAGATTTACATAGACCACCTTGTATTATTTCTTCTCTTTTTCTACTTACAAAGCGCCTAAAACTTGTTATTATGTCAAATTAGGCAAAAAACTGCTTTTTAATTTTTTGCCTTAAAAATCCTGATTTTTTGGGCACAATGCTATATAAAGCTGCCGCCGTAGAATTGTGATTAGGAGCCTGGCTTGTCCGTGAACAAAGCACGGGTAAATTTGAGTCTCGTTGAAAACTTATGGGTGTATCTAACGTTCTAGTTTGTTAAGTAGTATAAGTTACATGTTAGTATGTACAATAAGTTTTTGAAGCTACAGTGGCAATAATTGAGCCCCAACGAAAAAAAACTGGATATATTTAATGCGGCAATTTTATTTATTGAGTGAAGCTCAAATATTTTTACAATATTTTCCTCTGTATGGTGCGGAGCAATAAGGGACTTCCACATGACAGGCAAACACTGGCTGTCATCTCTTGTGTTCAGGCACTGTGGGCGTTTTTCTATTTCAATTGCCTCACGTACTATTCTGCTGGTCCCTTATTGCTCCGCACCGCCAATTACGCAACACCTTTAATCCTACAAACTTTCCCCAACCCAACGCATCTCCCGCCAAACAAACTTTCACTTCCAGTCCTATAAAAGATAAGCTCAGTCTTATTCAAAGACTCATAGCTCTCCTTGGGGTGTAGGCAGATTGAGACCTCGAGTGAAGAGCTAACCTCTTGAAAATGGCATCAAAGCCGATGCCAAAACGTCGAGAATTTTCTCAAAATAGACGCGGTTCATCCCGTGAACTAAGTTGTTTAAACATAGTTAACCGCGGAAACCTATCCGAACATTATATATATATATATATATATATATATATATATATACATACACATATACATAAATATATTGAAATATTTCAGAAATAATAATAAAAACAAAATAAATGTGTTTTAAGTTGTATTATATTTTGCAACTTAATTTCATTAAATTTTAATTGATTTCTTCCGGAATGTTACTATTTTTAAGATTAACAAAAAATAACTCTTTACAATCAAAATAGAATTTTTTATAAACATTTTTGTTTTGAGAATGAACGGAAATCCAGGAACATCAAACATGGGAATTAATAATAAAAATGAGAAATCATTTAAAATGTCATTCTTGCCAACATTTGCAAAGCGATTACAATATAATGAAGCTGCATTATTTCTGAATTGCTGTGTTTAGTTTATCCGAAAGTAGGGTCCAATAGTGTCCATTAACTGTTTTTTTTTTGTCAAATTAATCATTCACTCAAATTTCTTAATCATCTGAAAATACCAATGCCAGCAAGTGTTAGCTTTATTAATATGTAAGTACATATATAGATGAATGACTAAACTGTGCTTTATTTGGAATTAACTCATTATGCTTAATCTACTGCTTTGATTATATTTTAGTTTCTGGTCTGTAATAGTAAATCTAAATTTAGCCATAAAACTTCTTTCTTAAAATTTATTGTGAAAATTCTTTAAAAACTAGCTTAAGTTTCATAATTTAATGCATTTCTGTTTCAGTTAATCAAATGCGTCACCCATCTTGCAAAATGCAATTTTAAATCGTATTGATTAGCCGAAGTATATTATATTTATTCCAAAGAAAAGATCACAAGGTCTTTAATTGTATTTTTATGTATGGATTTACAATAAAAAGTAAAGTTGATGATTTTGCAAAAAGTATCTATTCAGGAGTTAACTTTAGTTGAGATTTTTTCTTCCTAATAAATAATGACAGTCTAGATTTTGTTACAACTATAATTAAAACCTCAAAATGATAGACTTAAAGTTTCTTAAAAACAAAATATTTCATCTATTTATTTTATGCTAACATTTATATCGTATTAGTTACACTCAGAGTTTTAATAGTAACATAATTATGAGTTATTTCAAAAATTGACTTATAATATTTAATATTATTGCAGAGCCGGTTGTACTATAGACTTTATCACATTGATTTTCGTGAAAAAATGCAAAGCTGCTGCTCCTCGTTTCTAGACACAAAATGGATTTTTATAAATCAATTGCAGGCAAATTGCAATAAATATTTTAGAACAAAAACAACTAAAATCTGCTAGTATATCTAAATCTGTTTTAATAAAAAAATCAAAAGCGTCGTAGCTTCACGGACGAAACAAGGCTTAATCACCTAATGCGGATTCATAGGCTTCATGTGATCTTAAGATGATAGTTTCGTCACCTTTACCAGTGGATGTAGGTAATGTATGAGTAATAATGACTCAAGAAGCTGCACTACAAATTCAGCAAATATTTAGTCCACTTTACTACAACTATACATTAAACTTATCAACAGTTGCATAAATAATTCATTACACCTTGCTAACAACTATTGAGACATACAATTACAAAAGAAGATTTAATGGTCAGTTCTAATGTGACATTATTATTTACCAAAATTCCGGTCTATGATGGTTTTTTCCTAATGACATCTTACAAGTTCTTTCGGCAATACTTTGTATATAGTTATTTTCATTTAACAGAGCCTGCATTACAAACAATAAAAACGAATGGTCAGGGAAAGCCCACTCAGCCCTATAATTACCAATCACTACATGGAGAAATTTGAAGAAATCACTATTTATTTGTCACCATTCTAACTTGCGGCTTGACATGTATATTAATGACGCATTTATGTTATTTCTAACTAACCTAATGTGATACGTTCAAATATATATAATTTATCATGAAATTAGAACGGAATAATGGGGTTGCTTTTCTAGACGTATATGTATTGAGATTAAGGAATGTACATAATACACTGTGTACAGAAAAGCCAAACATGTAGACCTATATCTTTACAAGAAGTCGAATTACCACTAATTTAAAAAAAGAATGATTATAAAAGTGCATTATGTGGTTGACTCTCGAGTTGTTAGGCCATGGTCGGAGTTTGGAAACTCTCGATGTTTCGTTCACAACTGCGGTGGACATCTTGAGAAGCAAATCTTTTAAAAAATTGAATTTCGTACGTTTTCGCTTTTATACTCATGCGAGTGTGGTAGGGATGGTTTTGGGCGGCCGCTGTTGACATCCTTGGGTTAGTTATAGACCGCAATGCGGTAAAGGAGTAAGTAACGTCAGCAAATTTCGACATGTTAACTGCAACGACCCGATTAATGTCAGCAAGCCCTTTCCCCCTAACAAAATCTTATCAACTTTTACAGTAAATATTAATTGTTCCTCAAAAGAAAGTACACAATTAGATAGTGTTTTGTTTTAAAACGTTTATTAAAAATATTAAAAGTTCCGTTAACAAGGGCTTAAATATTCATTTAATGTAGAGCTATAAGGGCAACAATTTCTAGTATTCACAAACGAATTTTTCGCGTTGTTGGCTAAGGAATGGCTTATCCGAAAATAATACAATGCAAGGTATTTGCGTTATTAACGTGCCATCAAAACAAGTAGGGACCGCTGCGAAATGAACTCGCGGGTTAAAGCCCCGGACGATAAAACACAATAGCACAAAAATATGCGTTTTACGTTAAGGAAACTTAAAATATGTAAATAAACAGTAACCTATCATATCTTTAGCACATAATCAACTTTTAAATTGGAAATATAACCCAATTAAGATCTGGTTTCATTTAAAACCCTATAAACTCATTAAAAATTAATTAAGTATTATTTCCTTTCAAAACTAATGAACTTGTATATGTCAAATAATTCAAAAATACAATATTGTACAATATTTTTTTAATGAATTTGTTTATCTTTATAATTTATCTACTGCAATTCGATTAGGTCAAGACAGTAGAATTTCTTAAGAAGAAACTCAAAACATCGTTGTAGTGCGAAGCTGTATGCGGCACTTTTTTAAATTTCCCACATTATTGTAAATAAATTGGCCAACAGGGGTCGGCGTTACGGCTTTCTTGTTTTCAAATTTGGATTTGTGCAATTTTCGTGTAGAGTTACATAAAGTAGGTAGTGTGCTATTCGCATTAATTCTATGAAGAAATTGCACGCGACGGTGAAAAAATACCGCCAAAATTACTTGAAGAGTGCCGGGAATGCTTTGCAGAATAAAAACATCATGGCTATGTCGCTTGCAAGCTTACAGAAGTAATAAAATTTTTATTTTAAATTGCTTTTTTGTGTGTTGCTCGGATGTGTGGTAGGTAACTCTTGCATGCTGTCTTGAATGAAAGTGAATGTAGTCTAACATTTCCGTAGTGGTTTTTATATGTACCTTTATGTATTTATTTTTTATTTGTTCGCAATACCAATAGTTTAGCTGCAATTGTGCTCACTAACTGATAAAAAGTTGAAATTGCAATGTCTCTTGTAGATTTTCCGCTAGAGGCGCAGATGTCAATGATATTAACTTAAAGATAGGATATATACCAATTAAAGCATGCTGATTATTTCTTTAAATCTTAAAATTTGTGATTAGAATGCTTCATTTAGTTTATATGGTAAATTTTATAGTCCTAACTACAAGTTTATAACTTTTACTTGTGCACCCTCTGGCGGCCACATCACTTGTTAAAACATTTTTAAACTTTGTCAGAATTGATCTTTACTAGACTTACTTCTATCTCAAAATCTGGTTGAAAAATATTAGTGGGACTGCAGTTATATAGAAGGTCAAAGTTTAGATTTTCCCTATAGAACTGATGTTAAGAAAACTCATCTTTTTCATTTTTGTAAGTGCCAGAAATTTTAAAATTTTTTTTATTTTGCAGTAATAAAGGGTCAATAAGGGTTATCAATTAAGTCAATTAAACAAACCCATTAGGTTTTAAGACCTTCTAGTCTTTCCGAAAAGTTTCGGCTCGTTGTTACCGCTAAACAAAAAACCAATAGAATGAGTGCTTTAGTTCTAAATCTCACCCGATATCAACAGGAAGGGAATTTTTTTATTAAATGCATTGTTATCGGTGATGAAACCTGCACTTACGAGTTTAACTTAGAGACGAAGAAACCGTTCATGATATAAAAATATCCAGCTTCCCAATTAAAAAAAAATCATAACGCACTAATCTACTCGCAAAACTATAGCCACTGTGTTTTGGGATAGTAAAGACTTGTTGCTGCGTACATTCCTCAAACCACGCAAATCATTAACAGCGATAGATACAAGAAAACTCTCCATAAATTGCGTACAGCCATTAGAAGGAAAAGGCTGGGACGATTCCGATTAAATATTAACACAATAGCATAAGATCCCGCACGTAAAATTCAACCAAACTGTGGTTGACACAGCGGAATTGGGAGGTCCTGCAACATCCTTCCTATGGTCCAAATTTAGCTCCCTCGGATTTTCATTTATTTGGATCTTTAAAAATTTTTGACTAAAAAACTTTTTGTAGATCAGGGGAAGTTGCAAGACTATGGACACCATGTTCTGGAATAGTAAAGTCTTACTGTTGTGTAAATTCCTTAAACTACGCACAACCATTAACAACCATAGATACTGCGAAACTCTCCAGAAATTGCTAACAGCCATTAGAAGGAAAAGGCTGGGACAATTATGCAAAGGACTTAAATATTTTCACGATGGTATCAAATCCCTCAAGTAAAATCTAACTCGTATGGTCCAGACTCAACCCCATCGGATTTTCATTTATTCGGATCTTTAAAGAAATTTTTGTCTGGAAAACTGTTTGTAGATTAGGGGAAATTGCAAACCATTGTTGTGGACCACTTTAAGCAACTTGACAAGCAGCAGTACCATGAAGAGATGTTCAAACTACTATCAGGCTGGAATAAATGTCTCAATGTTTACGGAGATTATGTTGACTAATAAACAAAAGTATGTAGTTTTTTGTGGAATGTATCAAATATTTTCTTTAAATATAAATGTTAGTGTAATTTTGGCTTATACCTTTAATACCGGATACCCTTTGTAAAATCGAGATGTTACCACCGAGACATGTATTGTGTGAAGACTGACGGTACTGTTCTTCGTAATTAAAATATATATACACTTTAAGGCAAAAGTTTTAAATCAGTAAGGAAGAATTAATTACCTGTTAGGAGTATTACTAAAACTTGCTTATTATATGGAAATAAAAGGACTGTAGGTTGTGATTAGCGTTAAGTATTGTCGTAGATGTAAAAAAGCGCAACCGCTGCAATTTGGTAAGATTAAATACTAATAATTTAGTGTAAATACAAATTTCAAATTAAGGTGCATTATGAATTTCTGTTGGAATACTTTGACCGTGCAAATTAATTTAGCGCGATTAGTACGACTTTACCGCTCAAATTAGGGAGAGAAATTAAATTTTATACCTGTCATAAAATTTGAAAATTATTGTTTATTCATTTTCTATGTTTTCTTTTTACTCAGATGTTCAATTTTATAAAACTGTAGTTTTGTATATATATTTTTTTCTTGTCAGCTAAAAATTACAATTTTAAATTTTCTTTGTAATCCCGTCTCAGTTCACCTTTTCCTTGCGTTTCCATGCATATATTTAATTAAAATCGGCACCACGGTACTGTTTTTGCAAAGTGTCTTTATTGTTATTTCATTTTAAAAATAAATGAAACATACATAAGTTAATAAAGAAAAACAAATAATACAAAATAAAAATTGTAATAAAATAATATATACCCCCAAAAGTGCTTTAGAAAAACAATTGAAGTGTAAAAACTGTTACTAGAAACATGAGTAACTTGGTTAAACAAACAGAAAACATGGACACTAAATTAGATATTATGCAATAATATATTGAACTGACTAAAGTGGACAACTATTAAAAAAAAATTAATAAACGTAATATTCAAATAATGAAGCAAACTAAACCTATTTAAATACTGGAAAGAGATTTTATGAAGAAACATAAAGAACAAAACACCAAAAGAAAAAGCTTAAGGAGAAAGTTAGACTAATATTGAGGTATATTGGTATTACCATAAAAATAGAACAATTAATTTAAAAAATAAAGAGAATAAGATGGCCAAACTAGGAATATAACAAAAGTAGACTAATAATGCAATTGCAAAGAATATCGAAAAAGCTTAAAGGACAAAAAATTTATAATTAAATCTGCAAAGACAAGTTTTAATCTAGCACATGAAAAATGCTAGAAACACTAGCTATACATTAAAAATAATGTAAAATAAGCTAATACAAAAAGTGAGAAGTAAATGGAAAATAAGTACAATAAAATGCAAGATAAAAGTTATAAAATGAAAACTGTAAGCGAAAAAATCAAGAAAATAAATACGGATAACAATCGAAACAGAAAAATTAATATGGATAAAACGGGATAAGAACCATCACCAATAACAGCATTTAAAAAAAAATTAATCACCAAAACTTTAAATATACATCAATTCCACTGGAAACTAAAAAATAAGAATAGATAAAAAAACTGACAACAAAACTTGCTGAAATAAAATTTAATAGTTTCAAAAAGCAGATTTAAAGCAAATAATAACGATTTATTAATTGTGTAAGTCAAAAATACTATTAGGCATTATCACAGAAAAGCAGATAATAAACATTTCTGTTTTGATGGGAATAAGGGTGTTACAGAAATTTGTATTTTATTTATACTAGTAAAAAGACCCGTTCTAAAGACGGATCAATAATCTTTTTATAAGCCATATCTAAACATGATGATATTCGTTTCATATATATCGAAATTGTGCTTTATGCGCCTACTAACGGCAAGAGGTGACCACGTAGTGCATAAAACATCGCTAGGTAGCAGAAACTGTTTAATTACGTCATGATAATTTATGTTTTGATCTATAACAGGCTAATCGTAACCGAAATCGAAAATCTAAAACCTTTATGCGACGTTTGGCAACAAAGCGGTTCGAATGACGTGTTGAACCTTTCAAACTGTAGGTGTTGTCATGTTAGTTATAAAACAAACAAAAACACAGTTACATTCTTGCAGTTTTATAAAGTAGATTAAGTTTACTTAGCACAATAACTTTAAGGAAATTATCAAGCGCGACGTCAAAAATAGAGTATACAAGTGCTACAGTTGAGATTCGCGGCGGCGACGGGTAACCGAACACATCGGCTCCGTCACGCTATATAAATTTCTTACTGTTAACACGGCGAAAGTGGATAAAAATTTATAAAAAATTGCATGTGAGTAGAGTAGATACCAGTGAACAGTACAGCAGACACTGGTAAGAAACTGATTTTTTTTATTGTTACAAATCTTATAACCTCAACAACGCAGAAAGAGGCGTTTGTATAAAACTCTCACGTGTACCCCATATTGGCTGATGCGAGGTCGAGCCGGACTGTTAAGCCAACAATAAAAATTGGTGCGGCAAAAATAGTATCATAAATAACAGTATTGGACACAATTAAAATTAAAATTATACACGGGCATAAACATTAAATACGAATAATTACAGTGATACAAAACTTACGAACCGAATAAAAATAGTTAAAAACAGTAAAAATAAAAATGGATATGGAAAGAATTGAAGCAATGTTTGCCACTATAAATGAAAACACGAGCCAAACGAATAATAAGCTAGATAAGATAATTCAAGAATTAAATCAAGTTAAAGAGGAAAACACGAAACTAATGAAACAAGTGACAGAACAAAACACCAGAATAGAAATGCTAGAAAGAGAAGTAAGAGGAAAAAATCTGGTAATGAAGGGTATTAAAGAATAAACAAACGAGGATGAAGAAATAACTAGAAGAAAAGCATGTGCAGTAATAGATAAAATAGGAGTAACCCTAGATGGAAAAGTCGATATAGATGACATAAAAAAATTAGGAAAACCCATGGACGGAAAAACAAGGCCAATATTAGTAAAACTAACAAAGACGAGTACTAAGCAAGAGATAATACGAAACGCAAAAAACCTAAAAGGATCAGACATCTGGATAGATGAAGATTATACGAAAAAGGTCCAAGAAGAAAGAAGAAGACTAATACCTTTGCTAAAAGAAGCCAGAGAAAAAGGACAAACGGCATATTTAAGTTACGATAAATTAAAGATACACAACAAAATGGTTACACATAAAGAAATACAACAAGAAAGTCTAGTAGAATCCGCAGGAGACAAAATACTAACTACAAGAGAACAGTAGCTGAGAGATCCCTGATGGGCAAAATTTTACGGAACAAATGAGAAAATAACACGCACAACCTGGAGAAAAACTAAAAGCGGAAGATAAGAACATGGGACCGATCTATGGGATAACGAACAAGGCAATGAAAAGGACTGAGAGATGGAAAATAGGAACATGGAACATAAGAAGTATAGCAGGAAGGAACATGAATTAGATGAAGAATTTAACAAAGCAAGACTACACATTTTAGGAATAACTGAAACTAAAAAGAAAGGGAGTGGAGAGATAATTCTGCCAAGTGGCAACCTACTAATATATACAGGAGTCGAACGAAATCGAGAGCAAGAGAGGAGTAGGCTGTATAGTTAAAAGGAAATAACTAAATATATTACGAAATCGGTAGCAATTACAGAACGATTATGATAGAGATACAACCGGTAACACAGTTAAAAGCACGATGATAATTGCATACGGACCAGGGAAATGACAAGGCACAAATAAAAGAACAGTTTTGGGAGCAACTAGCAGAAACAATAGAAAGCCTAAATGGAAGAATAATTATAATTGGAGATCTAAATGGAAGAGTAGGGGAAAAGATGCGGAATCAGGGGAGACAATAGGGGCACATGGAGAAGAAACAAGAAATACAAATGGGAAAAGATTAATAGATTTCTGTATATTGAATAACCTAGTTCTAACAAACTCCTTCTTCGAACATAAAGATATACATAAGCATACGAGAGAAATAGTAAGTAGAAATGAGAAGTCAATCATTGACTACGTAATAATAAATAAGCAATATAGAAGAAACATACAAGATACAAGAGTAAAAGAGGAGCCGAATTATACACGGATCACTACCTGGTAGTATCGGAAATGAAAATGGAGTTAGTAAGGAAACTAAGGAAACAAAAGGATAAAATGATTAACACACAAGAGAAGATAAAAATAAGATCACACAAATTAAGGGAAGAAGAGATAGCAAATAAATATACTGAAGGAACAGAAAAAGAAATGGGAACTCTAAAAGCAAGTATTATGAATTATAACATAGAAGAGCTTTGGATAAAATTCAAAGAAACTGTAATAAACACAGCCAAAGCAATATGTGGACAGACGAGTGATAACAAATATAGAAATACATGGAGTTGGTGGAACGAAGAGATAAAGGAAGAAACAAAGCTAAAACAAATGACATGGAAAACATATCTAAGAAACAAAAATAACGAAAACTGTACAAAATATAAAGAACAGAGACTAAAGGTCAAAGAGATGGCGAAAAGAGCAAAAATACACACATGGGAAGAATTCGGCGAAAAGATGGAGAAGGGCGGAATAGGTAACCAGAACTATTTTATAAAGTACTGAAAACATTAAGGAAAGGAAAAGAAACAAAATGTCAATATATTAACTCAAATAAAGGGGAGATATTAACGGAAAACAACGATATAATGCTACGATGGAAAGAATAGTTCGAAGAGTTGCTAAACGCAAACACATCAAGTACATGGGACATCGAAGAAGAAAATAGGGAAGAAGAAGAAGAAGAAGACGTGGAACAAGGAAGAACATTTAGTCTTGAAGAAGTAAGAGAAGCTATAAAGAAGCTTAAGAGAGGTAAAGCACCAGGCCATGATAATATAACAACAGAAATGTTAAAGCTACTAGGGCCCAACGGTCTAAAGGTATTGATAACACTGTTTAACAAAATTGCAGAAGAAAACAAAATACCGATGGAATGGGAAATTGGTATAATATTACCACTATATAAGTCCGGAAATAAGAAAGACTGCAATAACTATAGAGGGATAACACTACTCAAAAATGCATATAAAGTGTACGAGAGACTACTAGACGACAAATTGAAAGCCAAAACAGAAGACCAAATGGAAGAATCGCAAAGTGGTTTTAGAAGAGGGAGAGGAATACAGGACCACATATTCGCAATAAAACAGCTGATAGAGAGGTTCCACAGCAATGACATATATGTGGTGTTTATCGATATTAAAAAAGCCTTCGACAGCATACCAAGAAGAGTTATATGGAATGGCTTTAAGAAAAGAGGAATTGGAAACAGACTGAGAAGCAATATAGCTAGTTTATACAATAAAACTCGAAATCAGGTCAGAACAAATAATATGGAGTCAGACGAATTTGTAACAAAAGAAGGCGTGAGACAAGGGGGAGTATTAAGCCCAACACTCTTTAATATTGTATTAGATGAAGTAATAAAAGAAGTTAAACATAAAGTTAAGAAACTGTTAGTGGGCTATAGATATTTGGAACCGTTATATATAACAGAATGTGCATTCGCGGATGATCTGATGATCTGTGCAAAAAAACAGGAAGAACTGCAAAGAAACTTAGAACTGTGGAATACAACACTACAAAAACGAAAACTAATGATAAATACTAATAAGACCAAAGTGATGATACTAGGAAGAAACAATAGACAAATAAAAATACAACTTAATAATAAAGAGATCCAACAAGTAGACAGTTTTAAGTATCTGGGAATACCAATACAGGAAGATGGGAAAAACGAAACGAAAATAAATAGCAGAACTGAAGGTGCTAATAAAGTGTATTACGCCCTAAACAATGCTTTAATTAGGAAAAAAGAGAGAAGCAATAAAACAAAGCTAACAGTATACAACACGATATTCAAGCCGATATTGATGTTTGGTTGCGAAAGCTGGACGCTCACGAAAAGACAAGAAAATAAGATACAAGCATGTGAGATGAAATTCTTGAGAGGAATCTTGGGTGTAACTAAAAGAGATAGACTAAGAAATGAAGAAATACGAACGGCGCTAAAAGTTGAACCAATAAAGAAGTACATAGAAAGACAACAGATGAGATGGTTTGGACACTTGATCAGAATGGGGAATAACAGACAAACAAAAATAATTTGTCAAACCAAAACAATAAGAAAAAGAACAAGAGGAAGACCAAGAAGAAGATGGGATGAGACAATGGCGGGAGTCCTAGAGAGGAAGAATCGAAACTGGCAAGAGGCCAAAACATTGGCACAGAACAAAAAGGAATGGGCAAGGTTCGTACGTATATAACAAATACACAATAAAAAGAGAGAATAATCAATATAGTGAAGCGTGTGAGTGAACTATAGATTGGTGCGGTTAAGAATGACTGAAGATCGTCATACGAATCATAGTGTAGTGTAATGCAAGTGAAGTAAATAGAATATCAGATAGACAAGAATAACTTGCATAGGAACTGTAAGATAAAATGTATTGTAAATCCAATTTAATTTAATTTAATTTGGTTTAATTTAAATTAAAAAACGGTATTGACAATAATTATTAGAATGTAAATTGATTTCACGGAAATGTAAATGTATGTAAGCTTACAAACACCCTACACCGTAAGGTAAATGGGTTAAGATTATTATATATATATATATATATATATATATATATATATATATATATATATAATCTTAACCCATTTATATATTTATATATATATATTGTAAATGTAAAGATTTATTTAAACTTTTTTACTTATTTTGTATTTATTTATTTTTGTCATGTCTTTCATTTTACCTAATAAACTTTTTATTTTGCCTTTTCTGGTTGTTTTATTTTACCTAAAATCCAGCCTCTATTAATAAATAATCGATAACACTGTGCAGCTACATTCCTAGGCATAATACAAGCCTTTGATAAAGTTTGGCATCCAGAATTGCTAGAAAAAATCAAGAAGGTTCTTCCACTAGGGCATTTTAAACTTTTAATCAGATTAATCAGAGTACAGGTTTAAAGTATATAAAGAACAGATTTCCAATGCATTTTGAGATTGCTTAAGGAAGCACTTTTGGTCTTCAGCTCTTGCCGTATACTTCCGAGTTAATGATACCAAATTATCATATATAACCTTCATTTTTAGAAAAGGCAACTACTTTCCAGCTAGTCTCAATTAAGTAACCATACCACAGACAGAAGTAGTTTCATATTTTGGGCTCCATCTTGATAGTAAATTAATATGGAAGGAACACATAGTTAAGAAAAGAAGACAAATCGATTTAAAGTCTAAGAAATTCAATTATCTCCTAGAACGTAGATATTATCTGTAAACTAAAAATTAATATATAAAGTCATAATAAAGCCAATATGGACCTGCGGGATAAAACTCTAGGGATGCATTAGTAAGACCAGCGTAACCATTTTACAGAGATGCCAATCCAAAATACTGCGAGCAATTGCAAACACATTGTGATATGTCTCCAATTTCTAGCTTACATGTAGATCTCAAAATTAAATACGCCGCAGAAGTCATCTAAGACAAAGCCGATAAATACCACACAAGTCGGAAGCACACTAAATCCATTAATAGCAGAAGACTGAAAAGATAATGGGCATCAGATTTGCATTGAAACTGCGGTGACATCATTGAATGAACACCTACTCACGTTATTGGTATGTTTTTTTATGTCTTATAAAATTAACAAATTAACTTATAGTATGTAAGTTCTGAGTGTTAATAAAATCTATGCTACTAACAGTCTAAAACTATTAATTTAAACATTTTTTGCATCATTTTCTTTCTTGTAAAGTATAAAAATGCAGTTTGTTGAATAAATGCAAATAACTAAATGAAAGTTTTAACTTACTTGGCATGATTTGAATAAATAAACACAAGCTGCTAAAAAATCGAATTACAAATTATAATGACGGTAATGCAATTTTCTTAAAAGAAATGGGAACTAAATTCTGCTGTTTTATCTGACTTACCGATTGCTATAATTATATTTGAGATCATTACTGACTAATGCTAGCTAAGTGAAGGGAGTAAGTTACATATTTAGTAAATGTTCCACGCATTAGTATCCTGTTTTTTTTTTGACTGGATACTTTTTGTCGACCACATGAGTGACGTTTACAAATGAGCATTACTGAGAACAACATGACTTAAAAATGGCTGAAGATATTGACGTATATGGCCCCAAACTATAACAATTGATCAGGTTTATTGTTACAAAAATAGACATAAATATTAAGGAAAAATATGTAAGGTATATATAAGCTAGATAGAAATGTAAATTTGGTTTTCTGATTAAATAAAAGTTAATCGTTAAGTAATTCGTATTCATATAAGAACTAGGGTTGCAATTTGTTTTCGAATAATGTAAATCTTCGAATACTTAACTAAACATTCCAATATACATAATTCAAATAATTCTAAATAGTGAAAACCGCTATTCGAACAATTTGATTAGTTCCAATGTAAATGCCAGATGTAAAGCACACTCAATAATTTTGAGTTTTATTTGGTGTTTATAGATTATGTAGGTAAAATGTTCACCTAGGTTAACTAGGTTTAAACAAATTAGTACACAAGTTGAACCGCATCGTATTTGAGAAATTTTTAGTATCGGCGTCGGCTTTGATGCCATTTCCAAGAGGTTAACTCTTCACTCTGGGTCTCAATCTGCTTGCCGGCGAGAGCTACGAGTCTTTGAGTAAGACTGATCTTTCGTGTGGCCTGTTTAGAGTCATTTCAGGGCATTGGTCCTCCGGCGATCCCAACTCTCACTTATGGCTCCAAGTGCCACACCCTGGTAACTGTGTCGACACACAGGCGAAACTAAGTGAGGGGTCACAGAAAGCAACTTCCACATATTGGATTTAATGGTTTTAGTGATAATGAAAGTGAGCAGCAGCGCTTTCATAACTACATGAAGGGGGAGATAAGAAATATCAGTACTGCTTCATAGTAGACATCAATGGGCGACGACAAAAATATGTCACCATCGGCCACTGAACTGCGATGTGTAAGGCAAGGGGAAACCAACACATCAATTCCCAAGAACAATCATCAAACATCATGACAGACAAAATCAAGAATGGCCCCGAGTACCGGCGCCTCTTCAAAGAGGCAGGGGTGCGAAGAATCTCCGGGTCTGTGATGGTGAACAAGGACACCAACAAACTGAAAATGCTTAGGAAATCAAATACTATTAGAATTGGTACCTGGAATGTCAGAAGCGCTTTTGAGGGAAATCCATAATATTGTTCAAGAAACAACTAAACTAAAGGTAGACATCATGGGGATCAGCAAAATGCGATGGCCGGGTTCAGGAAATTGTAATATATTGAATCATGTTGTGTACTACTCTGGCAACGATGACGACCACCACTATAATGGTGTAGGAATAATAGTAACTAAGGAAATTAACGACTCTGTCAAAAAGTAATAGCGCACTCAGATAGAATTATAATGATACAAATAGAAGCTAACCCATTTAACTTAAACGTTATCCAAGTGTATGCTCCAACTGCGAATAGCGAAGATGAAGAAATAGAAGATCTATATGAACAGCTTAGAAAGGTCTTAAAATATACGAAATCTAATGACATAACTCTCATAATAGGGATTTTAACGCGAAAGTTGGAAGTCAAAGAGAAGATAACATAATTGGACAGTTCGGATTAGGATCTAGAAATGAAAGAGGAGATAGATTCATACAGTTTTGCCGAGAGGAAGAACTTGTAGTGATGAACACCATGTTCAAGCTCCCACACAGAAGATTATATACATGGAAGGCTCCAGGTGATACGAAAGAAAAATAATACGAAACCAAATTGACTATATCACTATTAATCAGCGTTTCCGCAATTGCATAAAATCAACAAAAACTTATCCCGGAGCAGATGTCGGATCAGACCACAATCCGGTAATATGTAAATGTAAACTAAAACTTAAAAGGGTTACGAGAAAAACTAATGAAAAACAACATAATATAAGGGCTCTTTGTGAAGGAGATGTTAAAGAACAAGTTCGAAAATCGTTGGAGGAGAAATTTAAAAATGAAAATAATACTACCACTGGATTTAGTAACAAAAACAACAAAGAAAGTAATAGAAGAGAGGTGGAACGCTATCAAACAAAATCTGCAAAGTATTATAAAAGAATACGTTCCACAAAAACGAAGAGAGAAGAAAAATGAGTGGACGACAGAAGACATTTTAAAATTAATGGACGAAAGGAGATTAATGAAAAATAAAGATATGAACAAATATAGAGAGATACAATGACAGATACGAGGTGAGATAAGAAAGGCAAAAGAAAAATGGTTGAAAGATAAATGCCAAGAAATAGAACAGCTAGAAAACAAACACGACAGCTTTAATATGCATCGAAAAATAAAAGAAGCTGCTGGAATATTTAGAAGAAAACAACGAACAGACTAATAGATAATACAGGACAGGAAATAACAGACATAAGCGAAAAATTAAAACCTGGAAAGAATACATCGAAAAGTTATTTGCAGACGACCGTCCAGAAAAACACGAAATAAAAGAGGCTAAAACCGGACCTCCTATAACAAAAGATGAAGTTAAGAAAACAATAGAAAAGGCGAAAACCCGGAAAGCAACGGGCCCAGACGAGATACCCTCTGAAATTTTAAAACTCCTAAATGAAGATGGAATAAATGCACTCACTAGGTTATTCAACCTAATATACGACACTGGAGAGATCCCGACGGACTGGACTAAGTCGACTTTTATAACCATACCAAAGAAAACAACACCGAGACAATGCGAAGACTATAGAACGATAAGTCTGATGAGCTGTGCCCTTAAGATCTTCTTGAAAATTATACACGCCAGGATCTATCAACAATGCGAATCAAAATTGACCGAAACCCAATTCGGGTTTAGAAATGCGTTGGGAACAAGAGAAGCACTATTTGGTTTAAATGTATTGATCCAAAGATGTAGGGACGTGAACTGTGACGTACACTTATGTTTTATAGACTTCAGCAAAGCATTTGACAAAGTAAAACATCATGAACTACTAAAAATATTAGAGAAAACCGGGATAGACGACAAAAATACTAGAATAATAGCCAACCTATACTGGAGTCACAACGCGAATGTAAAAATAGAAGATAATACCACCGAAGGAATTCAAATCCTTAGAGGGGTTCGCCAAGGATGCGTGCTTTCACCGACTCTGTTTAATATTTACTCGGAAGAGATGTTCAAAGAAGCATTACATGATGTGAATGAAGGTATACTAATCAATGGTGAACTAATCAACAACATCAGATACGCAGATGACTCTGTAATATTGGCAAGAAACGTAGGTCTACAATTATTAATGGAAAGAATACATATAACATGTGAGAAATACAGAATCACCCTCAACACAAGCAAGACAAAATACATGACAATAACTAAGAACATTACGCTACCAGCAACATTATATATTAATAATACTGAGATAGAAAGGACTAGCAAATACACATATCTGGGAACCAATATAAACGAACAATGGGACCACTCGACAGAAATAAGAACAAGAATAGAAAAAGCAAGAGCCACATTCATTCAAATGAAAAAAGTTTTGATCGGTAGAGACCTAAGCCTGCAAACCAAGATTAGAATCCTGAGATGCTATATTTTCTCGACGCTACTATACGGAGCTGAGTCAAGGACTTTAACAAAAGCATCAGAGAAGAAACCGGAATCATTTAAAATGTGGACCTACCGACGTATCTTGAGAATACCATGGACAGAGCATATCACTAACAAAGAAGTTATGGAACGAATTGATAAAAAAACAGAAATCCTAATAACAATAAAATCTCGCAAGCTAGAACATCTAGGACACATAATGAGAAACACAAACAGATATAGAATCTTGCAACTCATTTTAGAAGGAAAAGTGATGGGAAGAAGAGGCCCAGGAAGGAGGAGAATATCTTGGCTAAAGAACTTGCGGCAATGGTTCGATATGTCCACGGTACAATTATTCCGGAAAGCAGTAGACAAAGTACAAATTGCATTGATGATAGCTTACATCCGGAACGGATAAAGCACGGGAAGAAGAAGAAGAAGTTTAGTCTTTTATATGGCTGGAAATGAAAGTTTGTTTGGCGGGAGATGCATTGGGTTGAGGAAAGTTTGTTGATTTAGAGATATTGCATAATTGACGGTGTCGAGTAATAAGGAATTTCTATATGACGGGTAAACCTTGGCTGTCATTTCTTGTGTTCAGGCATTGTGGGCGTTTTTCTATTTTAATTGCCTCACGCACTATCCTGCTAGTAAAATGGGAAGTAGGAGCAATGGTTTTAGCTTCCAAAAACTTAATTTTATGGCCTGCTTCTTTTGCTATGTTTGGCAAGTGCCGAACCATTATCGCCTTTCCGTACATCCAGAGAATGCTCATATATTCGGCTGGATATTTGCCGATTTGTTTGATCTATAGGTATTTTGGAAGGTATTTCCTAAACTTCTTAAAATTCGTTGGGGCAGTGATCCTTTGCTGAGCGAATAAGCCCAGATATTTGGTTATTGGTCGTAAAGACCTTACGTATATTTTGCCTCATTAGTATGCGGCTTATTTTATCAATGATGCCTCTGATATAAGGTAGCAATGCTTGTTGTTGGTCAGAAGGGTTTTGGGATTGGAAGTTAGCGTGTTTATTTATATTGCATCAGCATTTATTTGAATACCCATTTTGCAATAGGGTAATGGTAATGGTTTTAATTTCTGTTTGGGGGGTTTTCATAATGGAAGGTCTGATGGATCTAGTGATGAGAGATTTTGCAACTGAATGAGTTTGGGCAGGATGGTGATGGAATTTGGCACTTAAGTAGCGGTTAGTGTATATAGTATAAATGAGTTTTCTACAGACAGTGGAATAAAAGCTGTCATTAGAAGGATTTCTTGTTATGAAAGTAACTAGGAAGGGAAGGAAATTATTATGTTCGGTTTTCATGGTAAATTTTAAATTGTTATGGATTTGATTTATATGGGAAAGAAATTCTGGAAGAATATCGTGTCCATAAGGCCAAATAACAGACGTGTCATCGACATATCGTATCCAGCAGGTAGGTTTAAGGAAGTGAGGACTTTTGTTTCAAAATCGGTCATAAAAAGGTTAACGATGGCATGTGCAAGTGAAGAATCCTTAGACCACTTTGGCGATATATATATATATATATATATATATATATATATATATATATATATATATATATATATATATATATATATATATATATATATAATGTTCGAATAGGTTTCCGCGGTTAACTATGTTTAAACAACCTAGTTCACGGGATGAACCGCGTCTATTTTGGGAAACTTCTTTGACGTTTCGGCTAGATATTTGCCGGTTTGTTTGACCTATGTAGGTCCTTTGGAAGTTTCCACAAGGTATTTCATACGCTCCTTAGGATTCATTGGGGCAGTGATATTTTGCTGAGCAAATAAGTCCAGATATTTGGTTATTGGTCGTAGAGACTGTGCGGAAATTTTGCCGCATTAGTATGCGGCTTATTCTATTGGTGATGTCTCTGATGTAAGGTAGGAATGCTTTTTGTTGGTCAGGAGGGTTTTGGGATTGAGAATTGGTGTTTTTATTTATATTTTTTATTATATCAGTTAAGGATTTGTTGGAATATCCATTTTGCTGTAGGGTGGTGGTAATGGATTTAATTTCTGTTCGGCGATTTTTCGTATCGGAAAGCCTGATGGACCTGGTTACACGAAAGGTCAGTCTTATTCAAAAACTCATAACTCTCCTTGGGGAGTAGGCAGATTGAACCCCGAGTGAAGAGCTAACCTCTTGAAAAGGACATCAAAGCCGATGCCGAAATGTCGAGAATTTTCTCATAATAGACGCGGTTCATCCCGTGAACTAAGTTGTTTAAATATAAATATAATATATATATATATATATATATATATATATATATATATATATATATATATATATATATATATATATATATTTAAATTATTTAAATATTGACTTAATTATTAGAAGTATAGCACTCTAAAATTCACAGTAATGTTAACTATAATCGTGCAGACAGTATTCAATTTAAATGCATTATACAAACAGAAAAGATATTTTTAATAAAACCATTAAAACAAATATTTAATGTCAAGACAATAATTTCTCTGCATCATATTATTTTCAGTTATTGTTTATATTTATTTTCACTTTCATTTGATGAAGTTATGCAAATTAACTATTTTCTAACGGTTTATGATAGCTATATAAAATAAGGTATATGAAACGTTTTCAAAACTTGTTATATTAATTTACTTACTGAAAATAACATTAAATATAACAAAGGCGCGACTGTGTTTTTGCACTATATCATTATTTAACTACAGTTAGCTTGAAAACAACTTTTTAAGGCACATAAAATTATTACTTTATTTAGTTCGTTTTATCTAACTTTGCAGACAGAACCGTATAATAGTAGATAACTTTTATGTATAACATAATTTGTTTTCATTTAGATCACTTCCTCTGCATGATTTGTATAAATGGTTGTTACAATTGTTCTTTTTATTTTACATTTTACAGCATACACTTCTATATATTTCTAATATTTCGAAAATATTAAGATACACTCTATTTTTTATTAATATTTGAACAGAATTTCCAAGCATGTCCAAAGGAGCTGTAAGTATATTGGTTTAAAGTTATATAAGGGAAGTCGTCCATCGACAACACTTCCGTTGGCAGTATAGATTATTACATTATTTTAGTTTTAGTTGATAGTGAGTCTAGAGATTTCTTCTTTTACTAATAAAAATCATGAGTTTTTTATTATACAAGGTTTTATTGCTGACAAACCATGAAGAGTCGAATATAATTCTTGGGATTTTGTGTTAGAATTCTTAGGTTTAGAGGCTTTGTGTATCCTAATTATTGGACTTCATGTTCACATTGATCTTATAAACTCGTGTAAAAAAGTTTATTTTTGATTGTGAGCTTTGATTTATGCTCAAGAAGTCAATGCATTTGTTTTGCGTTTTATTTGCTGTTATATGTGGCCTCACAGTTAGCCTTTTATCTGTTGTCAGACCTAAGTATCTTATTTAGTTTGTAAGTAATAGTTAAATTCTGCTCATTGATCCAGGTGAACGATCTGTGTGTTTATTTATGAAGGTGATTTGCATCGATCGACTCTCAGGTATGAAGTCGGTCTTGGACCTAATCAAGGTGAATTTTAGTAGGTTTTCGGTTGCACTTTTTGGATTTTTATCTGCAATGATTGTCGTGTTATCGACAAATATAGTAATTGTAATTTTATTTGTTGTAGAAATATAGACAATAAAAATGAGGTAGAGAAAAGGAATCAAATCACTTCTTTTGAGTACACCCGACTTGATATGATGGTAGGAGAATATTTTAAAGTTAGAGTTGACTTGAAAGTAAAAGTTACTGTAGTATGTATTTACTTAAATGAAATGTAAAAGATGCCAGACTTAATCAAATGTTTGTACATTGTCTTTAAGAGCAGCTGTAATAATTTCATTTTTTCAAACTTTTTTAGCTAGAGCCTCTACAATATTTTGGATATAATTGGTAGCAGGCTTATATGTCCATAGGATTGTTTGGTGGTTTACCTAGTTTCGAAATTAATATGATTTGGGAATTTTTCAAATTATTTTCCATTCATCAAGTCAAATCCGGACACTTTGTAGTTATTGCATCTTGTCATCTTCTGTTTAATTTATGATGGAGAGTAGGATTCGATCGGAAGTTTTATTGAGCATAGACTATCAAAATAGCGTGTTATTAGAGCATTGTCGTTATTATTGACTTGTATTGGCGTGAACAACACTTCGCCAAAATGGTCAGTAAAAATATTAGCTTTTTTCTTCAATTATTAGCTTTTCTGTTTGTGTAAAAATGTAAGTAACGGGATTATTAATTTTTTTGGTCGCATTTCAAATATAATTTTATTGATCGACTGGTAATGTCTATACGTTTCAAATTTGCCATTCTAAGCAAAAGTCTATTATACTCAATTTTATCAATGGGGTTTAGTTTCTTTATTATATCCATTTGGTTCTTCTTTTTTTAGCAACTAATTTTCTTATAAACACCGGTGTTAAACTAGGAAATTTCATTTTAAGTAGTTTGTGTAGTGTAGAGCATTAATATTATCAGATTCTGGTAATTCAATAGCAAGATTAAGATAATGACCAAACAGTTCTTTTTAAAATCCGCCTTTGAGGCGGAGGGAGGGGATACAGAGAGTTGCATTGACTCAATTTAATGGTAATGTAATTCATGACTACATTCTTAAGAACTCTAATAACACTGGAATCGTGTTTATGTATGTATGAATGCTTGGTTACTCTGTGCTTGGTATTCAAGATGTTGCGAACAGCATCACCCTTTTCTTCTAGTTTACCTTTTATATATATATATATATATATATATATATATATATATATATATATATATTATTTTTTTAATTATTATTTAAACTAAAATCCTTGTACCGTTAGGTGTCGGATTGTAAACATATATACACATTTCATTTTACATTTTCATGAATTTTATCTTTCCATATCCTCCTGTCTTGGGCTATTCCATGAATGTCACACCACTGGATTCCCCGTTTAACCGCTGCTTGTCTTAGTTGTTATTCCCATCTAATCCTAGGTCTTCCTACTTTGTTTTTCCCCTGGGTTCTAGCTTCGTAGACTTGTCTTGATATTCTGTTTTCATCCATTCGGAGCAGATGTCCTAACCATCTGAGTTGTCTTTCTTCTATAATAGTTCCTATTGATTTTATATTCCTTTGTTCTAATATTTTTTCATTTCTGACTCTGTCTATTCTAGTAATTCCTTCAATTTTCCTGAGGAATCTCATTTCCATTGCCGTAATCCTACTTCTATTACTACTTGATATTGTCCAGGATTCGCTGCCATAAATCAATGACGGTCTTATTACTTTTTTATATATTTCAGTTTTTACTCGTTTTGAAATCTCCCTTTACCAAAGAATGAGTTTTTGAGCATATTATAAGATCTTCCAACCTTTCCTAACCTCTCCGTTATCTCTTTATCTATTTTACCTCTGTCCTCTATTGTTGTACCTAAATAGTTGTAGCTACTAACTTGTTCTAGCTCTTCCCTTCTAGATTTATTCTGTGTTTTATTTCATGTGTCGATATTACCATGGTTTTGTTTTGTTTATGTTTATTTTCATATTTATCTTCTTAAGTTCTTCTTGATAACAGTTCAGGTTCTTTTGTAGGTTTTTCTCTGAGTCTGCCAACAGTATCATGTCATCAGCAAATAGTAATTCTTGGAGAGTTACTTGTTTCATTTTCCAGTTTCCTATTTTCATCTTTACACATTTTTGTTTACATATTTTTACCACATCATCAACTAGTATAGAAAACAATAGGGGGCTGAGAACACATCCTTGTTTTAGACCGATTTTGTTTCGAACTCAGTTGATTCATCATTGTGTGTCCTAACTATATTTATACTGTTACTATATAACATTTTTAGCACCTCAATCATATCACTGCTTACCCCTCGCTCTTTTAAACTTTTCCATATATCTTTTCGTCTCACTCTGTCAAAAGCTTTTTGAAGGTCTATGAAACAGATATGCACTTCCTGGTTCTTTTTTAGTAATTTTTCTCCCAATTGTCTAACAACAAATATTAAGTCTTGAGTGCTCCTTCCTTTTCTGAAACCATGTTGTTGATCTTCTAATGTTGGTTCTAGCGTTTCTCTCAGTCTTCTCTCTAGTATTCTTGTAAATACTTTCGCAGGTGTGCTTGTCAATGAAATACCTCTATAGTTTGAGCATTCTTTCATCTCACCTTTCTTGTACAATGGTAGAATTACACTCATATTCCAGTCCTTTGGCATTTCCTTTTCTTCATAATTTCATTTAGCAGGTTACGGAACTCTTCTTTTGCTCTCTCTCCCATATGCTTTAGCATTTCTGATGTAATTTGGTCCTGACCCGGTGCTTTGCCATTTTTAATTTCTTTATAGCTTCAGCGATTTCTCTTTGTAACTGGTTGCTCCTTATTTTCTTCCTCTTCTTCTATTATTATGTCCTCTTCTGTTTCCACTATTCCTTCTTCTTCTTCTTTTATCTCCATCAGCTGTTCAAAATACTCTTTCCATCTTTGTAATATTTCTTTTGCTTCCGTCAATACATTTCCGTTTTTGTCTTTTATATTCTTTAGCCTTGAAGTTTTTGTTTTCTCAGATGCTTTAACGTACTATAGAAGAGTTTCTGGTTTTCTGTATAATTTTCATTCATTTTATGTCCGAATTCTTCCCATGCATCTTTTTTGCATCTTTGACCAGTTTATTTACTTCTATTCTTGCTACCTTGTATATGTTATGATCTTCTTCTGATCCACTTTGCATGAATTTCTTCCATTTTCTTTTTATCCTTTACTTTTTGTTGAATATTTGTTGTCCACCACCTGCTTTTTTAATAGATGTATTTGTACACTTGGTTACACCACAGCTAGTTTTTGATGCGTCCAGTAAGGTCTCCTTGAATATTTTCCATTTACGTTCTATGCCGGTAGTAGTTAAAGTTTGCGCAAGTTTTTGTCCACACTTTCTTGGTACTTTTGCCTAATGTCTATTTCTTTCAACCTATAGCATTTAATTTCTCTTTTGTTATCTTTTGTCTTTTTTCTGCTTTGGTTACTTGTTATATTTATCTTAAGTTCCATTTTCAGTAGGTAATGGTCGCTGCCTATTTCTGCATGTCTTTTACTTTGACATCTTTCACCTTTTCCAAATTTTCAGTATTTACTATAAAGTAATCAATGATCGATCTTTCATTTCTGGATTTTATTTCTCTGGTATACTTATGTATCTCTTTGTGTGTAAACTTTGTGTTTGTTATAACAAAGTCATTTTCTATACACAGTCCTATAAATCTATTTCCGGTGTCATTTCTTGTTACCTCGCCGTTTTTCCCCATATATCTTTCAATTCCCCTCTAGTCTCTTCCTACTCTCCAATTTATGTCTCCCATTATTATTATATTTCTTTCCTCTTTATCAATTTCGGACTGCAATGTTTCGTAGAACGTATCTTTTCTTCTTTTCTTGCATTTTCATTTGGCGCATATGCCACTAGTATTGACCATGTATTACTTCCATCCATATTTATTTTTACGGCCTTTAATCTTTCGTTTATAAATCTTTCCTCAATAATCGTTTTCACTTTGTCTGGTTTGACTACCAATCCCACTCCTTCCGCTCCTCTTTCCTTTTGTTCTACTCCTGACCAAAACAAAAAAAATATATATATATATATATAAAATTGGAATTGAGTAGTGTTAAGTATTAGTTAAAATCTTATCATAAAATTTACAAAGTAGAAATTATTTTTTAAATTATACTTATTCAAATAATTTTAATATTAAAATAATCTTTTAAAAATTCAGAATTAATTATGGTCTGTCATAGATACCTTTAGTTAAAATTTTATTGTGGTATGTAGTATTAACCTATGTCTAAAAGCTTATAAAAAAAGAGTTAAATATCACAGCTTTAGTAAGGTCCTAATTTTACCAAAGTAAACTAACTATTTACAAGACAATCTTCTTTAGCATTAAATAAGTACAAAAAAAGTAATAATAGTAGTAAAATACATTTTATTTTTTGTAAAATAATGTAAGTAAATTTTTTCTTAAATTTTAAACTAAGAAATTAAATAAAAATATAAGCTTATACTTGTTGCAATAAGCAGAATAATCATTTCAAATATATTAAGCTTACAATTTGCACATTTTAATTATAGCATTATATTGTTTTATTTCAAATTTGTTTACCTTCATAAAACTTGTGCTGACCTGTGTCTAAACGCAAGTTGCCCTTTTCAGAATGGATTTGTCATCTTTGAATTTTTGTTATAAATTTTTTCCTTGCGCAGCCGCTTTTTAACTCAATCAAAAACTGCAACTATTGGTCTATTAAATTACTTTAATTTAATAAATTTTGCACAAATCTCATCCGCGATGATAAAAATATTTATTAATATATATGTGTGCATTATATTTTGTAGATACATAATCAACAATTTTTATTCTATTAAGATAAAACTTATTTCATTAAAGAATAGGACAAACGTACCCTTAAAACATGAAATTTAGTTTATTATTATTCTCTTTTTTAAATGGCATAAAAATCGAAATGTCAAAAAAATGGTGACTATATTTGCAAATTCGTATAAAATTTACTGAAGATGCTAAAAGTAGTCTAGCATGCTTAAATTAACGGAAAAGTATAAATCCAGAAAATTACCAGTTTAAGAAATACTATAAGGTACTAAAACCACCTATAAAAAACTAATTAATTTAAAGTTTTTGTAACAAGAAAAGACCACAAATGTTTCGTGTAAATTATACAATATTATATACAAAGCTAACAGAGTTAATCAAGAAATTTTGTAGGTAAAATAAACTTTATATGACAGCAGACTGTTTGATGTGTTGTAGACTAGTTGAAGAAATTATCATTTATGTTATAAGGATATTTTAAGAATACACTTAATACATTTTTTCTTTCGTGTCATTCTTCAAATTAATAGCAACATATTTAACCTGTGCACAGTAATTAATTATTCTCCTTCGGCAGCCTTCTAGGCAGCGAATAGGGGATAAATATAGAGAACACTGAAGAAATAAAATATCCACGGTGGACCCTAAATTGACTTACAACAGGTAATTAGAAACTAAATTGAAGTAGTAGTTAAGTGGGTAACAGTGCTTGAATGATTATTTGTAGGTGATGATAATATATATTATAAAGCTATAACTAAAAAAACCGTCGGACTAAAATAAAAAATTATTTAAATATGTTACTTCATTGCAATATACAAAGCAGAAGAATGTGCCACACTTGTTATCAAAGCTGCGAATAATATGATAGCACTGTTTTTGTTTAACACTAAATTTTTTGGAGGGAAAATAGTCCCATAAGCGGGTCGCCGGTAGTATTAACAAACAATATGTAAACAAATATAAAAGTCATATATAGAGGAACAAAGTGGGTAAAATTTCAACATGCAACATTAAAAGTATTTGTAAACTTAAAAATGCAAAAATAGAAGTAACACTCCTGAACCTAGACATTCTAAGAATTAATCAAATTAAATGGAGAAAATAGGATTATAAGTACAGAGTAATACAATATTTAAATTGAAAGAATTAGGCTCTCAATTTTATTAAATCAAAGCATAAAAAATGATTTAAAGACAAATCGAAAAGAAGATTTATAGAAACTTAGCAAAAGACTCGTTTGGATTTTGAAGGAATGACGTAACTCAAGACGCTATTCTGAATTTACATTGCATAATAAAGAAAAGGTTTCGAATAGACAAAAAAGTTGTTTTGTGCCTTACTTCATACTTTGATAATGCAAACCTAAATATTTTGATAACTATATTAAACAAAATAAAAATAAATTATAGATTCAGAAAAATTACTAGATAATTATACGGTCATTAAATCCAATTATAAATAAGAAAAGGAAACTTGTAATAACAAAATAATTAAATCAATGATGTAACTTATTGCCGTTAATTTTTAACTGCAAAGAATACTGTAGCAGAATTATCATGACTAGAGTACGAGTACAAATAATACAATTTGCAGATGATATAGCAATAGTCACTTAAGACGGAATAAAGCGAAAGAGTTTCGTTGGATGATATTTTAAAAACTAAAAATAAACTAAATAAAAATTAATAATAAAAAGTAACATTCTAAACCATCTATAGATGTTTAAATACTTAAGAAGTATATTTAAGGAGAATAAAGCAGAAAATTCAAGGTTATGCTTAACAACCTCTCATTTTAAAAGTAAAAAATTCCTCAATAAAATATTATATTTGGAGTATTGTTCTGTATGGGTCAGAAAAATTGACAATAAAAAAAAGATGCATCAGAAACACGGTAGTAGAAAAGAATGTTAAAAATTAGGAGTATACTGCATACCTCGTTCATGTGAGCGAGTCCACATTGGGGCTATGGGCCGAACGATTGCTATCAGAATAAAGGAACACAAACATCATCTACACCTCAATCAACCCGAAAAATCAGAGGTTACTAAAAATCCTGGCAGATTTAAGTTTTATCTACATAATTGTCAAAACTATTACCAGTGATTATGTAGAGATACGTTAGATATTTATAAATAATTTTAACAGGGATGACGGATTCAATCTACTTAAATTTTAGTTTATCTATCTCAAAAGGCAAAGAATAAACCTCAATAAAATAAATGAGCGAGTGACGTCGGAAAATGCCGAGATGTTACCTACAACAACCCAATTTACGTCAGCAGTTAACCCGATTACGTTAGTAACTAACTCGGTGACGTCAACAACGGCCCTTGAGCACCATCCCTATCACACTCGCACAAGTATAAAAGCAAAAACACACGGGACACTAACTTAATTTTTAGAAGATTTTCTTCTGAAAATGTCCACCAATCACACGATGCACCATAACACGGGCCGTGAAAGTTTTCGCATCTATTTGATTCTAAACAGCAATTGTGCTTTGTATGCTTGTGCGCGTCAGAGTTTATTTTTACCTATTTATTCTTAGTGGGACATTAGTGTCTCCTGAGATTATTTGAAGTTATTGTGTTGTAGATTTTATATGTGGTGTGGCGGCCTTTTCGCCCTTGAACCGCTTTATATCGCGGCGGCATGCTGGCGGCTGTGATGTCTGCTGCTGCGTTTTGCCATCGCACACAAGGCGGCATATGGTCTTTTGCTCAGCCGACAAGTCTGCATACGCCGTTGGCGGCACCTTTGATATGAAAGGTGCTGTCGAATGGAAATTGCCCGAAGGGACCTACCGCCAAGCCAGGCGCGAAGCCCGGCAACATTCGCACCCCGCAGCGCGGTCAGTTCGGTCGTGTCTTATCAACCCGCATACACTCGCCATCCGCAGCGCGACCAGTTCGGTCGTGTCTTAACACCCGCAAACTCGCGATCCGCAGCGCGACCAGTCCGGTCGTGTCTTCACCCGCAAGAAACATTTCGCATCCCCGCAGCGCGGCCAATTCGGTCGCGTCTTATCATCCCGCAGATACCAGATCCGCAACGCAGAGGTGGCCACCTTGGAATCGCTGACGAAGCCGAAGCCGAAGCCGATTCAGGTGAGCGATTTGGCAATACTCGTTGGTTGATATCGGTAGCCGCCCCCATCCGCTTACGCGACGGCCGTTTAAGGGACGATTTGGGCCTCTCGGTTGACGTTCCAAACGGGCCGTACTACGTTTCCACACCGCACCACGAGAGCGGCTATTTACACGCCTGCCTCTCCAATATGCATGTGTTTTAATCAAACAGTTAATCTGCGTCCACGATTGAAATAAAATTGGATTTATAGAAAAATAATAATATTTCAACAAATTGTCCTAATATTATAGATTGTTGTAGGGTACTTTGGTTTAGGTAGACTTTTAGTTTCGGAATTAAGTTTATACAAGCAATTAGTTTTTTTACAAGTAAATTTTAGTAACATAGTTTTATATGAAGCATGTTGCAGTTGAATTAATTTTCAATCTTCTAGTTGTATGTTAATGGTCGTAAGCAAATTTAAATATAATAATAGTTTAAACATCTTAAGGAACTTATACTTATTATTATAATATGAATAATTATAATTGTAAAAGCTGATTTTTTTTAATAAAGCTCCACGCGCTGTTGGGAGCCAACAAAGCTGAAATTTGCCCAAATGTCCGAAATGCACGCACTTCTCGGTATATTTATATAATTAAACCTTGGCTTAGGAGTTTTATTGGAGCTTGAAACGACTCTTCTGACTAATTCAGATAAGCCCACCACTTAGCAAGCGTTTACTTAACAAGTTTAGCAAGTAGCATTTCCATGAGTCGAAAAGATATTTCTCGTGAAGAGCAAATCTCGTATAAATGTTACTGTACAATTTACTTCAATTTTTTATTTTTCAATGCTTTTGTTTGTTTTAGACTGTTGTTTTGACGGTTAACTGTATTTTCAAGATTTTAGGCATATTGATTTTACTAAAGGTAACTAAACGTAAATTTTTACATTTTGTTCTATTACTATACTACACACACTTTCTAATGCAATTTATATTTAATATGTTTTAACAATTCGGAAATTTAAAACTGAAATATAGATGAAAGTATACATAAATAGTTAAAAAATTAATCAGGGAAATGAATAGTACAAGGTATGCTACTACAAACAATAAAAAATAAAATATTCAAACAATGATCACGTTAATGTTTGAAAATAACATCTAGTAGATAATTATTATTTCTGACAATAATTCTTGCTGTTCTCAAGAAATATCGTACAGTACAACGTAATATGTTCACCAGAATACCTTAGTTTCTTTCCTGTAAAATTTTATTTAGGGTCAGTTCAAGGAAAGGCCTAGCTTATCTTCAAAGAGACGCAAGTTTGCTTTATCTTTCATTGTTATTGTGGTGTGGGCTATTCTCTTTTCCGAGGATCTCCATTCTCGGCCTTCAAATATTGCTTTACCCACTTCTTAACGAATACTTCCGACTCCAGAGTTTGCTGTCGCTTTATAGATCAGTTGCGCTTCTTTCGCATGATTCACTAAAAACACCGCTTTGTATCGCTTCAGGAATTTTGCGCTCATTGTAAAGATAACGAATTCACTGACATCAACAATACAATCTACCGAAAAACTATATGCTGCTCAAAAAACAATTTTACATATTGGTACTTGGAATTAATTGTATAAAATTATTTTTAATGCAATTAAATGTTTATTTAAAATAATTATAAAGCGCAAGTTATTCAAAGTGCTATTTATAGTTAGCTACAATTTTTGTTGATGCAATTCATGAATCGATCCATTTTTTGATATCTTCAAAAGAGTTGAAGCGTTGCTCAGACAGACCATTATTGAAACAAATAATAATCAGTAGGGGTAATGTCTGGTTAATACGGTGTGTGGTAGCACATTCCATTGAAGTATTTTCCAATAGTTTTTCACTTATTTTGCAACATATGGCCAAACGTTGGCGTACTGTAAAATCACTTTATTGTGTCTTTCGGGGAATTGCGAGCGTTTTTCTTTTAACACTCGATTCAATTATATTGGTTGTTATCGGTAACGATTCCCAGGGATAGTTTCGCTTTATTCAGCAGCTTATAAAACAATATGTCCTTCTGATCCCGCCAAATACAGAGCGTTACCTTCAAACCATGGATATTTTATTTTGACGTCGATGTTGAAGTCGATGGTAATGCTTAACATACATACATCTAACTTTTCTACTCTTAGGGTTCTCGTAATGAATCCATCTTTCGTCGCTCGTCACAATACGATGCAAAAACTCTTCTCTTTTTTGCCTTTAAAGCAGCTGTTCGCAGGTGAAAACATGTCTCTTGGCTTCAATTCGCGTGAAACCCAATTTCCTTGCATAACCTTCAAATGACGGTCGATAAATCAACATTCAAGAAATTTTCCAATTTTTCAAGCGTTTCACATTGATCTTCATAGAGTAACACCTTCAATTCTGCATCTTCAAACTTTTTCGGCTGGCCCAGACGTTCCTTGCGTTCCGTGTCAAAATCACCACTACTGAATAGTAAAACCCAATACCAAATCAATGGAATATTTTCAACTTCGGGTAGTAAACGAAGACTTTCAACTGCCGATATTTTCAAATTAAAACAAAAAAGTAATGCTTCTCAAAAATTGCGTTTTGTTGTCACAAAACTTAACGGATTCAAACTTAAAAAATTATATGGTTTGCAATTGACAAAAATTTTTCATACTCAAAGTACAAGCGTAATGATAGTGCTTTGTCATAAAGTTAATTGTATGTATTGATAACAAAAAGAAATCATTCCAAATTTCAATAGATGATGCTGCAGTGTCTTCTTATCATATGACTGCTGTCATTTTTTTGTCATATAGACTGTCTTTGGTGGCCAACCAATAGTTTTATTTTCGTATGACTTTACATACAAATATTTTATAAAATCAAATTAGTTTTTTTAAATTTAAATAATTATTGAAAACTTGCAACGAGCAGAATTTACGCAATAATTGCTTTTACAAAGTTTTACTGCAAATGTACCCTGTACTCTCTTCTACTTCTCTACGATAACTAAATGGCAAGATGTCTCCCGTATAATGCTGTATGGTGTGCAGCATCATCTATTTCTCGGATAAAAATGTCCTGTCTTTCTCTTTCGATCATATTTACATAATAATATTATTTTGGAATGTGAGTAGTCCTTGCTCAAGGATTGATAATGTATAACCATATCTAATTATTGTCTTTTATATCTAAAATGCATATTTATTTTTTAATGTAACCGTGGGTGTGTAGATTGTGCTTTATTTATTTAAAATAAAAAATAGTAATTTACGCGTCGTAATACTGTTAATTTTTTATAATACAAAAATATTTTGAACTTTTAGATAAACAAAAGTAAATCTTTTTGCTACCAAAAAGGCTAAACACAACTAAAACAATCGGATTTTATTTGATAAGATTAATAATTTCGACGAACTATATATTGCACAATAAAATATTGCGAGAAGAATAACAGATTTTGTAAAAATAAAACTAAAACTATACTCGTTTTGATTACAAAATTACCAAATAACTTATTAAATCTGTCAAAGAAGGACTTGGAATCTCAAATCGCAAATTGGGGCAAATATTTGGTATTTTTAGATACAATGCACCCAATACTCAAAAAATCTGGTGTGAACATCCCACGACTTTCCTTATCCTATTATTTGGGTAATTCTGGCAAAAATCCTGGGATTCAATTTTTTTCGAGTTTCTATTTTATCAAATTTTACTTTAAATTCATGTTTATCCCGTGGTAACGAATCATTTTTATTCCCATGAATTTTTTGTATCTTCAACCGTTTAGATTCGCGACCGCTTTGCGACCGATTTTGCGGCCTTGCGACCAAACGGCTCGGCCGATTTTTACCAAAAGTTTCGCACTACGTCCTACCTACAAGTAACTTGCATACCAAATGTCAAGTTTGTAGCTCTTACAGTTCTCGAGATATCCTGTTTGCTGACAGACCGACAGACATACACACACACACACACACACACACACAGAACCAATGGCCCAAATCAAATGGTAAAATTTCCGCCGATTACATTACTTTCCTTATTATAGGATAAGGAAAGTAAAAATATAAAATACAAGAAGTGAGTAAAGTTTAAAAATATTTAGAAGCGCAAATAAAAAAATATCCTGATTTTTGTTCTGCAAAAAATTATTCTACCACTCAAGAAATCAATTCACGGCGATAAAAAATTTTAGTTTATCTTAATCGACCATGAGTGGAAACGACGGCTTTTGTATTGATAACATTTCGACACGTCCAGATAATGTGAGTTCAAGAGTTTTACTAAGTTTGAGCATATAATTTTAATTTGCTGTATAATATCTGCAAATGGAATTGCGAGACGTTTATGTGAAATGTAAGAAGACTAGCGATTGCTATCGAACTTTATATCGAAATTTATTCGACAAAGTTGAATAAATATATTCAAGAAATTATAAAAATGATGAAACTAGATTTTTATGCTGCTTTGCGCCAAAATCAGGTAGTACATTTAATTTTTCTTAAGGCTATTGGGTAGTTGGAAAGTTATAACAAAAACCCAACTTCGTAGAAGAATTAAACGACAATTTCTTCTTCTTCTATTACTCTTACATAGGCTATTAGCCTGTTTTTATCCACACATTTCGTGTTGTACTATGAGCCATGTTGGGCATAGCCCGAGCAGGTGACTAGTCTAATACGTTAGAGGAAGAAGAATATACTTTACGACCGCCAAAGGTGTTTGTATGATGGCAATTTAAAAAAATTTAATTTTATTATTGTAAAAAAAAATTGGTAGCAGATAGGTACTCCTATGCGATCCCGGCATGGAACAGACCTATTACAGGGACGCGACCCTGCCTTATGCGAGCAATGATTTGCCCCTACCTCCACTTCTGGGGGAAAATCATTTCCTACCCTTTACACCTTCCCATCTCCCCTACCTACCCCATATGCCGGAGATCAGTGAAGACGAAATTTTGCATGCCCTGCAGACGATGAAAAACAATAAAGCGCCGGGAGATGATAATATAATAATAGAAATGATCAAAGAAGCCAAAGAACTAGTAATCCCCAAGCTAAAAATCCTATTTAACGTGTGCCTACAACAAGGGAGAATACCAGATAACTGGGATAACGCCGTGATAGTAATTTTGTTTAAAAAAGGGGACGCATTACTATTACAAAATTACCGCCCTATCAGCCTACTTTCTCAAATGTATAAATTGTTAACAAAGATCTTGACTAACAGATTATCACAAAAATTAGATGATTATCAGACAGTAGAGCAAGCAGTTTTCAGAAAGGGATATGGTACCTGTGACCATTTACTTACTGTTAAAATTCTAATCGAGAAATCCATCGAATATAACCTGCCTTTGTTCATGGCTTTTATTGATTATGAGAAGGCGTTTGACTGCGTTGAACACTGGGCAATAATGAAGGAACTTAATTGTGCTAGAATAAATTCCCGATATACAGCACTGATAAGTAATATGTACAAACACGCTACAGCAACAATTAAATTACATGCATATAGTAATAAATTCTCAATTGATAGAGGTATTAGACAAGGAGACACAATGTCTCCAAAATTATTTAATTTGGCACTTGAAGGAATATTTAAAAATCTGGACTGGTCAAATAAGGGTATTAATGTAAATGGGGAAAAAAATGAATCATTTAAGATTTGCCGACGACGTAGTTCTATTTGCAGACAACAAAGACGACCTACAAATTATGATAAACGAATTAGAAAAAACATCTAAGAAAATAGGTCTAAAAGTAAATTTGAATAAGACGAAGACAATGTGTCTCGAGAACCCACAAATAAACATAAATGGAACTATCCTAGAAAATGTCAACGAGTATATATATCTAGGACAAACTGTAACATTAAGGAAGGAAAACAGATAACACGAGATAGATAGAAGAAGACGTCTAGCGTGGGTAGCTTTTGGAAAGCTAGCTTATATTTTAAAAAACAACAAAGTACCCCAACGCTTGTGAACTAAGATATATGACCAATGTATACTTCCCATAATGACATACGGCGCTCAAACATGGACATTAACGAAACAAGTAAAAACAAAACTGGAAGTCACTCAGCGAGCAATGGAGAGAGCAATGATTGGAATTACAATAAGAGACAAAAAAAGAAATAAATGGATAAGAGATAGAACTGGGGTCGCGGATGTAGTGAAAAGAGTGACGAAATTCAAATGGGAATATGCAGGACATACAGCTCGGATCAAAGACAGTAGGTGGAAAGTTGAAATCCTCCAATGGAGACCATGGACAGGCAAGAGACAGCGTGGCAGGCCAATAATGAGATGGCAAGACGACATTAAGAGAGTACTGCCATGGATGAGAGTCGCACAGAATCGCGCTACATGGAAGAATTTGAGGGAGACCTATGCCTAATACTGGGCGCAATGAGGGTTAAAGAAGAAGAAGAAAAAAAATTTAACCGTGGCTCTCAATTAACTTATTATATGTATATTTACAATGTTTCCTGTTATTAAAATAAATAATTGATTTTATTAATTATTATATTGGTATTTCAGTTTATGGTAGAGACATACGAAACATGTCTTATGTGAATAGTTTATTATTGTACTATAATAAAAAGTGTGTATTGTTGAAGAATAGTTTTTACATTAGGTACTCTAATGTAAATGCTTTGATTTATACAGTGTCCGGCAGAACGATCGCCGCTTACCGAAACAAAAATAAAAAGAACAACATAGTTTCTGTTCAATGTTTTGTTGTACCATTATACATATTAATGCTTGTCATTTAAGTATCAACCAGTTTTGAGGGTTATGTTGTCTAAATGTTTGGCCGCATGCGATACAATCCTACAGCCTCACATTAAAGTTCCGTATTGCTTGCCAATTCATTTTACTAGTGTTGATGCAATCGAGTTGCAAATAGCAACCTTCAATTATCTAATATTCCGCGGACTGCGTTGAAAATCTTTAACTTTCAGAGGTTTTACAGACAGAAATTACAAGGGGGTGGGTCTAGTGACTTAGCCGGCCATGAAATGTTACCATATAATAAGATAAGGCAACCTAAAAACGTTTGTCCTAAAAATTCTCGCCGTGTGTGTGGTACCACCATCTTGTTAGAACCACACTGGTGCGTTTTCATGTTTGGGCTCCAGGAAATTGCGTAACATAGCAAGATAGCGGGTAGATGTGACAGTCATCGCCCATCTTGGTTTCTTAAAAAAATACGGTTCTATAATACCAAAGTCCGTAATAGCACACCAAACAGTTACACGTTGACTATGGAGAGGTCGCTTATGAAGCTGTTGAGGATTTTCTGACGCCCAATACCGAAAATTTTGTTTTTTGACGCACTTGGATAATTAAAAATTAGTTTTGTCACTACTGAGGACATCAGCTGAAGAATTTACCAATATGTCCCCGTAAGCAGCCTACCGAGCACACCAGTCATATTCTTTAAGTTTCTCAACCATCAACAGTTTGTATGGATAGAACAGGAGAACGCAGTGTAGCATTTTCCGCACGCGTTTGTCAGATATTCCCAAGTTAAAAGTACCTATGCTTAGCAGCGAAATGTTGAGACAATGTGGCAACAGCTTGCCTTGTTGGTTTGATATTTTCGGGTGTTCGAACGCTACCAAGTAATTTTTGTTTTAATGTTAAATTATTTTGTTGAAATAATAAAAATAGCTAAAGTGCTACAATTACATAATCACCATTTTAAAAATAATTCTTCTACACAAACGCGCCGTGTTCTCTACTATACGTCATGGGCACTAAAAGGGCATGACTTGTGCTGCTTAACCATGGATTACCAATGCATTGGGTACGGCGGTTAATTGAAAAAGAAAAGATTGTTCTACCAGACCGGTGTATCATATTGTGCTGAAATCCTAGGTAACCTAAAAAAACACAATACGAATTTTTTTCAGGGTTTTCTCTATTTAGTTAACGGTACGACAGATTTGCTGTATTGTAGAATAGTTTTTAGAAAATTTAAATTGATGGTTTTATACGAGTGTGGAAAATTTCTCAAATAGTTTGGTTAGTAATTGTAGTAAATTGAGATCTTATATTTGCGTTTTAATTTGTTTCAAAACTTGTAAGACATATCTTAATATAAAAGAAAATTAATAATTTATTGAGCAACTGTACTTATAGGAATTATTTTGTGTTTTCGTCTATTAGCTCCAAATAAATAAATAAATACCTTCATCTATTTACTTTATAATAAACTTTTGTTGAGTGCAAATTTATGATACCTATTTGGTACCTAAAAAGCAAAATGTTTGTTACTGAAAACTAGCTACTTTATGAATGTAAATATTTTAGAATAATGCGATGAAACTTTTATCAGAAGGGGGCTTTTCTTTACTCGTAAAAATAAAAATTTATTTTTATGCCTTTGAAGGTTTAGTCGATAAATGAACATTTTTAAGCTATTTTTAAAAATAAATCAAGAAAATTCACACAACTGTTTTATGTCTATTATTTGAAATATTCATATACTAAGTAAAAATCCATTTATACACTACTTCTAGAGTAAATAAATAAATAGGCAGATATTGACTGAATTATTAAAATTTATTTTGCTTAACATTATATCATAGCTACTATTACAAGTTAGAAAATAATTTTTAATTTATTTCTTAATGTAAATGACATTGTCAATTCCTTATCAGCTGGATAAATTAAATGGTTGATAATTAAAGAATGTAATATGTATATATAAAGTAAGAAGATATGTCATAAAACTAGTTTGTACCTGATCTTTTCAGTTCAATATAATTATACACAGAAACACAAGTTTGCTATCGCTTGTAAGATATTTATGGTTTTGTAGACAAATTTTTATTTAATCTTTGAAAATTTTACTTTAGTTTTCTTCCCAATATGTATATAGTAGTGCTAAAATGACAACCACGTTTTTTAATCTTAAATTTTCTCATTGTTGAACAATAAGAGTAAGTTTTATAAACAGATAATTTTGGAATATATGCCCTCTTTAAATAATCTCTATAATTAATTAAAATGTCTTTTCAAAAAATATATTAAGGCAAGATCAAAATTAATAAAAATAGTATACTAATAAAGAATTCAACAAACTTAAAATTGAAAGACACAATCAAAATAACCAAAATAAGTTTTACAAATCCAAATAGTTTATATATATCATACTTTGCTTTTGATTAGTGCTTGCTATTGGCAGACTTAAATTTATTGATGACGTTCTGAAAACTATATTTCCATTCATTTTCAGTTTAGCAATTTTATGATTTACATTTTTTCCGATAAAAAATGATTCAGATTACAGGACAACAAAATATTGAATTTAAATTTATTTCTTCGTTATTGTACACAATTATATTTATTTTATAATCCTAATTATAACATTAAAAAAAGTGTACTTCTAGGACGTCACGTTTTGAAAATAAATTTACTCAAAGAATAATTTAAAAATTTTATGGATAACAATTAATTTATTACAACTAATATGTTTTTACTTGGCTGCGAAACTTTCTGATATCAGTATTTACTACTGCCCCAAAGTAACGTTTTTCAACAGCAGGAATATCTCCACGTTTCCCTCTAACATCACAAAGATTCAGAGGAAAAAATTCAAGTGCGAATCTAAAAAATGTATCTTCAGGCTCATGTTACAATAAAATGCTTGGTAACTCTCAAGGACTTTATGGACAATGTCATTATCATTTTCAGATTTTTTTTTAAAGTTTTGCCTTACTACCTTGTGTATTCCAAACAGTACGTTCTAATTCACTTAGGATCTCTTCAAATGCTGCATTTCGCATTTAAAATTAATTAAGATTTGGCAGACACTCTCCTTAAGTGTTACATCACTTAAATCGGGAAGTTTTTCTTTGAAATATTGAAGCCCATGTTCTTTGTTCATTGCTTTGACGAAATTTTTCATCAAGTCCAATTTTATATGCAACGGAAGTGAATATTTTAATCACTTTCAACAAGTGCCAGATTAATTACTTGTGCTTCTGTTAAGTTAGGTGAATATTTGAGAATGGGAAGGCAAACCAGGATACACAAATTGTTTTCTGCTTATGTTCGAAAAGTCGTAGGTTTTGGTGCAGAAAAAGTAACTTTATTGTATAATCCGTTTTGTGTAAAAAATAAAAATATGGAGGAATATTATAAAAAAATTACATATTTTAGGAAGTAAATTTTTATTTTTACAATTGACTTAAAAAAGTATATCCATTACACGTAACAGAATGTAGAAAAAAGAATGTTTGTTGACCAATGTTATTACTCTATCAAGAAACAATTTCTACTATACTACTACAGAATATCTACATATATATGCACTATTTTCCAACGGTTGGAAAACCTCGATAATTTTATCAAATCGTTTTTGTGGTCGAAAAATTGAATATTTCATTGACGTTGTAAATAAATTTTTAAAATCTTTAAAAACAAATTGTTAATTCAATGAATATTCGGATGTTCTGTATACAGAAAAAAGTGTAACGACCTTCAAACAAACGACTAAAAATCACTTTCAAAGCTGAGGGTGTCCGCTAATAAAAATAACAATAGAAATAAAATACTTTCGAAAAGTATCATTTGGAAGGTACATGTCTGTTTCGGCTACCTTTACATTTTTTGTCATTTATTGTTGAACCATCGTAGTAGTAGAGTTATCTATCTGCGATGAAACTGCAGCCTGACATGGTTATTGTAGAAAAGTGTGTGATTGTAGGGCTAACCGAATTTGTAGGGGTAGTGCCAGCTTTTGTAATAAGCTTTTATATTTACGGATACAAATATTTGGATCATCAAGAAGCTACATTGGAGTGTTTGCAACACTAATTACATTTTGTTAATATGATTTTACTGCAGTTGTGTAGTTAACATACTGATGTTGTTTATTTTTTCTGTAGTTTTTTTTATTGTGAACTCGGAATCGGTCAGCATAAAACAATAATAGAAAAGTCAGTATTTAAACGTTAAAGTAAAAGCTCAAATAAAAAATTAAATAAATTTAAAGCAGATAATGTGCATTTTTTCCATCTAAAATAAATTATTTTTTTCAAAAGATACAAAAATAAGCTTGGCACAAAAGATTTTCGGTTTAAAAAAAATGAAATAATTTGAAATTGGCAATTTACAAAATGCATTTTATTAAGGGACTGAAAAAGTAGGTCCTTTGTAAGCCAATATCTTGTTAAAATGAACGATGATCAAGAAACTTTACTAAAGCGCCTCCGTTTTTACATATAAATGATATTTTTCTATGAGAGATGTAATTCTTCGAGAAAATTTCCTTAGAGAATTGTGCTGGTTGTATTTTTCGGCGAACTTCTTGAATTATTTTTTACAGCGTGTCGGCTTTTTGATATTTGAGATAAAACATTATCACCACTGAAAAACAGAAACTTATTCTAGTCACGTCAGATTACTCTTGACCACTTTTCTACAGTTCAGCCTAAATGCTTTTAAGAAATTGAGTATTGTCAGTCAATCTTTGTTCAAAATAAAAGGCTTGTGGATTGAGTGGCGTCCGTAAAGCTCGATGTTATTGACTGCTGTGATTTATTTATTGTGCGTACTAATATAATGACAAAAAATTAAAAATTCTTAATTAAAAAATTATTAATTTTATAATTATATTAATGGATTTTCAAGAATGCTAAAACAAAAAAATCTTATAATATAACTGAAATTCTTGCTGTACGTTGAAGTATATTCGACAACTTTAAGTTTTGTACAATACATTACTCAAACATCTATCATTAGTGTATTCCATGAATAATGTGTCTACCCACTCTTTGTTGTTTGATCCTGTAAACCCCAAAGCAAATAGTACAATGGTGTTAATTATAGAATGTTTCTTCAAATCATTGATTTGTCAAACATTTCTGACAATAAGTTGGTAATATACCTAGGTGAGGCTTGTGACACCCCCTTGTTGAAACCGCATATATTTAAATTCACATCCAGTTGTGGCTACAAATATTGATTATTATTGGCTGATAACGTCATTTTCTTCGTCACTAAAAAATAAGGTTCAATGTTGCCACCGTGCGATACACAGGTCTATACAGCTAGTTTTTGTAGGTGTAAAGTTGTTTCTTTAATCATTTTTGTAATCGTATCAAAAACGCCTATTACGATTATCGAAGCCACTCAACTAGAAGTGAGCTTTATCAGAAAAGATTTTTTCTGAATATTGTCATAAATTGCAGTCATTCCTAATTCCCAATCGGTTGTAGTGGGCTTCAGTTATTGGGCTAAGATAATTTTATGTGACGTAAACACAAAAGTCGACAAACTGTCATTTGCGAAATTTGCAATTCAGGAGCACGTAGCGAAATCGACAAACAGGAGTTTTCATAAACACCAGCTTGATATTAGCAGCTATATTCTCCACGCTTCTTGAATTGTGTTATGTTAAAGGTATTCTTTTATGGTATGAAGTGAATTTAGTATTTAATATTTTTACAACTAAAAATTACAAGTTTAGAAGAACGATTATAATTTTTGTGCATTTTACGAATTAAGCTCCCATTTTAATAATATGTTTTATACTTTCTAAGCGCCTTTGAAGCGCCAATGATAAATAATTAAATGGTACACTATACTAAATTTAACTGACTCTAACATGGCTTTTTAAACGCATCACTTTTATTGAAAAACTGCTTATTTGGCAAGGATACAAATTAAGAAAAGTTTAGGTCTAAAATGATTGAATATTAAGATTAATTTGTAAAATTCAAGTAAATTTTTTTTCGGTTTAAAGTATATATAATATGATGTGAGCTGTAATATCTCAAAAATTCGATTAGTTAGAAATTTTGTGATTTATTCTTAAAAATGTTAGGATGCTTGACAAGTTTTTATTGTAATTTTATTCGTCGATTAACTTGAATTGTGTTCATTCGATTACTAACTAAAAAGAAGAAAATAAAATATTGCTTATGCTACCACTACATTGTAACGTGGGGCAAAACTCCTCTCTAATTTCAGAGAAATGTTATGTACCAAAGAGTTGTCTGTGGTCGAAGAAATAATTTTATGAGACGCAGATAGTTGGAAAGTTTTGCCTAGATGAACACATAGTAACTAATATATCGTAGACGAAATAATAAAGAGATTTTGCTGGCAAAACGGTTATTAAAAACAATGAATTTGTTGTGGCCACATAACGTGCTTTTAAAATGCATTCTCAATTTGTTTTTCGATAGGAAGCAAAGGTCCAAGTTCCCGATCGAAAAACAATTTTGTTGTGGACAAGTAACTTTGTAAGTTTAGAAGTGAAAAGAAAAAGAGAAATATTTTGATGTACACGAACACCGGAATACATTGAATTAGTAATGCATTCAGTCCCTGTGGAGATCTGAGAGCGAAAATAACGTAATTTTTCACTTGGTTAATTGTACTGTACGGCAAATATTGCACTAAGACCTTTTTTCATCAATACAAAATGGTTGTTAAATAGTAACAATGTAATGGGCAAAATCGCCTGGAAATGTGTGAAACAATTTTGGAAAGCAAACCACATTGTACAATTGCTTTCATTATCGAAGAAATTCTTGTTGGGATGCGTTAATAGACAAAACCTTCGTTATTGAAGTGATAACGGTCTACGAACCTGTTACTGTTGAGTATACGGTGAGTAAACTTATGGCCATTGATCTTCACATTTTTTCAAAAGAGACCAATGTATTATTGTCGCTTTTATTCTGAAACAAAATTTATTTTAACAGAATGGAGCCACAGACCACACAGTAAATGCTGTAAGATGTTTCCTGGGTGCCAATCTTTTTAACACCGTGGCATCTTTTGGCCAGCCCGCTCACCGAACACTGTTCCGTGTGAATTCTTCTTATAGGAATACATCAAGCCTATAAAATACAACATGTCAAGAAATCAGGAAAATTCTTTAACACATATCAGAGAGGACAATGGAGAATTGGAAAACACAATTATTCTTTTTAAGACACTAAAATAAATCTTTTTGTTATGTAGTTTTATCCTATAGAAATAAATTTTGTTTACCTATTTGGTTTGACTTGAAAAAGAAGAGACTTGCGACATCCTGTATTTTAAATTATTTATAACTATCTTAGAATTTTGCAAATAAATAAAGCAATGTTTTAAATTACTAGCTTAGTTATTCATATCTAATCTGTGTTATTTTTATCAGAAAAAGATTTATAACTTTTTTTAAAGAAATGCACTTACATAGTATGATCTACATATTTAATTTTTGTTTCCTGGTTAATGCATACTTTAAAATTGTGACCTTTTTTGAAGCAGGATTGTAGTATCCTATACTTATGTTGGATTTTGTTATTTTTTTAGGTTTATATTGTAATATTATTATTATTTGTCGTCTAAATACTCTTCAGATATAATTTTTTTAACTTTAAAGCTAATTATTGCTACTTATAGTTTATACATTTTTAAGTAATTATAAGATTTATATTTATTATCGTGTTAAAATAGTGGTTTAAATTGTATGCACGTTTGCTTTAATTGAATTAAATTGTGGTATTCTGACAATGAATGACATCTATTGTTAGTAGAAATAAAGTTCTAGTGCGTGTTTACTTATATAACTCCACTTTAAATTTTTGAAGGGGCACATGATCAGTTTACTCGAAACACTTGTTTTCTAAGTGAAATTGTAGATAAAAATTAATTATCGAATTGTTTAGTTAAATTATTCACAAACTTAGTTTATTTTTCTATTAAGTTTAGATTGTCAGTGATAAGGACAGTTTATGGGTTTTTCTGTAGACTTAGAACCCATTCGAAATGAGAAGTGTACATCTACGTAATAGACGTAAACACGTGGTTTTAAATTATATATAACATACGTCAAACATTGTGCTTTTGTACTATCATATATAACTATTACTATACCTAAAATGTTAATGATATTGTGATACATATCGATATAAGCCATTTTTTATAATTATAACAAAAAAAATGAGTTAGTGGGTCCAGAATGGCGGTGACGATAAAAATTTAAAATTTACTGAACTCTGTCATTGAATTTCTGAATAAATTAGAAAAACTTAATAATATAAATTTCAGTACAACCATTATTATGATACATTTTTTAGAAAATACTATTTACATTCAATTTTAAGAAGCAACTAAAACAACGCTATCATTTATAAATTAAAAAATAATATTTTTGTTAGCACATGAAACTCTTCTTTTATATATTGATTAGTTATATGATCACTTAAAACAATTTTAATAAACATTACTGCCTTATTTAATACGAATTATATACTCAATCTAAACTATATAGTTTTATCAGGTTATGAGAAAAGTATAGGACAAACATTATTTTATTTTCAATTTAACGTTAAAAAGCTGTCTTCAAATCGCCTTGAAATTTTGGATGCTAGTAAAGCCAAACTTTACAAATAGATACTTAATATTCCTTAAAACAATCATAATTGTATACAATTATTATTTAAAACCTTAATTTTGATAATTTTAGGTTTGTTCTGAATTAGAAAGCAACGTTAGCAAATGCTAAACATTATTATATCAAAGTATACAAACACGTATGATTCAAGAAGGAATACAAAAAACACGGAAAAATATCTCAAATAATGGGAAATTATTAGAAAGGAAAGACTGGCAAACGATAACAAATTAGAGATAAAAGAAATGAATGTACGATTTCAAAGATTATAACAAACAATGTGTTCAAGAAACATAGAAAACAAAAGAATAAGTAATTATGATAGAAGTTTGGTAAGATTTGGCCAAAGAAAAGTAATGTAATAATGCCAAAGTCTTAAGAAATAAATAGAAAAGCACAAAAGTCAAGAAAACGAAAAAATAATTGTTAGCTTAACCAGTGGAAAAATTCATCACAGAAAAAACAAAATAAAAAAGGCGTTTATAGCGGATAACCAGAACAAAAGAAAAGTGATAGCAGAAATAACATTATTTCTTAATTAAGACAATTCAAATGGCTATAAGAAAGACAGTTAAAGTAGGAAACACTTCAGTAGTTAATATTCAAGTTGGTTATTGAAAAATCAAATTTAACAGCGTCAAATACAGTTAAATGTTCAAAAAAACACTAAGGCAAAAAGATGGTGACGATAATGGTTATGAAAATAGATATAAATGGTAAAAACAAAAAAAAATGCAAACTCTAAGAGGCGGAACTAAATAAACAAAGAACTACACAATCTAAGCAATCAAATATGTGATTAAACAAAAAATGTTACATAGAAAAGTGAGTCAATATAAAAAGAATTTTGGGAATGCGACATAATTAAAAAAGTTTTTTTGGAAAACTTGGAGATAAGTTCAAAAAAACAATAAAAGTAAAGTGTGACAAAAGTATGCGGATATACTAAAATTAACAAACTATGTGGTGAGCGAAAACTATTAAGAAATAAGTTTGTGAAAAGAGTAATTGATAGAATATTTAATATATGAAAAAATCGACCAACATTATACCCTACAAAGGAAAAATATCCTAATTGTTAATTAATAACGCAAAAACAGCTATAAAAAATGTTTGAAAGAAAATGCGAAAAAAATTGATAACAATCATAATCTGTTTTAGAAGGTACTAAAAAAAATCTGGTGTGAATATCACACGACTTTCCTTATCTTATTATTATTATTATTATAATAACAGAGAGCCGCGACAGCCGCGACGCAAAGGCTTCGGCCTGCCAGACTAACGCGCGGCTGGCCCGGGGTTCGATTCCCAGGTCAAATAACTGCAAACATCGAGTGCTCTCCGGCCATCATACAAACACCTTTGGCGGTCGTAAAGTACATTCTCCTTCTTCTAAACGGGTCAGACTAGCCACCTGCCCGGGGTACGCCCAATATGGCTCATAGTACTACACGAAATGTGTAGTTAGAAACAGGTTAATAGCCTATAATTAAGAGTAGAAGAAGAAGAAGATTATTATTTTATATATATATATATATATATATATATATATATATATATATATATATATATATATATATATTACTTTCCGTATCCTATAAAGTAATTTAATCGGCGGAAATTTGACCTACCCAGTTTTTCACATTTCTGGACGAAATATAGCCTCAGGACATCAAAAAAGTTGGTCTTCAAAATTATTGAAAAATGTAGGTAATAATGAAGAAAATTATTTATAGATATTATAACATAATGCAGGGGAATAAAGATATTTCCAGAAAATGAAAAACTTCAGTCATTGTTCCATACATATGAGGGAATATGCAAGAAAGTGCAGTAACTATAAGAGCACATCATTATTATGCACGCCACTGAAAGTTCACCAATAATAGTGAGAAATAAGGTAAAAGAAATTAAGTCTAGCATACATATAAGGTGAGTTTATACTGGTACTTAGTACTAAAGACTAATTTGTAACGAGTAATAAGACGCTATTGAAGCCTATGTAATACTACCATCAACTAAGAAAAAAGACTAAATAAAACCTCTAAACCTTTTGACTATCCTAATTGAGCGAAATATGAAAACATGTCAAGAAATTTCTTTTGAAAATTAGGTAAAGGTATCAAAGAAGCACGATTTAAAATTTAGAATTGCCTTATATAGAATTACAACAAAGATTTAAAAATAAAAGTTTAAATGCAAATGGCAGTAGCAAAGAAAAACAACTGGAACCAGTCGAAACTTATACACACTGGGAAACAATAATAAAAGGCACAGAAACACACAATAAATTTGAAAAGAAAATTACAAGCACGAACTGTGTTATTATACAGAACTTTCTAAACAAGGAGGAGATAAAGAATAATATAAGATATGACCTTGCCATTTATCTGCCAATTCTAATTTGTGTAGCATAAAACTAGCTATTATGTAAATGAAAATAATAATGCAGAAGTAAAATATTAAAAAGCAGTAATTGGAGATAAATATAATAAAAAAGATCAAGAGACCAGTAAGAATAGTAAATATTCGCGGCAATCCCCAGTTACTTTTATTTTTAATTTTAAATTAGGGTCGGCCGTATTTTTGTTTCCTACTGTATATTTTTGATTTTAGATATCGCCGCGAATTTGTACGATCACGCGGAGCAGCGTTGATATATAGGCCGCGGGTCGCGCTTTGCCTTTTCTACGTTCGCGTTGGCCTTTGCCTTTGCTTCCAGCCCACCTGGCTTTGTTTTGAATTTAGTTTGTGACAGTTTAGAAAGCGGGCGACCGGCTTTAAATTTTCCGCAAACCGGGAGCGTCGTTGACCGAGAGTTCGCCGGTGTGTCTGATTGGTAGCAGAAGTTCTCATTTTCTGCGAGGCCGTTTTGTTAAAAGCTAATTTTGTGGCGAAATTCGATATCTTGCCGACCAGATTAACCTCTCCCCGGAGGTGCTCTTGTTTCCCGATTGCTTTTCGGGGTTGAAATTTTTCCGGTAAATTTCGGTCATGTTTTCTTTGCTCTGACCCGGCAAAGAACGACGAAGGAACCTTTGCACCAGGAAAGACGCTCCGTTCGGCTCCGCTGTGAAGATTGGGGTAACTTGTCCTATATTTTCTCCCACCCAATATTTCCTTTGCCTGGAACGCCCAGGACCAACAGCATAGGAAACTGATTTCTGCGGGAAAGCGCCATTTCGACAGATTAGTATTTTTAGCTTTAGCTTTTGTTTGAAGTTCCTTTTGTTCAAATTTAAAATTACTATGTAGTCCAACTTTTCGGTCGCCAAAAAAGGAAACAACGGCAAAGACAGGTCACTGAAATCTTAGAGAATAAATATAGTCAAAATACTACAGATAAAGGGAATAATATAACAGGGCGCGAGAAAATCGCTAAATAGAAAAGAATAACCTAATTTGATTCAAGAAGAGGAGTGTTCGTATATCTTATTAATATATGTAAGATATATGTAAATAAAATATTGTTCCCTCGGATAAAAGAGGATATAAATTTGATGTGTGTATCAACACTACAAGACAATCTAAAAATTTGTGTATGATACGCTATTGCTTTTTATTTTTTTGTAGTGTTATGTTCAGACATTTCTTCTAGACTTGTTGGACTGCTGATATACACAGTGCCAAAAAATTATTATGTAGCAGCAAAATAGTCGGTTATTTTACTAAACCGTAACTAATTATTTAAAGCATATAGTCCATCTATCTACTTATGAAGAATGTCGTTGGCTATATTCTGCTGATACTATTTACTCAAAAAGTTGTTTTTTTAGGTTATTTGCACTCATATTTTTTACAAATAACTTGTAATTAATTCCATTATTGCCCGGATTTATACAAAATTAATTTTTTTATATGTTTGTACGGGGTGACGCCCTGAAAGTTATGAAACATGCCTAGAACTTCTGGTACTGCAGAATCGAGTGGTTTTCAGATAGAGCGGTTGTTGAATAATACAAACATAAATTGGTTTAAATCTAAATATTTCGCTGTTTATCGCCACTCGGGTGAGTACGTCCATGTCGACTAAGGCCATCAAATTAGCAATTAAGAACTGTAAAACATGTTATTGAATTAGATCTCAGTTACAGACTTCAAAATGTGACAGTAAGTTGTAATACAGCTCTCAGGCATTTTCGTCAATCATGAAAGAATTGCTAGGTAGACTTTACCTATCACTGTATTTGGTGTTGCAAAAATAATACAGTGGGTATTTCGTAGGTATTATATTATTTTCCATCACGTCATCTTTTTGATAAATAGTTCTTTCACTCGCGTACAGTTTTGAAAGACGTCCAACTAAGAACTTAGTATAAACCGTTTGTAACTAGACATCAAGCATGGCGGATACTTTTAATATTCTATGGAGCATGTGAGGATCAAAAATTGGAAAAAAAAACTAAGAACAATACATTGCTATATTGGAGGAAGATTTTCTTTTTATGTTAAAACCAAGACAAGTTGTATATATATATATGTATATGTACAATGTTGTGAAAGATTAATATACAATGACAGTTAGAATTAGTAGGTAGATCAGATGGCTTAAAACGCTTGAGTCTTTTTTCGTTGTTTATTCCATAAGGTGCTGCACAGAAGGGTTGGGATGAGCGAAAGTCTTTTTATATCTCTCACTGAGCTTTTAATTTCACTTTTCACTGTGGGAATTTGAGGTCACTTAAAATCACATTATTGGGGACGTCCATGGCGCGTCAACGATCATTCTGAGTACCTTGCTTTGGAAGCGATCAAGCTCTAAGTTGGAGGTAGTAGTACCCACAAGGAATCCCATAGGTCCAAATAGGTTTGAGAACTATTTTGTAAATTAATAGTTTATTTTCTGATAACTTGGATTTTCTGCCGATAAGCCATATAACTTTTGGAGTTGAAGTCCGAGTTGCTTGCGTTTGGTGAATATATGATTTCTCCAGGTCAGTCTCCTATCTAAATGCAGCCCCAAATATTTAACTGTCTCTGTATTGGTAGTTGATGACCATTGAAAGTTACTGGAGAACAGTTTTTTTCTCATAGTGAAAGTGATGTGTTGTGACTTAGATTCATTCACTTTGATTCGCCATTTACTAGCCCACAATTAATTTTGTTAAGGTGAGCCTGAAGGTATCTTGAAGCAGCTTTGGTTGATATGAGAGGCTAGAATAGCCATATCGTCTGCATAGGTCGCAGATGTGTTAGACGAGATGTAGGTAGGTCTGCGTAGATTAGATACAATATTGGACCCAAAGCACTGCCCTGAGGGACGCCAGGAGATGGGGTGGATGTTTGTGTTTCGTCTTTATATTTTAAAAAGTGCCTATTTGTTAAGTAGGATCTCAGGAGTTCGTACATCTGGTAGGGTAATTGTTTTTGAGTTTGTAGCATAAACCTAGATGCCAGACTCGGTCAAAAGCTTGTTTGACGTCTAGGAACGCTGCAGAACAATACCTTTTGCCTCCAGGTCTCTGTATATCTTGTCAGTTATTTTGTGCACCTGCTCCACAGTGCCATGTTGTTTGCGAAAACCAAATTGATGTTTAGGAATTAGTTCTTGGTTGTCTAAAATTGGCATTAATCTGTTCAGAATCAGCTTTTCAAGGATTTTTGCCAGAAGGGGAGAAGACTTATGGGTCTGTAGTAATTTCCGTTGGTGGTTTACCGGGTTTCAAAATCATTATTATTTGTGTTTTTCCATTGACTAGGGAAGTATCTGATTCTGAGAATAGAGTTATACAAGTAGGTAAGGGCATATAAGCTTTAGTAGTTCCTTGATGATTGTCCCAGTAATCAGGTCTACCCTGGAGATTTTTTGTGTTAATCTTCTTGATTTCTTCTTTATCTCGTTAATGGAGAAGGGTTTTATCGGTAGACTCATTTGGTACGGTGACTCTAGGAATTCCACAATTTTGGCCTCCGTCTTGGAGTTGACAAGGGAAGGGTGTGAATACTTTAGTTAGATATTCCGCAAAGGCCTCTGCTTGTTTTTATTGCGGGCCCAGCTTCCGTCTTCCGAAAATAGGGGCAGTGGAGTTGGTCTTTAGTTTTCCCTCGCTTTCCAGAGCGAGTAGTTAGTTTGCTCATTAGCGCTGAGGTTTTCGAGGTATCTCTGTATTTCATGATTCTTATGTTGGTTAAGAAGATTTTTTAGATGTTTCCTGTCTGTTTGTCTTGTTCCGACTTGGTTAGTTGCCATCGTTGCCTGAGACGGCGTTTTTTCTCGTATTTTGTCCTTTATGATGATAGGTGTATTGTTGTGATGTGAGGTGATGGACAGTTTAAGTAGCATCCCATGCTACATTTTGATAAGTTCAGTAAGCGAGGTTACAGCACTTTCAATGTCATATTCATTTTTTAGTGAAACATGTAGGTCTAACTGGTATTCAAATCTTCGTCGAAAGTATTCCCAATCAGTTCTTTTGTTATGAAGTGCGGGTTGAGGTAGAACCTGCGTTACAAGTGAATTTAGAGTTATTGTGAAATGGCGCTGCTAGGTCAAAGCAGGATGAGACCGTGCCGGAGTGTTTATACCCTTAATGATTAAGTCAACTAGGTCTGGCTTTTTTCGACGGTCAGTCAGTACGTAGGTTCTCCAGTGGATAACCAGGTGAGGTTGTTTATTTGAGGGTCATTAAACGGCGTCCATCGGTTCTTGTTAGACGTGAACCCCAATGTTCATGCTTAGCGTTATAGTCCCCTATAGCAATGAACCTATTGCCTAGAGTCTTGAAGAAATGTGAGTAAGCTGCAGGGGTGATTTGATATTTGGAGGGCAGTATACAGCCGTGATTGTAACTGTAGTGTTTGCAATTTCTATGGAGACGCTGGTAGCCTGTATATGATTTTTTTGATATTTTGCTAGTTCATGCTGTTTAATACTATTTCTAATAATTAGTGCTGTTCCTCCATGGGCTGTACCATCGGGGTGATTTGTTGAGTAAACAGTGTAATGTGGGAACTTAATGTAACTCATGAAAGTAAAGTGGGATTCAGCTATAAGAAGTATGTCGACTCCGTGATTTTCAAGGAATATTTTGACTTCCTGAGCACGCTGACCTAGCCCATTGGCATTCCAAGCTATTATTTTTAACAGTTGTGCCATTATGTTAACTTGCTGATTAATGTGAGTAAATTCATGATGGTCCCTATTTGTGTGATGAGATTTTTCATCATATTCTGTAGTTCTTCGATACCTTTTGTTTGTTGGTTTGACTGGATTACTTGATATTGTGGTATGTTGTCTGAGGTATTGACGGGGATAGGTAGTTCCAGATTTTTTGCTTTGTCAGCGTATGTTACCCCTGCTGTTGTTTCAAGAGTATGTATGGCCTTTTATATGAGTTGATATCATCTTTTCTTAATCTTGGGTAAAGTCTTTCTTGCAATTGTTTATGGACTAAGCAACCCGGTAGTTGGCGGGATGATTTTTTGCAATTTACGCATTGTAATTTGTTGTCCTTAACTGTTCTTGGACACTCACCAGCAGGATGTTCTTTGCATTTGACGCATCTGAACTTATGTTGGCAATAGTTCTTCGTATGTCCCTTGAAAACATTGAGGAATTATTCGTTTGACGTGTGGGAGTTTATTACAATAGTATTAAGTAGTGTTTTAATTCTGTAGATTTCTTTGTTGTTTTCCTGTTGTTTTAACTCTACTGAGAACATCTGCAACGGTTTTTTTAATGTTCCTTGTTTAATGTTCCAAACATTGACTACAGTATGTCCAAGGGCTTTTAATTCATTAGCAATGTCAGACGTGTTTGTGGAGTAGTGGATGTTTTTAATAATTACTCTAAAGTTTCGATCTTGTTTCGATTTGTACGTGTGAAATTGTGTTTTTTTCTCAACAAGGTTTTTAATGATGGTGGAATAGATTTTGCTTTATTGCTTTGTATCTTAACTTGACCGCCTCCTAGTGCCTTCAGCGTATAGCCGTCTTTAGCAATCTCATTTAAGAGTGTTGTCAGTGGCTGTATCTTTAGGAGTTTCAGTGGTTTGTTCTTGAGTTTTGTCAGAATCGTCTTCTTCTGTACTTAAAGATTTGTGTTTGTTGTTGATCTCATTTGTTTCTCCAAGCCAATATTGATTCTTTTTAATTGCTTGTTGGGTTTTTCGGAATTTCGATTTCGTTTCCTGCTATTTATTGTTTTCCCTTGTGTTGCGGATTGGTGTAAGCTAGCTCCATCTACATGGGGACTGGTTAGTTTATTGAAAATTTGTAGACGGTTGGAATATGAATATGTTGGAATTTGTGGGAACTGATTTTTAGGAAATACTTGTTGTGGCAAATTTAACATTGATTGAGCTTAGTTGGGTTGGGTTTGTCCCATAAAGTAATTAGTTGGTTGACTGAATGCCATATTTCCGGAAGGGGAGGCAATTAAATACAAATTATATAGTTAGTAACAGCTAGTATGAATTTGAAATTAAAATGAATTAAAATTAAATAATGTCACTGACCTGCACGTCAGCGATAGGGTTATCGTTTGTGTCACACTCAGCACTCGATATTGAACCTTGCACGTGTCCTGAAGCCTTCCAGGATGACCGATCTGAAGATGCTCTCGCTGGAGCAAGGCCCCGGTTGCTGGCCGGAGAGGCCGGCTCGCAGGCAGGTGCCGTGGAGTTCACCCTCGGAGCGGGCGCACTCCTGGCAGCACTTAATGTATGTATGTTGGACTGCTGATGTATACAGTGCCAAAAAATTATTATGTAGAAGCAAAATAGTCGGTTATTTTACTAAACCGTAACTAATTATTTAAAGCATATAGTTCATCTATCTACTTATGAAGAATGTCGTTGCCTACATTCTGCTGATACTATTTACTCAAAAAGTTGTTTTTTAGGTTATTTGCACTCATATTTCATACAAATAACTTGTAATTAATTCCATTATTGTACGTATTTATATTAAATTAATTTTTTTTTATTTGTTTGTACGGGGTGACGCTCTGAGAGTTATGAAACATGCTTAGAACTTCTGGTACTGCAGAATCGAGTGGTTTTCAGAGAGAGCGGTTGTTGAATAATACAAACATAAATTGGTTTAAATCTAAATATTTCGCTGTTTATCGCCACTCGGGTAAGTACGTCTATGTCGACTAAGACCATCAAATTAGCAACTGATAACTCTAAAACATGTTATTGAATTAGATCTCAGTTACAGACTTCAAAATGTGACAGTAAGTTGTAATACAGCTCTCAGGCATTTTCGTCAATCATGAAAGAATTGCTAGATAGACTTTAACTATCACTGTATTTGGTGTTGCGAAAATAATACACTGGGTATTGTATAAGTATTATATTATTTTCCATCACGTCATCTTTTTGATAAATAGTTCTTTCACTCGCGTACAGTTTTGGAAGACGTCCAGTTAAGAACTTAGTATAAACCGTTTGTAGCTAGACGTCAAGCATGGCGGATACTTTTAATATTCTATGGAGCATGTGAGGATCAAAAATTGGAAAAAAAAACTAAGAACAATACATTGCTATATTGGAAGAAGATTTTCTTTTTATGTTAAAACCAAGTTGAGAAGTACTTCTGGCTGTTTATTGGAAAAGTGTGCTGTTTCCTATTCTACCAAGAAATCTTAAAAGTTATAAGCAAACATGGAATTTACCTAAATTCCATAACTTGTGTCTTAAAAATCCTTTTATCGTGGGTATCTGTCGGAGCGTTTGCTAGTAGAATGGAATTTACAATCCACATGCTAAGATGACCAAACTTGTCGATACCATGCCTGATCATTTTGAAGTTTTCAAAGGCACAAAAGTGGATTAACTAAATTTTAATCTACAAATTTGGCGAATTTTGATAAAATTAAGTGAATTAATGAAAATTAATACAATATGTAAGAACAGTGTTGTGTGTATACTTGTGAATTGTCTCTGTAAGTAAAAAGAAACCTAGTAAACTAACCTAATCACAACAAAAATAATACGTAAATATCAAATAAAAGCAACAACAAATTTTAATTTATAACAAACATATTGGACATTTACAAATAAAATATTTTTATTATCTAATCATATAATTGTCTTATCTCCCTAAACTTATAATTCTATCTCCTCCTAGACGCTTCAACCGAGTTCCTTGAAACTTGCACACCACATTTACAACAATATTTTCTAATTTGGTGCAAAAAATCAGCCTTCTAACTTTAACCGTTTTAGAATTATTTAAATATTTTGATTGTCGCAGAAACATGTGGAATGTTCTACACGACTACCTGGTGTTTAGATCAGGGTTCGTCGACGAAGCCTGCGGGGTCCCAGCTGTTTTCGAATAAAAACAAACATTCTGTTACTGTTGCCAACATTAATCTAGAGAAAAATTAAAAATTACTACAAATGAACATAAAACTTAAAAATTACGGGAGTGCATTATGAATGAGCGCATAAGCTTTGCATTAATTCAACTTTACGTATTACGTATTTCCTATGGGCGGCTTATGCTTACGTCCACCATGAATGGGCGTTAAATTGTTCCATGTTTCTGATCCAGAGAAAAAGCCGGGCTAATTAAAAATTTATACGTTCGCACCTTGCAAAAATTTGAGGGAAGGCGGGTGAAAAATTGTCAGGCTAGGACGCCAAAAATATCTTTTGGCGAGCAACTCCTAGTAATTAAATAAAACACATGAGAAATTACAGAAACATTAGTTTTTTACTTTTTTTATTTTTGGTCTTGGTTCTTTAGAACTTCATTTAATTAATTCTGTTTATTTGTCTCTACTTACTGCATCTAATTTTAATACTTCACGTTGTTCAGATTCCCTTAATCTTTCTTAATGTTAATTTTATTATTTCTATTTTTGTGATAATATTTTTTATCTTATAATTTTTACAAGTATTTTATTGCACTTATTTTATCTTATTATAATTATTTATTTAATTTTTTATACTTCTTGAGAGCTCTTCTCTTTTGTTCATATTGTGCATTTGTAACACCTCTTCACACACACATATTTCACCTATTGGCATGCTTGTTTGTAGTTATACTTTTTTTGTTTTATATAGTGGAGATACGCTAATTTCTCTTCATTTACTTTCAATTCTAGGTATCACAGTTACGTTACTTACAAAGTTCATACTTTCATATATTCTATTTATAATTATAACCTTGATATCGATATTAGACCTTCTTATCGTACTATTAAATAGTAAATAAATTACTAGTGACGTCCGTATGCCTCCTATGGACTATTTACTATACAAGTGTATAAAGTCTTATCTGATATTCTTACATTGCATTTTATACATAGAAACTTGGATATTTTATTATTATATCTGAATAACTTTTTTCTATTAACGTTATTTTATGCTATAAATAATTTTCTTTCCACTACAGTTATCTGAATTATTTTGTAATTCATTTTGGAATTTTCTTTTTGCGAACAGTTTGACCACTATTTTGTACTTTGAATTTAATTGTTGGTTTTTTCTCTAATAGCCACAGTTCATTTTATATCTTGTATATGTAGGTACTTTATAGTATTTTATTGTTTATTATTACTAAACTCTTTTATTTAGTTTTGTAGTTTGTTTCCTTTTATTTATATAATTTCTTGAAAATTTATCTTGTTGTTGTAAACTGTCTTTCAGATTTTATTATATTTTATTTCATTTTGTATACCAAAATAAATTTTGCCTTATTTATTTTTATATCTCTTCTATAAAAGATTGAATTTTTTTTAATTATTCTTTGCTTTTAGCGAACTGCACAATTGCTAAATTATTGTTTGTTATCCATCTGGTGTAAGCTAATTTAATGTTTAATTAAAAATTGTTTTAAATACATCCAAAATAAGAACGCATCTAGCTATTAATTACTGAATTTCACAAAGTGAATAATGTATTTATAGAACATTAAAAAAAACAACTTTATCTGGCATATTTTTAACCAAATATACATTGTATAAATAAACAGTCGTAAAATAGAAATAAAGAAGCTAGAATCGATCGTGGGCAAGGCATATAGTTAACCTTGCGTGCATTGTTCGAAAAATGCCGTAGATTAAGTTACTATAACGATAATTCTAAAACGAAGGAAAACAATAGACCAATATTTTTAATATAAGTTAAAGGAAAAGTGAGAATACCAGCTATAAAGAAAGTAAATCTATATATATGGATGAATTAAATGTTATGTTAAAGAAATTATTAGAAATAGTTAATAATAAAATAAGAATAAAATATATAAATAAATAAATATGCACTTTTTTTAGAGCATTTCATTTAAAACATTTCTAAAGTTTACTTTGTGTTAATCAAGTAATATTTCTTGAAATTACGCTGTAAGTAAAATTACAAGATGTAAATTTGAGAAAACTTTTTTGAAATGTTGCTTTCTTATATTTAAAAATTTTATATAAAATATGCAGCATTTAATTTTTAGAGTTATAAACTGCGATTTAAAACAATATTTTTGAATCTGAAAGATATTAATGATCGATTATAAAAAAATATAGCCAAATTAACAAATCGACATAGAAGCATATTTCTAGAGTAATGATAAAAATATAAATTACAAACCGCAGACCTCTGTATGAGAACAATTAGTAATAATCTGTAAATTCAAACAATTAAAAGTTTACATGTCTACCATATAAACAAATTATTTAGAACTAACAATTTATAAATAATGGCATTGACAGTCAATAAGGCAGTTAATGCGTAAAAAAGAATTAACGTAAACTAATTTTCGACGTAATGCGTGTAAAATTAACACAAAAAAATTCTATTCGTAGTTAAAGTAAATCTGGGTACAGAATATTTTATTTTATAATGTCAGAGAAGCTACTGAAATGACATTAAACGTCCTCTCTGTTTCAATAGCAATGCAGTAAGTTATAGTAATGTTGTAATTTGCACATTATTTGTGCTTCCTTTTTAAAACAGCTAAGTCGCTAATTGAGTGACTATTGTGGTGTAATCTTCAATAGTTGCATTTCTCATTTGTAATTTCTAATAGAAGTCGTTTTACTTATTCTCTACTTTTTCACAAACCCAGTACTTTTAAGTGTTAACCGGTGGGAGTCACAAAGTACTTCGGTCCAAAATATTGTTAAAAACCAATTATGTACGTGGAAAAGTACAGTGAAAAGTCTAGGATGGTTTGCTGAAAACGGAGCATAAGAATATTAGACATTTACAGCAATGTAATATTGTAGAGATATATTAGCGCAGAGGCATTAGTTGCAATTCTTTATCTGTGTACATTCTCTTACTGTTCCTCATGTTCCGCTTATCGCTCTATCGATCTTCGAGTGTCGTTTGGTAGATTTTCTTGAGCAGCTAATAAATTATTGGACTATATCTCATACAATATATTTGCAGATTTTAAGACAAATTTACATCTGTTATGGCGAGTATTACCGCCAATAAATAAGGGTACCTAAATTTCCTGGGTGCAGCAACTGCGTTTCTCAGTATCTACTGAAGGAGGATTGCAAACAGCTCTGATAATGACAAAATAAATAGATAAATTAGTTAAAAACTTTACCGTGCTCTTTAATGTAGTAGCAATACTATAATTATCGATAACATCAATAAATATAATACAATGTTATGCACCGAACCCCAAAGTAGACGATGCAGAAGTGGAACGATTTTACAAAGAAATAAGCCAAGCACTTCAAGCAACAAAGCAACACGACATTGATAGTAGTGGGAGATTTAAACTCAAAAGTAGGTCAAAGTGAATGCCTAGATATAGTTGGAAAATACGGTCTTGGAATATGAAATGACCGAGATGACAGAACGATTCAATTTTATTAAGAACAACAACTAGTTGTGTTAAATACCTTTTTGACATTACCACCCCGACGCCTTTATAGTTGGAAATCTCCGACAGATAGTGGTGATTAGAAATCAAAATAACAAGAAATACAGAAATAGTGCCCTGCCAGTTACAATTTAGTATGGTGCTGATGTGAGATCGGTTTAGAACCCTGTATTAGCAAAATCCCATTACATCTAAAAAATTGTAATAAATAAAAAAGTAATAAAAATGGAATACTAGGAAACTACAGAAAAAAGTAATCAGACAAGAAAATACAAGAACTCTCTTAAAATATCCAAAACGTATCAGCAAAAAAATGAAAGCACCGAACAGGATTGGTTACAACTAAAAGAAACAATTATTGAAGTGGGAACAGATAACTTCAAATCCAGTAGACTGCAAGAAAAGAAACGTAAATTATTTAAAAACTATCTAGAAAAAGCTAAATAAATAACCAGAAAGGCCAAAGTTGTTAAGAAGGCATATCATAGGGAAGAACGTCAAGAGATAGGTTTTCCAAAAAAAAAAAACGATAACTTTAACTTGTATAAGAAAGTAAAGAAATGGCACGAACAATTCAAAAGCGATATGTAAATAATATATTAGTATACGAAAATAGTAACATAATCATACATCCCGAGTAAAAAGTGCTGACTTGGAAACATTACCTTCAAAACCTTTTCGATGACAACAGACCTTTGGAATTTATAACACACAATAAAATACAATAAAGGCCCAAACATTCAAATAGATAAAGTTGGGAAAGCTATACAATAATAAAAAACAAGGAAAACTATGGGTCCTGATAAAATACCAACAGAAATGTTAAAAGTATTAGATAACAATGTATTGAAAAGGTTGACAGAATTAATTAATAATATACACTCAACCGGAACAATTCCAAAAGAGTGGTTAATTTGTACTTTTGTTACCTTGCCAAAAACAAAAACCAGAAAATGCAACAAATTTAAAACAATAAGTCTAATGAGCTGCGCTCTTAAAATACTAAAACGTATTGTACATTAAAGGATATATAGTATATGTGAAAAAAAACATTACGGATACACAGTACAAATTTAGAAACAATTTGAGTACGAAAGAGGCGTTGCTTAGCATTAATGTTCTACAACGGTGCAAAGACGTACGTACGAACGTTTATTTGTGCTTTCTGCATTATAATAAGACGTTCGATATTGTAAAAGTAGTTATCTATATTCTTCTTCTTCTTCTACTCTTATATAGGCTATTAGCCTGTTTCTAACTACACATTTCGTGTAGTACTATAAGCCATGTTGAGCGTACCCCGGGCAGGTGGCTAGTCTGACCCGTTAGAAGAAGGAGAATGTACTTTACGACCGCCAAAGGTGTTTGTATGATGGCCGGAGAGCACTCGATGTTTGCCGTTATTTCTGACCTGGGAGTTGAACCCAGGGCCCGCCGCGCGTTAGTCTGGCAGGCCGAGGCCTTTACGTCGCGGCTGTCGTGCTCTCGTTATCTATATTAGATGATCTAAATTTGGGCAACAGAAATATTAAACTAATTAAAAATCTGTATTAGAATTAGAAGACTAAGTTTAAAATCAAAAATCAGTTATCAGAAGAATATGGCATAGTCAAATGTGTCCGTCAAGGCTGTGTACTATCACCGTTACCGTTTAATCTCCATTCTGAAACAATATTTAAAGGGGCACTCAAACATTGCGTTAAGGGAGTTGTGGTCGAAAAAAGAAGAATTAATAACTTGCGATACGCGGATGACACAGTACTTGTACTTGTAAAAGAAAAATATCATACGCAGAAACTACTAAATTTAGTTGCTCACAAAAGCGAAGATTTTAGCTTAACTATAACCTTTAAGAAAACCAAAACTATGATTATCACAAAATAACAAGTAAAAAATCCTCACATAACAATAAATAACGAAGTATTGCAAAATACGAAATTGATTAAATGTTTCGGCTGCATATTAAATGATCAGGGTACGTGCATAACAAAAGTGAAAAGCAGAATTGAACAATCAACGCAGACATTTATAAAAATGAACAAAGTTTTATGCAACAAAAACCTAAGCCTAGATTTAAGAATTCAAATAGTACGATGCTATACATTTTCTATCCTGCTGTATGGTGCGGAATGCTAGACAGTTAACAAAGCTGTAATAAAAAACTAAATGCATTCAAAATGTGGATTTATCGTAGAGTCCTAAAAATACCATTGACGGACAGAGTTAGGACACTTCGAACAATGCAAGAGCAGTATGGGAAGAAGAAGGACTTTATGGCTAAAGAATTTAAAAGACTGGTGCGAAGAAGGTAGTGTTTTCTAGTCTCAAACCGCAGAAAACACAGTACCGACAGCGATATTGATCGCCAACCTCCGATAGGAGAGGCACTATAAGAAGAAAAAGCGATTATAATAATCCATCATCCTTCTATAAACATATAACTTAGTATATATTTCTATAAACTAGAGAATTAGTGGTTTTGATAAGTTAATAAATAACTAAGAATTTTGCACTAAATATGGTATTTTATAAAGCTGTTCATATTGAATTCCACTTGTGGAAGTGTCACTATAATAAATTCGCTACACAGGTAACCAAAATGCGATTGTTAATAACTAACTTTGTTTTCTAGTATTGTTATTATGTAAGTATCCTTTATTATAACGAAGACTAAATTGTGGATGTCTAATGGAAGAGTGAATCATAAGAAACTCCAAAAAGAATAAAACAATTTCTAAATAAGTTGAATAAAATAAAAAAAATTAAATGATTGTCGAGATAAATGTAAAAATGAATAAATAACGAAAATTACATTAAAATACGCGAAAACTAAAAATTATTTACATGAAATACCATTAAAGTAAATAGAATTGAGAATTATATTAATTGATATAGCTCTCATCAGCGGCCACGACCTTCTCGAGCCGGGACCTAAACCTGCCTGCAGGCCAACCCAAATTTCTCCTTTCCCATATGCGTTATTATTTCCATGACGGAGGCCCTGAAGCTGTCCTTGGTATTATAACGTCTCTTATTGGCCCTCGCCAAGAGACCAGTTGTAACACAAATTGTTGTATGGGTATGCCTGGATCTTCCTTGCCTTTAGGGCTGGAGCGAAACCTTACTGAAATACCTATTTCCGTCTAATAGACACCTCCGAGATCCAGGGTTTGACAACTGTGTCCATCACGTTATGTGATGTTATATGATATCTCCAGCGATATAACAGTGGTGAAATACTTTGTATGCATGATGGTATGCCCTTTAGAGGTATAGTAGCAAATACAACTGTCATTTTGGCGATTCATCTTTCTGTTCTGGATTAAGTTCGTTTCATTCAAAAAGAACATTAGGAAGTCAACGCTGTCGTACTTCATGTTCATCTTGTTTTTGTCCTGGGATCAAAGGCTTATATGGTAGGTCCTCGTGCACTATTTAATTTAATATAAGTTAATCATGCTCCACTCAGTATGCTAATTGATCTTTTCTTTCAATTTTCGGACGAATTTATCAATTCTCTTCCTATCAGATCGCTTGGTATGAATTAGCCTGTTAGCGGTTACCTCTTTCCGATAGTCAGATTTCCTGTATTTCTTGGCGACGTTTTTTATATCGAACCGCATAATAATTTTTGTCGATGATTTTTCGGCCTTCAAGTATAGCAGCTCTACAGTCGTATTGTCGGCTCATTTTGGCGACTGACATAAATTATTTGCAGCTGACTTGTGTGTTACCTAAAACGATGTAAATAGAATCAAGACAAATAAAGAATGGTTATGTGTAAACTAAGTAATTTTTTTTTTGTAATATTAAAAAGGATGTGAGTGTGCTAAACAGGAGAGTAAAAGCGACTGCCTTGTCCCTAGAAATATCATACAAAAAATCTGTTTTGGTAGCGATTCAAAAATTTTCGGAACAAATAATAATGTGCTATCGTGTAGTTTTGAAAAATTAGATTTATATAAACTATAAAGGATAATCTGAAACAAATTTTAAAGAATAAAAATAAATTAGTTTTTTGTCACTAAAACATAAAACTTTGAACCGAAATGTTTGTGAAATGTGTTTGTGATTAACTCGAACTATGTAATACAAAAGAAAGTTAAATAAGTGCGACGCCGCCCAGTTACTTAATAGTGAATCCCGCGTGTTGTTCGGGGCTATGACCAAGCCCTCTCGTATTCAGCAGTCATTGCAATCTTGAAACTGATTAAAATAGATGGAGGCGCCGCTAAACGCCTCTGCCAGGTAAACAATAAATCGCAGATGAGCGGCCGATAATGTCAACGACCGTAGAGAAAGGCGGCGCCGGCGGGCCAGGCCTGGATTTTCAAGCCGCGGCGAAAATTGCGTCGGAAACGCGCGCCCGAGACTTCAAAGCAATTGCCTGCCGCGAAATTAGACGGGGCATGAGCAGTATCCTGGACCTAATTATCCACTTAAAAACGTGCGTGAACTTCAAATACGGCGGAAATATTAAAGGTCAAGACTTCGCGATCTCGCGCCGGCGTATCTTGGAAAGTACTAGAAAGTCCCCAATCCATCGCACGATGCAGGCATAGCTAGATAATATTTGCAGATAAAATTGCAGTGACTTCAAATTTTGAATAAAAAGGGGAAAAGGGGAATTATATGTTTGATGTTAAGTTACATTATTGAAAACAAGGTATAAAAAAATAAATTTTTTAAATGACACAGTTAAACAAAGTTTTAAGATGAGCTGCAGGAAATTAGAAATTTAAGAGCCATTAAGAAGAATCCAATGATATGACGTTACAAAGAACAAAATCTATCAAGACTTTAAGTTGTTAGAGTGGCATTATCTTTGGTAATGTAACTATGCCACATTTTTAGTAGTCGATAATATTTAATATATAATTAATGTCTTAATAAAGTGGTTAATGAGTTATTTTACTTTTTTTAGTAAGAATGATGTTTTTTTGTATAATTGTAGTTCTACAGTTATTTGTCAATTTTCCTTTACTTCATCTGTTATTTTTCAAATAGAAAATGCAAAAATAAAATTTTAAAATACAAATCTGGCAATAAAGGCATAAAAATAACAATAGTATAGTTAGAGGCTACAACTCAACTGAGTTAAAGAACCTGTTCATAACTTCTTACGTTTCTTTATCTAATTCTTGCCTTGTTATAAATGTTCAAGTTTTGATATTTGGTGTGGCGGCCTTTTCGCCCTTGAACCGCTTTATATCGCGGCGGCATGCGGACCCTTGATATCAGCTACGTTTTGCCGTCGACACGAACGGCATGGGCTTTGCTCAGTGAAACATTCACGCCACATTGTCGTGTCTTAATCCGCATAAATTCGCATTCACGCCCACGCGCAGCACGGTCGTGTCTTCACGAAACATTTCGCAACCCCGCAAATATTCACGCATCGCAGCTAATTTGGTCGTGTCTCAACATCCGCAGATACCAGATCCGAACGCAGAGGTGGCCACCTGAATCGCCGACGAAGCCGAAGCCGAAGCCGATTCAGGTGAGCAATTTGGCAATTCATTGGTTGATATCGGTAGCCGCCCCATCCGCAAACGCGACGGCCGTTTAAGGACGATTTTGGCCTTATCGGCTGACCTTCCACTACGGGCCGTACTACGTTTCACACCGCACCACGAGCGGCTTTACACGCCTGCCTCTCCATTTTTTGGTCCTTACGAGCCGTATCGGTATCGTATCCCACACCGCATCACGAGAGCGGCTATTTACACGCCTGCCTCTCCAATATTAGTTATGCATCTGTTCACCTAGGTCTACAATATTATCCAGTGGGAAACAAGTCAGTCATTTTAGTTATGCTGTAAAATTGAAAATATATTTATGTTAGTTTTATGGAATGTATCGCTCACATGATTGTGTAAGGTAGTAAGTTTCAATTATGTATGCGTTTTCTATTACTTAATTATTAATTTTCTATAAAATTGTGGGTAAAGAGATTATACGAAAACTGTTAGGTTGATGCAGAATTATTAAAAAAAATCCTGGGCAAAAATAGCAAAAGCATCCATAGCAAATGTTGGCATACCCATTTTAGCTAAAGACACTTAAAAAAGTACCACGTTGTAATTTTGTTATTCTTCTTTTGCCGTCTGTCCTCTATCTCTAGTAGCACTGCAGCCTCTTAGATTTATTGTACTTCTCTCATTTTGTTTATAGCACTTTTTCCAATATTCTTGTTCCCTTGCACCAGTCTGTACAAGTCCGTAACTGAACGGCTGCTGTAATCTCAATTATTTCTAGTGACTCAGTAGGTCACCTGCCAGACATTCAAGGCCCAAGACTAAACACGGTTCCATTTGCACCACAGCTATACATCCCAATTGCGCCTTGTAATTCCATAGCCAAAAAAAAATAATATTTGCCTTTTTATCCACATTATTCTTCCACCGATGCCTCTACAGACTGTCCGTTAATTGTTTTTAAAACCAGCAAATGGGCAAAGTCTATGAGGACTTGGTGGCCGGCGTAGAAAACATAAAATCGACACAAATTGAAGTAAATAACTACGCTTCAAAATTTTAAAGTGTTTTCTTTTCCAATAAAAATTATCTTTAAAAATCCGAATGATTATACATCAATCTAATTCCGTAAAGTATTACGACTGTACTGTTAGTAATCGCAGCAAAATCCGTGCAAAAATATTGTTAATAGTTTCCTAAAAGTTTTCATTAAATATGAATGTTATAAGGTAGATGAACATACCAATTTATAAATAACAAAATATCAAAGTATCTAAAAGTAATAAACAGAAATTAAATTGTCAACAATACTATGGAAATAGATGGATTTTTTAAGTAAAGTTTATGAAAGATACAAATGCTGTTTGTATCAAATGATTTATTTCACTTTTTATTCACTTATTTAGTACTTACTGTACTAAAGATCGTAGTATGCAATTCATAACAAACATTTTATAAAATAAAAATATCTCAAATTACTTTGTATAATGTAATTGATAAATGTATGTAGATATTTATGTAGTGAACTAAGACGGACAAGATTGTTATAGTGTCATAAAGATTTAAGAAATATTTTATTTATGTTTTAATTTTAACTAATTCAACTTTTTATAGTTTCTATCAATTTTTGATTTTCATCTTATATTATCTTTTTGTGCATTAAAGTGAAACAATACTTTTATTTATTTTTGTATATATTCATTATCAGTTTTTTTCTTGATATTTTGTATAAAACTTTTTGCAGTACAAAAATATTTGTAAACAATTTTTTTATTAGAAATATTGTTTATTTTAATTTATTTTTGTTTAATTTATCCATTTTTTATTTGTTTTGTTTGTTTTGATAGGTTTGCTCAGACAATAAATATATTTGTTCCTAATTTTTTCTATTCATTCTTTGATAATGAAAAAGTACGGCGGTTGATTTGTTAAAAATGCAATAGTTCATGAAGAATAACTGTCACTTAATATTTTTATTGACATATCTAATTAAAATATACTTTATAACATTTTAGTGGATACTTAAATATACAGTTGTTTGTAATAAAAACTAATTATTTACTTAGAACGACTTCTAGTATTATATCGGATTTTTGTCGGAGTTTCCTTGCTGTCTTGTTCCATTTTGTAATAGTAAGCATTTGCGTAAACTGGGGGTCAACTTAATCCATCTTGGACAAAGTGTGCCAAACATTCTGGATGATGTTACATAGAGACTGCGGGCTGCATAATAAATTCTAATATTCTTGTACTTAAACGATTTTGTAGCATCACCGGCTGTATAAACAGTAGTTGCCTTGTTGTCGGCCTATTTACTGTTTACACTATGAAATATAAGTCTTGCCAAAATATTTAATGCACTATTTATGATTGTATTGACGCTCAACAATCTAAAAGAATAAAAAGTTAATAAAAAAACTTTTAAGTTGATTTTACATATTTTGATCATTATTCGACAGGTACTGCAAATTGTAGCGAAAACCACAGATCCAACTTGCTGACACTTGATTAGTTACTGATGAGCATTCAGCTTCCAAAACTGTCGGATTCGCTAAGTAAAAACGTTTCTCATCTGCAAAAATCCATGTTTTAAAATCACTGTCCTATTCTGCATGTCAAAGTACATCTAAACGTGCATTTATATTTAATGGTAAATTTTTGCTGTATACGTTGGCATCAAGAAGTCAAACTGTAATTTCTCTTTAAAAAGTTCCCTTAACAAATTTATTTGACTGCTACACTTAATAAAAACGTTATATGTCTCTTGATTCGACGCATATTTCGATCCGGAATCGTTTGGTGTCAGCCCTAAATTATGAGCTACTTTTCTTCTGAGGTTATCTTAAAATAGTTTTACAATAATTAGAATATTTTGAAATATACGATAATGTACACAGAATATAAAGCTCGGGTCAAAACGACGAATTCTTGTAGAGAAGGGGGAGGGGAGTAAATAAAAATTTTTGAGCAAAATCGACATTTTGTTATAGTAACAAAGTGTTAATTATAATTTTTTATTAATTTAAAAACTGCTGATGACAAATTATTGTATTTAAAAATTTTATACTAAACGGTTTTCCAGTTGTTAAGATCCAAAGAGGGTCAACAATTCTGTGCAGCAGTTTATATACGCATTTTATTTGCTGTCTTACAATAGTGTACAGTATCTAGATACAAAGTATTTGAAGTATTGTAATATTGAATAGAATAAGTGGTATATATGTATCACACAAATTATTTATTTTTTATCATCTTTTATAAAAGTGGGAAAAATAAGAAATAATGAATAATTTTAATTATGTGTATAAAAAAAATTATGAGTGCTGCTGCTGCTGTCACACAGGTCAAAGGTCAAATCGTTCGTGCCTTTCCGTGCCGACCCGAGCGCCTCCGAAGGACAAATTTCGGCCCGGCGACAGGCGCGACCGAGGTAATATATTTCCGGAACCGCAAGCGATGGAAAATTTTCGTTTGAGAGCGGGTAATAAGCACTTATACATAAAAATTATGAGTGCTGTCACAAACGTCAAGGTCAAAGGTCAAAGTTCAACTCTAACTGGGTTTACGTAAATGCGTTGTCATGCAACGGCGTACGTCAATTATGTCAAACAGAGCTATTTAATCGTGTTTTATTTATTTTAAAAACTACATAAGGAACATGTCGGATGAATAATTTAAGATCGTCTTATTAACAGATATATTATATAAGGAGGAATATATTGTAAGTCACGATGGTAAGCCTTAATGGGGGGGGGGGGGGGGTAGTCATATTTGAATGTCCTATTATTAACATGCTACGAATGTGTTTAAATTACCGACACAGAATATTAAACACAAAGGGAGTACAAAAAAAGAACCGTGCAATCATATTAAGAAAGTTTGCATGGCCATGATAAATATAATTGTTGTATGCTAAACGACAGCATTAATTTGCAAATTAATTCATTTTTGAGACGTCTGTGTAGATCACTTTATCTGGAAACGCTTTACAAGTTTCTAATGTCCGTTCCGATAAAAAAAATTGAAGAATAAAATACGTTGATGCAACGAAGTTCACAACAAATAGGACACTACTAATTAGACAAGTCTACTTGCATCCAAAGTCCCAGTTAAATAACGAAATATTCGACTTTATTACAAGAAATGGAATGGTAACGTTAATTGATCGTAAGGATTCTACAATTAACAGACTTTTCGTGAGGTTGCGTAAACGACAGTGTCTATGCCACTAAGTTTAAGTCGATTGACAAGTTTAAACAAAATTTGTGTTAAATAATTAATGACATTAATGTGTCGTTATGCCAACACGCAATTGTAATTTTATTCAAGAAAAATCTAAGAAGGCATTTGACAGACATCGGTTTCAAAATAGAACTTCAAATTTCTACTTTTTATTGTAAATGTAAATTATTATTTTTATAAATAAATTGTTTCTTTCTTGTTAATTGTATACCTTATTCAATAAACAAATATTAAACTTCCTATTAAGATTAAGATACTCAATTATTGTTAACTTTAATTTACTTCTCATCAAATCACATAAAAAATTGTATCCATATAAAGTGGTTCTAATTTTTTTTAATAAATAATTAATAAAGTTATCAAAGCGTCTTTCGTGCTTAGACTTTGTAGTTAAATTTTAGTCTCTAAAAAACAGTAATGTTTTTATCTTATTTTATTCGTCTTTATATTTGAAATTGTTGGCTAAGCTTTTTTATTTTTATCTTGATGCTTTGATAAAGAATTTACTCTTGTTTTCTCTCATATTTTACTGGCCTCCTTCCTTTTTATCTCCCATCTTTAAAAACATTATTGCTAAATTCCTAAAGCAGATTCTGCTGTTGAGATTTTGTGTAAATAGGTTGACATTTTTGGAATTGTCTTAATAATTTTTCCTGGAATTGCAAGTTTTCAAAGATATTAGTCGTCGATCGTTTTACATAATGTAGACCTATCTGCTGCACAGTAAAACATAGGAAAAACCAAGACTAATGTATTTCGACACGGTTCTATTGAGGCTCGTAAAGAACCGATTATGAGCTAGGACAAGAGCAAGGATAGAGCAGAGATAGTAAGCAATTTGCGCCGATATTTATCCCCATGGTCAACACGACGAGACAAACTGCAAATTATCTTAACCAGTACACCGTCCAACATATCATTTTACTTAACAGCTTTTGTTCCTAACTCATAAAAATCTGAAATTTGATGAAAGATCAAAACAGATGCGGATGTCGGGAAATCGGAGACGCTATGTAATGCGGAAGATAAGGCCAGAGTCAGAGAGGACAAGGTCTTCATGACGAGAGGAGATCGAAGGATTTTCGAGAGTGCGTGAATGGTGGATAGTTTTTGCGAGATTACACATAGACTCAAACTTGTAAGGGGCAAACTCATTAACATTAAGAACTAAACAGACAAAGACTGCGGCATAAATTAAGGTAGATTAGTCTGGTTCTTTCTATAAAAGTATCAAATAAAAGAAGGGGACTTGGAGTCATCAATGGTTTCAAGTTGTCTGCCTTTAATAGGGTTTTATATGAGTTTTTCAGTAAGGTGAATACCGGGACAGGTACAATTGCGACTACCATAGACTTTCAATAATCTAAGCATTATAAAATTTGGGTTTAGAGTATAGGAAGAATGAGTGCAATTGCTGTAGTACTGTAAGGCCAGACCGTTTATCAACGAGTACCTATTATCTTAGTGTATATATTTAATCAAGAAATTGTTTGTGTAATTGAAGAGCGACTTCAAAGAACTGTATACATATAAGTTTAGAAATTACAATTTGCTGCTATAAAACAATGTAACAGAAAGATTATTATAGTATTTAAAGTGCCTCAAAAAAATTTCAAAACAGCCTTGTCTGTTCAAATAGACTGCAGCTATTAATCTAACTCAACTGTGCCTTTATAAAAAATAGTTCTTAAAATTTAAGAAAAATAAACACTTGAAGTCTAATGTTCGGCATGGAGTTGCAAATCCCGCTGTCCAATATTTGTTCCATCACATTTGTGTACATACTCTTTATATGTTTTTGGTAAAACAATTTGAAGCTATGTGGTTGAACTTGCCATTATTAACAAAATAATTTCTTCATCTTCAATCTTGTGCTTTAACCTTCATTTTAAATTTATATTTATAAAGACCTCTTATGAGAACTGACTGAACCTTAAAGCATTAGAATCAGTTTAACTATGTTTTTGATCTTAGAGAAAGAAAGAATTACTCCTATAAATTTACAATAAAAACTTTGAGATATTATTAATAAACTTGAATGCCTAATTGTCATATAGAATTTTATAGGGTTTTGGTACAACTCAAAGTATTTGCTTTTTATTGGTAGATATTGCTATAACCATTTCATTAAGTGCACTATTCTACTAGTCCGTTAGGTTTTGTATCTTAGGTAGTTTAAATAGGCAACTATAGTTTATTCGATTTATTCTTAAATTAGTTTACATTCTTATTTACAGGTGCTGCATTATTTTTCAATGCCTATAACGTAATGTTTGAACGTTAATTAGCGATTTGCATTTTGTCAAATTTTCCATATGTTAGTAAAATTAATATTACAGTTTGTTTAAATTTTGATTTAAAACTCGACCTATAACGAGATGATGTATCTGTGGAAAATATAAAATAGTCTGAGGTAAACATTAACATATTTTTAAGAGATTCAACCAGAACATTAGCAAATGTAGGTACAAAATCAACGCAGACAAAGATTTGATTGGTTAGTAACAACATTACCTAATTTCTGGTCAAGCAAGAAATGATATTTTTGGAAGCTGTAATATCAAGTTTGACTAATTATCCTTACCTCCGAAATAGTCTCGAGTTACACAAGAATTTTTTAACGGTGCGAGAGACGTCTGGAGCAAATATGAATCCGTTTTGTCCAACGAGTTGGATATCGATGTAAGAAGTACTCATATAAAAGACAAAAGAAATGTTTAGTTGCAAATTGTTATAGATATTCTTTAGTTATCTAATTATAACCAGAAAAAATATGTATACTTGAATAGCTGGTAGGAAAACAGTGATTTGAATACGGTATTTAAATTTTCAAGATGAAGAAAAAGGTTAGGCTAGAACTACTAATTATTACAACTGGTTAACCTTTTGTTCATCAAATTTAATTTTGTTTTTTTTTATTATTTAAACAAAGTAAAAAATTTCGTTAGCTTTTCAACTTTTTCTTCAAATTTTTTCCCTGAAAATTGATATGTTGTATTTTGTGGCTTCCAATCAGATGGAATCGTGTCAACATATGTGTATATATCTATGATTGTAATTTATGTTAAACCAATTTAATTCATGTAGTAATATCTTTGAACTTCTAACAAGTTTTGTAACTAGGTAAAATTTGATTGAATGATTACTCCATGCAGTACTTGCCTACCAAAGACTGTGACTTACTTAATATAGTTATTCAAGAAAATTTGCTGTCAAAGGGACAATTGTAGTTTTCTATAGAACTTGACTGCACCATTTTATTACTGAAAATATCTTTTGGTTTTATTAATACAATATTAGTGGACAAGTAAACGTATTTATTTTGCAATACGTGCTGTAATAATAGAAGGTAATTTTATGGATTTTAAGGAAAGTAAAAACAAAGTCTTGAATGATAAAATTAAAATATTAAAAAAAATGTGTTGATTTAGAATACAATTATTTATTAAAACTTAATATTTGGTGAAATTGTTTTACTTTAATTTGCATGATTGTAAAACATTTTATCATTCTTATTTGATACGCAATTTTAAATAATTTTTTACTTACTGACACTAGATATTAAGATCCAAATGTCGTCCTAATTAGTTTGTTGTGGTTTATTCTTTTTCATTTAAAAGTATGCATTTCAAAGCTTTTAAACCAGCAAAGAATCTTTGGTGCTGCTGTTGATACAGTGAATGTGATTATTAATTAATAGAAGAAGTGTTCAAATACAACATAAAATATAATTCAAATATGCAATACAAATTTTTGCGAACTAGACTAATATAAAATGTTTGGTTTCATTTTGATTAAAAATTTAAAAAAGGGTGGCTTAAACATTTTTTAAAATATATATTGAGGAACATGTTTAATGTGACCTCAATTCTTTTTCTTCTTCCTCTCCTTTCGATTTATGCCTCACAACGTTGGGTCCTCTATTCAAACCTTATAAGTGTTTCTATCTCGTGGCATTTTTTATTCATTTTTGATGCCACTTGTTTAATGTTGTTTTTTTCTGTTAATGTAGGATATTTTTGGTTGCCCATTCTGGTGAGTAGCAGTTTAGTTGTTTATATAACATTTTTTGTATTATTGGTTACTGGTCTAATTCAATTATTATGCTGTTTTATCCTTCGCAACTATTTTATACCCGCTGCTGTAATTCTTGAAAGTTGTTTGTACACTATTGTTTATGTCTGTAACCCACATGGTAGTGTATGATAAAGTTAACCCGCAATTGCTTGCTAGTAGTGTGTAGTTGCTTAAAGTCACAAAAGAAGTCCAAATAAAAGTCAAGAGTTCAAGTTATTGAGAAGTGCGACAATAATCTCAAAAGAATTCAAATGTGTTCATTGTTTTAGTGGTTAAGCTAATGAATGTTCAGCTTCACCCACGCAATATGAACAAAGTGGTCAAAAAATCTGACAAAGACGTAGACCAAAAGAAGGATAAAAAGGCGTTCGCACTGTTGCTGTTAGCGATTAAAGTTGCAAGCGATCTCATTGAGTGTCGTAACGTCAGCGATATTTAGAATCGATTGATAGAGATCTTCTAATAGCAGTTGCGCGTAGGTAAAACAATGTTATTACAGAAGTTGTGTGGTATATAATATATGCCAGGCAAAATAATGGCTGTTTTCTAATTGACTAATTGCGTAAATAAAGTCCTCCAGCATGAAGGTGGAAGAAGTGGAAGTAGTAACCAAGGTGCTTGACTGTTTGTCACTTAACTATACGACACTGTTACCAACATAGTATGAAAAGACAGAAAAATAATGTGCCATAATAAAACTTACCGTTAGCTTAGCAAAGAAGTTTAAGAATAAATTAGAATACTTTAATTGTCGTGAAATTGGTGACAAGCAAGTGTTGAAAGCCGAATAAGATAAAGAAAAAATTTGCCAGTGCTGGAAAGTAGATCAAAAGATCAAAAAAAAGGTGACGGCCATCAAGCCAACACTTGGTTAATGGTTAGCCGATACAAGCGCCAGCGTACATAAAACAGGCGTAAATGATTTCTTTAAAAACTTCACATTTATCACTGCAGGTCCGTACCCACTTAGGGTCATTAATGAAGACACATTGGACGCGCACAATAAAATAACGATAAAACAAAGTTTAAAATACCGACCGGCGTTATAAAAATAACTATGGTAAACGTTGACTAATACCAGGATGAAAACCTGTTCTTTGTGGGGCGAAAGATTGTCAAGTATCACGCTCGATTACAATGCTGTGCCACAGAAAACTAGGTCATATTTTGACTAATAAAATGAAATTTGTTGACGCGCTATCAATAGTTTACCCAAAGAATTAAAAATCGATGATATCAAAAAACGTCAAGTTTAAGTCGAGCAAACACATCTATCAAACCCAAAAAATCTATGTACCCAGATTTGTGTGGACAAATGAAGATGTCATCGAAAGCGGGATCGCGATAGCTCATCACATTTAAAGACGACTATAATGGGCTCATCTAACAGTGTACTTCTTGAGAACAAGACTCAAAAACAGGTGACTGCTTAAGTTATAGTTTCTTCTTCTTCTTTTTCTTTTCCCTCTTTGCCTAAACGGCGTCGGGTGCCTTTATTTATTTTCGAGTCATAGATTATATATTTAAATTATAAACAGGGGTATTTAGAACGGATAATAGTCTGGAGTATGTAATTAGAAATCCGAGTGAAAATCTCAAAGCGTACGGTCTTTTAAATGAGCTTTGAGCTAAAGCGATCAATTGTTGGGCACAAGTTGGGCAAAATTCTGAAGAGAAATCGCAAGCGGAGATGTGGAATGGTATCTAATCCCCGGTGAAACATTTTTATATGCTTGAGTTACTTGCGTTAACGATGGTGTTAAAGCAAAGTGACTCAATTGGGACACAAAGTTTGCCAAGTATCTATTTGTCGGCTACATAACAATGAAGACCCATGCAAAAATCTCAAAAAACTGTCGTTGAAGAAAAGAAAGATTTATATATCAATAAAGAACCAACACGAACAAAATCTACAAGGTAGAAACATAGTCGCGCATATATCTTTCTATGTGTTGAGTGTCCTTGTAATCTGAGAAACAGAACACCACAATGCGAGAATAATGTCGCTTGCGCTATGATAGTCGCTTTACAACTAGGTCATGTGTGCGCGTGTTCATTCATAGAAAATGCATTCATTATGAAAAAAAACATTTTCACTAATAGTCCAAACACTGTTAATACTTATAACACAAATGGACATGATATTACGTCATGGTATTCCAAGCAAAAACTGTCTTTCTTTACGGTGGACTTAAAGAAGAGGTATATATGGAGCAACCCGGATAATTCTGTAAAATGACTTGGACGTTTGTAAACTAAAGAAGTCAGTCTAGGGTCTGAAGCAAAGTGATGTCTGATGTCACGTTGTGACATTTATGTGTGTATCGCTGGACGTCTAATGATACAGCCCCGCTTTGTTTCATAATTGGAAGAATGGAAACAGCACTTTGGTTTTCAAGATGGCCTTTTTGGTTATTATGAAAAAAAATTGTAAAGCATTAAAGTGGATGTTTGCGTCTTAGTGTTGACACAAATAATGATCTCAAAAGATTCACCGGCGACAGAAGAAAGACAAGCTGTGGAAACACTTTTCTTCTTAGCCACATAATCGTGAGCCGATATATTGTTTAATACCGGAGTTTTCAATCAATTCTTCAAAAATTTAGGATCATTGGCACGGAGTGAAGCCAGTATTGAAATATCTGAAAGGGGTTAAAGACCCGCCGCTTTACCGTCAGAAAAGTACGCCAGCATTTGAATTGACCGGTTAGTGTAATGAGGACTATATAAGATGTAGAAACAGACGACAATGAAGCAGTATTTTGGGTTTCTCCTTAGAAGCAGTGCCATGTCCAGAACCTTAATGCGCCAGCAATCGGTCTTTGTGTCGACCACAGAACTGGAATATGTAACCCCATGTTATGTATTGAAGAACGCGATATGGTTGAGAAGAATAATCTAAGATATGGGCGCTTGCCCATAGTACTGTTTCAAACAAAGCGCTGTGCTATTGATTCTAAAGTTAGGGTTCTACAAAAGAACTAAACATATCAATATTTAATAGTGGGAGTCATCTCCGTCGTCATTTGGTCGACCTTCTGAACAAAGAATTGCCAAAGGGTACATTAGCACGCATCAGATTTGGTCTTGAATATCATAGAAACGATCAGGATAACGGTTGAGACTATTCTCTACGTGTGTTAAGGATAGGAACATAGTTACTGAACGTTTTGTCAGTTACGACATCACTTTCTTTTTTATAGTTAGAAGAAATCTAAGCATGCATTTTGTACGTAAGACAAAGAATAATATTTTTTTAATTAAAATATAAAATAGTAATTTTGCAAAGCATGTATACTAATTTGATATGATCAATATTAATCTAAATATAATAATAATAAATAAATCTTTTATTAACTAGCATAATTTCACCACATTTGAAAAAATTTAATCTTAAATGCATGCATTGAAATTTGCGTTATTTTAGGTTTAATTCTAAATAAGAAATAACTTAGAAGGTACCAACTTAACTATTGACAGTTATTCTGTATGTTTGTTTTATTTCTTTCAAAATTATCTACCTCTTTTATAGATTATTATTACACTAGAGTAAACGTAAAGTACGACGTCGTGAGCTTTTTTAAATTTAACCTTAAAATACACATAGCCATAAATGAAAATGGTTTTTTAAAGCAACTATTAGATTTTATTACTTTAAAATAACATTTAGCGAGATATTTAATTTTACAATAGCATAATTCCTTATTTATAGAGGTAAAAATCTAGCTCGTAGTGCAAAATAATCCGCTTTATTGTGCTTTTTAATTCAATTTTTTATACAATTACTAGAATTGATTTTAATAGATTTGTAGGCGAATAGCTTTATTGTTTATAAAGTGAATTGCATCAAATATGAGGTATTGCTTTGCTAAAGTGATTATCGTTTTTTACATTTTTTAATTTTATGGGTAAAGTCCATAAAAAGTTCTTGTATTTATTAACACGTCGTTGAATTACTATTGCTATGATTGTGTTATTTAACCAGTTAAACATAGAATTGGTTGATGTCATAATTTTCGAAAACTAAATGATTATTTCTTTTTCTGTTTTTTCGAGTTTTCAATTTTATTATAAATAACTGAGCAAAGTCTTTTTGTTGGTAAATAATAATAATAAATATTAACTTTTGTCCCTCCATTTCTGATTATGTTATTAAATAGAAGAGAACAGAACAGAAGAAACAACGACTTATTTAAGTCTCACCAATAAATTAAAAAAAAATTCTTTTATTAATAAAATTTTTTGTACTATTTTGCTTTGGTTATATTATTGTTAGTGCAACTGGTTTAATTCTAAACTGCAATAACAACTGCGTTTGTGTCGCAAGCAGCCCATTACAACTACGAGATAATACTTATCTAAATCCACTAGATCTGGAATGTAATTATTTATCGTTCCCAGTAAGATTCCTACTTTGATACAATTCCAGTATGTGCAAATTAAGACTAAATTGAACCCAACGAAGGAGTCGCAATATCTTCATATGTGCAGCCTACATATTAAAACTTGCTTTCCAAATTATTGTTTATAAAAAGAGCACAAAACTGACACAAGAGCCGCTCAATCTCTCAACAGCAGACGTCGAAACTTATATGGGAGTTCGACGTTCGGGTCAGATAAAAAATTGTTACGAAAAACTTATTTGAGGTTAAATGACAAGGATCGAGCTCTCCGCTCTGCAGGCACCGTGAAGCCGAATTATAATCTGACTTGATGTTCATGCTCCGGTCACTTTGCTTAATTGAATCATCAGCTGGACCGCCAGTTCGTCATCAACCGTTTGATTTGCATTGCGTACATCGCGTACAACTACGACCTACGTATTTAAATTTGTTACAAGCCGCTGCTTACCTATGTAAGGCTAATAGTTTCATTGATTTGTTTAACTAGTTAACTACCCGATTAGGATACTTCTGCAATATAGGTAAGTTAAAGGTTAGCTTACGCTGTGGTGCTTGTGCAGCAAATAGCACGACAGTAATCCTACGAACGCACTAATCGAATATCTATTTATATTTACATTATACATGTTAAATAAAACACAGTACGCATTATCTCAGCATAAATATGTTGATAAAAATTATGCATTGCTTAACGATAAGGAGGCTTAAATATAAGAGAGATTAAGAGGAAATCTTAACTACCACATGTTTAAGAGCAGCTTGAAATGAACCAACCGAATAATGCTAATCGGTAGATCAGCACATTAAAAAACACTTTACCACGACAAATACGCAATATCCCGTTATCTTCGTTAAAGAGTTCAAAGATACTGCACACATATCTCAAGGAAAACTGATGTTAGTGCCGCACATCAACGACAGGTTAACTCGCGTGCGTAATAACTTTCCACTGTTTGACTAAGGGACGTAGGTGCACTTCAGATTATCGATAAGAGCGACAGCCACTTCTCTAATTCGCTCACGTATCAATTTATTCGTGATCTTCTTGCAGCGCGGTTCAGTTCACAAACTCTTCTGAGGCTCCGATTTGCGACAGCGCTGCCCTAATCCTTCAATTTGAATCAACAGAGTGTTTGATAGTGAAACTAGTTGAAATATCAAAAAGAAGTTAAAGAATGTTATGGACTCGAAGTAGAAAACTGGCTCTTGGAGTCAGAATTGTTGCGTTCCTTAGTGTTACGTTAACTTACGTAGTAATAGCCGGTGTTTCAAGGACTAGCGCCGGCGAAAGAGTTTCTACTGAACAGTATTCAGGTGAGATGCTACAGAAGAGAGATAAAATTTTCCACGAGAAGAAAATAATCTCTGTAGTTGTATGTAGTAGAGATTTACTAGAAATAGTCGTCAGCATACGTATGCCAAGCACGTGAAACATTAATCTACGCAATTGTAAATAAACTCGAGATAGTAATCTATTGAACATTACAAACCGTTAATATCTGTGAGATTAATATCGTCACAATTTCAAGTTTTGTAATTGTTTTAACAGCTTGAATGAAGTGCAACTATTGGCTATTTTTGTTTTACTAAGAGATAAAAGATTAACACACAAACTATCTGCATAAGAACAATAATACAAATTAAGAAGCAAAGCATTAAATGCTAAAAACGGCTCTGTATTATTCGGATTTACATTCATTGATTTGAAAAAAGTCGATTGTGTTATTGTATTGTTGCTCTATCACTATTCCTATTTTGTCTTTTTTAACATTTTTTAAGGTAACTAATAATATCCATAACAGTATTGTCCTAATATTATTTTAAAGCAGAGAATTTTAGTAATTTATTAAAAATAGTAGCTGAAAATATACTAACAATTTCATTTCACCATAGGATATTCTACAAAAAATAAAAAGTTTCTGGAAATAACAGCTTTTAAAAACACATAGATAAATTATTAACTCGAACGGAAGAAGTCAGTATTATTTATTTAATTTTAGTTTACAATTTAAATTTTGCTGGTATCTTAATAGGATGAGAGAGTGTGTTATTGGTTGCAGCTTTTGCATCTTTTTATTAGTATTTTTTTCCACTTATGGAGCTTAAAGCCTTAGTCCAATTACGTCACTTTAGGTGGGAAAAACAATTTTTTTTTAAACTAACAAGTCTTTCAGAAACATGTAAGAAGTGTCTTATTTTATAGAAATCTCTCTAATGCATATTTTTCTATAATAGTATAATATATATCGTGTATTTTACTTATTTCTACTCATAGACGCCAAAATCTTATTAGTGATAATAAAAAAGCTTTGCAGATTTCATTTTATAAATATTGAAGTAAAAATTAATTAATCTTACTCTGTCATATGACTGTTAATTTATAGAACAAACTTATTAATTTAATGTTTTAACTAAAAATATTAAAAAATAGTTTACAAAATTCACAATTTTAATATAATAAATTTAAATTTGTACCTAATCTTCCTTAAAATAAAACTGTCGCTTTTAAAAGACAAGAAATTTGTTACAGCCGTTAGTATTAATAATAAACATTTTTTGTAGAAGTGCTAGAATCTAATGGAAAAATTTAATAGCATATCATCAGGAGTGATTTGGTGCGTAAAAGGGGTTCACCTGAAACTAAAGATTATCAAAGTTTATTGACACAAATAAATCTTTTGAGAGTGTGACAACAATTGGCTGGAAAAGTACGGCTTGCACTTTTCCTGTAATTGGCTTACGAAACGCTACCTGTGGCGACCAAAATAAATACTGGAAATTTTTGTTGCATAAGCGAGCTCCATTTGAATCAGATAAGGTGTTCAAGACCTTATCTGGATTGCTGCTTGTTTTGCAACTCGATTTGAATTAACACTCGGCAATGACTGTAATGCGTCGTTGCCTTTACAGGTGCAAGCTTAGGCCGTCACCTGTTGGCCCTAGAAAATAAGGCGAACTGTACCCCAGCAGCCATCAATGAGTTTCCCAGCGATGGCTTCACCAGAGAGCAGCGGCAGCAAGGCTGGGTCCTCATCCACGTCATCTTGGCTTGCTACCTTTTTACGCTTCTGGCTATTGTCTGTGATGACTTCTTTGTACCTGCTATTAAGAAGTTCTGCGACAGTAAGTCTAAAAACTACTTTTTTACAATTACACTATTTCAGCTAACAAAAATATTAGTGTTAATTTATAATAATTTGCTGATGTACATTTAATGAAGTTGGTAACAAATTTATTTCATCCATTTAATTTATTTTCTTTTAGTTTTTGCAAAAGTCCTAATACATCACATTTCTTCAGTAATATCGCTTTTGTGTATTTTCTTCTTAGGAGGGATGATAAACATTTGAAATTGCTAAAAAGGGAGAATTATCGATAAAAAAGCACCGTATCACCTGAATATCGTATTACTTCATTGTGGTTTCATCAATAAACAACTAGCTGACGTAATCATGCTTGTTCTAGAAAAAATACTTCTTGTCAGTTGTTTAATTGGGAACCCCATGAAATATTAAATATTTTAATGTCCAAATTTTGCCAACATATATTAAATAAGATTATTTTGGTTTTGCGGTGTTAGTTGTGTGATGTACATATATGTCAGCTACATTAGTCAACAGTATTCTAAATATTAATATATTTGTATTTTATTAAAATAAAGAAAAAAGTTAGTTAAGGGGAGATAGAAAGTTACTGAAAACATGTCTAATATTTCTTCTAGTTCTTTTAAACAAACTGGCAATAAGAAAACTTGGTAAATATAATTGTAACCAAAGAAATTTTTAAATCCACTTGCATTTAAGAAAAATTAATGCATAGATGGTTTAGAAATGCTTTTGTACTGATTATAAACAACCAAAATATACAAACTTAGTCAAAAGTATGATGCATTCTTTAATTATTTATTAGAATTCATTTGTGCGCCAGTCTTGTTTGCTGTTTTCTGGGTCTTTTTTAGATTTAATAGCGACAGATGCTTTTTTTAGAAATTCCCTGACTGTCCTCCAATACTTTTCAGTTGTAACATTTCGTTCTTCCAATAGAATTTCTTTGAGTTTTTTATATCGCGTTATGCTTCCATATCGTCTGCTTTAGTGTCCTCCAAACAAGCTCAATACTGCACTTATTTGCTTTAAAACCACTGCATCCTATTTGCAGAATTGTAGCAAGACGCGTTATCTCGCTGAAATTTGTTGTTTATGTTGGTGTTACTAAAAATCTTTGTACAATATGGGCGCAGAACCCCTTCTAGACCAGCAATATATTGTTCAGTATTTATGCCCCTTTTTAAATATAATTATTTCTTCTACGCTATCGGCCGTCCTGCAACCCCAGGACATTATGCTACCTCGCTGTGTTAAACTACAGATACTACACACTGCAGAAAGAAACATTAACCTATTTGTCTCCTTACGTAGATAACGCCAGGAGTGCCAAACACATGAAGAATTGGCAAAGTAAAACATGATATTATTATACATATGCATATGTAACATAGCTATTGTTGTGACTTAAACGTTGTAAATATTAGTAAAGTACCTCATTAAGCGCACCTCAAAGTTAAGCACAAGCCCATTCTGCTACTGTCAAATGTTGATGTAAATTAATATTTGTGTTTTTCTCCGAAGGCGATAGCTTTTCCCTGACTTTACAGCCTTTCAAGTCAGCTTTTCCGAGCCTTCTTCACACGGCCGTAGCAGTCTTACTATCGGCTAATTTTTCTAGGCATCGCTCTAGGCCGGCTGAAAAGGGGTATTTTTTCTATTTTTAAGAAATTTTCTCATCAATTTTTAGTCTGTGCATTTAGAAGTTACTCTTTTTTGTCTTGCCTTCCTACTTACATATGACCCAATGTCCTTAATATATTTTAGAATGTTATGAACAATCTAATAAAAACATTTACCGTAAATTACGATTTGAACCTAAGATTTGTTCTGTTGGTATAAAAAGTAAATTGTTAAACGTTCCTGCACATTAGTTTTCTTTCTGTTACTTCTTATCACTGTATAATAATCGGTATTTTAAACTCCGTTTACATATTGGAAATAATGAGACACACTTGCACAAACAGCAATTTTTGTTGTTTAAAGTAATTGCATGCAAAATGCACATTTTTAAGTTTTGCCGACCAGATATCTTATTGATCTTATAGTAAAGTGCATTTTAATCGTTAAGATAGAATACAAATATGAGGGTACCTCATACTTTTGAACGTAGCTGTATTTCTAATTAAGGTTATGCAAATTGTCTTTTTAATTGGACGATATATTTGAGCCTAGTAAGACCTTTTATCTGGAATAAACTTATAAACTAATTGCAAGCATCATACAACAATCAAAACTTATATGAATGTTTTATAAATTTTTCTATTGTGTTTCTCATGTGTCAATAGTAAACTGCATCAGTCAGCGCTTTGGGCAACCAAACAAATAAAACAGAACAATTTAATGGCAAAGGAATGAAAAAAATCTATAATCGTCTTTAAGCCTACCTGTGCAACACTGTTGCAGTAAAAAATGTCGCTATGTAGAACTATTAATGATGTCATTTTTTGTGCAATACATCTAAATTTTATTTTGCTCCTCTAAAAATGCTTCGAAAACATATTACCTCGGTGAATCGTTTTCTACTCAAGTACACAATTAGTAAATCTCGTCACGGTAGTCGACTTCAAAGTACAAATAACTTAACGATTAAGTTGAAGGAAAGTTTTTGCCAAAACACTAGAAGTATCCAAAATTACACAAACAAGATATCAAATGAAATGTAGACACAATAAAAATATGTATCCTAGTAAAAGTTAACTAGTTTTAAATGATTCATTAATCATTGGAAAAAATGTCTTACAAAAGTAATAAAAGTTTCTGATGTAATACATTTATTTTTTACCATTTTTATTAGCCGTATTTAATGAAAGCTCCTAACGTTTACATTTTTAACTAACCGTCATTCAAAAAAACTATGTTGTCTAAACTGGCAAGACGTATTGGCAACTAATGAGTGCTACAACCTAATTTTATTAAAAAGAAAACTAAAATACATAGAACAAATCAGAATTTGTGTCGATAGTAAGTACATGGAACTGATAGAGTAGATTAGTTTTTAAAATATATAAGATAGAAAGTTTATCAATGGTAAATTTTATATCTATTTCAGTATGTGTGTAGTCAATATATGAACTATGTACCCAAGACAAAGAAAGACAAACACGTTACTTGTCTGACATATTTGGTAGATCTTTTTAAACAGTAGGTGGTTAAGGAAAAATATATCAAAATTTACCTTCACATATTCTCATAGAAAAAGTAATAAAACAGATATGACTGTAATGCAAAACGAAGCATCAAATGACAAAAACAACTTGCCAATAATATAATTTCTTGTTTACGTAAACAATGTTTTATTTGGTAGAATGAGCAGTTTTTTATATAATGCTGTTATTTGTTACTAGTTGCTGGTCATGAATACTAAATTCAAATTATAGTAATATATTTATGTACCTTTCTCCGCTCACTTCTAAAGTAAAGCATTATTTTTATTAAATATTTTAAATTTGATTTTATCATCTTGTTTTTCATTTGGACCAAAAAATTATATTCAGAGGCCAAAATGTTGAGTAATCATGTAAATAATTGTAATTAAACGATGCTTAATACTACATATAACTATTACATTTTTCAGGTTTATTTTTTTCTGAATATTCTATGTGCCTACAAATATTCCACATTGCGGTGTTTACGAAATTTTTAACATGCAAAGGTCTGCCACATTTTGCAAATCTTATCTTCGATTATCTGTATACATTTTTTGCTCATATTGTTTTATATAGATTACCTTTTAGTTGTAATAAACTTAAAAACAAAATACTTAAAAAACAAATTTAATCGCAAATACATTTAAGTTGCTGAAAATGTAGTAAATTTTATTTTATAACTCAAGAAAATTAGTGTTTGCAAGTAACTTCAAGGGAGCTATAAGTAAATAGGCGGAAACTTACATTTTAAAAGCAAAATTTATTCAACAACAACACTTCCCTTAGCAGTTATTACAATATTTTAGTTGTTATTGGTTGGCTATTTTCGTTTTAGTCTTCTTCTGACGTCAAGAGTTTCTCAACTGGCGTAGTTGTTCGATTTCGGTGTCTTATAAAGCTGTCTAGGTAGTTGGTGATGAGTCTGCGATTTATTTATTTGCTAAAGGAATACTTCAGTAATTTTAAAGGGTTTTATTGCTAATATAACATAAAGCGTCCACTACTATCCTTAGGATTTTAGATCTAGATTTAGACTTTGTAATTTTGATTGTTGTTAAGGCCTCTGTCGTTGCCAATCACCCACAAGTACAACAATTCAGAGTATTCACCTCGAAACGGACGGAAATCAGGCAACGGAAATGCGTGATTAAGAAGACATGGTAAGGAACAGAAACAACTTTAGAAGATGGATAGAGAATAACTAAGCTATAATGGCATCTACAAACGATAGAAGTAATTTTTGATTGTTTTAAGGCTTTGTGTATTTTAAAAATTGGTTGTATTAAGGACTTGTAGGGTGTAATACATTTGTTTAAATTTGTCAATCCTAAGTATTTTACTTGTTTTGTAGCTGGTAGTTAAATTACGTTTATTGATATAGCTGGACAATTCCTTTGCTTAATTATAAAAATAATTTGAGCTGATTGACTGAGCAGACTTGTACTTGTTAGATATAAAGTCAGTCTTCAGGCTAATTTTGGTAATTTTTAGAGTTTATTTACGGATTTTTATCTACAGCAATAAATATGAAGGCTACGTTAAAGCCAACAATTAACATATACCGTCATAAGACCTGCAAATTAAACAGAATGTACCAAAAATAAATATTACGAAATAATAGTGGATAAAACACTATAAAAAGTTGTGGTAAAAAAATTGAAATTCAACAGTAACGAAGCAAACTCTAATGATAGGGGTCTTTCTGAAATTATGAGATTACCGTGTTTATACATTACAGAATACATTACATTACAGAATACGAAAAGTAGGAAAGCAGGAAAGCCGAAGGGTGAGACGAGATAAACATGGAGCTAGTTAAATATGCAGGCACTCTACGTCATCATAGATTATTATACCTCGTAAGTGTGTCTTGGCATTGATGCAAAATTCCAAATTTATAGAGAACGACAGAAGTTATCTTCCTTTTTAAGAAAGGCAACAGAAATTACTGTCATAACTATAAAAATATTAGCCTGCTGAACATCACATACAAAATTTACTTAAAAATTCCAAACGACCTAAAAGCAATAACAGAAACACGTTTACAAGAATAACAAAATTGATTCTGACAATGACATTCATGCAACGATGATATGTTTATTATGAAGCAACTCAAAGGTTTAATCTTGAAACCCATATAGCTTTCATCGATTTTGAAAACGCATTGGCTGAAATAGGTTTTGTAGGATAATATATTTTATAGAGGCAATTCTGTCGTAATACAAACTTTTAATTGCCTCTATAAAACATATAATAATATGTACGAAAGAAACTGAAATTAATCTGCCACACCTTTTAATCTATACATTGATCACATCCTTAATCACTGAAAATCGCACGCATATCCCAAAATACTGTTAGATCAGAATACTTACCTGAACACGTTACTATTTGCATGCGATAAATTAATAATACAAGAAAACTAAGACACACTTCAATAAGCTATCCATAGCTTAAATTAAATTTATATCATAACAACTTTAAACAAAACAAAAGTTGTGGCCTTCAAAGGTAAACAGCGTATGCAGTCAAAAATAGTTCTTGATAATAAACCAATAAAGCAAGAATCGCAATTTAAATATTTAGAGTTCAATGTAAATTACAACTACTACAATAACATAAACAACAAGGTTACAAACATCACGCTGTCTGTAATATAATAAATAAAACATTAAACAACAAAATCTGAAAAGAGAAAATCAAGTTCAAGGAGAACAATAGGTACTAATATATGGAAGCAAAAGTTGGGGTAAACACTAAAAAATAGAACAACAATAGAGAGACAGTAAAAATTAAATTTTAGTAAAAACCATAGGCTCTACTAAAAGATATTTAATGCCAAATGAGTTAACTAAATATATAAGCTGAAAACGATAATATAACTGATAACAAAAAAAAATAGGGACATTAACAAAATGAAAAACAAAAAAAATATTTAAAATAAATTAACTACAACACTAAAGGCAAAAGGGACATAAGCCGACCTAGAAAACAGTGTATAAAGGCAACACTTTGTGAAAATGGAATAAACAACTATCTAATCTCTGTAGTACAGAATAAAAATATTTATGGTAGGAATATCGGTTGTAAACATGGGATAGAGAAGAGGGCTCAAAACACTTTTTTAGGATACATATTATTTGATGAAATGATAGGAGCCTGTTTTAAAGTTATACTTATCTAAAAGTAACACACATATAAAATAGACTATACATTTCCGGAGAAACTGTAGCTGTTTCTTAGCTTTGTTGATCTATTTGCCGTGGTGGATAAGACACAATTTTCTGTTTGTGTTCTTTTTCCTATAAGTTTTGGCGTTTTTTAGCTTGATTTACTATCCTCTTTCATTATTTTCTATCATTAGTTAGACTTTTCCAGTTGTGTATCTTTATTAATCTTATATCTCTTTCAATTTATTCTTTCCATCTTGCCTTTGGTCTTCCTTTTCATGGGCTTCATTTTTTAATGTCTTTACCGGTTCTTCTTTGTTTTTTCTATATACATAACCATACCATCGTATTCTTTGTGATTTAAAAATCCTGCCTATATTTTCTTCTTTTAGCAGTGTGTCTATTTCATAATTCATCAGCTGTCTTATTTCATCTTCTTCTGTCTTTTTAGGACTCATTATTATTCTTGCAATTTTCCTTTCGAATATTACCCTCTTATACAGTGGGTGAATGCGACAATCTCCGTGAGTTTGTTGCATTTGTAGCGCTTTTACTACGAAATCGACCACTATGAAATTTTCCACAATGATAGAACTCGAAGCGAGTGAGGTAACCTGATAAATTGTTTCGAAATCGGACAACAATAATACGTTCCCAATTTTAACAACTCGCTCCTGCAACTTCTCAAACAGCGTGCGAGAACATTTTTAGTTTAAGTTGTTCTTCTTTTTTCTGTTCGGTTTTCCGTTTGAACTGCATATGTTACAATTGGTCTAACGATAGTTTTGTAGATGTTCAGTTTTGTGTTTTTACTCAATGTCTTATCTTTCAGCAGTTGTTTATTGACATAGAAAGCTTTATATCTTGCTTGTATTCTCTCTTTAATATTTATTATTTTGCTTCTTCGACGTATTGCTTCTTCTATTACTGTAAATGCATCTTCTCGGTCCCTTCGACTCCTTACTACAATTGCTATATCATCCGTGTATGCAATGCTCTGTACAGATTTCACGTTAATTGTTCCACTACTTTTCACTTTTTTGAGTATGTCATCTAAAAATGTTGTAAATAGTAGCGCTGTCGTACTCCTCTGTTTACGTCAAAGCTGTCTGAGTTATTTTTTCTTACGATGACCGTTGCTCTAGACTTTTGCATTGTCATTCTAATCCGTTTTATTAGTTTTTGGGGTGTTTTTATTAGTTCTAGATCTTGCATTAGTTTCGCTCTTCTTAGATAGTCAAATGTCTGTTTGAAATCTATAAACAATATATGAACGTCTATGTCATGTTCCTAGCATTTTTCTGTAATTTGCTTCATTATATGTAATGCGTCAACTGTGTATTTGCCTTGCCTGAAGCCAAACTGATAATCTCCGAACATTGTTTCAGTGTGTTGCGTTAATCATTCTTTTAACAGTGAAGTTAAAATTTGATATGTAATATTTAACATTTCTCTATAATTCATACATTTTGTTGTCGCCTTGCTTGGGAATTGGCACGAGCTATCGAGATTACCTATTATTAGGGCATCCTCGTTGATTACAGTGACCAGAATTTTATTGTGTAAATCATTAGTGGAATATTACATAATATTAGAGGTTATTGTAATCTCTAGAACAAGCCGTAATTACAAAAGCTTACTGCTGTTGCTACGTAATAATGATTGTTGTTATGCAAGTTATAATAACTTATTTCTTAAAAGAAAGTGAAGGTTTACTCCTGATGTAGATACTATTTGAGGAAATATTGGCGATACATTATGTCGGTATTTTCACTTGCATGCGGGGCCTAATTAAGGTTTTTCGTACCCCAAACTGACAAATTTTTACACGTTTGAAACGTTCTCAAAAAATTACAAAAGATTTGATTGATTGATCAAACATTTATTTGATTTTTAATTTTTTGTTGCATACATACATTTTGATACAATATTTACATATATTTACACATTAATAAGAAAAAATTAAAACAAGGGTTCATTTAAGATAACAACTTTTATTAAAAAAATTTTTCTTTTCCTGGTTTTAAAATTAACAGACCTATGGACTATGTCATCAAAAAAAACTTTGTAGAAATTCACTAGTAATAAATAAAAATACAAGACTCGCCGTTTTTTCACTCTTTTAAGAGCTGAAAAGGATCGTTTTCTGGTGCAGCTAGTAACTGTCATACTAGAACAATGGCAGTATTGGGAAAAGTAGATTCTACGTTTCATGACTTCAATGAAGCTAGGAATTTTTGTGGTTCTAACTGTGTTTTTGGTTCAGTATTTTTATCTTTTTTGTCAGTACTTTTGTTAATAGTTTGAAATGCTGCTAAATGCGCATATATCACATGAAACCTTTTATTTAAGTTAAAACCATACTTTTGTAGTAGATTATTTGTTCTCTGTCGCATTTTGGTTGAGTAATTTCCTATAGAAATCCAAAATGCTCATGTATTTCTGTAAAAATCGTTTTTTTACGGACTAACTAGAGTTCCAGCAAATAATTTGCAGCATACGATGATTCTACCATCTTTGTTTTTACCAAAATAAACTTTTGGTTTCCTCTTTATTATAATGTCTGTTTTGTAGACACCTCTTTTACACATCAATTTTACTTTGATTTTTAGCCTTTAAAACCCAACTTCTTCTGGAACAATGTCTATAAAATCTTATAAGGTTCTATACGGAGCAATTAATGATCTTTGTTTTACTTATACTTTCTTCTTAAAGTTTTTCACTAAATTCTCGATACTATACAAAACTAATGTTCCAGAAACACACCATTAATGTCATTTTATAAATCAAATTTTTCCAATATTACATTTGCTTTATACTATGCATCATTATTCTGATCATTAACTTGGGTAATATGTATCACAGCATCAAGAACCTTCTGATACATTTTTTAAAATGCTTGATTGGCACCAACACTTGCACTCCATCGGATTGTCTATGCAATTTTTAAAGACAAGAAGTTATTTTTAAGGCGCGACTGCAAAATATCCCATCTTTTAGGTGAAGGACTAAAAAAGCTGTAGCTTACCGCAGCTGCAGAGCTAAATATTTCTAAAAAGCGGACCACAGTTCTTTAAAAATGTTTTATGCCCACTGGAAAATTACTGATGCAACAGCGGCTCGATTGGAAAATGATGGAAAGTGTATTTTATGATCGTAAATTTATTGGGGCATTACGTGTCAACATGTCTTAGATATTTCCGCCCGCGCAGTCTTATCTTCGTCGGTCAGCATTCCTGGAACCCACCATGAAGAAACTTTCTGCATTTTCAGGTCATCATACAAAATGGACTCTTCAGATCCTACGGAAATGCCAAGTTTAGAGACGATATCGACGGCCTTTCAAAACAACTTGTTCTACTCGCGTAATCATGGTTTTGTTCTGGCCAAAGCTGCTTCAGTTTATTGTCACGCAACTCTCAACCTTTTTTAAACTTTAACACATATGAATGTATGTTTTTAACATTCATAACGCCTTCACCGCGCATCTCTCTCAATTGGCGATGAATTGAATTTCAATGGCTGTTTCACTATGCAACAAGAGAAAACGAATGATTACACGTTGTTATTGAACACCAAACGTCACCATTTGAAGTATACAAAAAAATTACACTCACTACAACTCTGTCATCTATATAATAAATTTAGAAATTAAATTAAAATATTTCTACTTATTCTTACTACGGAGAAAAAAAATTGGAGACCTTAGAACTTAAACGCACCTCGTACTGTTCTGTTATTTTACAATTCACTCTTTGCAAACCTGATTTTTGCTAAAAAATTTGAAATGCACTTTCTGTGTTTACAATTATTGTAATGTATTGTATGGTTATTTGTCAATTATCAAACCCCTTATTTGCTAGAAATATTGTTCTGTTATAGAGTTTGTACGACGCACAAGATATTTTGTATAAACCTACCAATTTCGCGTAATGCATTTTTCATTCATTAACTTTTTAGAAAACAACGGATTGGTACAAAATCTTTTTTAAATGGCATATTGTGTTTAAGATTGTTTAAAGTCAGAGTCATCGTTTTGTTTAATGCCATTGTAGGCTTCCAGCTTACGAAGTTCATTATAATTTAGTCTCTTTTTTAGAGTATTTTTAAAGCTCTTTAAGATTGAAGCCTTTTGCTGCTATAAATTTGATGCAGTACAACTTGGGATTGAAGTCGTTGGCGACAGTTGTGATAGCTGCACACTGCTTGAGAAAAAAGTGTCTAATTTTGGTATTTTCTTGATTACAGCATCCTGCTGTTCAAAAAGCTCTTTGGACGGTTTTTAATTCTAATCTCAACTATCTTTGTCACTCATTGTCAGCATTTATGATAAATGTAATGTGAATTCAACAATTTAATTCAAAACTAAGTTTAGTTTTTTAGGCTGCACTGCTGCACATTTGTAAACTACTATTAACGCATCAGTCAATGGTTTACTAATTTCCTCCACTATTATTCACTGTATGACTTCTTCAATTCGACTGCCGCAAACGCCCATCTGCCCCGCCTTATATTCAAACGTGTGGTTCTAGAAATAATCAGAAGGTTTTGGAAGTTAGATTCAAAGGCGCCTCTAGATATAGTGTGTGCGGTGATGGACCATTCTGTAAAGTTTCTGAATAGTTTCTTGGTGATATGTTTTTTCTGTTATAAGTAATATAAAATGTTTTTAAAAATATATGTCGATAAACTATGAATGCGGGGTTTTAAAATTTAACAGTTATAATCTATCGATGTTTCTCTAATTGAGCTTATTTTTTCATTTACTCTAGGCAAAATTTTGCGCCCCCTAATTTGCGGTACCCCAAGTTGCAGCTTACCCAGCTTATGATTTAATTGCGTACAGGTACGTGATTAATGATTATACATTAGTTGTCGTACTCTTTAGCTCTATTGAGTTTCTGAATTTTATTGGTAGCCGTGAGTTTTAGTAAACCCATTTATTTAATTGTCGTCATGGTTTGGATTTGATAACTTGTATGCAATTTTTTGGGCGCATACTACTTAATTATTAAAAAGAACGAGCTACTGCAAATCGATGTAATTTTTATACATTTATGTGGTTATGTACAATGTACCACATTATTCATAATAATTTTCAATGAATAGAAGGACTTGCACTAAATTTACATTATTTAAACAAAACGCACTGAAATATCTCATAATTCTTTAATACAAAAATGATTTTTTTGTCAAAAACCTAAAGTAAGTAAATCTTGATAATATTTTTGTTCAATTTTGCTATGGACTATTAGGGTTTTTATTCAACATTACTGTATAAGTTTTGTAATATAATTTTTGCTGTAACTACAGACAGCAGTAAGACATTTTACTTTTATACTCTATACAACAGTACTAGTATATCAGTATGCGTATGACCTACTTCTAACAAAGTTGCCCGTTAGTTTATTTACAATCCTATTACAAAAAAATACTCTAGACTAAGCTTCTTCTTGCTTTTCAATTTTAAACAATATTTACATTACATTTGATTGTATAAATCACCTGGGCTTGTAATATTTGATTTACAGTTCGGTCATTTGTTACTACTAACACCACAGCACATTTAATTTTTCTTAGATTGTATTTTACATGACTTTAAAAATTAAAATAACCTTTTTACTCAATTGCACTTTTTTATTAATTGTGCTCATACATATGCGGATTTTCCGTGTAATCATTTATTTTCTTTATCTTCATATTTTATGTGTGTTTTGATTTTGTTAATTAGCAGTCTATTTATATTTTGTATTTCAAATTTTTGCTAATTTTGCCATTCAGTAAAAATTATAAGTTTTAACTAATAATATTTTCACTTATTAGTTCTAGTTTCCACGGTTTTTATTTTTAGAAGCAATTCGCTAATAAAATGTAACTAGAAAAACTTTCACTAATAGTAAAAAATTGTATAGAAAAATATTGTTATTTAACACAAATACTAAATTATAATAACTATAACATAAATGATTATTTGATGTACTAACTTGTAGGACTGCACATGTCGGAGGATGTTGCGGGAGCAACATTTATGGCAATTGCAAGTTCTAGTCCGGAACTCTTTATAAACTCTGTGGGAACGTTCGTCACCGAAGGTGACCTGGGGGTAGGCACCATCGTCGGGTCGGCCGTTTTCAACATCCTAGCGGTTCCTGCTTGCTGCGGACTTGTTGCGAACATGGTAATTAGCATAGGTGCTCAACTGACTCTGGTTAAAACAAATTTTTTGTAGGTACTGCAGCTAGAGTGGTGGCCTATAACTCGAGACAGCTCTATGTACGGCTTGTCAGTCATTATGCTCATATCCATACTATCTGACGAACGAGTGGAGATGTACGAAGCCGCTTTGCTGGTTGGGGCATACGGCTTTTATATTACAGGTAAACTCACTGTGTTGGAAAACAAAAATATTAGTATTATGCATAATTTATCTTCAAATTAGTTTTCAAATAACATTGACCTTGAGTTTTTTTATATAAATTTTTCATAATTTCTCTGGACATCTGTGGCATTATCTAAACAAACAATTTGCATGTTTAAGTATGCCAATAACGTAACCACTAACTATCGGCGATAATTAAACAGTGACTTAACTTTAGACCATTTGGTTGCAGTTATCTGCCTCAATAAATCGATGAGCAACTGCTTCAACAGATTGTTGCGCAAGTGCAAGAGAAAACGAAACTATACCGAGGTGTTGAGCGAAACTCATCCCCTTTTAAAGGACATCGAAAAGAATGGCATTCACACCACCCAGCATGATGTCCGACTGGATACCGAATTAACTTTAAAAGACTGTGAAGATTTAGGTAAGATTAAGGAGCTTTTATATTTAATTTTATAAAATAAAGAAGACAATTAACACATAATAAATTAATTAAAACAAGTGTGGTGTCAATTAGCGTATTCTGCCGGAAGCCGCTGCTAAGAACGGTTTAGCAGTCTTATTACTGTTTTATCTGCAATTACTCAATTTCCGCTTAATTAAGCGGAATGAAAATTGTTGACAGCGTTCTTGATTAAACATACAAATAATTAAAAGTGCTTGTCGCATCAATTATTTTAAGTGTAGCTAAATGTAAAATTGTATTATATAATCCTTTAATCAAGCGAGTATTAAAAGCGGAACAGTTAATTTTTCTCCGAAAAGAAAACTTGCGACAAAGCCTCATATTGTCTCATGAGCAAATTAAACACAACGAAAGCAAAAATAGGACAGGAAACGCTCGCAGCTTTGCCGCCGAAAATCAGAGCTTGTCTAAAACCTGTCACAACTAACAACTCTTAGCAACGGAAATTCGTGGCTGTTTGGGGCGTTTTTGAAGTTGAGTTCTTATTGCAGAAGAATCGACGAAAATCTGGGAGTGGCCGAGCGACCACTCCACCAAAGCGAAAATTTGGTGGGTGCTTACCTGGCCCATAAGCTTCGTGCTGTATCTCACTACGCCGGACTGCAGGAAGCATCCAAGGTTGTACATTTTTACCTTCCTGATGTGCATATTTTGGATAGGGACCACGTCGTATGCTGTGGCTTGGCTAATCACCGTCATAGGTTAATTGAATAATTAGCGTAATGTATTCATTTAATAATTGTATTATTGTTGTAGGCGACACGCTAAACATCCCAGACTCAGTAATGGGACTGACGTTTTTAGCGGCTGGTACCAGCGTACCAGAAGCAGTTTCAAGCGTAATCGTGACGAATCAAGGTTAGTTATATATTTTAGTAACTATTTTTATATAACGGTAATTCTTTTAGGACATGGAGAAATGGGTCTAAGCAGTTCTATAGGTTCCAACACTTTCGATATCTTATTATGTTTGGGCATTCCTTGGTTGATAAAAACCTGGTTTTATCCAAAAATCCCAGGCGAACATTCCATCATAATAAATTCCTCGGGTTTGACCTACAGTGCAGTATCACTGTTATCTACGCTGATTCTTCTGTACCTCAGTATTAGTTTTAATCGTTTCAAGTAAGTGTTTTGACATTACATTCTATAAAATTATTAAACATTTTACTAACAGATTAGATTGGAAGATCGGCCTGACGTGCTTGCTGATGTACATTTGCTTCTTAATATTCGCCTCCTTGGTGGAACTGAACGTGTTCTTCCCAGTAAATCTTCCAACGTGCGACAGATGAGAGTTGCTAAAGTGAAAAGTTCATAAAAATACTTATTTAATGTTACTTCAGTACATGTTTCCTAACTATTGTGTGTTGTCTTATTTTTAACAATAAATGAAAAATTTACTTATAATTAGTTGTAGAAGCTTGTATCAAAGTTATTTTTGTTACTGTAGTGTGTAGTGTTTGTACATTAAAATATATTTTTTGAAGGCTATTGTAAACTTTAATTTATGCAGACGTAATAAAACTGAGCCATAAATGTTTGTGTCTACATCTACATACTTGTAACAATTACGAGCCGTTTCCATGTAAGATAAATTTAGCAAAAGTAATCACAGATAACACGTAGCACGTTATGCAAACATTTTTCGCGCGATCGTCTGGAGTTAACTATTTGCCTTATAAAGTGTTTTCACATTCGCTTAATGTATTTCGATTCGTACATATATTGCTACTACACAGTGTAAGTTATTTTGAAAACAAAAAAAAAGAATCATCAAATAATTGTTGTAACCGAATTATATTAAATGAATTATATCAGTAATGTAGATTATATTCAAAGACGCAGTAAAATATATCACGTCCCTGTTATTATTGGTACATTAGAAAACCAGTGTCGTAAGCAACTCGTGACTATTAGAAACGTATTACTTAATATGTATGAAAATTTGAATACAATAGTAATCTATTGAGATGTGAGCGGATGTAACCTTTCAAGACGTGAAAAATATATCACAGTATCAACAAACTCTAACTGATAGTCGTGCCAAGTTTTCTATTATCGATAAAATATTATTAATGTTAATTTGAATTAAAACATATTTAAAGTGTTTGTGACTTTGCTTGTAAATTTTATCAACTGGCTCTTTTTAAGTCTCAAGAGCAATTTGATTCATAAACAGTTAAATAAATATAACAAGAATTGCGGTAAGAAATGTTGACGTAACGCTTTGGATATCAGATAAAATTTGTTTATTTAACACTTGCTTGATAATTAGCGTTTTATGTTGTGTCGTCTGTGTACTGATTACAGAAGTACAGTCAAATATAAGCAGCGCACTGAAAAATTATTGATAAAGTAAAAGTCAATAGAAATGCAGACACAAACTAATAAACAAAAACTTACTCTTGATTAAATTTTTAAAAAAGTTATATTAGACAGCAAGCAGCTACATTGGTAAAGGAATTATAATTTGTTATTGTTAAAATAGTGATTCCAAATATTTCTAAAGAAAACCTTCTCTTTTAAGGATAATTTTTTTGAATACGTCCTCTCTTTTAATTCACAATAAAACATTATCTGCACGACGAAATACCCGGAATGTTTGTTAAATAACAAAATTTGTTTTTTTTTTTTTGTTGCTGACACCATCAGTTGCCAAGTAATAAAATTTATTTTATTGTTACTTGTGCCCTCTTCCACCAAGAAGCACAATTGTTTTATGTGTTTTCGGAATATTTTATCATATTTGAGAGAATGTCAAATACCACTATACTTTTGTAGAAATTTCAGTTTGTCGTTATGTAAACAGCAAAACTCGATGAGACACCATTGTTAATTGCGCTGTGCTGTTTACTACGGAGTACAATATAAAATATTTAATGGTGAGGTACGAGTTACATTCATTATTTTGTTAAGTAGTGTTAGGTTTAAAAAGATTGTACTTCTTTTAAGGTGCCACATCCGTTAACAATTGTTGGAGATTATGTTGGATATGTTCACTTTGTCGATTGCTGCTCTAAAAAGTGACCTGTTGTTTGTCTAGATAATTGCCTCAGGTCTTTCAACCATGAGATTCTTCTTCTTTTGGGTTTCCGTTTGCTTTTGATATTTTTTTGTATCATAGGATGTGAGGTGTGGTATGTGTCTGGCTATTTTAATATGTGCCCGAAATATGTTTCGTATTTTAATTGTTTGTATAATCTCTTTGTCCTTTTTTGCTAACACATTTTAATTTTGTACGTGATTTATCCAACTTATGTGCAGCATACGTTTGTACCTTCTAGCACGTTCTATAAGGCATTTGATTTTAATTGTATGATCCCAGTCACTGTTAATAACACTTCCAAGATACGTGATTTTGTCTTTTCTTTCTATTGGTGTCCCGTTAATACAAATACTACGATCTTCCGGTTGTTTTTTGCTAATCATATATTTTGTTTTCTTGGTGTTGAGTTGGAGACCATATTATTTAAAAGTTTTAGTTTTTGATATCAAAAAAGTATATGTAATCCTTCACAAAGCATTTGCCATAAGTGCAGTGTCGTCTGCATACCTTAGATTACTAACTGGCAATTTATTTATTTTCTTTAATTATTTCCTCAGAATAATGTTAAAAATTAACAGAATTGACAGAATGCACCCCTGTCTAACTCCTCCTTGTCTAGCAATGTTGTGTGTTCTGTTCTTCACTCTATCAGACGTCTTTTGATATCAATATAAGTTAGTTATGATTCAAGTGTCCCTTTCGTCAATTCCTATGTTTTCTAAGATGTCTACCATTTTTTCGTGCCGAACCTTATTGAAATATTTTTCAAAGTCAACAAGTACGAACGTGGAACTCCTTTTCCACTAATGTCCGGGGCTTCTATACATAAACAAAAATTTGCGGCTACTTCCGGTCTCGATATTTTTCGATCAGGCTGATTTTTGGTGTCTGGACTTGACTTACGGCCCTTAGTTGAATACTAAAAACGTCATGTCTCTATCTATTACAGATCAAAATTATAAAGCGTGACAGATGTCAGATCTGCCTTGATCAAAATTTATAAGGGATGATATATTGAAAGCTGGGTTTGCTAAAAACCCTTATTGCATTGTAAGACATCCCACCTATGCCAGCTCGCGGATGTGAACCCGGTAGGTCATAGCCTTTCGAATGACACCTCCCTTATGTCTTTAGGTTTAGTAGTTCTCGAATTAAAAATCGCGATGGATAGACAGACGTCTGCACCAATTTCGTTAGGCTTCCTTTTTAGGTATAGAAGTCTAATAAATCCCAGAAAGGCATCGCTATTTACGTCTTTAGATATTTGCATTAAAAGTTGAATAGGAAATAAAGCCTCTCTCGATCCCAGACCCCTCCAAAATTTAAATTGTGTATTTCCAATATTTGCTTCTATTTTTTGTTAGTATTTCGTTTGACCCAAAGGCTTTTATATTTTTTGATCTTTTAATGGCTTTCTGAACTTTTGTTTTACTATAGGTGAGTCTATTAAGGCATTTTGTACTTTATGCTCCACATTTCGTTGGTCCGCGAAGAGCTCTTCTATATATTCTTTTTATCTAGTCTCTTCTTCTTTAATATCTAAAATTAGGTTTCTATTTTGGTCTATAAGTTTGCTCATAGTGTTGTATCTTTGAAATCCACTAATCTGTTTGACTTTTTGCGCAGATCAAATGTGTCATGTCTTCTTTTGTATTCTTCAATCTCTATGCATTCGTTAGTTAGTATACCAATTTATCTTTGTTTTGATTATCTCTTTTCTTCTTTTTTTATTGAATTTGTTGCATTTCTGTGTATTTTGGATTCCTTGCTGTTTTTCTCTTTATCAGGTTCAAAATTTTTAATTGTCATCTAATTTTTTTGAGGTCTATCTCTTTTTAAATTAAAATGCCTTGATTCATTGATGATCATTTTAAATTTTTTCCACCTTTCTTCAATCATTTGTTCTTTAGATTCACATGTTTCTTCTTCTAGACTTTTTTTAACAACTGAGATCATCTTTGTATTTATCTAAGTCTATTTTTTAAATATTAAAGTTTTGTTAATTTCTTGTGTCTTATTTTTACTTCTGATGTGAGAAGATTATGATCTGATGGCACATCAGCACCTGGGTACGTTTTGACGCTTTTATGGCTTTTTTGTATATTCGGTTAATTATAATATAATCTGTTTCGTTGCAAACTACATGATGTAAATCTGCCGGAGATATCCAGGCCTAAAGGAGTCTTTATGGAAGCTAAAAAGGTGTTCATTATATTTAATTGGTTTTCTGTATAGAGTTGTCTAAATACATTTCCTCTGCTATTTTGTACTCCAATCCTCGTTTTTCTGCCATTTCCCTGTTCTTGTCGCTTTCGACATTTGCATTAATACTATAAAGCATTACTTTTGGTTTGTTATAAAATTTTATCTAAATCAGTGACGAATTTTTCTACTTCTTGTCACCATAGTTTGTTCTTGGGCTTAGATAAAATTGAATATTCATAAGAGTAGCCTGTATTTGTAACATAATTATTCGGTCAGAGTAGGGTACAAGGCTTGTTACAGCTGCTTCAACTTCTTTAGTAAGAATGGTCGCCACTCCATTTCTATGCTGTGCACTATCTTCTTCTGCGTAATACACTACGTGACCTTCTATTACACATTTTGCTGACTGTGGCCCTGTCATTTCACTTACCGATTACTGAGATGTGTATTCTCTTCGTTTCCTTGATGGGGTTATAAATTTTTCTTTGTTCGTACATAGAGATTTTAGCACTGGCTGGCCTGAAGGTTCTTCGCACTCCTACCTCATTCAATTTAAATTTGCAACCATTATTATGACTATCCTGGGAAAATATAGTGTAGTGATTTTACTTTGTCTTCTACACCGTTGTGAAAATGCCGTTTCTGTAGATTTCGATGCGCCGTTTGGTTTTCAACGTACAGCCGTTCCATAATTTTATTTTGAGTGTATGCGATAATGTAAATCCAGCTGCCATTTCCTATCCTTTACAATGGGAAGGGGTAGGTTTTCTAAATAAGTTGCTTCCACTACAGCTTTAATGCTCATCACATTTTGGAAAACCCATTAATTTAGAAGTTACTCCTTAATAGATTGTCCAGCGATGAATATCCTAATTATACATTTATATTATTTTCAATAAACCCGAGTTTGATGTTAATAGAAAGGTTTTGTAGAAAAAAGTATGAACTTCTTCGACATTTGAACAGCAAACATTCAGACAAAGAAGGCAAATTTGTAGAATTTTTAAAAAGAAAACTAAACTGGCCATAAGGAGGAAAAAATATATTTGCAGCCACTACTAATAAAAAAGCATTACTACCAAGTTATTGAGTTGCATTTCGCATTGTAAAACATTATACTACGTACAATTGATGAACAGAAAGCTGACTGAGTTTAAGTCTACACCGATTCTTTAAAGCATAGTCACTTATAATAAGACCTCCGCTCATCACTTTGTGACTGAACGCAAATAAGCTTAATGGAATGGAGATGTTTGTCTGCTAGAAAAGCTTTTGCCACCATATTACAAGACTCATTAAGAGTAATTTTATCTCATGTTCTTGAAGACCGTACAACTGTAAACTCTAAATATTTCAGCAATTTTGATGAAAAATATAGCCACGCCAGCTTTTCGATCAAAAAAGCGAAACTATTCAGCCCGCATTATCTTTTATTCTACTACAATACTCAAAATTGCAAGTCGACAGCAACAGTACAGACTACAAAATCTTTACCAGGAAGTTTTTCCACATCTTTCTTATAGTTGAAATTGGCCGTCATGTAATTTTATCTATGTAGACCATTAAAATAACTTCCAAAGAGCGAGAAATTGATCTCCAATCAATGTTGTTACTAGAACTATTTATTTGTAACCGCGACTAAAAACCTTTTATAAAAAGAAAATAAACAAATTAGTGGAAAGTGGCAAAAGTGTATTGCGAAAGTAGATCAGAAGGAATAAATATTAAATTTCAGCACTATTGTTTTGCTGACTTAATAAAATAAAAATTTCGGTTATACGTTGAACATCGCTCGTGTTTTTATTCACGTTACTAAGACGGAAATAAGAAACTTAAAAAGGTGTTTTTGTTTTATTTTAGAAATTATCTTGCAGTCTTTCCTTCAAAGTTTATTTTTATTTTATTGTCATGATAAAAATATAACTAAAATAAACTTATAGACACGTCTTTTCACAAAGTTATTATTTTTTTGCAAAATATTTTATGTTCGCTTAAACAAACAATTTTTCGTCAACATCATCTTATTGTCTGGAATGTCGCAAATACATTTTTGTCTGATGTTTTCTGATAAACTATGTCATCATTTTCTTGTTCAGCTTTCTGTTTTTCTTTATTTTTCACAATATTTTTTCTGTCACTAAATCAAAAATTTGGTTGTTATCCAGGTTGACGTAATCTATTACTTTTAAATTATTTTTAGCAACTTTAAATCTTACAATATTCGTTTTACGTCATTTAGTCGATTCGCTTTGTGACCGTGAAAGTGAGTGGATGTGTGCATTGACCCTTATGCATCAAAGGAAAACGGACGCATTCACGAGCCAACCCGTGCTTGCATTATCAGCGAGGCAGCGATCGCAGCCTTGGTTAGATTATAACAAGAGCTGGTGACCACCGGGTCAAGTGTCCCCTGGATAAGCAAGCAATCTATGTATATTTTTATAAAAATATCTTACTCAACTAATAAACCTTATGGCTTATTTTCAAAATGCCACGATGCATTATAACAATCCACAAGCAGAATCGGCGAAGACTGAACAAATTCAGCCGGGCTCGTGTTACCTTTTGAATTATCCCACAACTTATCGGCATTTACCAGTCAACAATATATATCACGATATCCTGTAAACCCAACGCAACAGCTCCCAAATAATTCTTCACAAATCGCCGCATCTAATCACCACTACAGTTTCCTTATCTATCACAATCTCAAACACAATCTTCTCAAGGACAAGATTGGTAGATAGTAGAAACAGGAAAAGCCAAATAAATATAGATAATACTCGAGCACAATTGAAACAGGTAAAAATCATAAACTACTGACTAAATAAACCAATAGAGACTTCTAACCGATATAAGTAATTAGATAATGAAATCCCAACTGACAACGTAGACCAAACAGCAAATAAAAGGACCAAAACCACCTCCAATTTTCATATGTGGTGTAAATTTTCCTCCATTGAATAGATCTACTAGAAAATGTAGCTAAAAATAAATTTAAATAAAAATATTGTTCAATGACGAGGTCAAAGTACTACCCAAAACATTGTAAATATACACAGCAATAATTAAAGTTCTAAATGAGAAAACACGGAATTCCACATATCAACTTAAACAATTTTGCAGTTTTAGAGTTATTTTACGCAACATTCATTCTAGTACCAACCCTAAAACCCCAATTAAGCAATAGAAGAATGAAAGCACACAGTTACTAAGAAAACGAGGCACAAAAACAACTGCCACTGTTCTTTATAGAACTATAGCCGGACCTCCATAACAAAGATATTTATAATATTGATAAAATTTTACATTCAATAGTAAAATTTGACCCTCCTAGGCCAAAACGAGGGATACCCCAATGCATCAAATATCAACGACTAGGGCATGCAAAAAACTTTTGTATGTGCAGGTAACCATTTAACTACTCAATGCGTTAAGTGTATTTTATGTGACAGAAACTACCCAGATAACTACAGGGGATACGCTGTATATAAAGAACTTAAACAGAAAACATTTCCTGCATTTAGACAAAAACAGATAAATAAAAGAGAATCGTTCTTTGTTCATCCAGGTATTACACACGCACATATAGCTAGCGGTAAAACTCATTAAGCTCAAGCTGCAAACAGTAATCTCCAACAACAAATGGCGTCTCCCCCACCATCTCAACAAACAAACGATATGTACGATTTAAAACCAACGATGAAGAACCTCATGGAGCAAATGTTAATCATGTTAAACCTCTCAACATCTCTTGTCTCAAGAATGTCATAATGGCTCAATTTCTGAAACTCGCCTGCAACAGCACTCACTTAAAACCTCAGCTTCTACACAGGAAAGTGTCAAATATGCTATGTTAATAACAGAAGCTCATTTTACCAATACCCGATGGTACAGCACATGCTGGCACTGCCGTAATTATATAAAAAATCGATAAAACACTACGAAATTCAGTAGTACTGCCAAGAACACATACATGCAACCTCCGTTGTAATACAAGACTGGATAACTATCGACAACTATCTCGGAAGTCTGCAATCTCCGACGGCACGCAAACAAACAAGACCACTATTAACAATATTTTAATTCGCTTGGTAACCGCTTTGTTGCTGGTGGCAATTTTAATGTCAAGAACATGGAAATCCAGAATAACAACCACTAAAGGAAGAAAATTTCTAAAAGCCATAACCTCAAACAATTTTAATCATATTTCCACCGGTGAACCAACTTACTGCCCTTCCGATGTAAATAAATTACCTAATTTTTTAGACTCCTGTGTCATTAAAAACATAAATTAATCTAGATCTACCTTCTGACCACTATTTTATTTTAATTACACTTGGCGTTCAAGTACTTCACATAGGCAAATCACCATCTCTCTCCAATGAAAAGGCTGACTGGGACCACTCTAAAGGCAAGGTAGAAAAATCGATACAATTAGAAATACCACTACAATCTAAAGAGGACCTACAAAAAGCAGTTAAGCACCTTAATCAAATAGTATACAAAGCTGCATGGGAAGCGACTCCGAGAGAAGCTAAAACAATAAAAATAGATGACGGCCGCCTAGTAATGGTTAAACCAAAAGTGGCAGAAAAAAGATTGCGAAAAAGGTTGCAAACTACCAGAGCTTCAACTGACAAATTAAACTTCAGAAGAGCAACATCTGAGCTCAAACTACTCTGACAACTAAAAAACCAATCACTACAGCAGTACCTGAAAAAGTTATCACCTACTCACGCATCTGATTATACCCTATGGAAAGCATCTAGAACACTGAAGAAACTCATACAACTCATACCACCTCTTCGCAAATAACATAAAACCTAAGTCAAAAGCAACTCTGAAAACCTGAACTCTGAACCTACAACATAAATTCACTTAGTACCCATGTACAATGTAATGGCTAGTTAACGTTTAGTTAATATCTTCGGCTAAATGCTCTAGTTTAAAAATCAAGTCTAATACAGGCTAATGCATAAAGAGCAATTACCATTGAGTAATTTCTTACGCGTCATTTCCATATATCCATAATATTTATTAATGCTACTATGTAATGGCAGATTGTAAATTCTTGGTAAAAAAACATCATTTAGAATAATATAGTGACTGGAAGAAGATATATTTTTATATCTTATCAATTTCAAAAATATAGCCCCAAAAGGAAATCAAACTCTTACTGGCTCATTTTCTTCTAATGCTAATACATTTTTAATAAAATTATATATATATTGGCGAGTTTTATTACGGCCGAGGCCACGTCTCGCTTCCCAAACGCCACTTATTTCTATCTAGCCAATCTCCTTCTTCTAATCTTCGGGATTCCATAGCGTCCTGTACCTCTGCTCTCCAGCTTCGGCGAGGTCTACCGCGTTTGCGACGTTCTGGTGGTACCCATTTCCAAACTTGCTTCGGCCATCTGTCGTCATCCATTCGTTCTAAGTGTCCATACCAGATAAGCCTTTTGTTTCTATGGTATTGATTATCGTACCATCCACCTCCATTCGCTGTCTTATTTCTTCATTTCGCACGTGTTGTATCTTAGATACACCACAGCTCCGCCTCCAATAGTCCATTTCCAGTGCCATTAGACGGTTTTTATTTCGCTGATTAATGTCCCATACCTCTGATCCATATGTGGTGATGCTTTCAATTATAGTCTTATATATTGTTGTCTTCGTTTTTTTTGTAATTTTATCATTCCAGAGTACCGTGTTCAGCAGTCCAATGGTTCTCCTTCCTTGGGCTATTTTAAGATCAATGTCTGCGTCACTTCCTGGCGTACTTGAAAATAAAACTCCAAGGTAGCGAAAATTTGAGCAGCCGTGAACTACGTCGCCACTAATATTCAGGTCCATACCATCGTCTCCAATTACTAGGTGTTCAGTCTTCTGCAAGTTAATCTCCAGGCCCCATTTTTTATACTCTTCCTGGAGCTTGCGTAACATATAGTTCGAGTCGTCTACGTCTTCAGTGATAATGACTTGGTCGTCAGCAAACAGTAATGTGCTAAGTATTTCGTCTCCAATCTGTAGTCCCATGCCACCACACTTTCTTCTCCACTGAATTAAGGCTTCGTGAAGATAAATTTTAAACAAAGTGGGAGCTATACAGCACCCTTGTCGGAGTCCCTTTGCCACCTCAAAATCAGTAGACATACGTGATCCAGATTTTATGCAGCTTGTGGCCTTTTCATATAAGTTTTTTACGGCAGCGATATATATATTACTAATGTTGGAGTTTTTCATGCATTCCCATAGCCTTTTTTGAGGTGCACTGTCGTATGCCTTTTTAATATCTATGAAGGTAAGATGTAAAAGTCTTCCGCGTGCACTCTTCTTTTACAATAATTTGTCTTAGTATAAATACGTTATCGATACATGATCGTCCAGACCTAAAGCCGCTCGGTTCTTCTACTTCATTCATCTCTTCCTCTATTTTTTCTTTCAGTATTTTTCCGTATATTCTGGACATTGCCCCTGTAATTCTTGCAGTCAGTTCTATTACCTTTCTTGTAAATTGAAGAGATATACGCTTGTTTCCATTTTTTGGGCACTTTCTCACCTTTCAGGCATTTGTTGAACAGTTTGGCTAGAATGCTAAACAGTTGTGTTGGAGCAGCCTTTATAAGTTCAATGGGAATATTCCCCGGTCCGGGTGCTTTGCCATTTTTCATTTTATTCACGGCTTTTACTACATCATCAATTTCTATTTTTTGTAACATATCATTAGGGGAGTGAATTTCATTTATTTCTACTTCATCATCTTCTGTTTCTATAAAATCTGCTCTATCTGCTCTTAGTAGTTTCTTATAGTATTCTCTCCATGTGTTTGTACTGATCAGATCGATACCTCCGTTATTCTTATTCTCTACACGTATTGCTTTCAGGGTTCTCCACGCTTCATTCGATCTTGTGTTACCTCTGCATTCATTTATTTCTTGACATTTGTTCTTCCATGCTTCGTTTTTTGCATGTGCTACCGTTCTCTTTACTTCTCTGTTTATTCTCGCGTATGCTTTTCTATCTTCGCTGTCGTGTGTGTTTAACCATTTTATGTAGGCGTCTTTTTTACTGTCAACAAGGTTTTCTATTTCTTGGGTCCACCACACATTAATGCTCTTCATTTTTGTTCTTGTATTTTTCCCCAGGGCTTCAAATGCTGCTTCGTGAATTATCTTTTCGATTTCATCATACATTTGTTGTGCTGACGACTCTTCTATGTATCGTAGTTTATTTGCCAGTCTTAATTTATATAGGAATTTTGTCGACTCGTCTTGTAGTCCCATTAAGTTATATTTTCTTGTATCTACCGTATTCAGTTCCGGTTCCTCCTCTTTTTCATGTTGGCTGTAACGTTTGAAAGGGATATAGAGTTTTCCTATTAGTAGATGGTGATCGGAGCCGCATTCCGCGCCTCTCTTGACTCTCACGTCTTTACATTTTAGGTTTGTATTTTGGCGGATAATTAGGTAATCGATGACAGATCTTAACTGGCGGGTTGACTGTGTCCAGGTATAGCGGTGGACATCTCTGTGTTTAAACCACCCATTTGTAATTCTTAGAGCATACTGATGGTATATTTCTATTAACTTCTCTCCATTATTGTTCACCGTGTCTTCACCATATATTCCTATAATGGGGTGATTAACTCTCTTCCCAGCACGTCCATTAAAGTCACCAAGTAGTATTATTTCCTTTCGATCACTAATTCGATCTAGTACCGCCATCAATTCTGTATAGAATTTTTCTTTTACTATATTATTAGCATCTTCGCTGGGCGCGTATATTCCAACTATTACTATCTCATGTCCTCTTATGTGTAACTCGGCTTTAATTACTTCTTCGTTTATTTGCTCCCAACTCTTTAGGTTCTTTTTTAGTGTTTTCTTTAATATTATAGAAACCCCTCTTTTCGCTCTCTGATCTTTAGGAATTCCGCTACATATATGTTTATAGTATTACATTTTTAATAAAATTATATTCTACTAATAAACCTTGACTTTTTATTACTGGATAATTAATTGATTACAGTTTTGGTATAATGTGAATATTCAAGAAAACACATTTTGCCTTTTTATTGAAGTGTAGTTTTATCCAGCTCTAAATTGCAGCTAATTATGCAAGATCTTTGTTAAAATTGTGTCGACGTCTAAAAATTTAATTCCTCAAAAACATTTCGATGTTAATTAGAAGCTTTAGTTTTTCACTTCTGGCCATGTTTGTTACTATAATAGTCACTCGTTCTGTGTTGTACTACCACTACCAGGTTTATTATTTTTGGAAGCTATGTTGTATCCAATGCATTTTAAAAATAATCCAATCTTGTTATTATTAAAAATATTTATAAGTTTATGTTGATTAAGAATTTCTTAAAAGCAGTATTTTCGCAAGGTATTACATTTATTTCAGTAATTGTTACAAAATCGTCATATACAAATGCCTGAGCGTATTTATCGACACCTCTCGTGTTATTTTGTTAGATGAAGGCATTTTTTAAGATTTAATAGTAACTATCGTATAGCCTTATTGAGATATTTAAATTTTCAAATTTCTGGATTTCGTTTTGGATACATTACTAGAACATGAATGCTAGGATACATTCTTTATGTTTTGTTAATTATTGATAAACTGTTTGACAATATCCTGTTTAAAGCCGCTATGGATTTTAATCAATTTGGCTTTTGCTTATTTTCCGACATGCTCAAGTGCTTACGGAGTTCGCATTTGGGTTTCGGTGAATAAGGTTGTGCCTGAACGCTCGAAATATCAAGTGCTGTGATAACCTATAAGTGTGAAGGCCGCAAGGCCGCTGCAATCAACGTTTAACTCAAGTGATAAACAACTGTTTCACCTTTAAAAACCGTAAGAATTTATAATTTTTAAAACACATTATACCTCGCAAAGATGTTCCCAATCGGGAATGGGCCCGGTTTAAACACCAATATGTATAATTACACCCTTATGCAGCCACCTGCATTACTTCAAAATCAAATACCAGCACAAATGCCGCATGCACACAATTACCAATTAAATCCAGCAGCTATAAATATGCAACTTCCACAATTTTACCAAAATCAAGCACAGAACAATTCCCACCACTTCCTATTAACCTCGCTCCTTTAAATAACATACAGCCTTTAATGCCGCCAAATAATAACTACAGCGACACAAAATCAACGCAAGAAACTTTCGATTGCACGACCAGCGAAGACGAACAAATGGAGAATGACTCTGAAATTACAAACTCTCATCCCTGGCAAAGCGTCATAAACAAGAGAAAAAGGTTTAAGATCCAAACAGTCTCCGTAAGTCCCCTCAAACTATAACAACAAACAGATTTCAATCACTCGCCGAAGCAGATACTAGTACCATTCAAACTCATACTAACAATTCGAACAATATGAAGAACAATACTCAGCCGCAAGACCCGAAACCACCCCCAATTTACGTTTATGGAGTTACCAACTACAAAGCTATGACCGAAAATCTATCCCTTGTCACAGATAACGAAACTTACTACACTAAAACCTTCACAGATAATACAGTAAAAATAAATGCACGGACACCCGACACCTACAGAAAATTAATCCAGCACATGAAGGACGAAAAAAATAGTATATCATACTTACCAACTAAAACAAGACAGGCCCTATAGAGTTGTCATACGCGGTCTTCATCATTCAATCCCGTTAGAAGATATAACAACAGAACTAGCTGAAAAAGGACATAAAGTCAGAAATATCATCAACGCACGGCACAGAGTTACAAAAAATCCGATACCACTATTTTTCGTCGATATAAGTCCGCAAAGTAATAATAAAGAAATTTATAACATAGAATTCCTACAAAATACAAAAATAAGAGTTGAACCACCATCATCTTTCAAAAGTGTTCTCTCCAGTCTCAGACAATGACAACCAAGATGAAGAAATTGAAGACTATTATTAACGCCTCCTGTCAACTATCACTGCCCGTTAAGCCTTTTACACCAGCAGAAATTCGAAAACAAATCAACAATACAAATTCGTACAAGACCCCTGGGTATGACCTCATAGTCGGAGAGATCTTAAAACATCTACCAAGAAAGGCAATCGTGCTATTAACTACCATATTCAACAGCATCCTTCGATTATGCTATTTCCCAGTTCAGAGAAAACACGCGCAAATAATTATGATTGGAAAACCAGGTAAACCACCTACCGAACCTTCATCGTACCGTCCAATAAGCCTGTTGCCACAAATGTCAAAAATATTTGAAAAACTTCTTCTCGACAGAATAACCCAATCAACACTCACAGACGACATAATCCCTGAACGCCAATTTTTATTCAGACAAAAGTATTCCACAACACAGCAATGCCACCGAATTGTGAACAAAATCAAAGAAAGTCTCGAAGAGAAGAAGATGTGTGCTGCGGTGTTCCTTGACGTATAGCAGGCCTTTGATAAGGTTTGGACCAACGGATTATTATATAAATTAAAAAGGCATTTTCCCAGTCCCATATACCTACTCCTTAAATCTTACCTTAATGAAATATCCTACCAAGTAAAAGTAAACAACTCACTCTCCGAATACCACCCAATTAAAGCTGGAGTGCCGCAAGGCAGCGTTCTTGGGCCACTACTCTACTACTATACACTGCTGACATTCCCGTCACAGAGAGCACTATGATGGCCACATTTGGTGACGACACAGCAATCTTGTCGTCCGATATTGATCCAGCAAGAGCTTCTAATACACTGCAAGATCACCTAAACGAACTACAAGACTGGCTAAAACGATGGAAGATCCAGGTCAACACCGAAAAGTCTGCCCAGATCACGTTCACCACAAAATGAAGCAACTGTCCACAAGTTAACATAAATAACACTCTGATCCCACAGAAAGCCACAGTCAAATATTTGGGCCTACATTTAGACCAGAGACTCACATGGAAAGAGCACATTAAGGCAAAAAGGACACAATTGGACCTAAAAGTGAAGAAAATGAACTGGCTACTAGGCAGGAAATCTCAACTATCTCTGGAGAACAAACTGATCATCTACAAAATAATTCTAACACCAGTCTGGATCTACGGTATCGAACTGTGGGATGCAGTAAGCCCTCCAACACAAAAATCCTACAAACCTTTCAGTCGAAGACACTTCGCATGATGGCCGACGCTCCCTGGTACGTGTCCAATCAAACCCTCCACAACGATTTTGGAATATCCTTTATAAAAGAAGTGATCAACCACCACGCCAACAAATCTAAACAACGCAGCACCAACCACAGCAACCAACTCATAAGTGAACTATACACCCAACCACAAATTGAAAGAAGACTTAAAAGACAATGGCCAGAAGACCAACGCTTGCCATGAACCTTGCCTCATATTTACTCATTACTCTGTTAGTTATAGGAGTAGATTGTAAATTAGCAAATGAGTAAATAAAAAAAAAGTGATTACGGAGGTAACAGGAAAAAATGGAATTAGAATATAGCTTTAGTTTCGAGTTTTGTGTAAATCTTAGAATCTATGTTAATTATATATATTTTACATATTTATAATTTTATTAATTTTACTATTTATACTCAAATGCTAAAGTATCCAGATTCAAAAGTTTTTGACACCTCTTTGTTTTTTAGTTTGTTAAACATAATTTTAGTTCAAAAAATAAGTTACAAATACTATCCACAATCACTTCAGTGGCAGAAATTTTAGCTTCATGGAGGTTTTAAAAGTTTTAAAATTGATGCTATTGAAGTTAATAAAACAGTTAATTAAGAGTCCATCGTTATAATGTGACTATAAGGCTCAACCAAAATTCAATTTTATGTATGAAACTAAAATTCCAACTATAGATTACAAAACGATACCATCTTCGAAATCTAAAAAATGGCGCTCCTCTCTATTTCTTTGCAAGATGCTATAATTAAAAGCTGAAAATATTGTTTTTTAAACTTGAAGATGCACAAAACAATAACAGGACAATAATACACATTTTATACATATTTTTTTATAATCATCTAACAATCTAATTAGTCATTATTACATTCGTAATATCTTTACTGGAAGGAAAAACTATTTAAAATGACGCTGCCTTAAAAAGAATAATTATGGTTGATAAAAGCCTTAATTTTACTGAACTTACTATAGTATGGTACTATAAATATTGTACATCCATTGTAAGACGAATATTGCTTGCTTTCAGATTAAGAAGATGTAGACGGTTGAAGAAGTTGCTTGTCTATGAGATGCAAAAATCTTCTTTGATAAACTAAAAAATATAGAAACTGAACTATAGAGCAACTAGAAAAGGTATTTATTGACGAACAGTATGCTAGAAAAATTTATCAAAAGGTGTTTACCCTACATTCAACTGTTGTCATGATAAGAAGACGGGTGTTTACCCAAAAAGTTGGTCAATTTCATATTGCACCTGGGAACACCATAAAGTAAATTAAAGTTTTACAGAATTACATGCTGTTTAGTGGGAAATGATTGTTTCATGATGAAAATTATATTTTCCGCCTTGCTTAGAGAAAAACTAATTCAATCCTGAATTACCAATAACAAAGTTAACTAATTATTATTTTAGCAGTTGCTCAGAGCAGTCCTCGAATTTCAATTCAACGAAAAACTTATGTCAAATGATAGTTATCTAAAAAAAATATTAATTTTTATTAAATAAAAGCTTGATATCATCGTATTTAGAACTAGGAGTTATAGACAGTGGTAACTTCCATATCCGGTGGATGTGAATTGTTTTTCAAAATAAAGGCTGGTCATTCAACTAATATTAGTTTAGATTTAAATAATGTATTATGTAACTTTGTTAGTTCTTTTTAATTTTATTTAACGTATATAAATTTATAAATATCTTCCAATCCTATTTTGCTTTTAATCAAAACTTCAAATATGCTTTTTTACAAAATTGTGATTAGCTGCCTGTGCAATAAAGAGAGAAGTGCCCTAGAAAATTAAAAATAATAAAGTTTAAATTGTATTTTTTGTAGTCATGCATACCACTGTACATTATTGATAATAGCTCTTCAAATTATTCTCAATTTGCTCTCTAGTCGCAATCTATGTGCTCATTCTTTATCGTTGCAAATTTTAAATAAAATTGAAATATGCTTTTGAATTTATTTACTTACTTTAAATTGATAATAAAGTACTTTTTTTCCCTGAAATTGTCCTTAACTGTACAACTCTCTTTCTGCCAAAATAATTTCACGGCTCCTTTTTGAGTGTAAACAGCAAAGCACGTCATTAGCGTATATTTCATAAATTCTAAAAATGTATTGTACTTTTTAACTATATAGACTTGTAAGTTATTTTTGAGATGAGACCTTTTGTTAAAAGTACAATTTGCATTTCAATAAAATTTTAGTTTTGTTTAATACCTCCAGGCTTTTGAAGCAGTTGTAGTAACATCAAACCTATAGTTTAAATAAAATAAGAAATAGTGAATAAAACGTACGCAAAAACATTACACCGGTGAAAAATTGCATATCGGCGGCGTAAGTAATAACGAAGCCGTTAAAGTATATTATCATCCCACAACGGTAAACTAAAACAAATGCTTATTATACAAATCACAAACACTGTAACGAGCTCTGTTGATGGGCTCAATTATTTATTTCCACTTGACAATTATTTCTCAATTTACAAGCTCTATTTATTTCTACATTGAGTTAGTAGCTAATTAATAACGCACTGACACTAATTACATATTTCTACTGGCCACAGACTGCGTCTAACCGCAACTGTCTCAACTCCTTTGAACGTTTTTTATACGTTCAAATACCTCGCACAGCTTTCAAAATCTTTGACGTTCTGCGTCGGTACGCTAGAAAAATTATTGATATCCTCATTTACGAGGTGGTTCCAAATCTCTGAATGTTTACGCGCTGATATACTACCGCAAGTGCCAGTCAGCTCTATTAGGGAAACCAAATTTGGGGAGTCGATTGTTACATAGTTTCTTGTTTAGGGTGATTTTGTCTCGCAACCGTAATAACCTGTACTATTTGTATAAAGGGCTGTGGAGAAGTCATTATAACATATAAAAGTTGCTTGTTTTTTACTAGTAGAAATAGAATTGTAAATGACTTGTTTTGATATCACGTACGCTTCACAAGCATTAGTAAAACAACCCACAGTACTAGAGGTATCTTTATTGCCATCGTCCGTCTTTGTGTGTAAACCAAAAACGTTAACTCTCTTCTTCTTGGGTTTTCTATTTAAGTTATCTCACATGTATGTTCGTTTTTCCAAATGGTCTATTTCCCGGCTCATGTAACTTGTAGTACTTTATAGTTTGTTCAACAATCACACATGTGACATAGAAAATTGAACACTTAGTTTTTAGGCACTAATAACCGTAACATAAATTTAGCATCATTCACGTTCTCTGTTTTCTCCGAAAGACCATATTCTAGCTTCAAGAAATCTTATTGTGCCCAGCCAGTTTTTATTAGTAGATTTCTCCCCATTTTTTCTCATGTCTTAAAACTTTTCTTCACCATTCTTGATTTTAAGTTTCTGTTCTTACCGCAGCTTTTGTGGCAAGCACAACTGTTCCCTTTCTTCTAGGTGCAGCTGATTTTTCACAAATTTATTTAAAAGGCATCTTCAACTCTTCTAATTTTTCTTTAAAGCTACCCAAATACTCTTATACGTGTTGTCTTCTAACTGTTTTCTAAAACCTTTGACGCGTTCTTCAGGGTTTTGCTTTCAGGTTTTTAGAATCTTCTTCCGCATCTATCCTTAACTCTCATTTTGCTTTAAGCTTTCTTTAAGCTTGTTTTTAATACTTTGCTTAAATTTCTAAAACCGTTTTTAAATTTTTTAAAATTATTATATCTTACTCATTTTTAATTCTTGCAAGTCTCCTCCAATTTTTTTCTCAAGACGTTAAACTCTTTTTTTAATGTTTTATCAATATTTAGAATTAGTCTGTTTGTATCCGTGACTGTGGGCAGTTAAGCATCTAGATTATCATCTTAATCCATTTTTCAATAGCACGAAGACCTTTATTGCCCTTCTAGTTCATTTCTCCTTCCTTTTAATTTATCCAATTTCTTACACTCGTATGCTAATTTGTTTTTCAATAAGATATCAAAAAATTGGTTGCTTCTGTATTATTGTACTATAAATAAGTTATATATTAATTATGAAGCTTAATAAAATTGTTATTTATATTTTGTCAAATAGACGCACTTTAATTATCAGATGATCAAGTAAACTATGATGATTTTTATTACTTGTCTAATTAATACTTACATCCTGCTTCGAAAGTATTCTGCTTATAATAGAAATTAAAGTAATATTGATAATAAAGAAATATATCTATTGCAGTGTAAAAGTATATCTATCTTAACAAGATCATACCGATAGATCTATATACATCGTCAAAGTTGGACTACTTTTCAATTCGCATCCATATCTTTATACAAAATTGTCCTTTTGCAATTGAATGAATAACGTTATTAAATTACAGTAAGATTTAATATGCTTTTTAATTTTATGTCGCCCTTAAAATTTGATAGACATTTATGTTGGACAATTATCTGGGGTAACTTGTCTGTTTGTATTGTTCATGCCTTTTGCGCTTACTTTCAATTATGCAACGATAAATGTAGAACTTTATCTGTCATTCGAAGTACATCGATCAGAACATTTTGTACTTCGGTTAATTGAACACCGTAAGACATGTTTCCATTTTTATTAGCTAATTACATTTACAAAAAATATTTACTTTAACTAATATTTTCTCAAACAGTTTTATATGTATCAAAAAAAGCAGTAAAATGCCTGAAATAAACATTTGTTTCATAATTAGGTACAATTTTGCACAACCAACAATTTTTGCTTATGAAATTTTACTTTTTGTAGAATTGTATGCAAAAAGTTTTAATTTTGCTACGCAAATTCGAATAAAGCCATTTGAATTAAAATTATGACTTTTTATAAACTGTAAGTATCTATACATACATTTGAACAGAAAATAAACAAAGAAATGTGGCGTGTCCTACGCCCTTGATTTACACGAAGAGATCCGTGCGTAGTAAACAAAGACAGCCTATACATTTGAACAAAACCTAAAGAAAGATGGTCGACATGAAATATAACGTGCCGCGCTCTGAGCACTTAATTTACAAGAGGTCCGTGAGTTCGTGCACGCACGTCGGAGCCGCCAGGTGGCCACGTGGCTGCGGCTATCGGGCCGCTGCATTGCCAAACGCAAAAAGCGCATCTGCCACGGCCATTTGGTTTGCTTCCGCCGAGCAAAGTTTTAATTATAAGCGACCATTTATAATGGACGTAAGCATAAGCCGCCCATAATAAATACGTATAATGCACGCAAGCCTTATGTAAACATTTGAAAGTTGCGCATGCCGAAACCAAAAGTCGAAAATACTAAAGTTAGGTTATAATATTTCACATTCGAAACAAACATTCAGTATTGCCAATATTAATCTAGAGAAAAATTTTGTAAACAAGAAAAAAGATAACGATCAAATATTAAAAACAAAAACCGATAGAATGAAATAAGTGTCTTAATGGACCTAAAAAATACTACAATCGATAAAAAATTTAATATTGTAGTCCTCAAAAACACTATAAAATGAAAAGAACATGGGAAAAGAATTTGCACCTTACATACCTTTAATTATAATATAAAATATAATAGAGCATAAAAATAACTTGTGTTAATAGTTAGTAACAATAAAAAACCTTTAACAAAAAAATATAAGAAAATGAATATTAAAATTGTTATACGAGATAAGATCAAAATGTTTAAAGTGTATTTTATTGTAATCTTTCTCTTTTCTTGTAAAACATCATCTAAATTTGGACACAGAAATGGAATCTAAAAGTGCAGCACTATTTAAATGATTTGCAATTACTAAATTACCGTTTGTCGTATTTACATATATTAATTTATCAATACTATTCATTTTATATATTTTACTATTTTTAATAGTATAGAGATCGGATAGTGTTAGATACAGTTGTAAAATTATTATTACATTTAGTTTTATATGCAAAATTATATTTTCGATCCTGTTGTTAAAAAAACGGCATAAGTATATATTAAGATTGACTTTACAAGCAGCACAGAAATTGATATATTCAACTTTAAGTTGATTTTTTGACTTTTTGGTTATACTTTTTAAGTTATTAATAGTAAAATAGTTAAAATTACAAATTTATATTAGGTTTATAGCAAGTGGCAATAAAAACTTATAATGCCCAGAATAGTTACTTAACTAAAACACAACGCAAGAATGTTGCTACCAAATTTTATATTTATTACAAACGCAGTTTGTGAATCGAGCGTTATTTATTTGATGTATAAAACTGTATTCGATTGCTTCAATGCGTCTTGTTAAATTTAGTTCTTATTAAGTGGTTTATATTATTAAGAAGAATAAAAATGTAAGTAAAAATTAAAGAAGTTGATGGAGGATAAAAAAGTGACCGTTAAACAATTTCTTGAAATTCTGGATTTAAACATTGAGAATATTAACAACAAAAAGATACTACAAAATTTTGGCAAGAAGTGAATAACAGAAAGAATCGCAGTTAAGATCCAACATGAAGAAATATTGCGTGAAGGAATGGCAACTATTATAAGAATAAATAGGCACAAAAAGAACACACTAAAAATAAAATTTAATAACAAAAATAAAGGAAGACTTCAGATAAGTGCAAAGTAAAAAGTAACAAAGAATTGAAAAACTTGAAAACAAAAGATTTTTTTTATTGACATAATAGCATATTTACAATCTACTTCCACAGGAAAGGAGTATTAAGTAAATGCGATAAATGTAATACAAAGTGTATAAGGAAAGCATTCACTAATGCTATTCCTTTGGATGATTTCTTCTTCGTTATATTAAATCTTAAGGCTAGGTTCTGTGGACTCTTCTTGTGTTTGGATCGCTTTCATATAACTGCTCTACCAGAGCGTTGTCGTGGTTGATTATTTGATTTTGGTATTTAATAACACTGCGCTCGATCTCTTCTTTGATGGTTGGAATTTTCAAATCGGTATGAAGTGTGAGATTACTGACATACCAAGGAGCATCTGCCAGGATTCTGAGAACTTTAGACTGAAACCTTTGTATGATTGCCAAGTTTGATAGTTTAGCACTCCCCCATAACTGAAGCCCGTAGGTCCAAATAGGTTTGATTATACATTTGTATAACAGAATTTTGTTATTTAACGACAGTTTTGATTTTCGTCCAAGAAGCCAATATTTGTCGAAGTTTGATTTCCATTTGCTTACGTTTAGTCTTCATGTGGCTTTTCCATATTAATCGTTGGTCTACCGATATGTTGTTAATTATTACAAGTGGACAGGTTGCTTGTCGATTAGTGAACGTGACTTGGACCGATTTAGCTTGGTTAATCTGCATTCTCCATTTATAATACCATTTCGTAAGTAGATCCAAATGGGTTTGTAGTTGTTCGGAAGCTGTTGTAGGATTTTCACTGGTGAATAGCACAGCAACATCATCGGCGAATGAGGTAATTGTAGTAGTATTTGTTTCAGGTAGGTCGGTGGTGTATATTAAAATAGTAATGGTCCAAGGACGCTGCCTTGTGGGACACCGGATTCTACAGCATGAAGGTTAGATTGACATCCGTTGTATTTTACTGAGAAGTTTCTATCAGTTAAATAGGATTTTAGGAGGAGATATAGATTACTAGATAATGTGTTTTTCAACTTGTATAAGAGACCAGGATGCCACACTTTATCAAAAGCCTGTTGGATATCGAGAAATACAGCATCACAGAATTTCTTCTCTTCTAAACTCTTAACAGTCATGTTTACTATTCTATGCACCTACTGGATTGTTGAATGACGTTCACGAAATCCAAATTGGTGGTTGGGGAGCAGTGTCAAAAAGTCACGTTCTTTATGGATTCTTCGTAAAAGGAGTCGTTCAAATACTTTACTTGCGATAGGTAAGAGGCTGATGGGTCGATAAGATGTTGTTTCATGAGGAGGTTTGCCTGGTTTTTGAATCATAATTATTTCAGCATATTTCCATGAAATTGGATAATAGGTTAAGCTTAACATACGGTTATAAATAACTGTTAAGAGTAGAATAGCTTTCTTAGACAGGTATTTTAGTATTTGTCCTGTAAACAGGTCATATCCCGCAGCTTTATGTATGTTAAGTCTGCTTATTTCTCTTTTATCTAATGCAGGTGTGAAAGGCTTAATTGGAAGAGACATTTGGCATGGTATTTGGATGAAACTATTTACCTCATCATCTGGATGCCCTTTAATGGGTTGAAACACTTCAGCTAGGTACGTGGCAAAAGTATCGGCATTCTCCTGATCACTAGGCGCCCACTCTCCATTGGATTGTTTAATTGGTGGAACAGCCATCTGAGGTCTTTTCAACTTTTTTGTTGCCCTCCACAATGTATTATCATTAAACAAAAGTTTAGTAATATATTGTTCAAAATTATTATTTTGGATTTCTTTAAGTGCTGATTTTAGTTCTCTAGACAGTCTATTATATTGATGTTGGTCAATATTGTTCCTTGATCTTTGCCAGACTTTTCTGGCACTTCGTTTCTTAGCAATTAGTTGGAAAAAAAGATTAACCGAGAAAAATTAAATATAATGGTTACACAACCAAGAACATACACAAAAGATAGTATTGAAAGACTGATGAAGAATAAGCTGTAAATTAAAACAATAACACAAGAACCTCTTAAAATAAGATGAGATAAGAGTTAAAAAACAAAAGAGGTAAAATTAAAAATATGAAAAAATAAAATAGAAACTATGAAAGCAAAAAAAATAGTTGTTAAGAATAGTAATTGAAACTGATTTAATAAAAACGAAACTGGAAATTTAAGATAAAGCAAGAATTGCAGATCAAGGTAATTGTGATGGAGTTATCATCCGAATAGGATATCAAAATCTCTTCTTAAACAATCACGTATATGTATGGCTAGAGAAATATAATGCAGCATTAGAATAAAATACTAAAACTTTATAGTTTAAAACTAGCCGGAGTGTTAAATGATAATGGAGTGACGGAAATAGCTAATGAAAAAATAGACGACTTTAGCAGAAAGTTAAAAGAATTAATATCAACCAAAAAAACAAACAAAACGTAAGAAGTATGAAGATGAGGGAAAAATAGGTAATGACACTTTAAATGTCACAGGATTCAATTCTAAAGTAGCATTAAAGCAGGTAGAAAAACAATGTAAATAATATAGTAATGATTTTTAGCAGTTTAGAAAACTAAATTGAATAGCAAAACAAAGATAGGACAAAAAATTATATTTTTATGAATGGAGGTACACAATAAATTAAAAACAAGTTACTTATTAAAAGGTCTGATACATTTTAAAATAAGAAATGATAGATATAAAATAATAAAAGGGATTTAAAAAATTAGTGCAATAAACTTGCGATTCCCCACAAAAGATTCGGAGGATAAGTTTAAGAACTTTTCTATAAATAAATAGAGCGAATCTACGATAAGGCACCAAGGTATGGCGTCAAAATTTTGATGGAGAATTTTAATACTAAAATCGAATAGGCCTCTAGACCAGTTATAGGACACAAGTACCAAACAAGTTACAACAAACAAAAATTGATTAATTTTGGAATCATAAAACCTAAGAGTAATAACTGCTTTTAAAATAAACAAAGATATATAAAGGCATACGTCAGTATCCCAATGCTAAAACAGTCACTACATGGACAAATCCTTAAAAGATACCAACAGTTTAAAAGCCGCAGAGGTATGGAAGTAGCTTCTAAGCACTTCCCTGTAAAAGCAGTAATGTAGGAAAAAGTAGAACTTAAACCAACGTCAAATAAAAAAAAATTAAGGAAATTAAAAATAGAACTGTTAAGAGATGAGGAACTAAGGAATAGCTATGAAGAAGTTTTAAATTAGACTGTCCTTATGTGATGAAGAAGGGAAAAAATAAAGCGTAACTCAGAAGAAAATCCAGAAATTTTCATGAGAAAAAGAAGATCAGTAAAAAAACTATATAAGCTTTAGAAAAAAAACTTGTTTAATAAACTAACAGACGGTACAAAGGATAGAAGATATTTACAATAATAAAAACATGAGAATGTTTTAAAAGAAAATAAAAACCAGTTAAAATAATTACCAATCTAAACCAATCATATTAAAAACAAAAAAGGGGGTATAACGAGAGGAAAGAAAAGTATAAGGCAAAGATGGAGAGCGTACTATAAGAAAATTATAAACATAACATAAAAAAATGTTAGAAGAAGAAAAATGAATTTGCGTTTATTAAACTGCAATAATAAAAGTATCAAAAAGGAATTCTTAAAACCAGACACCGTAAAGAAAAAGACATGGATAACAAATGAAATCCTACAACTGATGGAGAAAAGAAGACTCGCAAAAACCCATCCAGTAGAATATAATATCATTAATAAAAGAATAAAATTGAAAATAAGAGAAGCAAAATAAAACGAAGTAAAAGAAAAATGTGCGGAAATAGAAACCTTACAAGCGAGACATGACAATTTTAATATATATAAGAAAATTAACGAGGTGACTGGGAAATATAAAAAGAGAACTGTGAACAAACTAGTGAATGAAGAAGGAAAATTATTATCAATAAAAATGAAATCAGTGAAACATGGAAAAAATATACGGAACAGCTATTTCACGATAATAGACCAAAACCTCTCCAGATAAACAGCGAAACCGGACCAAAAATACTAGTAGAAGAAGTACAAAATGCAATAAAAAGTATGAAGGAAGGCAAAGCACCTGGCCCAGACAACATACAGACAGAGTTTTTGAAACTCCTAGATGAAGAAAACGTGAAATGGCTGACAGATCTATTCAACTATATATATGACACTGGAAAAATACCTATAGAATGGCTTAAATCTGAATTCATTCTACTACCTAAAAAGCCAGGAGCTAAGAAGTGCAACGAGTATAGAACAATAAGCTTCATGAGCCACCTATTAAAATCATTTCTAAAAATAATTCATAATATAATATACAAACTATGCGAAGAACAAATAGCACCTACTCAGTTTGGATTCAGGAACGCAGTCGGAACACGCGAAGCCCTATTTAGCATTCAAGTATTAATTCAACGTTGCAGGGATGTAAACTGCGATGTATATGCCTGCTTCATAGACTTTCAAAAAGCTTTTGATAGAGTCCAACATCAAAAGATGATAGAAGATCTAAGAATTATTATAAACCTATATTGGAATCAGACGGCATCAATGAAATTAGAAGAAGAAAACAGAGAGGGGTGAGACAGGGCTGTGTACTGTCTCCGCTATTGTTCAACCTTTATTCAGAATACATCTTCAGAGAAGCGTTAGAAAACACAAATATAGGCATTCTCTTAAATGGAGAAAGATTAAATAACATCAGGTACGCAGACGACACAGTCATTTTTGCTGAAGAGTTAGAGGGCTTACAAGTACTATTAAACAGAGTAACAGAATGTAGTCAGAGACAGGGCATAGACATCAATATAAACAAAACGAAATTAATGATCATCAGTAAAAATAATATCCCCAGATGTCAACTCATGATAAACCATATACCTATAGAACAAGTGGAAAAGTATACTTACCTTGGTAGCACCATTAATGAGCAGTGGGATAACTCACAGGAAATAAAGATCCGCATTGAAAAGGCTAGAGCCGTGTTCAACAAAATGAGTACCATCTTCAAAAGGCACAATTTAACAATTAATTCAAAGATGAGATTTCTGAGATGCTACGTCTTCCCTATCCTTCTTTATGGAGTAGAGTCATGGACCCCGACAAAAACAACAGAAAAAAGGCTGGAAGCAATTGAAATGTGGCTCTATTGCAGAATGTTAAGAGTGTCATGGATAGAGAGAGTCAGGAATGACGAAATTCTGCAAAGAATGAAAAAAGAAAAAAAAATACTGACTACAATAAAAACAAGAAAGCTCCAGTACCTAGGACATATTATGCGGAACGAAAACAGATTCCAACTACTTCAAGTTATATTGCAGGGAAAAGTACAAGGCAAAAGAGGTCCGGGTAGAACAAGGATATCATGGCTTAAAAACCTGCGCACATGGTTTTCTATGACCACAACACAGTTATTCAAGACAGCAGTCAACAAAAATCCGGAACGGATAGGAACCAAGAAGGAGAAGAAGAAACTGCAATAAAAAAACTTAAAGAATGATGAAGAAATTAAAAACTTTTGGCACAGATATGGACAATGTGCAAGATTCTGATAGAATATAGAAGATTCTTCATAATTACATGTATAAAAGGGAGGATAAACAAAGCTATGCAAATTATAGGTAATTTTTTTAAATGTAGTCTGTAAAGTCGATAAAAGACTAAAGAAGATAACTGACAACAAAATTAGAAAACATCAAGCTGGTTTCAAAAGGCAAAGATCTGAGACCGAGCACTCGAGAAAAACAAGAATAAAATTTCAAACAAAAATACGATAGTGTTATTGGAAATCGACTTGTAAAGAAATTGTAAAAAATACAACTTTCAGAAAGTTTAGTGTCATTAGTAAAAATAACATTTATGCATACAAAAAACAATATCAGAATCAATGGCATAATATACAAAAAAATACTTTAGAATACATTATAACACATTAAAAAAAATAGTAAAATTAAAACTACCAACAATATACTTAAGAGTCCGAATCAACTGGTTAGCATGTGCAGACAACTTCATAAGAACAATAAAAACTAGAAAAACATTTTCCAAAGAATAGAAGAATCACAAATTTTTGGATTGTAGGTTGTTGAGAAAAAACCAAATATATATATATACTTTCACTTTAAAAATTCGAACAATGCACACTGGTTGTCAAGTGTAGAGAACAAAGACAATATAAGTTTGAAAGAGTGTCAACCTTCTCCTATTTAAGAATCAAAATGGTAGTGAGAAGAAAATGTAGAAATCTAAAATAGTATGACACTAGGTATACGCACACAAAAATGTGGTGTTAAGAGCAAGAACATAAAGCATTTGTAAAACAGCCATAAAACCGATACTTGCATACAATAGTAAGGTATGGATTTTAACAAAGACAACCAAACACAAGTTAACTAGGTGGGGAAAAAATATCAAAGAAGAAGATAAGCAGAGAAAAAGAAGAGGTAGGGACATTTATGCAATTTATAAAGATACAGAGACCATCAAACAAGAAAGGCTTCGGTTGTTAGGTCTAGGGCCGAAAATTAAGCAAAATAAAGTTTCAAAAAACATTTTTAAAGTGCAGCCTAAGCAAAAACCCAAAGGAAGAAAATCTACAAAAACACGACTACAATCAGTTATAAAATCTCATATAGGTAAGGCACATAAGTGGATGGAGGAAGATTATAGCCACTGGCCGTTAAAGTCTGTTGTGCTGCTTTTTATTACTATAAATGCATTTTGAATTGTTTTGAATAAGGCAAGTGATCGCTTTGATTTTGACAGGTGAAAGCAGAAAATGGAAAAAGAAACAATAAAATTAAATCTATTTGTGGAATCTAATTGGTTGTTCGAATTAGTACTAAAATAATTTGTAGATTGTCACTTGACTTACAACGGTCATCCTACTTTAAAAGAAATGATGATTTTGACTTTACTCCTTAAATAAATAATGGCGTACGATGGACTTGTTTAACAAAGCTCGCGATTGTATATAACAGCATCAGACTAATGCAACTAAAGGTGATAATGACTGCAGTCAGAAGTAAAAATGCAGTCTAAAATAACAAAAAATGTAATTAAATAGAGCTGGAAATTACAAGTATCGGCTGGTAGCAATTGTGGAGACATAAGTTTTTACGTTAATAATGATACCATAAAATGTAAACACACGAGATATCTTACTCAATCTTTTAAAATTGCAAATAGAACTCTTAGATGCAGGCAAACGATAATACAAGGACTAATGGCGCAAAACTCTCAATAACTCGTCTATCGCAAGAATTGGGCATTTCGGACACTAGTTTACGACGTATAATCCACAAACATTTGAATGTACACCCTTATAAAATCCAATTAACTCAAGAGCTCAAGCCAATTAACCATTTCAACTAACGCGTGTTATCTGATTGGCTCCTCCAACGTCATGCAGTTGGTCCGAATTTCTCATCGAAAATCATCTTCAGCGATGAGGTGCATTTCATATTGAATGGGACGGTGAACAAGCAAAACTGTTGCATTTTGGCCAATAAGAATCAAAGAGAATATCACGAACAACCAATACATCCTCAAAAAGTGACTCTTTAATGTGCTTTGTGCTCAAAAATTGTCATTGTATTGGTCATATTTCTGTAATTGAGAGTTTTTTTTTAAAACTACGTAATGGAATTTTAGTCCTACCTTACATAAGTGTTTTTGAACAACTTCTTTTATCAAAAATGTAGGCATATAAGCCCAATCTTAACTGATACGTGTGAGTATTAATTTTAGCATTTTCAACTACACAAAACTATTTTTTAAAGTATGTAGTCAGATAAGCTGAACACATTTGGTAATTTACTTATACATTTATTTATAATTTTGGTTATAAACAAAAACAGACAAAAAAAGTTGATACGTTTCTAACTGCAAATTGAAATTTATAAATTATAGCAACGACAGATTATACTTTAAGTCATTATCACAACTCATCCTTGTAGTTGAATTCACATATAAAGCATTTTAAAAATCACTTTTAATCTACTTTATAAATAATTGTAGTTAAATAGTGACAATACTAACGTTGGTAATCTACAAGAACTACGTATAATGATATAACGACCATCAACCTGCTAAGTTAACAAAAACACTTAAAAGAATAAATAAAAAATAAAATATTTTAAAACTAAATTGCTATGTAAGCATTTTTGGGATATATACATTCTCTAATATATAAAGAAACCAAGTGTCTATAATTAGAAAAGGTAGCATGTATTCTTTGAATGATTAATGATGCATGGTGCGATAAAAAATAACTGGAAATAAAGCCACAAAGGTGGCTTTAATTATTCCTGGTTTATTATATAATAATAAATGTAAATAAAAAAGATTTTAAGAAACTTGTAATACTTTATTATTTAGCTATTATGTCTGAGCGGACGTGGGCTCTCAGAGAAGTTCACGCTGTTATGTTAGAGCTAAAAGTACCCCCTGCTCCAAACAACGCTGCCTTGGTACTTCTGGACGCCGTTCAAAATTATTTCTAAGCCCAGATGGTCCATAGTCCACGTGCGACTAAGAGCTGTTGGAGCGGAAGACTCAGTCTACGACCGTCTGGCGGCCGGATCATTTGAACCATCTTAAGCAACCAATCACATCGGAGGGTTAAAATGTCCAGACGGTCCATTGTGTAACCACCCGTTGCTTAAACAAGGAGTTCAAAGAGCAAATTACTTCCAGCTATAGCTAACAAAATGTATCTTCCTAATTTCCTTTGTGCTTACAATAAATGCTTTGTAGAGAAAATGTGCATTCAGTTGGTTTTTTGAATTCTGTCCGAAGTAAAAACATTTATTTCTTCAAATTGATTACATGTATTGGCTGATACTAGTACTAGATTTGCCAGAAAAACTGTTGGTCAACAATTTATTACACTTTTGATCTTATATTTGTTTTACTTAAAATTTAATAGATACGTTAGCAGATTGAAAAGTTTTGAACCGATATAGAAACAAGTACTTTTTCTGTCAAATTTACTTTTATTTTTCGGCATAGTCTTTTTCTAAGCCACTTATTCCAGCGACGCTCCAACCTCTTTAACCTGTCCAAATGGTAGTTGGCGTATTGCTCTGCAAAACTTGCAATAATCTTCTCGTTTATTGAAAATCTCTTTATTCTGACCCAAACTTTGAGCTTAGAAAACAGGTAATAGTCTCCGGGGGGCACATCTGGTAAATATTATGGATGGTCAATTGGTTCAAACTGCAGTTTGTGACTTTTAGCCATGGCGACCGCCAAAATATGGGCCGGTGCGTTGTCTTCATGAAAGAGCAGTTTCTTCGGTTCCAAATGAGACCATTTTTCAAAAGTTGTTGCTTTTGACTAGTCTAGTAACGATGCGTAGTAAACTCCGTTATTGTATTCCCTTTTCTAAGTAGTCGATGAACAGAATTTTCTGACTATCAAAAAAACAGTCGCTATCACTTTCCTGGTCGATAAAACCGCCTTCGCCTTTTTTGGAACTGGTTCGCCGTTTACAGTCCACTATTTTGACTGTTTCTTCGTCTCAAAAGTGTAATGGTAGACCCAAGTTTTATCGACAGTGATAAATTGATGGCAAAATTCCTGCTCGTTTTGCTGAAACCACTTAAGCAGAGCTTTTAAAATGTTCATTTTAATGCATTTTTGGTTTAAAGTGAGCAAACGCGGGATTCAACGCCCAGACAGCTTTCTCATGCTTAATTCTTAAGTTAATAGATAACAAACGCGTTCTTTCGATATTCCCACAGCCTCTGCTATGTCTCTTACCGTATGTTACGAATTTTCAAACGCTCCCCTAGCGCGGCTGTTTGACATCTGCATTGCGTCACGTTCGGCTTCCGACCCTTCTAGGAATGCAGCTGACTCGCCTGTGCTTTGCGAATATTCTACAAGGTTTAAGTGCCTTGTTTCTCGAAGGTTATAGGCTATTCGGTTATATTGGGAAAATAGAAATATATATCTCGCGGTGGACCGCCGAGGCAGATTCAAATTAAAACGCCAATTCCGGTTTTAAGTGAAGCAAGCGGGCTAATCCAGGCGGGTGCTTGTTTATATAAATAACAATAAAAATAATAAAAACGTCTAATTTTCCCATTTCAAAAAAAATTGGAACTCAACTATCTGTCCACAAAACCATAGTCACCGTGTCTGAGATAGCGAAGGCCTACTACTGTGTGAATTCCTCGAACTGCATACAACCATTAACGGTGACAGATTCTCCAGTAATTGCATACTGCCATTAGAAGAGAAAAAACCCGGACGATTACGCGGAGTTAAACTTTTGCACGATGGCGCAAGACCCCGCACGTCAAATCAAACCAAACTGTAGTTAACAGCGGAATTGGGAGGTTCTACAACAACCTTCGTATAGTCTAGGTTTAGCTCCCACAGATTTTTATTTATTCGAACCTTCAAAGAAATTAAAGGAAGAATCAGGGGCAATTCCAAAACACCGTTGTGGGTTACTTCATATAACTTGACAAGCAGCAGTACCGTGACGAACTACTGTCATGCTGAGATAAATGTCTCAACCTTTACAGAAATTATGTCGAAAAAATAAACAAAAATATGTGGTTTTTGTGGAATATATCAAATATTTTCTTTAAATATAAATGTAAGTGTAATTTTAGCAATTTCTAAATTAAAATTTTAAGAGAATAAGAACCTATGCCCTCGTTATTTTATCATGAATTTTAAGCTAAGCCCAGACACAATATCTTATCGCCGGTTCCTTTTTAAATTGAGAGGCGAGAGTGACTTTAAAGTGATAAAACGTTAACCGACAAAATATTTCTGAACAAACAGGATATTTGCTATATCACATACTGGTATTTCAAAATAATCTTAGGTTGCAAGATTAGAAAGTTATATCTAATAAAAATTAAATATATAATTTGTGTTTTCTTTAAGCTGAATTTTTACAGTTTACAAAAGTAATGGAGCAAAAGCTATACAAAGTGTTTATAGAAAATATTTATCGTAAAGACACAAAGTCAAAATTTTAGTTTTTTTGCTGTATTTTGTTCCCTCTTGTATATATTTTGAATTTGAGGTATTGGCCGAATTTCTCCGAGCACGCGTTGCGCTGATATATAGGCCACGGTTTGGGCCGCTGGCCAGGCCTTTTTCGTTCGCGCTTCGCCTTTCGTACGCGCTTTTGTTCGGACTTGGCCTTTCGCTATGTTCTCGCAGGCGTCGTTCTTTTGAATTCAGTTTGCGACAGAAATTTTCCGTAAGACGAGAACATTTTTAACCGAGAGTTTGCCGGCGGGTTTAATTGGCATCACAAGTTTTCATTTTCTGCGAGGCTTTTGTTAAAAGCTAATTTTCGGGGTTGAAATTTTTGCCGGTAAGAAACTCGGTCCATTTTCTTTGCTCTGACTCGGCAAGGAAACGACGAAGAAACCTTTTGCACCAGGAAAGACGCTACCGTTCTGCTCCGCTGTGAAGATTGGGGTAACTATTTTATCCACATCCTTATATCCTTTTCCTGGAAGTCCCAGAACCAACAGCAGGAAACCAATATCTGCGGGAAAGCATCGTTTCTACAGGTTTGTGTTTTTTAGTTTTAGCTTTGTTGCAAGGTCCCTTTATTCAAAATTGAAAATTACCTATACAGTCCATTTTGCGACCGCACCACGCTTTTTTAATTAATTTTTAAGTATAAAATTAGATTTGCACGTATCATTATTTTCATGATCATCAGTGTTGTTTTTGAGTTTTTTGAGCATCTCAGATAATATAAAATATAAATAAACAATTAAAATTTAGATTGTTATTACAAAACGTTGATTACAATAAAGTATTATTATCAAAGAAACAAACAAAATAAAACAATTGTGTAACTGTACAGAATATAAATATCACTTAATATGCTTGTCTATGCAAATTAACCGTTGTTGAGAAGGAATAACAAATTCTTTTATGTATTTAGATAACGAATTTTACGTGCTGCTTTTGACTTATTATTTAAGTTTGTTCTATATAATCAATGTGATTTTTATGCTTGATGTTTCTAATATATTTCATTTAATGTTTAATAACATTTATTAATAGAGGAAAGTATTTTTTAAACATTTGTTTACAGCTGCTAATGTCAAGATTGGAGAAGTTGGAGAGACAGGTTGTGACCATAATTAATAAGAATCTTGATATGTGTCAGAAGAGTTTTTATTTAGCGGTGTAAATTGTAACGTTTGAAGAATTTCTTATCAGAAATCCTATGTTGTGTTGTTTTGAACGAGAATTAATTTTCGACACCAATTTTTACGAAAGGGTGTTGAATACTTTATTTGGGTGATAATATAATTTTTATTGGAAACGCTTAATTATTTAAAAATACGATATTAAATGTCAAACACAACTGCGTTTAGTAGAAAAAGAATTTCCAATAAATTGTTGAATACATTGGTAGCTTTTAGTAAAAATATTTGGCTGCCCATCTGGTTTAGTGTCGTTTCGTGCGTTCCCATTTCGTGAGGTCAATTAAAATGTTCCCGTTTATGCGTCGTCCAAAACGTCTACCTGGTTCGGGTGCCGTTTCGTGCGCTGACCTGCAGGAGACCATTAATCCGGTTCTTAACACTCACTTGCAATTAGATTGTTTAGTTCCGCATTTTCTTACTATAGGCATTGCAATTTTTTAAACTGCATATGCTTATTTGTTATTACATTATAATTAAACGTTATCGTAACAGAAATACTTCTGAATCAACACGTTTTAGAGCAGAAAATAATTTCATAGACCATAATAGTTTATTGACATATTATTTACATAAACATTACAAAAACACTTAACTGTAATAGAAAACATAAATATTACAGTTTGAAAATATATGCAAGATAATTCAAACACTGACTTATAGGTTACTTTTTTCTTTATAATCCACTACATTTTGTTGAATACGTTGGTCTAAGTCTTGGTACTTCTTAAGCTATTTTGTGTGGAGCCATATGAAGTTTCACTTGGGTTTTTACTATCACATAGTGTTTACATCACTTTTTAATACTAATAACAGCTCAAAAATATTGGGTTTGTACTTTCTAACTGCACGATTTAGTCCATTTTGCCACCCTTCAAGGACCAGCCTTCATCTTTTGCTTCCAAAGGCATATGCGCTAATAAAGCGCATTTTTTCACGTATTTGTGAATTTATTTGTCCCGGTATAAAGAGGCTATACCCAATTGTTGAATTTAGCGCCATAAACATTGGTTGAAGTGTCGCATTTTGGAATATGTTCCAAATACTTTGTACAGCTGCAGTTTCAAAATCAATTTTTAGTATATTGGGGGACAACTCACAAACTGACACGATTGATCGGGGTGTAAAATATCGGCCTACAAAAGTGGCGCTAAAACAAGTAGGAGCCCCAAAACGCACGAAACGGGAACCAACGACTTACTTAATCAAGGTGCAAATCTCGGCGCACGAAACGGCACTAAAACAGATAGAAACCCCAAATCGCACGAAACGGGACAATACCGCCCACCTTAGGGGACAGAGTACTAGTATTGATTATTTTTACACAACAATTAAGAGATTCAACATACTTTAATTGAACTAAATATTTTTTCTAGTTTTAAAATGTGTTTTTGTATTAAGTATTCTATTTTGTTCAACAACCTTTCTCTGTCTTTTATGCAACTTGAAAACTCCATTTTTGGGTTAAAAACTTCTCAAGGTGATTTTTTATGGCTTTCAAAGAACTGAAATACTTGCATTTAAGAGAATTTTGGAAGAACTTAAATAAATAAAAATTTGAAGGTGCAATGCCTGATGTATATGCCGAATGAGACAGCATATCCCAACCAAGCTCCAACAATTTCTATCAGGTAGTCAAAGAGACATGAGATCTAATATTATTTTGATGGAACACGACTTTCTTCCTATTAGCCAATTCTGGACGTTTTTGTTAAATGTTTAACTGTAATTCATCCAATTGCTAATAGTATTATTGATTTTATTGACTGGTCGCATAGTAACAGTTTATAATACAGAATTCCTTTATCATCCTATCAAAGAATGACTTTCTTTGAATAGAAACCAGCTTTAGGGTTCATTTTGCTTACTCCAGGATATTTTTCGTTTAACATTGTTGTAAATGATCTATTTTTTATCGCTTCTTGCTAATTGATTTAAAAACGGTGCATTTTTGTAGCGTTTGTACTGCGCGTTACAAATCGAAATGCGATCTATTAAATTTTCTCGGTTAACTTATGTGGAACTCAAACATCGCAGCGATTTACGTAACGAAGCCTCACTAAACGCGGTTTTGATACTATATTTGCTAAATTTGGTGTCGTATATCACAGATTATAGTCGATTAGCGTCTTGAGTTGCTCATCGTCAGTAATGGAGGGTTTACCCGAGTACTGTTTAAGGTCGAAATCACTACTTTTAAACCTAGCGAACCACTTTCGAACAATTCTTTCAACGAAAAGAACTTTTACCATAACTGTGAAGTATTCAAACATTTTCCAAAGTCGTATAGTGAAAATCGGCACAAACTTTCCGGATAACTCAGTATACGAAATAAATAGAACAAACAGACTTTATGAGCAACTGAATTTCTTTGAACTTTGACAAGTTGCTTAAAACAGTAGTATAAATTGTTTTTAAAAATTACAGTGTAATGAATAGAATCGTTAAACAATTTTTGTTAGACCTTTTTTTTGTAAATATAAAGGATTCGTTTAAAAAAAATAAGAGTCATTGTGGAATATAATATATATATATATATATATATATATATATATATATATATATATATATATATATATATATATATATAATTTACTTCGGTTGACTTTCACGGCATAAAGACGTATCGATCGCCGCTTTCTTATCTCGGATTGTCGACCGGATGATTACAGTTGAGTATACATGACTGATACCGCGGTTACAATCTTACAAACTAAATTGATTTTATATACCTTTACTGCACAAATATAGAATTTTATGAAGTGAAATGTTTTTATCCGGGATTATACCTGAATCATCCAACAATTATTCAAACAATTGGACAAATTTTCAACAAAAGACTGCAATTCAAAGCTAGTAAGCTACCACCAATGCCAGACTATATTAACCAGATGAGGTAAACACAATTAACTGCTCATTTTTCTCAAACTTACCAAAATCAGCTTCCATTACCTCAATGCCTGGCTCAAATTCTAACTTCGAACATGCCCAATTTTAATAATAATTGTATAGCAGCTTACTCTCGATTTGTATAAATTAGTCAATACAATAACAACCGGCGAAGTACCTATTAGTACCAAGCACCTAAAATGGTCAAAATATTAAATGAAAAAGTACCTTTTATTAGCACAGCAAACGGATTTCAGATATAGACTGCATCTAAAAGCAACGGTCAAACTATAACTAATTCAAATAAAAATAATTTGAAAACTGAATCTCAAAACCCAAGCCCTCCACATATTTACATTTACGGAGTCACTGATTTTCAAGCTATCACTACCAACCTAAACTAAGTCGTCGAATATGAAACATTTATGCTAAGTCGGTTTCTAACAATACAACAAAAAATAAACGCGCACTCCATTGATGCACACAGGAAGCTAATTTCCCATTACGTAAAGAAAACTTTGTGCACCATACTAACCAAAAAAGGTCTACAGAGTCGTCATATGAGACTTTCACCACTTGATCCCTCTTCAAGACATCAAGGATGAGCTACATAAATCAGATCGCACTGTAAGAAATCTAATAAACATCCGGCATAAGTTAAGCAAAGATTCACCGCTCAATAAAGAAATCTATAAACTGAAATTTATACAAAATACTAAAATCAAGATAGAAACACCTCCAATTAAGGACATATAATACAATATAAATGTTGTCAAAATTACGGCTATTCTAAAAGCTACTGCGTTAAGCATTACAAGTGTGTCAAATGCAAAGAACCTTGCGACACTAAAATCTGTAAAAGGACTACGAATATTCATGCTTCCTGCGTCTTCTGTAAAGGCGACCATTCCGCCTATTACAAAGTCTGTGCATACAGAAACTTAAAAAACAGAACTACTTCGAAACAGTCACCTACCAAAATACTCAACAAAATAAACCCATTCTTATTTCTAGCACCTACTCATCAATTTTTGATGATAGCTCTTTCTAGACCTCTTCCTAATCACAAATCACAGATATAAAAACTAATAACAATAACGATATTGTATACAAACTTACTTCCTTCCTGAACGAACTAAAAAATATTTTCTCCCAACTACTAAATCAGAACAGCATAATATTAACTGTTATAAACAAATTAATACAATAATGGCTAACTCACTACAACTAGCAGTGTACAATTCAAACGGACTAGAGAATTATATCCATCAAATAATATTATTTTTAAACTGAAACAAAATTTTATACTACTTATTTTCGAAAGCCATCATCCCGATGGAACTGCTCATACAGACTCGGCAATTATAATTAGATCAGCAATAGACCGTTAATAGTTACCATCTTATACAACTAATAAAATCTATGTTATTAGTTAACTTATTCTTTTGGTCGTTAACTGTAGGGGCCATTATCCCTCTAGGCACGCCAATATTGCTGAAGGATTTGTACAATTCTTAGTTCTACTCAAACCTGCTTTTCTAGTGGCTAGTGACTGAAACGCCAAGCTAATACCACCTAAGAAACAAACACTCTTCCATACTATGCAGCAGAATAAACTTGAGTTACATGTCAACTGACGAGCCAACCTACTGTCCAACGGACTTTCCAATCTGCTCGATTTGTGATTACCAAAGCTATTTTTGCCACAAATAATAACTTTAATCACAACCGTTATATAGATAACCGCACCACCAAAGCTTTGTACCGCTAAAACTGATTGGAAGCAATTCCAACTCTAGATCATTGACAATATCATATACACATAAATTCCACATACCTAGTGAAATTGACAAAGCAGTAGTGTACATCATAAAGCTCATAAAAGAGGCTGCCTGGCACGCTACTCTATCGACCACAAGATATCATCCGAAATATACAATACCGCTACATATTAGAAAGCTTGTAGCAAAAAAAAACGCAGAGCACATGCTAAATGGCAAGGATTCAAAAGCCCTCAAAATAAGAATACTTTGAACACTATTACCCATCGACTTTGCAATGTTATTCAACAAAACAGAAATACAAAATTTAGTTATTACATTTCTAATCCATCGCCTGAAAACTCACTATCTGTAAAGCGCCTAATAATTTCAAAAGCCTCAATACCATCTCTAAAAAAACAGATGGAAGCTGGACTCGATCTAATGAAGAAAAATTCAAACCTTCGGAGACCATCTCGAATAAGTCTTCACCCCATTACTGACCAATAATATTAATTTTGACATGGAAGTAGAGGAATATATTAATTTCCTTAGGCAGTTATTCCTACCCTTGAGACCAATCTCAGTTACGGAAATCCGTAGACAAATAAAAGTAACTAATTCATTTAAAGCTCTAAGCTATAACCTTATCGTGTAAAATATACTAAAATATAAAGCAATGGTGCTTACTCCAATAATGTATAACCGTATGCTTATCATCTTCCACTTCCCTACTTAATTTGCACTAATAATCATAATTACTAAACCAGAAAAATCCTCGCAAAATCCCACCTCTTATCGACCGATGCCTCTGTTCTACAAAATATTTGAACGCTTACTATTATACAGAATTCTCAAAATACCATTTTTAGAGGAGTTAATTCCACTCACCAGTTTAACTTTTACGAAAGGTACTCAAACATCTAGTAATCTGATTATTCAATTACAGTTAGGATAATCTTGAAAGGAAAATGTAGGCCTCCGTTTTTTGGATATTCAGCAAGTTTTCGACAAGATATAATATTACAACTTGTTACATAAAATAAAGAAAGCTACTTTACCAAGTTTTTGCCTTCTTAAATTCTACCTAACTCTAAAACACTTCCAAGTACAGTTCTAGGGTATGCTATCGACCTACCAATCTATTGGCCCCGGGGTACCATAAAAAAGTGTTCTAGGTCCATTTCTATATCTCCTGGACACTGAAGACATCTCTGCTACAAACAGTATTTTAAATGACACCTTTTCCAACGATACTATAATTTTGTCATTTGATACCAATGCAAATCATGCAACTGACGAGCTTCAATCCAGTCTACATCTTTTACAAAGCTGACTTGATAGGTGTTGTATTAAAGTAAACAAACAATAAATTATCTTAAATTGTCTTTACCAATAAACACTCACCTGTTCTCAAGTCACCATTTATGACCAATTCCTGACTATAAAACTTGAGGTAAAATACTTAATGTTTTACCTAAACCAACTACTTGCCTGGAAAGTCCATATAAAAGTTAAAAGACCAAAAATTAAAATTAAATCTGAAGACTAAAAATATGTATTGACTACATGAATTTCACTCACAACTGACCCTAGAAAACAAGATTTTGCTCTATAAAATTATTCTAACACCTATATGGTCCTATGGAATCAGACTTTTAGGGTGAAGCAAACCATCGAACACGAAAATTCTTCAGTTCTATCAATCGAAAACTCTTTGTTCTTTTGCCAGTACACCCTTTGCTTCGACCTTAAAATTCTCTTCCTTACTGAAGTCATAAAAAAGTCTGCTTCCAAAATCGAAACACGCACCTTTAATTGTACCAATAATCTTATTGCCGACCTCTACTCCCACCAACCTGAGGTAAGAAAATTAAATAAGCTTTGGTCGGAAGACTTTACTGAGTGACTCCTGAAGACCCGTCAGTGGATGATGCCCTACTCGTATCTAATACTAACTTTGTCAGATAATTTATTTATTACTCTTTATTGAGTATATTGTAAATTAGCAATTTAAAATAAATAAAATAGAATATATTTAAGTATCAATAGCTTGTCATCTCCAATAAAGCACATTAAATAAAAAGAGAACTAAAAATGGTAAAGCATATTTATAAATTGTTTTTGCTAAAATGCAAGCAAATTATAAAATTTGATCTCTTAAATTATTATATCAGAATGTTTGAAAACGTAGCCTATCTTCTACAAGTAACAATTCTGTGTATTCAAGCGAATGCTTAAACAATGCACTTCAGATTACATTTAGATGCAGATTGCAAGTTGAACAACTAACCGCTGTTACAAACTTCTCACACCATTACCTGTAAACTGCCTGTAACTTGGAAGTTTGCCTGCACAGTATCTGATATCACTTGCATGAAATTGATTTTTCTAACTTACCGGTGTGCAATTTTATTATATTCTATACTGCGTGTCAGACTAAATAAGCTAAAATATCTAATAAAAACTGCTTCCGATAAAAATTACTTTTAGTTGGTAATGATTGCAGCTGTTATAAAAAGTTAATAAATGCCAACAATAGTTACATATAAAATGCAACCTTTAAGTAGATATTAAGGATTAAGAAAAAGAATAGTGTAAAAACTGTTTAGCTTTATAAACGATTTGTAAAAATTTTTGTTATATATAAATTTAAAAATAAACAGGCTAGTTGTGTCCCTTTTAACAAATCATGTACAACTCGTCTTTAAGATTTAGGTTTTCAATTCGTCTTTAAAACCTTAAGTATAGCTACTTGGTTTTAGATCTTCAGTTGTTTAAAATTTCCACATGGCGAATCATAACAAATAATAGGGTACAAAGTTTTGTTTTCCTGGCAAATTTGTAGAACCTCTTAGTGCAGCCAAATACCTACATAGTCTCTATAATTCTATTAGCAAATCCTCAAGTGTGGTTAATTATGTTTCTTTTTTATGAAAGTCAGAACAGAGAACAAGAGCCAAGGAGCTGGTGAAAAATGCAAAACAACAATCTTGGATAGAATTTGGTGAGAAAATTTAAAAAGATAGTGTGGGGAACCAGAAACTGTTCTACAAGATGTTGAAAATCTTGAGGACAGGTAAAGAAAACAAATGTCAGTACATCACAACGAAGGAAGGTGAAATATTAACAGAGAAAGCTGACATAATGAAACGCTGGAAAGAATATTTCGAGAACTTACTAAACACTGAACTAAACGAAGACCAAGGTAAGGGGGAGGAAAATATAGATGGGGAGGAGGAGGACAACGAACAAAAAGAAGAATATAGACCAGAGGAAGTAAGAGAAGCCATAAAAGAACTTAAAAGAGGCAAAGTGGCAGGACACGATGGCATAACCACTGAAATGCTAAAACTATTAGGGACTAATGGAATAGAGACGCTAACAATATTGTTGAGCAAAATCTCGAAGGAGTGTGTAATACCAACAGAGTGGGAACTGGGAGCGATGTTACCAATATTTAAGAAGGGCAACAAACGGGACTGCAACAATTATAGAGGGATCACACTTTTATAAAGTTTATCAGAGGTTACTAAATAAAAGATTGCAAGCAAAAATAGAGACACAAATGGAGGAATCACAAAGGATTCAGGAAAGAGAGAGGAATACAAGATCACATATTCACAGTCAAACAAATGATAGAGAAGCACCCCAATACGGATATATATGTGGCATTTATTGACCTACAGAAGGCTTTTGACAGTGTACCAAGACAATTACTATGGGATAGCCTAAAGAAAAGAGGAATAGGGGAAAAATTGAGGAAAAACATAATCAGTTTGTACAAAAACACCAAAAACTATATCAGGACAAATAACACAGAATTAGAAGAATTTGTGACAAAAGAAGGAGTGAGGCAGGGAGGAGTGCTAAGCCCTACACTCTTTAACATAATACTGGACGATGTAACAAAAGAAGTTAAAGGGCGCAGCAAGAAGATGTATGTGGGGTATAGATATTTAGAGCCAATATATATATAACAGAGTGTGCGTTTGCGGATGACTTGATGATATATGACAAAAACGAGAAGGATTTACAGACAAACTTAGAAATATGGAATAGTGCCCTACAAACACGCAAACTAAAAGTAAATACAGATAAGACGAAAATAATGGTAATAGGAAAAAACAATATACAAACAAATATACAAATAAATGATAAAGGAATAGAACAAATAGACAGCTTTAAATACCTGGGGATCACGATACAGAAGGATGGGAGAAATGAAGCAGAAGTTAACAACAGAATAGTGAGTGCCAACAAATTATACTGCGCCCTAAGTAATGCCTTCATTAGGAAAACAGAAGTCACTAGAAAGACCAAGCTAACAGTATATAACTGAGTCTACAAACCAACACTAACTAAATAAAATTTAAGCCAGCGAAATGAAATTTCTAAGAGAAATCCTGGGAGTAACAAAAATGGATAGCTTAAGAAATGAAGAAATAAGGGAAATACTAGGGGTAGAGCCATTCAAGAACACCATAGAACGACAACAACTACGATGGTTCGGTCACCTGAACAGGATAGAAAACAACAGACAAACTAAAACTATATGGCAAGCTAGAACAATCGTAAAGAGAATAAGAGGAAGACCAAGGAAAAAATGGGATGAGGTAATAGCTGAAATCCTAAGAAAGAGAAACAGAAGCTGGCAAGAAGCGAAAGCACTGACGCAAAATAAAAAAGAGTGGGCAAAATTTGTGCACAGTGAGATATAAGTCAAATAGTGAGGTGTGGAAAATTAGTGCTAAAGGAATTTCTGCTAAGCTAGGTTTAAGAACGCGCATTGTTTGAAGAAAATATTAAGAACAAATTAGTTTAAGTAGATGAAAATTAAACAAGAAAATTAATAGCTTTAGTAGATATTTATATATATATATATATATATATATATATATATATATATTATGAAAGTCCTTTTTCTATTTTTTGCTACACATCTTCTTAAACGTTTTGCTACTTATCTTTATATTACATTTTTTATGAAGACCAACTATATCCCACGGTTTCTTATTTTACAACAGTGTCCGGCGTTTTGTCAAAACTTGCGCTCATTTGTGTTCTTAGTAGTTCCCACAGAAGTCACTTGGACAATAGGTGTTCCACCTTATCGAGTTCTCCACAGTGGATATATAGCATTCATCATCATTGATCTTTTTTATTTTTGATGTATACATTTTTTAGGTTTATGGTCATGACTTCGAAGGTTAACCCTAAGATGAATATATTTAACCCACCATGCAAGTTTGGAATTCACTTTTTGGTTCATTGTACAACTTTCCAATTATCATCGCATCTTTTTTGGCACAAATTATTGTTCTTTCTCTTGCGTAATTTATTTTAAACTCTCCGTTTTTTCTTTCTGTTTGCACACAAATTTTAGTTTCCTCACCACGTTGTCCACTGAGATCGTATTCGTTATTGCTTGGACTGCCTTTAACAAAATAATTCTGTAGGTGCTATCGGCACTAATTGGGTTTTTTCCGTGATTTGCCCTCTATACTTTTAAATTTTGAGAGCATTATGTATATATGGGCTCTTTATATTAATACGGAGTGCACCATCACGCTCAGTATTTAACGATTTTCACTAATACAAGCACTTTCTGACCATAGAAAAGGGCATCTGTTTGGCATTCGTCAAACTTAAAGAAGCTAGCAACAAAATTAGCTTCTATTTTTCATCCTACAGGCAGAATTATTTTTAATATATTTGGAACAGGAAAGTTTCTTTAATACCTGAATACAATAGAAGATATTTAACGCTTATTTGTCATATGGAAACCACTTGTTACCCTACATTATCAGTTACCTAATACTCAGGTATTATTCTCGAGATCTCTAGTAAACTTCCACTTGGAAGTTTTTATGGTTTTCTTATGCTTTTTTCGAGCTTCTGCTATATGTTCTACTTTTGGTGTCTTTTTTGCCATAACTAATATTTTTTGGCTCTGTTACATTTTGCTCCCTTCCCTTTAACTTCCGGGTTTTACCAGTATAACATCGGTTTTACTGTTCCAGTGTTTATAAATTTTAATTAAATTTTGGTTAAAAGAATCTACAGATTAGTCCTATTACTAAGCCTCCAAATTCCGTTTTAACCCCAGTTATAAACCACTTTTTTTGTTTAACGTTAGTCTACTGCTTCATTTAATTCTAAATAAACATATGAATAGTCACTGAGTGCATTTTATCCATTATATTCCACTTTCTAATGTTTTGAGTGATGCTTTGTTTGGAATAAGTAATATTTGTAAAGAATCTGCTATTTCCTCTTATAATCATTGGTACATTTCCTGCATTGTGTACTGCCAAAGTTTCTAGCTTATTAATAATTATGGGAATTTAAAATTCAAATGATCTACAATTAAACAATCTTCTTGTATGTCTGTACAATAACTGATAATTTTGTGTACTGGTGGCTTGAATGCTTTTAGAGAATTATTTTAGAATATACATACAACTGCAAATCGTGCCAGAATGTTTGAGATGCCTTCAAACGTTTTGACTTCGATTATGTTTTTTTTTGAAAAACCTAGCCACGTTCGATCTCTTGTTCGCTATAAAGTTTGCATCTGAAACTATTTTATTATTTGATATTCCAACTGTTAATCTATGGCTGTACTACAAAAGGACTGTTGTTGTATTTGGTTTCTTTAATAAATGATTTCACTTATCTCTGCTCTTATGTGCTAGTTTATGACTTTATTAATCATATATTATTGTTTAATTTTTCATGACGTGCCCCACTGCAGTATGTCAGTCTCAATGAAGCGTTGGAACGTGCAACACCGTGTTAATTGTGTTTGTAGTTATTACAAAACAAATTCTATCACGGAAGTGCGGCGTGTTTATCGTCGACAGTTCAATATTGGTCAACATGGTCATGTACCGTCTCACAATACTATATTGGCTTGGGTGAAGAAATTCGAAAAAACTTGTAACATGTTAGACGTAAAGCATGGAGCTCCACGAATAGTGCGGACACCAAAGAACCTGCAGAGAGTGAGGGAAGCTGTTGAACACAGTCCTCGACATTCCGCGCGCCTCACAGTGGGGCAAAGTCCCAATTTCGTGGCCAAAAATCCCAAATTACCTATATGAGGGTTTTCGAGGTCACTGATTACGAATCTGGTGTCCGATTTGAAAAATTCAAAATGGCGGCTCCAATATGGCGGACTAAAAATTCGAATTTCTATTAATTTGATTGAAACTGGTTACTCGGGGGGTTTGTGGGATCGCTGATTACAAATCTGAGGTCAGATTTTCAAAATTCAAAATTGTGGATCCAAAGTAATGGCCAAAACTGTTCATACGTTGAAAATATGAAGTGAAATCTCATGTAATTTGGTTTTCGAGGTCATTGCTTACGATTCAGGAGTTAAATTAGAGCAGAAACATCGAAAAAGTATTGTAAAATTGATATTATCAATAAAAAAACAAAATTTGTAGTTTTAAGTTTATTCGTTTTTTTTAAATTTATGCATTTATTATGGAGTAACTTGATATAGGGAGAGTGGTAAAGGATTAAGTCATGTATATGTTATGTAATTCTTTATTTACTCCTAGTAACAAAAATCATGTATGTCATATTCATCAATGTTCGAATCATTCGATTCGGATTCTAATGTTGACCCACTTGTATCTAAATCGAAATCGTTCCTTGTCTCTTGTCTGGTGACTTCAGGTTGTTTTAACAATTGTATAACTTCTTGATGTAGATATTTTGCCGGTCTCTGGGACAATTTCCTGATGCTCGAGAGAAATGGATCTGATGTTACTAAGAGCCTATTAAAAATGTCTCTCATATTCGATTCTCTAGAGCATTTTTTTGAATGATGTAATCTGGAGTTTTTAATGTCCTTATTGCGTAACTCTTGGGCGTCTTCAGAAAGTTGTCCGATCGGTAAAAGGGCATATTTTACAATTTCTGCTCCTTGGATCAACACTTTATGTACAGATCTAGGCATGTAATACCACGGATATAAAGCAACGAATAAACGTGGAGTATTTACACAATAGTCTTTGAATGTTTCATCGTCTATATCATACCCGCTCTAAATTACCTGCAAAATAACATGAAATCGGTGAATTAAATTTTGATCGACTCCTGTTATTTCAGCAGATATGGCAGCATTTTCGAAAAAGCGGCGTGCTGTATTTCCATCGTTAGAGCTGCCATATCCTGGCTTTGGTCGATCAACGATAAGCCCCAGTTTTATCTTAAATTGAGTCTGTATTTCTTCCTTGCGTATTTTCACATTCTTTTTCACTTCCTCTTGACGAGCTTGCCACTTTTCAGTTGTTAGCTTATACGACAAATGCAAATAGCACTCGAAAAAACGAATCCACGCATGCAATGTAAATATGCCAAATCTTAAATTATCTGTAGTAATGTCTATTTTTATAATGTTGTCGATGTCATTAAATTCTTTAGAGGTGGCTTTGCACAGGAAACAGCGTTGTGCAGAAGTGGTACCGGTTACTGCGTTACAGACTTTACCGTCTATCACGTAAACAACATACAATCAGTTACTGAAATGGATTTTCGATTTTGTTCAGTAACGTATGGTGCAAGACCCTCAATCTGCTGTTCAATGTTGGTAACTTCTTTCGGTGTTGACTATACATCTTCATGTACAAACTGCAATCGTATTGGTCTGCAGAATCGAGGAGATGATGGTCTAGGATTTTTCCACACAATAGTTGCTTCATCCGTCTAGTGATTGTTGTGTATTAATTGTAAAGGTACCAGAAAAGTATAAAAAATGCTTTCATCAGATTTTCCATCCTCAGTAAATTTTTGTTTATAAACACTTTGACCGCTGGTTCCACCACATCCCCATTTACAGTGAAGTACCCATTTTTGCAGAATTTCCGGATTTAGAGTATCGATGACATCAGCCTGAAGTTGTATAATTCTATATGTGGTATGATCAAGTAAAGCCTGTAGTTTAATTTGTGCGCACGACTCACTAACAGTTGTGTACACAACTGATGGATAACAACGATTTTTTGCTTTCTCTACTTCATGGTATGATGGGTATAATTTGCATATATGTGCTCTAGCTGCATTTCTTGATAGTTGATAAGAGCGCTTTGATTTTCCTTTCTCGATCATTAAAGAAAGTGCTTCGTCTGGGGATAAAGGTACTTCATTTTGTGACCGAACAGCAGATATATATTTTGAGGCTCTTGTTGGGCTTGTTGACGTGACATCTTTAACAACTTGAGCAGCATGTACTTGACCAGAACTCCTTAAACTCATTTGAGCAGCATACGCCAATTCTTCTGTAGATAAAGTAGAACGTACTTCTTGAGTCTTTCGCCTCTTTCGCCTCTTTCGCCGCTTTCGCTGGATGAAGCAAAGGATTGCGAAGGTCGCCCACATGTTCCTTTTTTATTATTCTTCACAATCTCCTCAGATGTTGATGTTGTACATTCAGTATTGGATAATTTTGAAAATTGTACGGTGCGCTTCAACCACTCTTCATTTTTTTTCAGAAACTTTTCTTGGCCTCTATTTGCTGCTCTCCATCTCGATGGAAAATGCAAATAACAGTCCTAATGATTTTTCATCCTCGTCTACTTGTATCACATGTTCGGTTTGCATCTTTCAAAACGTCAATGACGAATTTCTGTTTATTTTTTAAACTGTCTTTCACAATAAAGAAAACATCTTTTCTTGACAATTCCAGATTTGAAGATTTGGAAGACTGTAAAATATCAATATAAATATGTGCAAAATTGAATGACATTATTCAGAAATTACTTTTATACTTAACAAAACTATATACTATTTATTTAAAATCCATTAATATTTCAGATTTTCAGATTTCTCACTAACAGTGTTATGCCTTGAAATATATTAAAATAATTCATTACTACTAAATGATAATTTTATATTTATGAAGAAAATGAATATTTATGATATAAATGATACATAAGGAGAGCCACCTGTTGTCCAGAAAAAATATAGTTAATTTTCGAAAGATACATTTTTTGGCAAAATAAAAAACTACACATAACAAATATATTTGAATACATTCTGTACGAGAAAAAAAGATTACAGAAATTTCATGGAATCCACCTTTACGAGGGTCTCCTCGGTGTCAATAAAAAAAGGTATAAGAAAGGTTGAACAGCAAGAGGCTCCTTTCTTTACTGCGGAGACCCTACAGTGCAGTCGAAGGGTGCTACCTACCGTTACGCCTTACAAACATGTGGGAAATACAGTTCTAACTGCTAAGGGTCCTTTGAGGACTATTTTATAAAATTTTGAGATTATCATAAAACGGAACGTGAAGTAACTTGTAAAGCGTTTATTTAAAATAATAAATTATTGTATTAAAAAGTAATTAGTGCATTTAATTAATGTTAATTTACTAATTTCCATGACAGTTATAAGACATTAATCTATGTTAATAGACAGAAAATATTCCAACGCGCTATAACGTAATAACCTATGCATTACATTCACACGTCCGTAAATGTCGCGTCACGCGTTCCTCCATAAAAATTAGTCTCACTATTCATTGAACACTCCTGAGCAGCCAGTTGTTTAATATGTTATATTTAACATTATACACTATCAGTTCCTTGTCAAAACAAGGTCGAGACTCGCGAAGACATTGTTAAAACTACATTAGAAAATCGATTTTAGATAGAAAGTGTACAATTTTTTATGTTTACTTGTCGCGAGATTTAAATACAACAAACATAAAATGACTAATAACTGTACATAACCATATATTCTACATACCTCCAGAAAGTGATTCCATTTTGCCGAATTCCAATTGAAATAATTTGTTCGGTTTCACAGCACTTCAAAACAGGCAAGAATTTTTCGACACGTCCACTTGTTTCGTGTGTACCGAACGGAGGCTGAATGTCGACTGATGTCGAGGCGACCCTGCCCGGTCCGTAATTATTGGTGTAGGGCTATCCGTAAACAAGATTTGAACGTATATAGACGAAAATATACAACTCAAAAATTTGATTTTTGGCCATGATTTTATCGATTTGTCCCACTGTGCGCCAGCAATATCGCATTTTAGGAATCAGTAGAAGAATTTTAAATCGAATGCTAAAAGAGATAAAATTTTACCCTTACAAACTGCAAGTTGTGCTACAAATTAACGGAAGAGCCAAGGAAGCAAGACTTTCTTTCTGCACCACGATGAGTGGTTTGTTACAGGAAAACCAAGACATTCTGAATAGCTTGCTAATGACCGACGAAGCACATTTTCATATTTATAGCTGGGTAAACAAACATGCGATATTGGTCATCAGTAAACCCTAAGAAACTGAATAAAAAACCCTTGGACTTTTCTAAAGTGAGGGTTTGGTGTGGAGTCGGTGCTTTCAGAATTGTAGACCCATATTTCTTTGACAATGACATTGAACAAACAGTGACCGTTAATTCAGAACGTTATGTGACTATGTTGGAAGGTTTTGTTGAATAAAAGTTGCGACAGCTTGGTATTGACCCTAAAAACCTATATTTCCAGCAGGATGTAGCAACAGCCCACACTGCACGCAACAGTATGGCTGTAGTTAAATGTTGTGAACTGTTATCTCTCGTTTCGGCGAAATCGCTTGCCAGCTTGGTCGCCCGACCTCAGTGTACTAGACTTTTTCCTGTGGGGGTTCCTAAAGAACCGTGTGTTCTAGAGGCATATTATGAGTATTCAAGAACTTAAGAAAGCCATTACTGACAAAGTTGCAGCCATTCATGAGGACTTACGGAGGCGGGTGTAGAACTTTAAGAAACGTTTACAACAATGCATTGATGTAAACGGAGGCCATGTGCCTGATGTAGTTTTCAAAAGATAACCTTGTAATCGGTCATAAATAAATGGCATACCTAGTCATATTAATAGACACTTTTACTTATTTTTTCCTTGCTTCCGTATATAATATATGACTAGTTGAAAAATGTCAGTTGAATCCGCGCCACCCTGTACTACAAAATATCTAATTATATATAATATCGCACTGTGCCTAGATTTGTTTTTTTGCAAACAGAAAACCTATAAAATAAAAATAAACTATATCTTCGGTATGATAATTTGGCATTAATTAATTTAAGTTAATACACTTTATCATTATTATTTAAAGATGATTACTAAGCCAATAAAATTCAGGTATAAGACAAACTAATTTACGAACAACTAGGAATATTTTCTCATTTGAAAATTACATGTCTATTATTAGTCATGTTCTATTCTATATTACTTTGCTCCTTAAAATTTCCCACTTGTATTAAAAGAGTTTATTAACGATATATATTCTATTAAAATATATGACATTTCTATATCTAATATTTTATGTCTAAATCTGTTAAGCTTTACACTTTAAGAAAGATCAGTAAATCAATAATAGGAGTTACAATTTTCTTGTCACGTTTTGTGTAACAGTCGAAACATTAAAACAAAAATATTTATTAATAAATAAAGTATGCGTTTGATATTAAAAAAAACTTAGTGTTATTAATATTAGGTAGGTTATCAAATACACAAATTTCAATTTTTATTATAAAAACTTACATTTTAAAAACGATGACTTTTGTTAAAATTTTTAAATTCGGTTAGTAATTCGATTTCTCGTAGCAAATGTTGGCGGTATTCATACGCAAGCTCTCAAGTGAAGGCATGTTATCTTCTTTGTACTCAACTACCTCCTTGATAAATGGTCCTAAAACTATATTTACTAGCTTTTATCGCTTGTTAGTTGAAACATTGTTGTTTAGATAGACTTTGTTGTTGTCCTCTTTAGCTAACATATTAGGTTTGGGCCTGTACAAGCCAAGTAAACCATATACTTGCTATATCTGGAGCAGTTGTTTATTACTATTTCATATTATTAAATATGTCGATACAAAAATAAATTTATATATTAATTAAATGTGTTTTTTATTTACACTAATTTGTGTAATTTGTTTCAAAAATAAGCTTTCCTGTAATCGAAATCACATTAAAAACATATTTTAAGGATAAGTGTACCTAACTAATCTTTACAAAAATACTAATAAGTGCATTTTTAATTAAAATATGCTACAAGTTAATTTTATTATTTACCATAACGACGATACTGATATAAAATAAAATTGCGATTAAAAGAAACACTTGCTGTTAAATGTTTGAACAAAAATTACTTTTTATTTTAAAACTTTGGTACTAATTAGCTAATATTATTAAATTAAAGTAACTAAAAATATATTTTGTTTTATTTGGTAATTAATGGAATACATGCACAATATTTTATTTCCAATACTAGTCTGTTGTCAAATAATTGCTTTCGAAACATTAAAGCCGGACAGTTAAAGTATGTATTGCAATCAAATAACTTTGTGATTCTAAAATGATATATAAATATACACACATTTTTTAAATCTGGTAAATACCACTTCAACTGACGTAGACGTTGTTTTAAACTTTATAGTACACTGAGTAACAGGAGACCGTAAAAATCGTAAGCAATAAAAATGTAACTGAATAAATTAAAGCTTTAAATTCTAACATTTTTTTCAAGATATGATTAAATAATTAAATTACCTTTGTTCATTGATGCAAGAAAAAGCATTAATAAACGATATGAATGTCAAATCTATAAGAGCAAAACTTTTACTGGAAACAATATGGAAATAACTCCGATAGAGTAAAACAGTATCAAGTCAATACATTTTTAAAAAAAATGTTTTGATTAGCGAAAGGTACAGGCACGTAATAAATAAATTTATTTTTTAAAAAATGAGTTTGGTATTATAGGCATTATCTGTATTTATGTCAAGGATTAAAGTTATGGAAAAAAGGTCTTGAGCGTATGAGTTTAAAAGCAATTTGTGTAATTTAACACTTAAACTTTAGTGAATTATTAGGGTCTGCGTTGTCATAAAAGGTAAATTTTTTTAATTATTTTAAGTATTCGAGCATCATCATTTTTCTTAGCCAACGTAAACGATGTATATCACAATAAATCCATGATATGTAGATGAGCTTGGTAGATGAGAAGGGTACCAGCGGGGTTACAGATGGCGGATAGTAAAACGGCTTGTAGATATAGAAGTGAGCTGCGAAATAAGCAAAAAAGGTTTTGACGAATACGCAGTCTCCGACTAAGTAGGCCGAATGATAGCAGGTATAAGTGATCCCCTTATGTATTATCAACAGCTTTTTATGAGGATGAAAGAGCAAACATAAATCAGAGCTTTCTCTTGTCCTCAGGATGAGAAATCTCCCCTAATATAATAATGGATAAATTAATTATAGTCAACAGCATGGAAATGCAGAAGGTAACGGAAAGATTCAAAATGGATGTTTCTAGTATGTTACCTGGCCCCGATTTTGCCGGGGCTGATGTTACCTGACTCGGAATTTTTCGGCCCGTGCGCAACACAAAGGACATTTTTTGGAATTTATAATCCTAAAGGAATGTTACCTGAGGCCGACTTTGTGGCGCCGTGTGCAAAACCGGAGTTCTTGACTTACCGCTCCAAGTGGTTCTGAGTCGGCCCAAAATTCACCGTCCATAGCCGCCACGGCATTTACTACCCAGGGCGTATTTTCCAATCAGCGCAAAAACACCACCGGCGTCCACCAATCCTGGATAAACTTCTCATCCTCCAGCGGGATCAGCGTGCTTTCACCCTGAACTCTGCACCCCACCAGTAGAGTGGGGCACGAGCTGAGCCCTTAAAACCTGAGCCACCAAAGAATTCGCTCGGTGGTCAGCCCCTTAAGAAGAAATCATCACGAGTCATCAGGTGAGTCCCTTTTGGTTTCTTTTGCTGCTCTCCACCCGGATCTGCTGCTCGCTGCCCGGACCTGCTGTTCGCTTTCCGGACGTGCTGCTCGCTTTCCGGACCGGCTGCTGGCTTTCCGGCCCCGCTGCCCGGACCTGCTGCCGCCTCTGCTGTTCGTTGTCCGGCTCCGCCATCGGCCGTTCTGCACGCTGCCTGGCTCCGCCACCGGTGCTTGCGCTGCTGCACCTAGCTCGCGGTCCGGATTCGCTGCGGCAGTTCGCTGCCCGTTTCAGCGCGTACATTAAATCGTAGGTTAAGCCGACGCTTCGTTTTTTTAGCCTTCCGTGCCCCACACGTTGCCGGTCGTAGCGTCCCGTCGCCCGATTAATCACCGCTCGGGCCCGACCTGGTAACAAGTAAAACTATTATGGCAAAAGATATTATATATCAAAGTATTACTAATCATGGTCTGTGGAAACCAAGATTTGGCAGGGGCTCTCTCAAGTGTGGCCGTGCAAAATCCCTGTAAAAAACAACCGCAGTAATTAAAAACTAACAACTACAAGATAAATGCAATCATTAGCTTTGTAACATAGAATGTAAAAAGCCTATAAACAGAAAATTTAGAAAATCTCATAGTTAAAATAGAACGACTAAAGTTGCATGTACTTGAAATTAGTGACGTCCAATGCCCAGAAACACGACAGAACATGACTTGAACGGAAAAATATGGTACTAGAAAAACAACAATAATAAAAATAGATGTAAAGTAGGGATAATAACTACAAAAGAAAATTTTATTCCTTATTCAGACTGAATAGTAATGATACAGATGCAATCTAATAGATATAAAATCAACCTACGACAAGTATATGCCCAACAACAGACTTGAATTGCGGAACTTCTGAAAGGGACAAAAAAACTCAATGTTGCAATTGTCATGGGCGACTTTAACGCTAAAGTAGATCAGGAGTAGTTGAGAGGTATGTAAGGAACTGTTGATTAGGAGAACGTAACGTGAAAGATAATCGACTGGTTTAATTTGCCTAGTCTAATGAAATGGCAGTCGTAAACACATATTTTAAACAGCTGAAGCGAATACTTTATACGTAAAAATTTCCAGCAGACCAAGAGGGCAAAATTGGACGAAATCAAATAGATTTCTTGATAACATCACAAAGATTTAGAAACTGGTTTGGCAAAGACCTATTCTGTAACGGATATTGGCTCAGATCACAATCCCGTAGTCGCAACTATGACAATAAAAATGAATAAATTAAAGAAAGGCAACAAAAAACATGGACTCAAAAGATTCAAAGAACCTGAAATAAAAGATAAAGTTACAGTAAAGATAAAAAATAAAATGAGAGAGGTAAAGAAACAAAACAAGCATACAGAATATGTAAGCGATCAGTGGAAACATATACCTAACGGGAAACGAGAGGTAGGCAAGAAAATTGAAAATTCCAGAATAAAAAGATCTGGGTAACAACAGAAATACTTACTTTCATAAATGAACAAAGAACGTATAAAACAACTGACCTAAAAAAAATACCTACTAATTAGTAGGCTAATTAAGGTAAAAATAAGACAGGAAAAAAATGGTTACAAGGACTGTACCAAAAATAGAAGAATACCAAAAGAAACATGACTCGTTTAATACACCAAAAAAAAAAAAATAACGAAAACAAATAAAAAGAAAAGTAGGCATACTAAAAGGTGAGAATGGAGGCATTATAGTTGACATCAAAGAGTAAATGAGAAAATAGACCGAATACATCAAATATCTATTTCAAGATGAAAACAAAAAAATTATCACATGGATTATGAATAAATGGGAAGTGATAATGGTCCGATAATAATTAATTAATTAGATATGTTTTACAAAAATTAAAAATGAAAAAGCTAATGGCCCTAAGGAAATTCCAGTAGAATTATTAAAATTACTAGACAAAAAAGCTACAAATATTCTGCTGGACCTTTACAGCAACCTTTACATAATTGGTGAAATACCCACGAAATGGTTAATTTCCATCTTCATAAATATTCCTAAGAAACCACATAATAATAATGCAGCGTACATAGAAGACTAGCGCTAATGAGTCATACACTTAAGATTTTTCTTAGAATAATACATAATCGTGTAAACAGAAAACTAGAATTAGAAATAAGTGATACTCAAATGGGGTTCCGAAAAGATTTAAGTAGCAGAGAATCCTTGTTCGGACTAAATGTACTAACGCAAATACCCTTAGATATGAACTACAAAGTGTATGGCCGTTTCATTGATTTCTAAAAAGCACTCAATAAAGTTAGAAATGAACAACTAAGATAAATACTTCTTAATAAAAATTTGGACAACAGAGATATTAATATTATTTTAGCACTTTACTGAACTCAAAAAGCGAGAGTAAAAGTCGAAGACAAATTGACTAATAAAATAGAAATATGTTCTGTTGTACAGCAGGGTTATATCCTGTCTCCTTTGCTATTCAATTTGTATAGTGAAAAATCTGCCAAAAAGTACTATAAGGAGAACAGAGATTTATTGTAATTAACGTAGAAATAATGAGTAACTTGAGGTACGCGGAAGATACAGTAATAATAGCAAGCAACTTAAAAAATATTAAACACCTTGTCGACAGCACTAATTTATGCTGCAACGAATACGGTATAAAGAGAAATCTAAATAAAACAAACTTCATGACAATAACAAAGAATCAAAATAACAGGGGTACTTTGAACATCAACAATGTACATATTAAAAGAGTCAAATATACATACAAATATATAGGGACATGGATACAGGAGCAATGCGACTAAATTAAATAAATCAAAACCGAATAGAAATCGCCAGGAATGTCTTTAATACAATAAAAAAATTCTTTGTAGTCGAGACATCAATAATAATTTAAAACTAAGAATGCTCCGCTGCTTTTTATTCTCTACGCTACTGCATGAAGTGGAGGCGTAGACTATGAAACAGATTCACATCCGGAAAGTTAAGGCCTTTGGGATGTTGTGTTACAGGAGAATGCTTAAGGTTTTGTGGACAGAAAGGGTAACAAATATAGAGATATTACGATTAGAGAAAGACTATAAGATCATGCCAACTATTAAGGGACACAAACTTGAGTATCTGGGACATGCTATGAGGTGGGAAAATACGGACTATTAAGAAACATAATGCAAGGCAAAATAAGGGGAAAGCGAAGTATTTGGAAGCAGAAGGTTGTCCTAGTTGGGAAACCTGCGGAAATGGTTCAACTGCAGCTCCTGGGAATTATTCAGAAGAACTATCAACAAAACTAAAATTGCCATAATAATGTCCAATGTCCGATAGGAGAAGAACGTAAAGAAGAAAAAGGAAATGAACCAATAAAATACGCTTTGCTGCAATACATTGATGTGTGTAGTAATCATCTATAAGAGATACGACTGCTTCACATTTTATGCACAAACTAAATCAAATTTAAAGAAACGCACTGTTAAAACTTTAACAATTCATTTCGTTAATAAACTACCAAAATTATATTTTGCCAACTACTGACAGAATTCCAAGAAATTTCATTAGATGACAATATGTAAGGAGAAAAAATAGACTTATTAAGACAACAACATTAATGACTAATATTTATAATAAATAATAATACTGAAGCTCTTTGAATTTTCTTGTCGGACTTTTTAGTAAAGTTTGCTAAATAAACATTTTATCACGATAAAAATTATCAAATTTTATAATGTAGTTAAAAACAATTACATATTTTGAATTAAAGTTAAGGTAAGATGTCAATAACTATTAAACAAATTTAAAGCAAAAGTTATGGTCAAAATATACAAAGTACATCTGAAAAGTAATCGACCTGATCATTAGTGGGGGACGTTAGGTGAACCCAACTCAGTTCATTTTAAGCATTTACAGAGAGTATGGTTCGCTTACAAAGTTTCGACCAAAAATCCGCAACAAAGACGCTTGCATCATATAGAAGATCTAAGCACAAAATGCTTTGTCCCATTCAAGTGTTTAGCGGGTACAAAGCATTTAGAGAAGAAAGAGATGACAGCTATCAACGTTTTATATTTCGAACAATGTGGTTAAGGTGTAAGCAGCTTTTGACTTCGACCGACGCGTCGCGTTGCGTCGACTAGATGTTGTATTCATAGCAAAGTGAGACTTTCAAAATCCACTTATACAAAATTGTCACGACGTAATTCCAGGTGCGAAAAGTGTGTACTAAATGGTAAGAGAGTAGCAACGCTACATCAACCTTCCTACAGCCCAGGCTTATACCCAGCCAGCTTTTTTGTTTCTCAGCTCAAATCTAGTTTAAACGATACAATTTTGGGACGTTTTATATTTTATGAAATAAGACACATTAAACGGAACAATCAGTAAATTAAGAGCAAATATTAATTGTTATTATTATTCTTATATTTACTACTGGAAATGATTTCAAATAGAGATGTTAAGGCTCTTACATGTCCAACCTCACTACCCGGTCGTCGCGTACCATCTCTAATACGGGGCATTGTGGCAAGTGCCGCGCATTCGATCACCACCTTATTAACTTTTTTTTCTTCTAAATGAACCCATGTACTTAATTACACTGAGAGACCCCCCAAGCATCTGAGCTCGAGACTGAACCCGGATTGGTCCACACTGCACCTACTTACCTCACCAATGCGGGCCAAACTGGCACTAAAGATGATACAAAATTCAAATCAAAAGCATTAGGTATTATAATAAACTTGAAATAGTAGGATATACAAATGACATAATTACAAGATTCCAGGAAGGATATTTAATAAATTTGAACCAATATCCAAACAAAATTAATCGCTCATAAATTAAAAGTTGAAATATGCAAGAAGCCAGCTTGGTCCCGTGGTTGAGGGGCGGGCTGCAATACTGACGGACGCGGGTTCAATTCCCGGTGCTCTCTCATGCCTAGCGGGTGACCTACTTGGTCACTAAAAATAATTGAGTACCTGCGTTCACTCGAACAAGGTAATAATGGCGGTTGTCTTAGGCGCGGTGCTTGCCACATCGCCCCGCATCAGAGATGGTGCGCAACGACCGGCCAGAGAGAGCAAACGTATGAGAGCTTTAACCTCTTAGTTTGCAGGCCGTGCTCCTACACGGGGCGTAGAGCCTTACCATTATATATAAATGCAAACCAGACAAAAAAACCTAAAAAAATTACTATTGGGCGATTTTAGGAGAAATCAGCCAATTTTTTTAGTCTAGTCTATAGTTCAAATACAAAAGGTAAAGATTTTTGCTTTTTTGTGCATTAAAATGTTTTTGAATTGAATATTATAAAAATCGAAAATTAGGATTTTTCTGACTTTCTAAATGTGAGATGACTGGTTTTGAGAATAGCTGAACGAACACCCTTGTACCTAGACTTAACACTGAAATTCATACCGGATCGAACGTTTGCTTAACAGTGGTTGAAGTGAGCCAGAAGGTGTAGGAGGATTTCTAATGAACCATAATTAGTGCTTGTTAGGGTACTGACTAAGTGTAAAAACTGTAAAAACCTATTTAAAATGGCAAAGTAACATTTTAAAATTTGAACCCAAAAGTACTAATTGCACAACAATTTTATTTCTTGTTCTTTAATAATAATTTTTTTCAATGTGTGTCCGTAGAAATTTTGAGTATATTTTTTAATTGGTGTCAAGAAATGAATGTGACCCGAGCTAAGTAATAGCCAAAAATATGTTTCTTTTTTATTATTATGCGCATTTACCAGTACTCCAACAACAATGGCTTATTATTGTGCCTGCTACCATACACTTACAGCTAGGACATCACATACGCCCATAGGTTGAGCGAATCTCGAGCCGGTTCAGAACAAAGGAACAATGATCTTGACCACTGAGCTATTACAGCCCTAAATATGTCTCTGACACAACTAGTATAGCGTGCAACATAAACAAGTTATAACGATTTTAATGTTAAAAATTACCTTAATTGAATATTCATTTACTTAAAAAGTAGGACAGTTCCAAACAAGTTTGATGCAGAAAAGCAAATTTTTAGCATAGTACTTGGCATTGGTGTCATAGGGTGTTCAATTGACCTAGTGTGGCGGGCCACTATAAATTTTTGAGAACTGGTCTAACAGAAAATTTCAATATTTGATTTATTGCCTAGGCCTAACCAATGAAACAAATGCAACTTTGATGCATTCTTTTATTGAAACTATACAGGTCTACAATGTGGTTTATCCATATGCCAAACGTTGAGAAATTAAATGGGAGTGCTTTCTTCGTCGTAGGGTTCTTGTCAGAAGCGTCATGACCCAAGAACTACTTGTTCTGTACGCTTATTTTTACGATGTCTATGAGTAGTAAATATGATTTTTTTGTAATGTTTGTGAATTTTTTAACCAAATTTGGGTGTATATAGAAATCTAAAAAAATTGATAGAGAGCCCATGTGACTAACTAATTGTGATTTGCGATATTCCCAATCTAACGTTTGCATTGCCAGTGTAATTTCAGCGCAGCATTAAATTAAAGTAGTGAAATGGTGAGAGCGGAAGTTTGTTTGTGGTATTGGTATTATTAGTGCAAGTGACAGGATGGATCTCGGAACAGGCCCTTTATAGTAAAAAAGCCCAAAAATCTAAATCCAACAAAAATAAACTAACAAACACTGAAACGGAAAGTCTTATGTATGCCTCAGATGATAAAATATTTGAAGTGGTAATGATTGGCTAAATGGTAATTGCGATTATTCCGATAGTGACGCTGATAAATAATTATATTATTTTCTTTATATTTGTCATTATTTAAGCTTTTTTAAATGTGATTAATAACACTTTTAACGATATAGACATATTTAAAAAAGATGCAGCTAGTGTTTGGTTAAGGTTTTTAAAAAATTTTATGATCGTAACTTCGTTTTCAGACGAATGTCGTAAGCAATAGTGCTGCTAGTTTTCCTAGAGTTGCACCAGGTTTGCAAAATTTTAGGGATAAAAGACATCTCATTCTTAAAACGAAATAAACTGTTAGTGAAAGTAGCAAAAAATAAACCTATTGATTATACTTTGCTATTTGTTGGTCCAACAAAGTTCGAACTCAATCGTGGAATAAACCAATGAATACTCCGTGGACGTTTTTGTGAAACAGAACGATCTCGCATTACCCAATGAAAAAATGTAACTACTCAAGAGTTACTAAAATTCATTGGACTACATGTGCATACAGTACCAATAAGAATGAATATATTTCAGGACTATTGGAAAAATCAGTTTTTCAATTCCAGATATTTTCCTGAACAAATAAGTCAAGATTGTTTTTTGCTCATTATGCGTTTTTTATTTTTTATAAAAAACTCACATTCTATAGGTCCTCAGCCAATTGATCCGCCAATAAATCATTTTAATAAAGAATAAATTAAATTTGCTATCCAGACAAGAATTTGTCGTTGAACGAATCAATGATGTGGAGGAAAAAGTTACTGAAATAAAAGTCATAAGTATGGTGTCAAACTATACATGCTTGCTGACCCCAATGTAATAGTGTTGAAAATTTCTTGTTTACACTGGTCGTGTCGATAAGGTAGTGATGCATTTATTAAGAAAAACTGAATAATAGACGATTAATTTGTATAAACATTTTCTATTACAGTTTTACATTGGTTAAAACATTATTAGAAGCAAATAAGTATTGCACTGAAACTTTCCAACAGGACAGACAAGGCAATCCTAAATATAGTGATTAAAACAAAACACTTGAAAGAAAAGTCCAAAATTTTTCTATTAAAAATGCAAATATGACAATCATATGCTATATGTGCTGACTCAGTGACATCCTACGTTAATCAGCTTGTGAAGTCGTTCTTATTCACGCATTCGCATTGTAGACCAACCACTATCATTGGCAGTCAGGTTATATCGCTGCCACCCAAACTGTTATTAACATTGGATCGGTGCTTTTGGAACAAACCTTGTATATTCGCATTCAGTCCAAATAGCTGTCGGCAATTTGTTATCATAAAATTTTGAGCTTATTGGCAAAAATTTCACTAGCTTGAAACGGTCTGTAATTCTTACTTTAGAGTTTGGCATTATTTTTAAAATTGGTTTTGATATTCGTTAACAGTACAATGCTCGAGCGACTGTACTTGCAGGTCGGCGTTCAAAATTAGAAATTTTTTTCGCCGGTAGGCTAAGTATAATTTGGCAAGGATTTCGATCTTCGTTTCTAAGCAGATTGTTTTTTTTTCTATCGTGATTTTCTATTTCACCTCCACCTCTCACTCCACTCTGTTGATTGCCCAGAGAACCAGGTCTTGGGGATCGGAAATAGGAAACTAGATAAGTTTATATTATTGATATATGTCTCTGGTACTTATAAAATAGAACGCATACATATATGTATACAGGAAGTTTCAAATAATGCAAACCAAAGCAATAAAACCTTTCCGAGAAAGCTTTTTACATTACAATTAAATACGTATTTGGCTGTTAAGTAACTTTTCTATTGTTTGTCACAGGAACAAACAATAAAATGTGCTAAAGCAACATTTATGAAGTAACTTTATGATTACCAATTTAAGTACCTAACGCAACATTTTGAAAACAATGGTTTACAGACCTTGAGCATAAGAATCGACATTATTCTAGATTTCGATTGAATAATAATTTTAATAATTTAAATGATTTTTTATCGCACTTGATAGCGCATTACTCAGAACTTTTTTTAACTTTTTCACTATAAAATACATTAGTAATACGGTTCTTGCACGGTTATGAATATTTCTACAAAACGAAAAACAACATAAATGCATATTTAAAAGAAGACGTCTTTGTGTTAATCATTTTCCTTGAATTTGATTTTTAATGAATAATATAGTACGCAGTTTATTTAAATGATTAATTTAATGAAAAACAGAAACATTTATAGATTTATAGGTAAAAGATTAGTTTATTTAAAAACATTATTCCCCACCGTTTTTAGTTATTTTAAATTTCTAGAAATTTTAAAGCTTTAGGTAACAAACTCGTTTGATACCGTGGTTAAACTGACAGGATTTATTCACAATTTAAAAAATTATAAGTTATGGTGCGTAGTAAGGATACTTATAATTAGGCTAGAGTTAACTGTACCCTACTAGAAATATTACTTTATGAATTAAAGTAGCCCGGCTTTGCACAACACATATACTAATTAACCATACACGTAAGCAAATAGCTAAACTAATGAAAGTTACATCACGTGGTAAGCTGAGTAGATGTAGTAGTTTACTGATTTAAAAGACATCACTGGTTTTATAAAAATACTAATAATAACATTTCTGAATCGTTAATAGCAAAAGGACAAGTTGCTATTATAATGACGTTAATATACGTGCAAGCTTTCCTTGCCTATTTACGTTTTTAGTCTTCATCGGCCTTTGCTACAACTTATATGTTTCTATTTTAGACACTTATTTTGTTATTCTGGTTTTGCTTAATATTTTCTTTCTGTAATAGTAAAGTAAATTTGTTTATAATAATTTGTGTATACTCTTTTTAACAGTTTTATAGGCATCAGTATAGGCAAGTGGTTACGACGCTTGGCTACGGTAGTAAGTAGCGTGTCTAGTCAACTACTTAAAAGCCAACTGAATACAAAAGGAAAAATACCGACCCATACATACGCAGCTACGGATGACAAAACTGAAGCAAAACGGGATATATAAATAAAAAATTTCGTGGAACGTGTACGATGTATGTAATAAAACACAAGTTTATTGCTTTTAAGGCAAGTTAAAAAATCGACATAATGGAAATTAACGAAACAAAATTACTTCCAACATAAAAATAAAAGGCAAAATTACATCGGAATTATAAAAGATCAGGGAGATGGCACTCAGAAAGAAAGAGTTTTGATAAGGAATGGAGTTAAAGATTACAAACTTGAGGAGCCGGTTGTAAGTTTTAAAATCATAACAAATGGGTTGGATAATGGTAATATCCTGGTTGCTGCATACAATAAACCAGCAAACCAAACAATAACTGTAGATTTAAAAAAAGACGATCTCGATGGTTCGTTATGAATGCAAACAGAAGATAAATATACAGGTATATAAACGCTAACGACTTAACCTTACACCAAAGTAATAATTACACAAATTATCCCATCAACTATATCACTCCTCCAACCACAGACGTAGTACTAACAAAAAATATAACTGAAGCAACTAGACCACAATCACTACCAATCGTCAACTCTAATCACAATCCGGTAGTATTTTTGCTAAATGGGCATCAACCAGACACAACGAAAACAATAACATCATGCAAAATAACAAACCGAATCGATTTTAGAAAAACTTTAGATGACAAAATTAGGATAAATCGAAACCTACACACCCTAAATATTTAGAAGATTCAACCAAACGTTTCTTAGGTATCTCTTAGTTTTCTAAAAAAAAAAACAAAACTAATAGACTCTTTAAAGACCAAGTTTTCCGTTACATTCTTGACCTGATTAAACGTAGGAATATGACTCTCTAAACCTACCAAAAATTGGGATGCGAAGTCTTAAAGGTTGTCAGCTTTTAAGGCTTTCTGACTAAATGATAAAATAAAAAGAGCAGTCAAAGACTTCAGAAGCAATATTTGCTACAATAAACTAATAAGACTACAAACAAAAGAAAACTCCATCTCGTATTGCAATTCCAACCTTAGTAACTGAAAAAGGCAACAAAATACCAATCAACGATAAAAACAAAGCCAACACTTTACGTAGTTAATATTAAAAGTTCCCAGTAACTATGCTAAAGGTGTCAGTTTTATGATCTGGGTAGCCTACTAAAGTTCCCATTTCAAGAAGTTACTCGTCCACAAAATTTACCGCACATTACGTCGGTAAAGTTGCGAGCTTAACAAAGAAACAAGTACTTTTTTCTGGCAAATTTAATTTAATTTTTTAGCATAGTCGATACGCTTTCTTCGGCAATGATTCAACTTTTTCTTTAATTTATCCAAATAGTAGTTGGCATCTTGCTTTGTAAAATAGGCGTCTACGTTTGCGATGATCTCGTTTGATGAAAATCTTTGTCCTCCGAGCCGAAACTTTAAGCTTAAGAAACAATTTCTTCCATTCCAAATAAAGCGGTTTTTAACAATTGCTGCCTTTACGTGGTCCAATATTATCGTTATTGTTTTCCCTTTTTTTAAGTAGTCGATGAACAGAATTCCTGACTATCCTACAAAATAGTCGTCATCAACTTCCCGCCCTATGAAACCGTCTTCGTCTTTTTTTAAGCAGGCTTATCCTTTGCAGTCAATTGTTTTGTCTATTTTTTCGTCTCAGGAGTGTAATAGTGGTATTCAAGTTTTATCGACAATAATAAATCGATGCAAAAAGTTCGACTTGTTTGGTGAAACCGCTTAAACAGGGCCTTCAAAATGTTCAATCAAATGAATCTTTGGTTCAAAGTGAGCAAGACAGAGACCCAACGCACAGACATCTTTCTCATGCCCAATTCTTCAATCAATAAATGATAAACGCATTCTCTTAATATGTCTAAAGCCTTTGCTCTCTCTCTAATATTAATGCTATGATCGTTTAGTACCATTTGGTGAACTTTTTCGATGTTATCGGTGGAGGTCGCAGTTGTTGACTGTCCCAAACCTTTATCATCAGCCAAGCTGGTAAAACTACGTTTAAATTCAGCTGTCCATCTTTTCATAGTGACAAATTAAGAGGCAGAGTCCCCGTAAACGGCGTCTAACTCGGCTTTAATTTGCCTTTCAAATGCAAGTAGTTGATTACCGCATGGTATTCGATTTTTTCCAGTTTTATAAAAGCACCGACATTGGCGGATACAAACGACTGTTAAACTACGACTAAGCGTAGAAAATGGGTAAAAATTTTACAGGTATTTTTCAAAAGATGTACAATTGTAGTAGCATAATGGTTTTGAAGAGTAGGGCCATCCCATTGGAAATAACGGTTATTTTTGTCTACGGCATATACTTCCGACCAAAAGAAGTAAGTCAAAATTTTACGATAACACTTACCATTCACTGAACCGGTGTTATTATTACCATTTTTAAAAAACTACGAAGGAGTAACGCTCTAACCCAAAAAGCACCAAACTGTAACTCCTTAGAGACAAACTATTTTTTTCGGTTTTAGTTCCTTCAAATGCGATAGCGTTACCCAGGAGAAGAAAAACCATCAGTCAGGATAATTTTTTTGAAAAATTTAAGTTTAATTTCTTGTATGACTAAAATTTACTAACGTTATTAATGCACAGCGTTGTTTAAAATCTGCTGACATAAGTTCTTGTCGGCTAAACTTTACAAGCCATTAAGACCAAATTTTTGTGTGATACACAATTCAGTTTTTTTGCAAAAAAATTATGTAACTGCCTTGCCACTTTGATTTAATAAATATAATGTAAACGTTTTTAAGTTTATGAATTATAGTCAGCTGTACAGAGTTTCTATCAAATAAAAATATATGGATTTTATAACATTACGGTATTGGGTCAGTTAATCCCGGACTACAATTTCACAAAATCTTTTATTGTAAAAACCAAAAATATTGTAATCCATAATTCATTAGATAGCATCTACTATGCCAAGACACTGCCCAGTGATGTAACAACGGTTAGGCGTTGATTGATCGATCAAGGATCACGACTAGACATTCATTATTTTTAAAAGGAGATAAGCATTTTTATATTTATTACAAGACCAAAAACATTATTGTTATACATAGTGAGTTGCATTAAATACAAATGACGAAATAAACTAGGAGTTGAGATATTTGGGCATCTCTAAGTTAAAATATTGAATTTAGTCACTTGGTTCATCAGAGAGCAAATTTTGAAGGAGCTTCTGTTTTAATCTGGTGTGGACATTTTGTCGTCTAAGGCGGTAATACGCAGAACTCTCACAAGCGTGGAGGTTGGCAAAGAATTTCGGCACTTTGGCACTGATGTATTCTGACATTGGAGAAATGACCATTTTATAATACAGCTGTTAATTTATAATAAACTATGGTGGGCTTACTGCAATGCGAAACACTTTGGTAGCTTTTGGAGTTGATCTACATTAGTTTTTAGAGTGTTGTTTCAGATCGGTGAAGTATACAGGGCCTGCTATCAAAGGCTTTAGCTACGTCTAGAAATATTACTTTTGTGTAATATTTGTTTTTATAACTAGTCTCACTGACTCATAATTTGGATATTGTTGGTGTCAAACTAATAGGTCTGTAACTGACAATCCACTTTTTTATTTTTTTTTGTTTTGAAAATAACAGGATGTGGGCATGTTTCCAGGTTAGAGGAAAAGAGCTGATTCTAAGTCATGTGTTAAATATTATAGTGTAGTAAGAACTTTTATGGTTGGTTGTATAAGCATTGCATTTGATATGGATCTAAGTTAAGTAGGTAATATGGCCTCAATAATGATAGGTAAGTTTCTTTCAAAGTGGTTCGCCTTATGCGTTGAACTCCAGGTAATTTTAGGTGTAAAATAAGTTGGAGATGTTTAGCAAAAGCTGTGATATTCTCTGCATCTTTGCTATAGTTCTCTGTTCCTGAGGTTAAGGTCGCTATCTTCTATTTCGATTTTAATATTTTTTTGCTCTCTGCATATTTGGGTTGCCTATCTAATTATTCGATGTACTTTTGGTATGTTTATCCTTAGCGTGTCCATCTCTTGTTTAATACGATGTTCTAAACTATTTAAGGTTCGTTTAGTTTCTGGGTTTTTGTTCGTCACCCTTCTCTCTTCCCTCGACTCTTCATTTTAGAGTATTATGAGTTCAAAGGTTTAGAGTTTGTTTAAATTGTAGTGTGACTTGATAGACACTGTCCACAATTGTAAGTTTAGTTACCGGTTGGTCTCTTTTGTCTCCAGTTTGGTGGGACAACGTAGGTACTGATGTAGGGAAGTTTAGAATTTAGCCCAGACAATTGGACCGGCGATTAGTCAAGAGAGAGATTGTTTAATTTGTGTGGTGCTGATAAAGGATATGAGTATAGGCAGGTGATCGGAGTCGAGCTTATTTATTACTTTTTGATTGATGTCTAGTTCTTTTGCAATAGGATGTAGAAAATATTTAACTCATGACTATAACTGTATGTGTAATAAGTATAATCTATGGGGCCTATTATTTGAAAAGCATTTTCAGTTTTTTAATTTGCGTCTATTATGGTTGGGCGCTTTGCAACCCCATATTGTGTTTTCACTATTTGGATCTCCGATAACCAATGTTGGTTTAACTATGTTGAATAAAGCTCGAATATTTGCTTCACTTAGTTTTTTGTTCGGCTGCTTATAAATACTTGTTATTATGTGAGGTTGATGATTTAAAACCAACTTTATGCTTGTGGCCTCTAAACTGGTTAGTGATAATTAACAGATGAAATATTGTAGAATTTGTTTTTTTATTACAATTGCCACTCCGCCAGCAGCCTTATTTAAATTTGGATAATTGTGGTATGCTTGATAACCAGGTACTTTAATGGTGTGGTTTCGGATATAAAGGCAATATCCACATTACGTCTAGAGAAGAACGATATGAATAGAGATCTTTGGGCTTTTTGATAACGTGTGAGTTTTTGTTAAGGATTGTTAATTTTTCTAAAGTTCTGGGTTGATTAGGGTCCATTGAGGAGCAAAGGAAGGAAGGTGTTTGTTATAAAGGTTTTCATTTGTGGGAGGAAAGGTCTTAAAAACTCAAGAATTAGTTTAAGATTAAAGATAAGTTTAAGGTGATAAAGATGATTTCATTTTATTGCTGCCTGGTTGAGTTAATAATGTGGTGAAGAAATACGATTAAAATTAAGAAACGGAGGGTTGATTAGGTTGGCTTGTGATACATTAATACGTTCGGTGCAGTTGTTGGTCCTTGATAATTAGGTTATTTTTAAAAGCCTTTGTGGTGACTACATAACTTGCACCATGGTCTTTACCACAATTAAAATATTTAAGTGGTTTATTAAATGTTTTTGGCGCATTGATTATTTGAGTGATTACTGACACACTTGACACATCTGAGATCTAATGTACAATAATTTTTTGTGTGCCCATATCTTTGGTAGCAATGGCATTGAGGCATATGTGCTAATTTTTTCCTTATTTCTATGGTAACAATGAACAATCGTAAGGCTCTAACACTTCGCGTAGAAGCACAATTTGCGAACTGAGAATGTTAATGGTCTCTTTTGTTTACTCACGGTGCCCGGTCGTCGCCCACCATCTCTAATGCGGGGCAATGTGGCAAGCCGCCTTAGACAACTGCCATTACTACCCCTTGTTTGAAGTGAACGATAGTTTTCAATTATTTTTGGTGACTGAATAGGCCACTCCGTAGGCATCAGAGAGTGAGTGACATTGAAATAGTACAATTTAATCAGTTTTTTTATTGCATTATTTGTTTACTCCTTTTACGTAGTCGCGTTATCTTAATGAACGGTAAGTTTTTTAGCTCTTGTTGAATATCCTCTGTTAATAAAAAAAGGGACATTCTTGATCAAGACATTCAAAGGCTTGTCGTTAAAATTTTATGTTATTGAGTAGATAGCGTTCTGTAATTCTCTATTTTGGTTAAATGTATTATTAATGTGCTATTGTTGCGAAATGTGGCAAATTCGCCTGATACTTAATATCGAATGGTGGCACCTTGTGATTGTTAGCATCGTAGAGCTAAAGAGGTGGAAGTTTTTATTTTGATTCTGATTCATTTGAAACGTTCTTTGTTTGGATAGATTAGTTATTTTGCAAATTGATTTTTGAATTTAGAGGTAAATAATATTTATTTTGTTTCAATAATTTGGTTTTGTATTTCATTAGCAGGCAGCGATAAGGCGTAGCGTGTACGTTTATTCAGCGTTTTATTTTTCATTGAGGTAACATTTTTGTGTTACTGTCGGTCATAGTGATAAGATTCGCACTTACACTTTGTTGTTTTGTTTGCTTGTTTATGATACGGCAATGAAAGATTCGGCCACTGGCCCATCCGCTATGAGTAAAGTATTTAACTTTTTGTGCTCGGAGCGGCGATAAACGCCTCTATGCGCTTTAAAAGTCAAACAAGAACTCAAAATTAATTCTGCAAAGCATGAATTTGCAAATTGGAAAACAAATACATAAGAAGTTACAGGATTCAGCCATTACAGTCTATAATACTACAAAAAGGAACAAATAAATAATCTGAGGGGTAACTAAATTTATATGAAATGATAATGTGACCCAGTCCTTATCCATTAATAGTAAGTGTGCTGAGCGTATTGTTTAAAAATGGACATGATGCTATTTTTGAAATTGCATATACATGTTTATCGTTTAAGATGAGGTCTTTTACAAACTTAATTTCTGACATCAACAGTCAAAGTAGTAATCTGTCTATTACCTTTCAAAATTATTACTGATTTTATTTCCTATTCTCAAAACGTTGGTTATTTCTACAGCCGTAGTTTTCAAGTGTTGCTATAAAATCTAACCTGTATTTATTAAGTTTATGCATTTACTTTGATTTACTAGAAAATATTATTTATTACAAAAAGTAATGCTTACGATATAAAAATGGGCTGTGCAATTATAAATTAAAATTCTACTTAATTCAAATTAATTAATGAAAAAAATTATAGTTTTGACGTAAGCATGTTATTTTTAAAAATTGATAAAATTTGTTTTAAAAATACATGATACGCGGAAAATGAATTGGATTTATTTGAAAAAATGTATTTTATTGAAGATTTTTCATACACTTCATATCCTTCAAAATAACATCTTTGGGCACCAATACATCTTTATTGTCTGTTTTGCTACTAGCAGCGACGAACGGGTCGGTTCATTGTTGTGGAGAAGGACATAGCTATTGGTTACCTCCGGACAAACGCGCGTTATTCTTTTCTTCAGCCGTTTGAGGAATTCAATGTAAAGTGCAGCATTAACTGTCTGCTTAGGTGGTACGAGTTCTTTGTGGACCTCACCTTTAGAATCAAAAAAGGAAATCAGCATTGCCGTCATCTTGATTTGCTCATTCGGGTCTTCTTTGGTCTAGAAGACTCGGCAGTGTGCCACTCAGAAATCTGTTTTTTGCCTCCGGGTCGTACTTCAAAACCCACGTTTCATAACCCGTCATCGCTTTCTTCAGAAAATCAGGGCCATTTCTTACACGATCTAAATCAATCCAGCACTATCTTTTCGTATCTTCAATTCCGTTGTGACGATTTCATGTACGATGGATTCCTACTTCATTTGCTATCCATCTAATGCTCGGACGTCGATTAGAGTTTAAAATCGCTTTACTTAGGTGCATTGTCCAAAGTGTAAGATGTTGATGGGCATTCTACGAGTTGCTCATCCTCGATGCCCTTCCCTCCTTCTCTAGACACTTTGAGTTACATCAACACTCATCACTACTAGCAAGCGTTTTAGTTGCAAATTTTTTGAGTTTAACGCAAAATTTGTTAGGTACATCTGTTTAGATTATTTTGATTATGAAAAAATTAAGAAGGATCACTCAAAATCATTTACTAAGAAAAATATATGCTTTTCTATTTTAATGCTAAATTATAATTAAATTAAAAGTATTATTGAAATATATTAATACAGTGAATTATTTAAATATACTAAAAATTTGTTTACATACTTATATTTAAGTAAGTGATCAAAACTTGTATAAGAGTGTTGCATAAATTGCTCAATGTTTGTTGGTTTTAGTGTATTTAATGCGTATTGCAATATATTTTAAATTTTTTAGAAAATCAATTAAAAAAAGTAATTTTATAAAATGTATTTATTAACTTAGCCAACTTATTTTGTCTGAATTTATAATTTTTTGATTTTTTGCCATTCCAATAACTTATTCGTAATGGAAAAGTCGACAGACAGTCTCAGTGCTATTATTTAACTTTTTAAAAGCATTAACATGACTTTGTTTATATTTTCAATATTCTTTTGGTGTTTAAAACTATAAAGGATTTTAACAGCTCAGTTATAATGAAGACAATCTAGAGCAAAAAGAGTTTATATTTTTTTGCAATGTTTTCCAAAAGAAAATTTAGTGAAATTCAAAAATTTTAATAAAAATAATTACAGAAAAGTTGAGAAAAAAACTTGCGGATGCGAACAGGTGTCGCATTGCTGCTGATCAACTGGAGAATATCCTTTTTACAAAGCAGAAAGCTTTTATAAAAAGGTTCAGACTGAACCAGGCAAGAGGAGATTATAAATTGAGTATTATATAACAACAGATACAATTAAAACCTTTGTTGTTATCCTGTAGTTTGCTTTGTGTCTTTAAGTGTGCCTTTGAGCACTTCAATCATTAAAACATTTAAATATTCTTGCTTTGTTTAAGCACCAAAGCTTGTTTTATCACGTGGCAGGTATAAACTACAATGAATTTGTAGATATTTCAAGCTTTAGCGATAGTTAATTTGACCGTTATGAAATCATAAAAAAACATTAAAAATTAAGAGTTGGTTAAACCTATTTTTAAAGTAGTGCTGAATAAGAAATTAATTTACGCATAATACATAATATTTTATGAATAAATCTTAGCAAAATAACTAACATTTACCGATGCCTTATTCTGGGCAATTGTAAGGACTTGGGGAATAACTATGTGAGAGTAATTATATATATTCACATAAAAGTAAATATAATAAAGTCCTCCGGCAGAGAAACTAAATTTTAGCCAAAAATTATTTTAGTTTATGGTAAAGTATATTTGTGTGGATTAAAACTGAAGCTTAAACACGATTGTTGCAATTGTAGTGGTCATGCTACTACCTTGCAGAAGACAAGGGAAAATCATAAAATAAATAAATAGGCCTATTAAATTAAATTAAATGGCTTTAAAAGGCCAAAGAACTTTTAAAATTCTGAGACAAAGAATAGGCATTAAAATATATATAGTAATAAAATCAAATAAAGCATAATGAGCCGGTGTAAAGCTAGATCCTGCAATATTTCGGGTTATATAGTATACTTTTATAGAAACGATAGCCAACGTCACAAACACAAAGTTAAAATAATCATTAAAAATATCCTGAAAGATGCAGTAAAAATTATTATGCAAGAATCTAAAAGAATAATGTTATTAAGAATTAAAAATATATACACTAAATGTATACAAAGAATATTTCAAAAATTTGTTTATAGTCAAAAACCAAAGAGAAGAAATAATACAATAGGACTTAGTATAACAAAAAAATAAGGTAAAAAGGTAATTATAGTAAAAACAAAGATAAGACCAGGTTTAGATAATTTTTAAACATATTGGATATAACACAACTCAAATCTTTCAGCTTAAACTTGAGCTTAGAATATTTAAATGCTGTATATTTACAGTATGAAAACATAGATAAAGAAAATACATTGCTTAGATTTTCAATTTAGGTTCTATTGAAGAATGATAAGAAAATTATCTACATATTGAACATTAAGTTGAGAAATGCTTAAAAGAATTATAAGAATAGTAAGATAATATTACTATTAAAAAGACGAAAACTAAAACATATTGAACACATAATAAGTACTAATTAAGGATACTGTATATACCAGTTAATACTACAAAAAACAATATTAAATAGAGAAGGCTTAGTAAGATATAAAATATCCTAAGCAATAGTGAAAAAGTAGCAGTGTATTTATGCACTTAATTTTTCGAATGAGTATGATACCCATTCGTATATGTTACGTCCAAGTATAAGTCGAACATTTTTAGTAGCGGTCTGGTAAAATATTGTTATTTAAAAAATTAGGAAATTGATACACTCATCCGCAAAAAATATTACACCAACAAAATTAATAAAAAAGCGCAAAATTTGTTATCATTGTAACTGTTTTGACAGTGAGTTAATTTAATGTTTTAACATAAATAACCTTCCTAAAGAAATCATAGTAATTTATCAGTTAGAAAATGACGAATACGCCTCAGTATGGATTCTAAGTATGTCCAATCACTTTAGGGTCTGTCCTACAAGGCGACTTAACAAAATGTTCTAATACTGATCTCATCCATATAGTTATACATAATATAGTCATTTCCGGTATTTTTTTTCAATATTTAAGTTTATTATGTGTACTTTTAGGAATACATGTTAATGCAGTCCATAACAAAGCTACCAAAAAAATTTGTTTTGTCTAGTGCCAGTTCTTATATCGCCTATTCTTTTTACACACTTGGATATATGTATATGGATTAGTCCTATAAGTTTTACAACTTCATTATAATTATATTATTAAAACCTCTAACTAATAAAAATGTTGTTAACCTGAACAATATAGTGTCGGGTACAATAAAGTAACTATAACTTAATACAGTGACAAAAATTTAGCTAGGAAATCAATTGATAGAAGGCATGCGATGTAGTAAATAAATTGGAAAATGAAACTCTAAGTACTGTTCTGTTTAATTTATATACAGAATTATCAGTGAACTAAAGAAATTACTAGGGTACAAAATGGCGTAAAGAAACATTTCTGCAACATGTTACCTGGACGATACAGCTTTAATTGTGGACTATATAAGGTCGTAACGACTACGAAGACATATAGAGAGCCTTCATTATGTTACGTAAAAGAGTTTTTTACTACCATGGTCAAACTTATCAGCCAATTTTATGTGTGACGTTAGTTATAACTAGGTCAATATTTGAAGTTTTGTTTACACTCTAGGTTAACACTGAATGTGGCGTTAGCTGAGACCAGCTATTCAACCGACGAAAACGGTAACTGCCTTCAAGGACAAGTTTGACAAGCACACTGCCTTGTCTGTCTCTAAAATAAAGGTAAAAAATACCATGATAAAAATTTACTCTATAATTAAATTGTTTGTTTTACCATGATATAATAGGCTGATTAGAGAATTTAAGAGAACAGAAAGTGTACTAGATGACAAGCTCGGGAGCTTTATGAACAAGAGCTCACAACTTCGGTTTCGAAAGGTGTAGCTCTACTCAGTGTGAGTGTGGGTTTTCTGCACACCATTCTTACTAAGAAATTGAATCTATCTCCATATAAGATTCAATTCCAAATGCCTCTAACCGAGGTCAACATTGGTAAAAGATTCACTTTTGCAAAAATGATCATGGAGATGGTTCGGAGCAAAACATTGGACATAAATCATGTCTATTTTACGGATCAGGTCTTTTTTCAACTAGATGACTACGTCGTCAAACAAAATTACCTACATTGGGGTACCAAAAACCCACATTTAACCGAATTCATTGATTGCACCCAGAAAAATTTAGTGTATGGTGTACAATTTTCCACTGTAGAACTGTCAACTAACTATTTCTCACAAAATATGTGAATAAAAAAGTTTTTTTGTACAGAAGTTGTGAAGAAATTTATTCAAATTATGAGAGACAAAAAGTGTGGCCACCGCTTATTCAAGGCATCTTTAACATCTTCACAGAAGTCCTTGAAAAGAGAATCATAAGTCTGGATAACCACCGTAAGATAGAAAGTGGCATCAAGCGCTCCCCCCCCCCCCCATTCCTAGGATTTAAACCCATGTAATATTTCCTTATGAGGTTATTTTAAGGATAAGGTTTATTGAAATAAACTCCAGTCTATTGACAAACTCAAGAACTGCATTACAGAAGAGGTTCTGCCTATTTATGCAGACATTAGAAAAGCTGCAATAGAGAGTTTTGAGGAAAACGTTAAAATAAGCATTTTTAAATCATAATGCACTAAACTCCATTTATTTTTTATCGTGATAAAAAAAGAATTAAAATTTTATCTTGCATGGTTTCTTTATAATGATTTTTATCATTTTTTTCACATAATAAAAGCCCTGTAATATGAAAGCTCGGCTGGTAAAACTAAACTTGAGGTAAAATCCAAAGAATTGACTCGATGCAATCTTAAAATATAAAATGCAAAATAATAGAATTAGTCACAAACTTCTAATATTAGAATAGGGAGAAATAAAATGTGTCCAGTTATTTGAGAATTTAATATTAAGGCTAAAAAGACTATTGCGAAGCTAATTATAACCAATACTAGCATAACTAAGCAAATGATGAAGTGAATATGTCACGAGTACTAGTAGGAAAAACGATACAAGATCGATTTGGAAACAACAATATACGGGGTGTCTAACATTATAAATATAACTTGAGTTGTACGAGAAAAAAAAGAAAACAATGGAATGAACAACTTATCTTTTTCTACTAGGAATATAAACATCGTCGGAGTAACAAAACGGAAGCGACAATAAAATAATACTTCTAATTATTGTTTGCTATACTCAAAACTATGAGGTTTTTCATATTGCTAAGTTTGTTATGGAATCGAAAAAATTAAGGCCACTTAAAGTAATTTTTTCCATAAATAATATTATTCAAAATTCGTTTTTAAACCAATAAATTTCGTAAAAGATTTACTAAGCTGATGTAATTAACACATGATTATTTTATCTTACTCATATCGTATCAGCAAATATTAAGTGTTTTGGTTTTATACTTTTAAAGCATAATTAGAGAAATGGGTAAACTGCATAAACAATCTAATTTTTAAGTGGTGCGTCTAGCATGTTTTTAAACATTATAATGGAAAAATTTTGCAAACAGTGCAAAAATGCCGCTTAGGTGCAGTAGGCACAAGCATTCCAGCGGTGTATATAACGTCTTGGTATTAAATTAGTTAAGTGCATTTTTTTTTTGGCGCACTTACAGGCACTGCAGTCTCAAGGGCTTATTGTGCCCACTAACATGCACTTATTCTGAGCCATCGCATCCCCTTAAGTGCATATTAGTAAGCACGATAAGTCCTTGGGGCTGCTTTCGACAAAACACTTGTTATGTGGAAAGCTTTAAATTGTTATAATTCCTATCCCCACTTTCTAGCATCAATTATTAAAAATTTGGTTACTTGGGCGCTTGTTTTAGATTAATTTTAGATAAAACGGTTCGTGCGTTGTCCAAAAAGGCAAAAAATGATGGACTTTTGAAGAGCTGCATCTCTTCTAAGAAATATTTTTTCATCCAAGCTTGTGGAAAGCTTACTGATTATTTTCACTAAAGTAATCAGCGCCCAAGATATTTTAATGGCTTAAAAATACACACAACGTACTTTTATTCATTTTTGAAATACATTAAAATTAACCATTTTGTTTTTATAAATTTCATTTTCGACAGCGTGCTGTAAAATGTTTGTTCTAGTAAAGTGACTAATGGAGTTGCAGTTGCAGTTAACACTAATGATATCTCTCATATCCATTATTGTTAAGCGGTAAACTTCCATACTTCATATCTCTAAAGTTTTGAGTCACACAGCAAAAAGCAATAACATGTATTCATCCCTCAGTCATACCATACTGTATACCAAATTTGATAACGATCGGAGCAGAACAACTCCATGACATTCCTTGTAAGTAAGTCGTCCAAACCATCAAGTTATTTTTGCAGTAGTTTAGATTTTTATACTCTTTCCATTAAAGCATAATACACAAAAATTCAAGCAATGGTGTCTATAGTTTAATTTTGTATACATTGGTGCAAAATACCCTGCAATAATGTAATACATTTATTCTAAATATTTGTTAGTTATTTATTTTCTGTAGTTCGCATTGTACATTTGCGTAATAAAGACGTCTAAGAGCGGTTTGCGAGATTATAAGTGCCGAGCGATGAAGCGATTTGGGGTCAACTTGTGGTATTAACTTTAAAAATTCACTAAAACGTAAGTGATTTTTAAATTAATTATTTAAAAACTTTCAACTATAATAAAATTCATATTACACAAATTAAAATGCTGCCGGTCGGCTACGGCTATAACGGCGCGTTTAATACTTATAACCAGCAGCAAATTAATCGAAACTTATGTTATCACAACCATCACTGTTCCCGCCTCTTATCGATCCCCCGAACATGCACTAACAAACCCTATACACATATCAACCGCACCCTAATTCAGCATTATTGTCCTCACAATACCAACAATTTCCCCAGATACCAAACACAACTTTCTAGATCCCAATTGAGTGCAAAATCTTCATCTCAACTAATACAAAATAACAACACCTCAAATGAGTATTACGAAAATGATGAAGAAAAAATGGAAACTAATCCTGCTGATTGGCAAAGGGTCACTAAGCGAAAACAATTAGACAAGTCAAATACACAAATGGTCAGTGGAAAAGAAACACTAATTCATGCAAATAGATAAACTGTCATAATCCCAGAGTATGAAACAAGCGATGACAATAATAAACAACGGCAACAAACAACCACACCTAAGCCCCCGCCCATTTTAGTTAACGGTGTTTTAGATTTCAAATTTACTTTCCATTGCTGAAGAGGAAAAATACTCGACCAAAAGTCTGCACCATAATGTCGTCAAAATTACCACACCTACCTCTGACACCTACCGCAAGATGATCAAATACATGCAGGAAAATCAAATTATACATGACACGTACCAGATGAAGGAAGATCGCCCATATAGAGTAGTTTTAAAATACCTACACCACACTACTCCAACAGATGATACTAAAAAAGCACTTAAAGAAGCAGGGCACGTAGTTATAAATATTATGAATTTAAAAAATAAACTAACTAAAGACCCATTACTAATCTTTTACATAGATCTTGAACCAGCCACTAATAATAATAAAATGTACAACATAAAATCACTTCAAAATAAACATGTATTATTCGAACCATCAAAAATAAACAAAGATATAGTGCAATGCACCCGTTGCCAGAACTACGGACACACAAATGTGCTGGACCGCATGACACAAAAAGCTGCCAAAAAACAACCCCAGCAAAATGTATTCTTTGCGAGGGACAATACCCATCAAACTATAAAGGATGCACAATTTATCAAAAGCTGCAAAATAAGTATCACCCTGATAAGCAACACACAAATGTAAGATCATCAAACTTAACAAGACAACACTTCTCCCTCTAAGACAATAATGTAATCACCACACTATCATCCAACCAAATCCTCCACGTCCCACCTATTCGCAAATAGTACAAAACCAGCCAGCTGAGAACCTTAATCTTCAACAATTCGTCGACGAATTTAAAACCATGTTCAATCAACTACTACAGCAAAACAGCATGATACTAAATATGCTGACTACAGTGATCAATAACTAATGGTTAAATTTCTAAAAATTGCTTTGTGGAATTATAACGGGCTGCTTCAACGGAAGTTGGAAGTTGAAGCTTTTCTACATACCAATGGAATAGATATTTTGTTAATTTAAAAAACCCATTATACCACAAGATCACATTTAAAAATATCTAATTTTATCTTATATTATGCAGAACACCCGGACGACGCAGCCCATAGTGGCTCTGCTATAACAATTTGCAATACTATCAAACATTATGAATTACTAAGCTTTCAAACAAACTACTTGCGAAGTACCATAATACAAGTAGAAAAACTTCCAATGCCAATAGTAATTTCCGTCGCCTATTGCCCGCCGCACCACAACATAACCAAACAAATGTGTCAACCCTATTTTGAGCAACTAGGACTTATATTCTTAGCAGGTGGCGACTACAATGCTAAAAATCTGGTGTGAACATCACATGACTTTCCTTATCCTATTATTATATATTATACCGGGTCCATCGTCTCGGCCCTGCGCTGCTCTCGTCCCGGAACTTGTTACTTTAAAAGGACAAGCGCAGTCCAACACTCAAAAGCTGACTAAAATAAACAGTACAAGACAATAATTGACTGTACTTAAAATTTTCTACGTCACTGAAGGTAACATGCGAGCCGACAGCCTTCATTATCGTCTGCGTGCTCCTTCCTCGGCCAACGCTCGTCCTCGCAGTCGGCCAGGACGTTCTCCGAGCAACTGTGATTGGCCCGTTTAATTAATTTTAATCGGCTATAACTTATTTATTGACCTCGGACCAAAACATTTCAGTAATTTTTGTTCTCCGGTCTGATCTATCCAGTAATATAATTTTTAAAACATTTATGAACACCGGTATATTAAAATCCTGAGCTTCAATTTTTCGAGTTTCTTTTACCAACTTTTATTTAAATTCATGTTTATCTCGTGATAACAAATCATTTTATTCTCATGAATTTTGTATCTTCAAAGTTTAGATTTGCGACGCTTTGCGACCGATTTTGCGACCTGACCAAACGACTTGGCGTTTTACCAAAAGTTTCATGCGTCCCATACCTACAAGTAACTTGCATACCAAATTTCAAGTCTCTAGCTCTTATGGTTCTCGAGATATCCTGTTTACTGACAGACCGACAGACATACACACACACAAACCAACTTTTTTGGTGTCCAGAAATGCGAAAAACTGGTTAGGTCAAATTTCCGCCGATTACATTACTTTACTTATTATAAGATAAGGGAAGTAAAAATACATACTGGGGTTCGCGTTTAACAAAAAAGATAGAGAACTATACAAACTCATGGCAGGTAACAAGTAATTTCTATCAACGGGCCGCCCAATATATTGGCCAAATAACCCCAATAAAACATCAGATCTGCTTGACTTCTTTGTCACCCACGGTATGTCCTCAAACAACATGGACATCGTTCCCAGTTACGACATTTTATCTGACCATACCCCTGTAGTAGTCTCAGTAAGTGCAACTATACTTTACAAAGAACCTACATCTACTCTCAGCAATATAAAAACCAACTGGGAAACTTTTGAATCCACATATTAATGAAAATATTAATATAAACCTGGCATTAAAAACAAATGAAGACTTAGAATATGCAACTAACCACTTGATAACAATTATTCAGGAAGCCGGTTTGAAATCAACACTTCAGTCCTACAACCACAAAATTAATACACCTAACATCCCAACTGAAATAATGGAAATATTAAGGGAAAAAAGAAGAGCAAAGGCAGCTTGGCAATGTAGTCGCAACATTGCAGACAAAACTATATTTAACCAACTGAATAATAAACTAAGAAGAAGACTTCAACAGATTCGCAATGAAACTCTCCAACTCTACACAACCACACTATCTGTACAATATCAGTCAATATGCAGGGCAATTACAGGGATCAAACGTCTCAAAAGGCATATACCACTACTACAAGGTGCAACATGATTACGGGCGAAAACTGATAAAGAAAAGGTTGAAGCCTTTGCGCTGCACCTTCAAACTACCTTTGAACCTAATTCCAATGAAGGAGACCAGGATGTTAAACATTATTTAGAAACTCAATTGCAATTAGAACTTTAAATAAAGAGTTTTACTATCCACTAAATTAAAGCCCAAATAAAATTACTTCCTAACAAAAAATCTCCAGGACATGACCTTATAACAGGTATTATATTAAAGCACTTACCTGAGAAAGGACTTTGTTACCTCTAAATTCTGTTCAATAAAATACTACGTCTTGCATACTGGCCATCATTACTCAAATTTGCCCAAATTGTCTTAATCCTTAAACAGAGTAAACCTCCCACCCAAATAAAATCCTACCGACCCATTAGTTTACTTTCGATAACCTTTAAGATGCTTGAAAAATTAATGTTAAAACGCATTAATGAAAGTAAACTTCAAAGTGAATGGCTACCAGATCACCAGTTTGGATTCCGATCCCAGCATTTAACAATTCAACAATGCCATCGATTAACACACATAATACGCGGTGCACTTGAAGACAAAACTTACTGTTGTGCAGTTTTCTTAGATGTAAGTTGTGCATTTGACAAGGTTTATTGCGCAAAATAATAAAACTTCTTCCATATCATTACTAGCTGTTTTTGCGCTCCTACCTGGACAAACGATTCTTTCAAACCAAACTCGGCAACGACACCTCCCAGATATATAGAATTAATGTGGGTGTCCCTCAGGGCAGTGTGCTTGGGCCTCTATTGTACCTGTTATATACAAGTAACCTTCTTATTACAGAGCAAATAAGTACAGGGACGTTTGTTGATCCTGTCGTGCAATAAAGACTCGAACACACCAACAGAACTACACCAAGAACATTTAAGCCAGTTCGAAGAGTTGCTTAACAAGTGGAAAGTAAAGGTAAACGAGGATAAATTGGTCCAAGTCACGTTTACAACGAAACACTCAAAGTGTCCGCAAGTCTACCTAAACATACACCGATCCCTCAAGCAGACGAAGTCAGATATCTAGGTCTGCATCTCGATAAATGATTGACGTAGAGATCTCATATAAAAAAAAACGAGAAGAAATGGATTTACGCCTAAAAAATTATATTGGCTCCTTGGAAGAAACTCAGCACTTGCCATAGATAACAAACTGTTAATCTATAAAAGCATAATTCGTCCCATCTAAATCTACGGCTGTAAATTATGAGAATGCGCCAGCAAATCAACAATAGAAATAATACAACGCTTCCAGTCCAAGACCCTGAGGATGATATCCAATGCTCCCTGGTTTGTGTCAAATGCAACAATCCACAACGATTTTAACATCCCATTAGTAGCAGATTTTATAAAAACAAAAGTTGAAAAACATCATTATACTGTTCAAAATCACCCAAATATATCAGTCAACGTCCTAGTCCAGGAACTCGAAACCAGAAGATTAAGGAAAAAATGGCCAATAGACGTAGTGAACTAAAGCAAGAGATTCACCAGTGGGTGCTTTCTTCTCATAACTTTTATTAAACATTTAATAACATAAAAATAGCTCATAGAATTACTGTATTTATTCTTAATGCTAATAAAATGGGTTTATAACAAAAAAAAAATTTTCTACATTATACAGAAGGAAGACAACAAATTTTCATATAAAACTAAATGTAATTGATAGACAAATTTTTAATTTAATGCTCTTAAAAATGGTAGAAATATGGTAAAATTATTTTGGTAATTATACAGAATTGGCAACTTTTGCTTTACTTCATATGTTTTTTGCTTCTGTAGATGAAAGAGTTCTTAATTTTAAAATAAATGTCTCTTTTGTGGCCTATTCTTCCTTAGTATGTATAAACAATCTTTAACTTATAGTGAATGTATACATTACACTCAGTTAATTTACTATGCTTTAGATGTATTGCTTAGTAGAGGGGTTTTGCTAGGGTATCACCATTAAGGTTTTTATCAGTCATTAAACGGTTTGCCATTAATTTTTATAATCCTAGTACATTTTCTCAACGATATGAAAATATAAAATATTAAACAGTTGAGTAAAAATATATGAAAACTGCGTACGTATTAGGTTTAAAAATATAATTGTAACGATACAAGCTTTTACCCCGTAAATAATAATTTAAAATAACATTTTATATAAAACCAACTTCGGATTTGGTTATTATTTGAGTGTCCAAATAACATTTGTATTTTTTCACATAAAGTTTGTTCAATAGACGAATGATTAATATTTAAATTTTTTTATTCGTTATCCTTTATTAGAGATTGAAAACTGGTAGACTTCTTACTCTACCTACTTATGTGCCAAATGTGAAAAGTCTGTCATTTTGTTTACGAGATATTAGACAAACAAGCAGACAAACAGAAAGACTGACGAACGGTTGAAAAATACATAGATACGATAAAATTGAAAAGTATCTTTTCGTACCTACATACATGGTGTTTAAAAGCTTCTCCCATTAATTGCTTCTGAGTAAAACAGCTAATTGATAAAGAGATCAAAAAATTACTTTATATTTATATTTATTTTAAATTCATAAATGTGTAGTAAATATACTCTTTAATTTATAAATATACACTGCAAACCATAATCAACAAATTCAGATTATTCAATTACTGCCTGTTTAAGAGCTCTGAATATTTACCCACCTACTCGTAAAATCAATGTTGTTATTAAGCCCTTTTGACTAATATACTAGAACTTAATATTTTTATATAGTCTTTAAGGGCGGCGACACGGGCATTTGATACTCAATGAATGAAATACAAAAGCACGCTGGTCTGCTCAAGCTTTTTTGTGTTCTCATCTTATTTATTCAAAAGGCGTTATAATTTTTTGGGTGTGCTTGTCGCATCAATGTTTTATGTATGATATACTATTATTAATGGGCATAAATATAAGTGTAACCAACGACAAATAATAATTGTTTATAAATATAAAGAAATGTAAAAAACATTTTGTATTGAGCAGTATCAAATGTAGTATTATAGCCCATTACAATAAACGCAGAATTTGCTTGTAGGTTTGACATCGTTAAATTAATTTAAAAGAACTGGAGCAACACCAACATTAAATTATAATGTTTTGTTACACTTCACTTGCTTTTTGAATTTTGGACGTGCACATAAAACAATTCAAGACATCTGTAACATATAATTTTACTCTTACACTAATAGACAGAAAAATCTAATTTTACAAATCTGGGCCGGGTGCAGGCGTACTCCAAATACAAACTTCGTAATATATCTTAAAATTTAGTATTTTATATTTAATTTATTTTCTAGCCTCACCTACTAATTTCTGATATATTATTGTATTAATACAGTAAAAGCAATTTTGATTATTTTAATATATAACAATTAGTGTTGTTTGTTTTGGGCACTGATTTTCTTTTATCTTTTATACATTGGTGGTGATGCCTATAAATATTTAGGTGTTAAAATCTAATTTGTTTTGTTACAGAAAAAAAATTTTTTTGGTGTCCTAGACTGACAATTTTTCACCCGCCTTCCCTCAAATTTTTGCAAGGTGCGAACGTATAAATTTTTAATTAGTCCGGCTTTTTCTCTGGATCAGAAACATGGAATAATTTAACGCCCATTCATGATGGACTTAAGCATAAGCAGCCCATAGGAAATACATAATACGTAAAGTTGAATTAATCCAAAGCTTATGCGCTCGTTCATAATTCACTCCCGTAATTTTTACGATTTACGTTCATTTTCGGTAATTTTTAATTTTTCTCTAGATTAATGTTGGCAACAGTAACAGAATGTTCGTTTTTATTCTAAAACAGCTGCACCCGGCCACGCGTTATTGTGACTTTGCTTTTACGTCCAACAGATAGCGCTGGTTTCAAAAAAAAAATGTTTTTATCTGTCAGGTGTGACATCTATGCAATACAATAATCAAAATATTTAATTGATTCAAAGACAGTTAAAGTTAGAAGGCTGATTTTTACACCGAATTAGCAAATATAGTTGTGAATGTGGTGTGAAAGTTTCAAGGAAATCGGTTGAAGCGTCTAGGAGGAGATAGAATTATAAGTTTAGAAAGAAAGAAAGAAAGTTAGGGAGATAAAACAATTATATTATAAGGTAAAACAAACTTTGTTAAATTGGCAATATTAATTTGTGTTATCAATTTAATAGGGTGTTTAGAATGTTATTTTTTAATTTAGTTTTCATATAATTTGACTTTTAATAATAACCAAATTTTTTAATAGTTTAATAAAATATTTTTAAAGCTTATGCAGATGTCATTTATTAATTTTTTTTAAATATTTTAATTATTATACTTTTCTTCTTCTTCTTTGACACGACAGCCCTTTAAAAGACCTTGGCCCGTTCCACAACAGTTCGCCATTCCTGCCTATTCTAAGTTTAGAAAGAAAAAAATAAATAAAGTTAGGGAGATAAGACAATTATATTATAATGAGATTAAAAAGATTTTTTTATTAACATCCCAATTTATTCATAATCTGCACATGTACATTTAATTAAAAAAAATAGTATGACTGATTATATGGACATGTAGGTGTACGCGGTAGAATGCTCCTTTAGCAGTAGACCTATAAACTTTTTGTGACTTTTGGGTACAAAAAAATTACAAATTAAATTTAAAAAATAAAAACATAAATAAAGCTAAACTTAACATTATTTAAATAAAGAATCTGGTAAGCAAGTCGTTTGGCACATACCTTCAGAATCTTTTTTTTTTATTTGGAGGAACCATAAAGTTCGTTGCTAAAGTGTTGGGAATGTGCTCTAAGACAGTAAATACGGTTAACACTACAATGGTTGACTTTTTCTTCCACTGTAAATATTTGTAGGTCATTAGGGACAGCCGCTTTGGACACAAACCAGGGTGAGTTCACAATGATACGCAACATTTTCGATTGGAAGTTTCGATAGGATATTAATGTTGGTGTTGCCAACTGTGTCCCATAAATCGATGCTGTAACTCCAAACTGGTTTGAGTATAGTCTTAAATAAAAAGAGTTTATTAATTATTGAGAGCTTATGTGAAGATACACCACGTACGTCTTCTGTCGAGGTATAACCTGACATACTTGACTTCTTCATCTTAGGATATCTGTAACAGAGGGTAACTTCTTTTGCGCTTGGTAAAGGTTACGTGGATGGACTTGTTCTGATTCTCCATTTTTAATAATTTTTCAATAGGAGTTAAATTGGTTATAATTTCTGTGAGACTATGGTTATATATCTATTGGAGGCCAGGACTGCGGTATGATTTCTGGCATGGTCGTCAGGTCTGCAGTGTGAGAGATAAAGCAGTGGTACGAGGATACTGTTTTAAGGTACTCTAGCATTTATTGAAAATAAATTTGCATACGCTGATTATATATGATTAGAAAGTGCCGATTAAGGAGATAGAATTTTGGGATTAAAAAGTCATTCAGTAGGAGAACTGTTCGTTATTTGTATAGGAAAACATATGCTACACTCTGTTGAACGCTTGGGAGACGTCTAGGAATGCCGTAGAACAATAATGCTTATTTTCAAAAGGTTGTATTTTTGTACTACTCGATAAATTTGCTTAATTGTAGAGTGCATCTTTTGGAAGCTGAATTTATGAGCTGCTTCTACTTCGTTGTAGCTAATAATTAAATTATTTTTTTAATAGAAGATTTTCAAAAACTCACATGAGTAAAAGACTTATTGGCTGATAAGATGGTTAATTGGAAGGTTTAGCTAGTTTTCTTTCTTCTTCAAGTGTCTTGACTGTTGTCGATCGTTGGCGATCATGATGGCTACCATATTTGCTATTTTTATTTTTCCACCGCTGCTCTAAAAAGTTACACAGTGGATTGCCCGTATCACTGTCTCAAATTTTTTTACCATGCGGTTCTTCGTCTACCAGGGCCATTTTTGCTGTCTATTTTCTCTTGTATTATGAGACGTAGTATATCATATTTTTCTTGGTTTCTCATAATATGAGCAAAATATTCCAGTTTTCTTTTTTTCACAGTTTTAACGACCTCTATTTTTTATTGATTCTTCTTAATACTTCATCGTTTGTGATCCTATCTACCCAGAAATTCTAAGCAGTCTTCGATAAACCCACATCTCAAAGGCTTTTAGGCGTTTAAGTAATACTTTGTTAATATATGGCCTTTTACATTGACTTTAAAAAGAATGGTGGTTAAACATATTTAAAAAATTGTTTTTTTTTGTTTGGGATGTGGCATGAAAAACTATAGTAAACAGCGAAATAATGCATTAAACATATAAGGTATTCGAGTTAAAAAATACCTCAAATTGCAGTAAAGAACAAAATCCAACAAGCAAAACTTGGTCTGCCAAATTTTGTGCTCAACTTTTGAATGTATATTAAGAAATAATAGGTAATTTTTAATAACAGATTTAAAGTAATTACTAAGGCAAGAACCCATGTAGCTGCAAGTATGAAAATATACCAAAGAAATTTAAGAAAATAATAAAAAATATCTGCCATTGCTTTTGTTTTATATAAGACACTACTAAGGTTTTGCGGTTTTTAGATTTAATTTTGTTACATGCTACTATACCACAACAGAGTAATACAAAAAACAATATCATAGTGATATTAACGTTCACCAAATTAATTATTGATAGGAAATAAGTTAAAGACCACTGTGCAAGAATCAAAGGGCCTTAAGGTTTCGGTAGCAAATTCTTTCAAATACTTAACATGATATACAAGGCTTGATGAGACTTATTAATATATATAATATTATATAAAAGAAATACACTGACGAGGAAAAAATTGAGGGCATATTAAAGTTGCGATATATTTTTAGAATTATCAGTTAAACGCTTATATTTGAAAATTGTAAACCAGCATATTTTTTGGTTTTTACGATTTATTTTGAAAAAGCAACAAATTTACAATTGAGAAGCTCGAATTCTTGTTATTAGCACCAATATGAAAGTAAAATAATGAAAATCTTATCACTAATAACGCGTATACTAACCTCTTCCGTTAACGACTTTCGAAATCAACAAGGCATACTTTCAATTAACTTACAGATCACAATTTTATTCCACCCCTGCAATAGAAACTCTTGTAGCTTCTGGAAAGTTCTTGGAGCTGGTGTGTGCCTTCGGATGCGTCGTCCCAGTTCATCCCAGATATGTTCAATAAAATTCATGTCTGGATTGAGGACTGGCCACTCAAACTGTCTAATTCCCACATCATCAAGATACTTTCTGACAACTCTGGCTACGTGAGGTTTGGCACTATCTTGCATGAAAATACACTGCTCGTCCGTAATAATCATAAAAGACATAATATGAACTTTTAAAACCTCCGTAATGTACCTTTAAGCAGCCAAGGACCTATTTTGTATGAAAACCAACTTTGTGTGTGCTTGTCGTCACAAGCCCAAAGCATAACCGAACCACAGCCAATTGGAAGTCGCTTGGTAATACAAACTGTAGCGTATTTTTCTCCGGATGTTCTCCATAATCTTCGACGTCTGTTTAATCTATGAAATTAAAAATGCGACTCATCTAAAACCGGCATCCTGCTCCAGTCCCCATTAATTCATGCCAAGTGATTTCTGGCAAAAGCCAATCTTGCAATTCAATGCCGGCGTTGCAATGATAAACTTGCACATATTCTTCTACAAGATAATTCCGTAGCACAAAGTCTTTTTATAACGCTCCACATATCAACATTTACATCTCTATCTTCTTGGAGTTGATTTTACAGCCAAACCGTAGAAGTTGTTTGACTCCACAAATTTGCGCACACCAAAAAACGGTTATCTCTTTGGGTGGTGACTCTTTTTCGGTCATATTCTGGTCCTTTGGTTATCAGAACAATCTCCTCAAAGCGCTAGTGTACGTTTTGTACTGCACAAAAGCTCTTACTAACAATGTTTTATTAAAAGTATTTATTTTAAATGTCTATGTACTTGTTAGTATTCGTAAAGCTGTTTTAGATAAGTAATACTTGTGGGCAGCCAACTGAAACTCGTTATTTAAAAATGAATTTTAACCGTTAAACTGTACTCAGTTAACTAGCGCAAGATCCGGAAAATATAGAATGTGAAGCAGTACGATGTAGCCGAAAGCTTATAGAGTTGCAACGATGTGGTTGTTACTTCCCGTAACCGTCGCTTTTGTGTTTTGCAGTACTGATAATGGTCTCGCAAAGAAGCAACCAATCCATCTGCAAAAAATTTTCATGATCCTAAGAGACAATTGTCATTTCTTTGAAAACCCTCCAAAAACGTTTCCGAATCGACTGTATACAGCTACAGCAACTGTTATACCTCCATATGCTTGTACTTCTGCTGAGCGGTGAGAGTATAGGACACTCGTAGATCTTTGTTCATTTGTAAGTTTTCATAAATAATGTTATGCAGTTTTGCAAAACATACCTGATGTACCCGTTAATGCATTGAATTTGTGTCGCCATTATTAAACTTTTATATCCAGCAAAACACAATATATATCTCCGAAGTAGTGACTTCTTTTTTTCAAAGAAACTACATCGTCTATCACTGTTCATAATTGCTTCCATTATTTTCTGCTCTGTTAGCAACTGTACTTGCAGTACGAAAAACCCTTTAGTGTGTTTCAGTAACGCCATCTGGTAGTGCTCGGTAGCCAGTGGCATAGCTACCGGCTAGACGGGGCAGTGCCCCGGGGCCCCCAAGCTCAGGGGGGCCCTCGGACTCTGACTTACAAACTCTAAATTGAACTAGTGAAAATTTCTCCCACATTCGGAATATAAATAAACCAGATTCCAGGAACGCGACTATAATAATGGCAACTTATTTGAAAAAATACAGGGAAATTCCCAACAAGTCTCGAACATCTTTGTTTGAAACTTGCGGGGAACTCCCCTGTTTTCTTAGGCTGGTTTCACAGTGGCGCCGTCGAACAGCGCGTTTCAACAGCACGCGCTTGACGCAAGGCGGACCTATGAGAAATGCGGCGAGCTCAACAGCGTGACTATAAAACGCTACTAGTGAATTTACAAGCGCGCGTCTGGACGGCGCCGCTCGACGCCGCGACTGTGAAACCAGCCTTAAGGCGGCTTTACACGACGCTAGTAACTCGTACGAGTCACTAAAACCGAGTACTCGCTTTTAGTACTCTCCTTGTGTAAATTGGTGTTCTGTATTCCAGTAGACCAATTTACACAAGGAGAGTACTAAAAGCAAGTTCTCGTTTGTGACTACGTAATCTCTATATTGCACACCGCAAAGCGGTGGTACTTATAGTAGACTAATTTTAAAAACGATATTATACGCTCACTTTCAATAAGTCATTATTTGCGTTGTCGCGCACGGAAAACCGTGGAAATAAACAATTATAATAAACGGTCTATAAAAGTAATCCGTTTAGTAAATTAAAACTTTATTACAACAAAAAACCTTTTATAACAAACTTTTTCTCATTTTTAATTGTTTTTTTTTCTCGTTTAACTATTACTCCAAAAATAATATTTTTACTTGAGAAACGAAACGCTATTCTTTAGTACATGACACTCTTACCACACTTGTATGAAAGTATTCGTACGAATGTCTACCGGAAACGGAAGCGTTTGTCTCGTTTTTACTTTCTAGTGTGGGCAAGAGGCAAATAGGCAAATTCGCGAAGCTTCGTGCCGCATACATAGAAGTGTAGTCGGAGAATTATAGTATAGGTTTGCTAATGCCATCTGTCGAAATGTTTACCGGTGAGTCCGGGGATTCCCCAACGACGTGACGTTATATATAAATTACGTTTCTTGTTGATTATGACATAATAAGTTTTAAAAAATAAGAGAACTTAAATAATGGATAAAAAGAAGAAACCTAGCGGTGCGTTTAAGCGCAGACAACGTCAGGAAAGACAAGATACTAGACAAAAATTACCGAAAATTGCCGTCTACAAGCAGTTTTAGCCCAAATATTTTGGACAATGTGATTGTGTCTGCTGTAGTGCAGGCTGAGAAGCCTACTGGAGGAGATCTGACAATTATTGCAGTTACAGATACCGCCATAATACAATAATACATAATACAATAAGAAATATAATATTTTATTTTTCTTGACTTAATTTAACATATATAATTTACTATAAATACTGGTTTACTCACAACTCTAGTACAAACCTGATAACTTGCTGCCAAGCCATAAATTCCAAATACAAAATCAAGATGACGTAAAAAGTGACAGTTCTTTGTTTACAAAACTTACTTCTAATACTGATTCCTAGTATATGTATGTGGATTTATTTGTACCCTGCTACAGCCTAAACGGCTTGATGGATTTTCACATATGAGGTAGTCGTCTTGATATAGCGAGTGACACAGGGTACAAAAATTTTTTTTCTAAATCCATCGAGTGGGGTATCAAAATGTGGAATTTTAATCAAATAATAATCAATCAATTTAAACACAAAATTATTTAAGTTACTGTAGTCGTTTTTTTATTCATTAATTTTTGTTAAAATTAACTGTTTATATTCTAATTATTGTTTAAAATCGTTTTTAGGATCCACAAGATACCTGAGTGCAACAATTCAAAATGAAATTATCGGTTGCTTGGGGACCACATTTCAAAATCATCTGCTAGAACAGATTACAGCGTCGCCGTTTTTCGCCATCATATTGGATACGACACAGGATATACCGAAGTTAGACTAGCTGAGCATTGTTGTGAGATATGCAGTAATAACCAGATCGGAAAATGGACAGCCAGTTGACATAGAAGTTAAAGAAACTTTTCTAGGTTTTTACGTAGCCAGCGAACACGGCGCAGCAGATTTAGTCAATCAGGTGACTACTTTATTTAAGGATAAAAATATTGATTTAAAAAAATGTGTGGGTCAAGGCTATGATGGAGCCAATGTCATGAGCGGTGTGTACAATGGTGTACAAAAACAAATTAAGGATGTCCAGCCTAACGCGGAGTACGTACATTGCGCCACTCATAATTTAAAATTGGTGGTAAATCATGCCGTTAGCAATTGTTTGGAATTGCAGAATTATTTCGCAGCATTGCAAGATTTGTTTAATTTTTTCGGACTTAGCATCAAACGCTGGGATCTGCTGTCAAAATTCACTGACGAATCGGACACCACTCTAAAAAAACTAAATCCGATAGTCCAGTAGGGTCAATACCATATATGCAGTAAAACTTCGTTATTTCGACATAATCAAAGCATTATCAGAAATCAATCTCAAAAGTTCTAGTAAAGATGAGCGTAGTCAAGTAGAAAATATTAAAACAAAAATGCTAAATTTCGAGTTCGCGTTCCTTTGTGAATTCATGCACTGCATATTGAATGATTTCAATTATGCATCTAAAACTTTGCAAAAATGCAACATTGATTTGGACGAAGCAAGTAGAGTTTTACAAGAAACAAATGCAAAGATGCAAATTTATAGAAATGACTTCGAATCATTTAAATGCAAAGCCAGTGAAACTGCAAGAAAATATGGCATAGATCCCCATTTCAAAGAAAAAAGGCAAATGAAAATAAGAAAACATTTTGATTAATTATCTTCAGATTACCGATTTCAAAACAGGGAAGAAATATTTAAAATTACTATTTTCAATAAACACTAGACACAATAATAACTCAGTTAAATGCACGTTTTACTGGCATGAGTACAGTCAGTCAAATATTCATATTTTCTAACAACAACAAAATTTTTACTGGATGTTGATGAAACAACTTTGTTACAAAAGTGTAACCAATTCCAACGTAAATATTCTGATATAATAGACCCTAAGTTTTCCCTTTAATTTCTTAATAGTTACCACCTGCTTTTACCTGATTTAACTAAGGCAAAACATGGACTATTCACCAATTCTGTAAAGAAATAATGAGCAAATATGGAGTGTTGGAATGTGACCTAACCGAAGTATTTACAGCAATGTTACTGTTCCATACAATTCCTGTCACTTCTGCAGAAGCTGAAAGATCATTTAGCAAATTAAAAATTATAAAAAACTATTAGAGGAATACTATGGGCCAAGCTCGACTCCGACATTTATCACTAATAGCAATCGAAAACAAAGAAGCATCAAGTTTAGATTTAACCGAAGTCATTGATACATTTGCGAAAACTAAAGCTAGGAAACGATTATAGATCAACTAAACTTCCGACTTTCATATAATAACTAGAGGAGATGCTTTATAGAGATAAGTTTACCTTTGTACAATGACATCGCTAAATAAATTGTTTTTGATGTTTTATGTACAATAAAGCAAAATAAAAACTTTTTGATTTAGGTACCTAGTTTTATTCCTTAATTGCCTTAATACCAACACCTATATTAATTTATTTTCAGGTAGCAGATAGGTACTCCTATGCGATCCCGGCATGGAACAGACCTATTACAGGGACGCGACCCTGCCTTATGCGAGCAATGATTTTGCCTCTACCTCCACTTCTGGGGAAAATCATTTCTCCTTACACCTACCCATCTCCCTACCTACCCCATCCCTTACCAAACTCGCCAACACGCAATGGCAAGCGTGGCGTTTTAATGCCAAATACCCTCATTCTCTTTAACTATGGTAATGTCAGTATCCAAAACAAAATTACCCCAGGTGGGTAGAGCTCAAAGCTCAGAATCCCACACTGATCTTTCAGTTTGTCCCAAGGATTCTGGGGGGGACAAGACACTGATACATAAGAAGAAATGTTCACTCCTAGTAGTCACCTATAACTGCAGATCCCTACTAGATGATTCACAACTGTACGATCTGGAAAACGAAGCAAGTAAAATTAATTGGGACGTATTGGGACTATTGCAGATAAGGAGAAAGGAGAAAGCTATATCACTCTACCATCAGGAAATGCACCAATGTATAGCGGCCATGAAAGCGACAGTCAAAGAGGAGTAGGTTTCCTTGTTAGGAAATCAATAATACCAAATATTATTAGCTTCAAAGGAATATCTGAACGAGTAGCGTATATGATCATAGAAACATCAAAGAACCACCGCATAAAAATAATACAAGTTCATGCACCTACTTCGGCATATACTGACAAGGATGTTGAAATATTATACGAGGACATTATAAATGCGAGGAAAGAGGGAATGTCTAATCTTGATATAGTCATGGGCGACTTCAACGCGATTATAGGACATATAAAAGAGGAGGAAGAATACATCGGAAAATATGGATTTGGCGAAAGAAACCCAAGAGGAAATATGCTAGCAGCTTTCTTGGCAGATCAAAATTGTACGCCATGAACATCTTTTCAGTAAAAAGCCCAGCGCAAGTGGACATGGATAAGCCAAATGGGCAGACCAAGAATGAAATTGACTATATACTCTCATCCAAAAGTTAAGCATAAATGATGTCACAGTCTTAAATTCATTTAACACGGGAAGCGACCATCGGCTCGTAAGGGCAAAGGTTACTGTTCAAAAGTTTAACAGATATAAATATAGATATAAAAGAACGATAAATGCCCAGACACTCAAACAAAACAGGAAACCTATCAAAAGTACATACGACAATCATTGCTATTAAAGGAATATAATGACAACAATCTAAACCAAATATCTCGTAATCTGACACTAGCATTAACAGAAGCGTCGGAAAAATCACAAAGACGACATGCCAAAAGATAAATAAAATTACTCAACAAACAAAACAAAAAATAGAAGAAAGAAGAGAGTTATATAAAGAAGGAAAATATGCAACTGACGAATATCGAGAAGTGAGAAAAGAAGCGAGGCGTATGATAAGAAAAGATTTTGAAAAATTCTATGAAGAACAAATAGAGCAAGTAATAGAGGACAACAAAAGCATGAAGTGCCTGAAAAGAAGATATTGGAAACGAGAAATCATTGTAGTGAAAGACTCCGCCGGAACAGAAATAAGAAACACAGACGAGATCCTAAAAACTACGGAGAAATACTATAAAACACTATATGGGTCGCACATTAAACAACCTGAGGGGCCAAAAGAGAATTCTAAAATAGTAAATGTAGGATCTGAGGATATGCCGGAGATCAGTGAAGACGAAATTTTGCATGCCCTGCGCCGGGAGATGATAATATAATAATAGAAATGATCAAAGAAGCCAAATAAATAGTAATCCCCAAGCTAAAAATCCTATTTAACATGTGCCTACAACAAGGGAGAATACCAGATAACTGGGATAACGCCGTGATAGTAATTTTGTTTAAAAAAAAGGGGACGCATTACTATTACAAAATTACCGCCCTATCAGCCTACTTTCTCAAATGTATAAATTGTTAACAAAGATCTTGACTAACAGATTATCACAAAAATTAGATGATTATCAGACAGTAGAGCAAGCAGCTTTCAGAAAGGGATATGGTACCTGTGACCATTTACTTACTGTTAAAATTCTAATCGAGAAATCCATCGAATATAACCTGCCTTTGTTCATGGCCTTTATTGATTATCAGAAGGCGTTTGACTGCGTTGAACACTGGGCAATAATGAAGGAACTTAAATGTGCTAGAATAGATTCCCGATATACAGCACTGATAAGTAATATATACAAACACGCTACAGCTACAAGTAAATTACATGCATATAGTAATAAATTCTCAATTGGTAGAGGTATTAGACAAGGAGACACAATGTCTCCAAAATTATTTAATTTGGCACTTGAAGGAATATTTAAAAATCTGGACTGGTCAAATAGGGGTATTAATGTAAATGGGGAAAAAAGATTTGCCGACGACATAGTTCTATTTGCAGACAACAAAGACGACCTACAAATTATGATAAACGAATTAGAAAAAACGTCTAAGAAAATAGGTCTAAAAGTAAATTTGAATAAGACGAAGACAATGTGTCTTGAGAACCCACAAATAAACATAAATGGAACTATCCTAGAAAATGTCAACGAGTATATATATCTAGGACAAACTGTAACATTAAGGAAGGAAAACAGAGAACACGAGATAGATAGAAGAAGACGTCTGGCGTGGGAAGCTTTTGGAAAGCTAGCTTATATTTTAAAAAACAACAAAATACCCCAACGCTTGCGAACTAAGGTATATGACCAATGTATACTTCCCATAATGACATACGGCGCTCAAACATGGACATTAACGAAACAAGTAAAAACAAAACTGGAAGTCACTCAGCGAGCAATGGAGAGAGCAATGATTGGAATTACAATACGAGACAAAAAAAGAAATAAATGGATAAGAGATAGAACTGGGGTCGCGGATGTAGTGAAAATAGTGACGAAATTGAAATGGGAATTTCAGCTCGGATCAAAGACAGTAGGTGAAACGTTAGAATCCTCCAATGGAGACCATGGACAGGCAAGAGACAGCGTGGCAGGCCAATAATGAGATGCCAAGACGACATTAAGAGAGTAGCAGGACTGCCATGGATGAGAGTCGCATAGAATTGCGCTACATGGAAGAATTTGAGGGAGACCTATGCCCAATACTGGGCGCAATGAGGGTTAAAGAAGATACTAATTTATTTATCCAATTATTCATTCCTAAACTCTGCGTGTAAAACCAGGACGTTCCCTGCTATGCACAATAAAGAACTGATGATAAAGTAGCTTTGCAACTTTAAAGTATTTAAATGTATATACATATGTTATTTATATTTTGACTTGTATTGATAAAATTTTAAAGATTTGTTCCGTATTCGTACCGTACTCGACGTACTCCAGATTTGTCGTACCCCAGATTCGTCGCAAAACGTATATTCGGTCAAGAAAGTGGTGTTATTGGTTTCAAAATCGCTACTTAATTAGGATTCCGTACCCAAAGGGTGCTCAACGGGACCCTATTAACATGCCTCTGGTGTCCGTGTGTCTGTCACAGTACTGTATTTTTTGAACGGTAACAGGTAGATATTTTCTTTTATTTTCATAAAATAGTTTTAATTTGTTCATTAAAATAAGTTACAATTTGTATTTGGTTTTTAATTTAATTATGGAGTCGACTGTATTATCTGGAGTACGTCGAATTCGGAACACGACGAATACGGAACAAACGATTTTAAATAGTTTAGTTGGGGCCCTAGTTTATTTTTTGCCCCAGGGCCTTTGGTTACCTAGCTACGCCACTGCCGGTGGCATGGTATATCTTTAGATATACATATACTACACGCGCATTATAATTTGCTACACAACCGAAGTTTTGAGAAGTGAACACTCTAAATAAAAACACACGCCTAAATCAAAGAGTTTTGTTCATATCTAGCATTAGCGGATTTGAGAATTCTAGAATTAATATTTTGATTCAATTTAAAGAACAAAATTACTAATAATGTTGTTCTATTCTAATATTTTAAAGTACATAATAAAATTATTATGCCATTTATTATTAATCGAATACCAGTATATTGACATATAAAATGATAATTATATCGTTACATAGTATGTTGCGGATAAAAAATTATAAATATAATACAAGTCTATTGTTGTCTGAAACTTATTATATTAAACTTTGTAAATGATCTTAACAATTTTATTTTATGGTACTGTGCTCTACCACAGTGATAATTTGTAACTAAAACTCTTGAAGTTTTGAATTTACTCTTAAAAGTAGGATGCGTCATCACTACATTTTTTATACGTAAAATAAGGCACTTGATCTTTAATCAGTTGCATAAACAAATCTCAACTCTCAAATCTTTTGGAACGAAATTATCACACGAATTTTTGTCAACGTCACTTACTATCGTAGGAAAGGAATGTACTTTTGTTCAGGTATGACAAGTTCTTTTTGGACTAAATTTTTTGTTGCTATAATATTTTAAATCGATGGAAAATGCAGAGTTACACATTTTTAGAAGCTTGTTTGTGTATAAATCGCAAATCATCTGTAGTGTTTGATTTAAAATTCAAGTAAGGTGATAACAGGCGATTGCACGATTGCACGCTAAATAAAAAATGCAAGCTATGTTGTAAACAGCCGTTTACACTCAAGTTTGTATTATAGCAAGTTTAAGTAACCCACCGTTTTTAATGTGTATATTTTAGATAAATCTGAATTAAATATTTAAATAATTGTATTCTATTTTTCAAAAAATTATTTTAATTATAATTAAAGCATTGCAAGAAGTTGACACGCTAACCACAAACATTTGCTTTTCTGTTATCACTAATTGGAACAAGGTCCAATGATTTGTTTACCTGGAGACGTCTTATAAACCAAAAACCCATTGAAGTAAAACAGAAAACTTAAAAAAAAAATTAAATATTTTTTAAACATCTGCCTGAAGGTGTATTGTCACTATGCAAATTAATATTAAATATTTCTTAATACGATCCTGCTTATAAAATCTTCTAAAATAAACCTAAATTATAGAAAATTTTAAAATAACACATGATTATATTGATACTTTTTAACACTATTGCTGCGGCAGAATAACTAATGATGGTAAAAACAATAATAGCAGCCAAAAAAACACTAAAAATATAAAATGAATATATTTATAATTGTTTATTTAAAAGAAATCCAATGTTGTTTACAGTTTTTTTGGAACTTGAGAAAAAGAAGAGCAAGGAAGTAAGTATAGTAGTTAAAAAATTTGTTCATTATAGTAATATGTTTATTGATAAGTTAAAATTGACTTGTAAGGCAAGTTATTAGCTAGTTATTAGATAAATACCAAGCTGATCTGCGAATGTTTGCAAAACTTTATAACCCTTGCTACATACAGACTTGTACTTATGGAGGTGTTAGAATGCAAGGAAATATTAATGCATTTGCAAAAAAGGGATCAAAAATTTTTGTAGGAACTAAACCAATGCTAAGAGTAGCGAAAGTCACAATTCGTAACTGGCTAAACATGTTGAATCCCACCAAAAACTCCAAGTCTGAAAAGAAGTACTAAAGCACAGTAAAAACTTTACCTAAGAAATAAGAAAATGAAATTTTGTGTCTAGTATTCTGCAGTATACTTAAATTTCTTATAATCTAATAATTTTCATTTAGTAGCTTATAACAAAAATAATTTCAATGCTTAAGGGGTAATAATACCTTGTAATTTTATTCTCCATTTTTTTATTGGCTAAAACGCTTTTTTAACTATTCAAAAATGATATCCCAAAATCTGCATATGTGGGAATATTTTTTAGATGGCCGAAAAAGTCGATTTTTTACATGGGCCCAATTTTCAGGTAATTTGAGAGCGAGCTTCAAATGATCGGTTTTTAAATCTTAAGTTTGTTTGGCGACTAATAATGTATTATGGACTGTCGGTACTTATTAACTTTCTATAGAGGAGCTTATAGTAAGAAGTTAATGAGATTATCATCCTGTTTGTCTGTTTGTGTTTCTGGAGACAAGATAACTTCCGTTCTATTCAACAGATTCACTTCAAACTTGGCATACATACATCATAGATCAATACCTTTCATGGGATTGAGTTTTAGCCAAATCGGTTAACGACAACCGGAAGTGACCGTTACGATTTCGCACCGCTGTAGAAAGTTTCCTTTACGGTATTACTCCGTTCTTGTTAATATTTTAAAATTGACCACTAAGTATCTCCAGTACTTACATTTACATTGTATGTAAACCACAAATTTCCTTAAAATTCTAAAACTGGAAATTTTAAACGCGTTTCTCAAAACCACATTTTTCGAGTCGGACGACCAACTAGCGCCTTCAATTTTCAATCGATCTACTCCAACTTTTAACTGTAGCTTTATAGTAACATTTTCTAGTGAAGTACGGATTTTTTCGATTCACAAATATTTACCGATTTTATGACCGATTTTTCACCGACTTTTTCGTAAAAAAATAACTTTTACCTTCAAATTGACGCCATTTTTGTAAAAATCAATATTTTCACAAAAACCTATGCATTTCACTAGATTTTTACACCTACTTTTAAAATAATTTTTATTTTTTTTCTACATTAAAAATTGCGACCTCCAGGTAGTTGTCCGCAAATAAAGAGAAGTTTCTTTGTATCAGCTACAGAGCCGCCATTTTGATTTAAAATAATTTAAAAAAATTTTTTATATACTTTAAGAGTTATATTAATATGTATAAAAAACCGAAATAAAAAATATCATTTTATTAACTTTTGACAGCGGAACGCTATAGGCGTTAATGATTTTAACATGGTGTCTGTCTGTCTGGAGACACGATAACTTCCGTTATAATAATGGGATTCACTTCAAACTTGGCGCACATATACCTTAGGTCAATACTTTCTTCGCTATTGAATTTCAGCCAAATCGGCCAAAGGTCAAGGGGTCAACAGTGAGGTCAAACTTTTTTCCATCACATAACATGTCATGTGATACCTCATTCGAAATCAGACGTCATAAGGAACATTAGTTTATTTCACCTCTCGCTAATTGGCCACACCGCTGTCGAAAGTTTCATTTGCGGTTTTACACCATTCTCGTTTTTTCTATATTAATTGTAGAAAATGACCCTTGATTTCATGCACACAAGGTAGTATTACCCCTTAATGTTTTTTCCAAGGCGTATTATTTAAAATTTGAGAATTATTTCCAAAGTGATGGAAAAAACTACGTACAATATTTAGAGTATGCAGGAATACAGCAACTAAAATTTATGCATGCAACAGATCACAAAAGGCTTCCATATAAACATAAAGGAGGATGGACAAAAGCCTATAGGCGCTGAGGCCCCCACGTAAAAAAAAACTGTAAACAATTCTAACTGGAATATAAGAAGAGACTAAAGGTTAGAATCAAGTGAAATAAAAAACCCTGGTGACAGTGAGCAATTGTTCAAATCACATTGAAGATCTACAACTATTGCGGCCTGATTTGGCATCACTTAGAACATTATTAAACGGAAAAGTTCTAATATTATTTTTTTCTAGCCGGCGCTATAACCTTTTTTTTCTAAAAGTTTTAAAGCCTATATCTCAGATCGTTTTCTTGGTACTCTCTGAAACTCACTGAATTTGGTGCTAAGCTCTTGTTTAAATCCTCATTTGTCACCGTGCGGCCCTTCGTAGTCCCACTATGTCAAGTCAAGTTCTAAAGCCAATAGCTAAGGCCAGATTAAGTTTAGGTTGCAATCGTGATAAATCATATTAGATCAGACTATCCCCTATCATTAGACATTGATATAACAAGCCATTAATAAATACGGCCACGTTTCTAAATCATACATTGCTACAAGTAGTGCTAATGGAAAACTTACCTTAAGAGGTGTCTGAAGAAAAGATCATTTTCGTTTTAGTCGAGGAAATTTTGATTTAGATAAATACAGAAACATTAAGAATAATAAACAAATTAAGATCATCTGCAAGAATAAAACCCACCTTAGACGAAAGTCATTGGAAAAGTTTGGGTACTATGCAAGGGCAAACGGTGAGTTTATTTGTAAGAAAGTAGCAGAAGAAATTAGGAAAATTAAAAATTAACCGTTCTGATAAAGACATTTGTGACATAAGAATTATTGTAAGCGTTGTATGATTTGTATTCATAAAATACAGAGTGCTTTAATTCTGTCTCTTTATTTCCCGGACAGGATTTACTTAAACTCCATCTGAGAAAATAATACAATTGCACACTATGTAATAAAAGGACGAGGCAGTTATATTCTACTGCAAAAATGTTACCCGATGGAAAAGGTTGGTTTTGGGATGAGTTATCTATTGAGATATTAGAGAGAATTTGGACAAAAGCTGATGTCTGCTAATTAACGAATTTAGTTAGTAGCATCTTATATCTTATATAAGCGTTTACAGGCCCTTTCGGCACATTGTTTTGTAAAAAAATTTCCACGTCTTCTCTATTTTTTCTGATCCTTGTTGTTTTTTGAGTTCCATGTATTTGCTTTTGTTTTCATTAATTTAGAGGCCTACTTGGTTTACTGCACTGATCAATAGTTCTGCCAGTTCTTTTAATTCTTTTTTACTTTTAACTATTGACAAAATGTTATCGACGTACGCCAGGCATTGGCGGCTTTTGGTAAAAATCGTCCCTGTTGTGTTTACTCTGCTTTCTTTTATTACTTTTTCCAATGTTAGATTAAATAAAACTGTAGGCAGCGGGTCTCCTTGAGGAACTTCTCTTTTTACTGTGCACGCTTCCGATATATAATCATTTACCTTTACTGCGCTTATCGTTTGCTTTAAAGTCATTTGTACAAGGTTAATTATTTTTTGTGGTAGCTTGAGTGCTCTTAGAGCTTCTACCAGTTTTTCTCTGTTTATCGCTTTGAAATCTGTAAACAACATATGGGGCAAAACGCGTCAAAATGCAAAAGTTTGAAAAACGTTATATCTTTTTATCTTCAATTTTTTGAGTTTTTTAGACCATCTAGATCGAAAGATCAGACATCTTTACATAAATATAGTTAATAAAAAAATAGGGTTTTTTGTGTTTTTTTCTGGTATTTAAACGATGAACAAAAAATATGCAAAAAATAATGGTACCATTGGAAAGCTGAGAAAAAAATACGTAAGACTGTGTTCTTAAATCATTTTTTTATTAATGTTTTGAGTCCGAAACGACGAGGTAAAACGTCGTGTTGGGACTCGCGCGGTCGCCTGCGGTAGCGCTGGGATAGTTGACGCGTTTTGCCCCATATGGGTTGAAATTTCGTATTTGTAACATTCTGTAAGTATCTATTGCAGCAGGAATGTCTGGTAAGTTGTTGATTTGTTTTTTGGAAACCCACTGAAGAGGTTTTCTGGGCACACGGTGGCTCAGATGGTTCAACCAGTTAGCTCTGTCCTCTAGCCGGCGCGCGCGAGTTCGAGTCTCGCTCAACCCATGGGTGTGTGTGAATGTCCTAGCATTTAAGTGCTAGTTAGTGGGTACAATAAGCCCTTGCGGCTGCAGTGCCTGTAAGTGCGCCAAAAAAAGGTTTTCTGCATACTTTTCTAGTTCTTTCTTTATCACTGTTACCAGAACTTTGTAAACAGTCTCTAATAAAACAATGCCTCTATATTTACAAAATTTAGTTTTGACACCTTTTTTAAATACAGGTACTATTATCACTTTATTCCATTTGTGGGGCATTGATTATGCTTTCCGAATTTCTTAGTTAGTTAGCAGCATAATCTTAATACTCCAGAACTAATGGTTCTGAGCAAGCCCACTTGCTTGTATATGCCACTAAAATTCTTTAAAATCTCAATCCTAAAGTTCTGACTATTTCATAATGTTCTTAATTCTAATATAACTTTTTAAAGCTTATAAGTATTAACAGGGCTTTAATTTACTTCAAATGAGAATAAAAAAATTAATATTTAATATAAAGTAACTATACATAAATGTACTTCTTTTTGATGATTATGCATTAAAGATGAAATGCAACGCGTAAGCACAAAAAGGACTGTTGTTGTATACAACCATACATATAAATTTTTTAGACACGATATTCTTCTTCTTCTGTGTCCCTCTTGTCTTTTACTTTGCCCTGGAAAAAATCATAGCATTGTTTGGTTATAAATATGTCTCAGATAGGTCAGGTTACATGCTTTTATTAATAGAAACTGTTCCGTTTCATGCCCATTCTTTCTAGAATAATCTGGTTAATAAAGTGGTCTCTCCAAAAAATTCTTATAATGCACTTTGCAAGCTTTTTGTATGAAACTTTAGTCAGAGTCTAAGAACTTGACTGCATAAAGCAGTACTGGCTAAACGTAATATTTTAATAATCTAATCTTATTGGCAAAGCCAGATGGTTGCATTTAGGCATGTTCTCTATTTAGAATTTAATCTTTAGTTAGTAATCCCGTTTTATTAATTGTTTCTATTCAATATAGTTGCTATTTTTGGACAGTGCAATATATTTTGTTTTTATAAAGTTCAAAAAAGTTTGTATCTCTGGCCAATCTCCACCACCAAACCATTATTCCCTGAAAATTCTTGAGGTTGTCCGCAAATCACTGTACCATCGTCATATTTGTGTTATTTATATATTTGCTATTAATCTAGATTCCCATTTTAGTGCCTTCTAAAGCTTTTTGATAATTTCGCTCCGAGTATATATTAAACTACTGCTGACAACACGCAATCTTGTCGGAGCCCTGGTTTTATTAGAATATTTTTGATTCTCCTCTTTGAACGCGTATGGATAATACTTGGTATCACTATACACTGATGATAATTCTTACATCCTATTTGGTGTGGCGGCCTTTTTGCCCTTGAACCGCCTGTGTATCGTGGCGGCATGCTGGGGGCTTTGATATCTGCCACCACGTTTTGCTATCGCACACAAAACGGCATATGGGCTTTTGCTCAGTCGGCGAGTCTGCATACGCCGTCGGCGGCACCCTTTGAGATGAAAAGTGCTGTCGAATTAAAATTTCCCGCAAATGACCTACCGCTAAGCCAGGCGCGAAGCCCGGCGATACACTCGCACCGCAACACGTCCAGTGCGGTCGTGCTTAATCAACCCGCAATATATACTTGCATCGCAACGCGGCCAATGCGGTCGCATTTAACCAACCCGCAGATAACTACCCCGCAAGACATACTCGATCCGCATCGCATCTCGGCCAGTGCGGTTGTGTTCCAGGCACGAAGACATCGCATCAAGGTGGCCACCGTGAAACCATGGCCGCCGAAGCCGAAGCCGATTACAGGTGAGCGATTTGGCTTTACTTATCGGTTGATATCGGTAGCCGCCCCCATCCGTTTTCGCGCCGGTCGTCTAAGGGACGATTTGGGCTTCAGCGTTTTACTTTTCAAAACGGGCCGTACTTAGTTCCCCACACCGCACCACGAGGGCACGGCTATTTACACGCCTGCCTCTCCACTATTCATCTATAACACTTTGGCTCACAATCTAAATAAGTCTGCTGTGTTGTAAGTTATCAGTTGCTTTTTGGTAATTAATTAGAACTAAACATACAAAAATATTACAGTTGACATTTCTGCATTTTTCAAGAAGAACTTGGGTACTAAACAGGTCCTTTCTAGTTTAGAATGCATTACAAAATCTAAATTACTGAGACTGACATGTTCTTCGCATGTTTTAAAGATTATCTAGTCATAAGACAAATGGTACGGTATTTAGCATGGTATTTTTTTTTTGATAAACTAAGAAAATTAATTTTAACCACAGGTTTTAGTATCTTTCTAATAGATTGTATATTACTGAATATTTGTATCAGTTGTCTAATGCCTTGTATATCAAATAATTTAAGAAACTCGGTGTGCCATATAGATCAGGGGATTTACGTTTTTAAGTAGTGATTTCTATTTGTTCGTATTGGTAGACAAATAAATGCAAAGGCTTTCACGGCCGGTGTTTTGATGCAGCGTGTGGTTGCTCCATGGGTTGTTAGGCGGTAGTCGGAGTTTGAAAATTCTTGATCTTTTACAATATTAAAACTTACTATTCGACTTATTAAATTCATTAATTAACAGACTTATTAACTTTTTGTCTAAGTTATCTCTAATTAGAGCCTCAATAGCTGGCTGTTCCCAAACCTAATCGTCTTTAACGTGTATCCGTTTTACAGTACAATATAAAGTATGAGGCTACCTTGTTTTTTTCTCCTGAAGATGTCTGACAAAGTTGTGAACGAAATGTTAAGTTTTTAAATTCCGACCCCAGCCTAACAATCTGAGAATCAACTACACTATAGTTTCTGTAGACAGTTAGTAAATTAATAAACAATGAAAATATTATTAAAATACAAGAAAAGTCAAATTTATTTACATAACATTTTGCACAATTAAAATAAAATAGTATAGAGAATCATTATCTAGTGTAGCAAGTCAATACAACTTCTCCTTGTCCACATATGTCATACCTCTATGATAGAAGCGTTTAAACTGTTCTTGTTGCTATAATGCCTTTCATTCATCTTCGTCTCGACTACGCCTCACACATAGTAGTCAAGGGTTCTTGTTTTTCCTGTCTTATGAGCTGGAGCAGAGCCTTGCTGATACACGTACTCCACCCAGCGGGCTTTACATCTCGATTACAAAGAGGAGGAATTTTGTATGCGTGAAAATGCATTTTAGAGATATCTTTGAAGATCTGGCGGTCATTTAATGTCTTCAATTTGTTTTTTTTTGTAGCCAGGCCAAGCAATAATTTTTCGGCACAAAAAAATTCGAGTATGGTAGCATTTTGTCGATTATCGTAACTGTTAATTATATAAAACTAACTGGTCGTGTTACCTAATAAAAAATTGTGCATGCGCATCAAATGGTCTTTCGGCTTTCTTGCGTTATAGCCTAAATCCGGATTTACCTCGAAGACCCTGTATTGATATGAAATTATGTTTAAAATTATGGTAAAAAAACATTATCAATCTCTAACTAGAAATAGATCTGATCATATAATGTTTTATCTAGATTATTTACTTTGCTATTATTGCAAAATTATTGTTAATTGAATATATATGAAATATAAATATAATCAGATAGGGAAAACCAAGATATAGTCATATTAACATGCAGTAGATAAAACAATTATTAAGCGCGAGTAATGCTGCTTTGTTTTAAAAAGGTAATTATTAATTGTCTTTGTTTAGAAATCAAAGCTCAAATTTGACATATTTGTAGGTAAATAAATCATTGAGAAGTTAAGCTCAAAAAATAAAAATTTGTTTGAAAAGTCAATAACTAACTTTACCTTTACTTTTTTATTTAATCCTACAATTTGTGCCATAAAAAAAATTTTACATGGTGGTTTGGGCTGTTTCGTTTTATGTGAAAATTGCGTAGGCATAAATCACTTTTCGACATGATTGTGATAATAGCTACTTGTTTATCATATCTAATTTATTTTCAATTGATAATTATTTTGGTTACTTGCATGTATATTTTGTGGAGTTAGCTACAAAGTACATTAATATTACAATTGGTTCAGATGTAAAAATTTCAATAATAGGCACTGAACGTACAATGTGTTTTCAATTAAACGGTGTCAAATTGTCATATCAAAATTGTTCTCATACCTGTGCTCTCTGTCATTGCCAATTTTTTAGGGGCTAAATCCCTTCATCTAAGATCAGAAATTGTATTTAACTCTCCAAATATAATTGTAATTTACTATACCATTTTGTTTATGCGGTATGGAAGTCAAACACAATTAAATTGCAAATTTAATAGAATGCAGTTGGTAAATGGTTTTAATCGTAACTTACAAATTAAATGTAGCACTATTTGGGTAATACAGGGTTTTCCCGGAAAGTAATCCAGCGCGTTTGGACCGGTTGAGTTTTGTGAGAGAGGAGGACTCAGCTTTAGAACGCTACCAAGCTCCGTCTGCTATGAATTATAGGAACGTCAGGATGCTGTTAGTATTTGTGTCACGATGCGCAATAGAGAAAACTATCGAACACTGTTACGGGATCAAGTTCTGTACTAAACTAAACAGAAGCGTCGCTAAAACTCATCAAATGATTCAGGGGACGGAGACTCTACACTTTCGTAATCTCAAATTTTCAGGTTGTTGAAGTTGTTTAAAAATGACCGAAACGAGGTGGAGGGTGATCCCCGCTCTGGGCGGCCGTCAACGAGCACAGTGACAAAAATGTGCCTCGTGTCATGATCTTTTAAATGCTAATTGTCAAATCAGGGTTCCAATGTTAGTTGAGACTCTCAGTATTCAAAAAACTACTGTGAACGAAATTTTTATCGACAATTTGCACATGCGGAAAGTATGTGCCAAGTTGGTTCCCAAGCACAGCTTGGCAACGTTATCCCAGCCCCTCTACAGTCGTGGCCTAGCTCCGAAAGACTTTTTTTGTTGTCGAAGACCAAGTCCACCTTAAAAGGAACCCGTTTTGGGACCATTGAAGTGTTTCAAACCGCCGTAACAAAGGCTCTAAACCAGGTCTCCGTCGACGCTTTCGCGTACCGTTCATAGAAAAGTCGCTGGCAAAAGTGTCCAAGGGGAGTACTTTAGAGAATTTTAAACGTTTGTGACGATATGTTGAATACATTATTTTTTAAGAACTTAATTGCATTATTTTTTGGACAAACTCTGTACTTATAAATTGTTGCAAATTTTATGCACAGTAGTGTAATTCAACTATATAGGATCTAAGATGTTATAATTATAATTACAGAAAAAAGTATTATCAATATTCTAAATTATTTTACAATAAATAATCTTTGCATATTAATTATACTGTTGGTATACAAATTTGATTTATATACAGTGTGTTTTAAAACATATGGAACAAATTTCATGGGTAAATAGGCGGTACCAAACAACAAAGTTTTTCTAAATTTATGTAATTATAGTTCTATTTGTAGATCAATAACTTAAAACTTCTTATAAACATAGAAAATGCTCAAAATAGCAACTGCTCCCCCCTCCCCCAAATAGTGTAAAAAGTTTGTCAACAAGAATTTCTGTCTACATACTAACGCTGAATTGCTGACATAGTAAAGTCACAATACCTCGCTAATATTCTTTAGATTAATGAAAAAAGTGATAACCATTTGTATAATTCAATTAAAAAAGTTTATTGTCAAAAAAATTTATCGTTTTAAGTGCCTCTGTTAAACGTAGCACAGATAAAGCAGTTGCTGCAGCAAATTTCTACGAGTCTACCGTCTACTACTATACTATCTTTAACTTTATAACAATTTGATAATTGCTTATTTTAGAAGTGTTCTCATAACTCTGGAAATGCTATTCTTGTCTTAAAAACGAATGTTAGGAAAATAATCTATTTAAGGATATTTTATTACTGCTATATTATAATAAACAAATCCATAGATCATATGTGTCTTTCGGTTTGACATTATTGCGTTCAGTTTAGACCACATGTTGCTGATATTACTAGAAGTAAGCTTTAGTATAAATTTAATACATAATTACTTTTTCAATTGTTTTATAATTTGTATATATGTATATAAATGCCTTGGGTATCAATATTCAGTTACAGCCAATGATCTTAAATGCATTAAATTTAGAAATTTTACCAATTTTTTATATCTTATATCTAAAGAGATTAAAACGAAAGAGCTTTGTTTTTCAGAAGACATCTCTATTCCAAAATCCACTAAATGTGGAAGCATTAATATTAAAATGTAGACTTTTATTATAAATAACTAGCTACACGTTTAACGATTCTTTAATTCTACTTCTAAAGGGTAAAATCAAATAATTTAAGTTTTATAACTAGTTAACTTAATACCAGAATTTTCCAATGAAGTTTGATGTTTAATTATAAATAGTCGATCATTTATCTAATTTTTTAAGTAACTACATAACTTTCTTTATCTTTTAACGAGCTGGTAATTTTACTTCGGAAAAAAGGTGGTGTTTAATGAACTCGATCAAACTTTTCTTGACAGCAGTAAAGTGGATGGCGTTGCAGGGATGTAAAAAGATGATAACCTAAAGTAGCCAAGTGTAGTGAATATATTGGATGTGATGGAATCTTTTAACTCACATCGGTGAGTGTTTCCATAGCGGTATCAAATTGCATATTATCTTGAAACAAAATGATTTTTCTTTTTCATTACCGGCACAAGGCCTTTTTGCGACCAACGGTTTATTAACATGCATCAGTTTCTACTGGTAATTTTCGACTATTATTGTTCCAATTAATGACAGAAACTCATAATATATGGCACTTCAGCTATTCTCATAGTACTAATGTACACACAAATATCTTCCTGTAGCGGTATTTTAGAAAACAAGATCTTTCCCTAAAGACGCATAAATTATTCTCCAGGCTTCAGTAGATTTTTTTTAGTTGAAACGCAAGAAGTGGACAGTCTCACAAATGTTGCTTGACCGCATAACATAGCTTTAACCGTTAATTTTTAAGTCTACTTGCAAGGCATTGTTAATTTACTAAATGATGCTTTACTATAATATATAATAATACTTTGGGACATGGTATGTAAATTTGAATAGATATCATTATTGTATAAAATTAACATTCGAAAATTAATTTGCTTATCTAATAACACACATATCATAAAAGTTACTAAAAATAAGAGTAATAAACATACTAAACATACTAAATGTATGATTTTGATTATAAATCAAAAACATTTTAATATTTTTCTCAATTTCACTCATTAGGAAATAATAATGGAGAAGTTAAGTTCTTTTGATAAATATTTTATAACAGTCATTGAATATCAAAATAATTCATTACAAATAAACATGTCACTTTGTTGTTTACATTCTACTTTTTAAGAAATAGAAATAGAGGGATTAACTTTTTACAAGTTCTCTATTATTTATTAAATTATTAAATTATTAAAAAGGTAGTAGTAAAATATATATACAAGTTAATATGTACATTTAATCTTTTAAGTTTTAAAGTTTAGACGTTAAAAAATTATTGGCATTAGAATTTTTTATTTTAGAAGTAATAAGCATATTTTCCATTGGAGCTATTCCCCATCAATGCCTATACATCTTTTCCATTATTTTGACAGTTTCGGTAAAGTTGCTACAAACCATTTTTGGGTGTAGCACACCACGATTAGTGAATAGCTGACTGAAGCTCATCGTTAGAGATGATGTATAATGGGGCGACTGTGCCACTACTTTATTTTCTATTGCGATGCTGGATTACCGCTTGCTTTTAAGGCGGAAGCTAATCCATCAGCAAAATTCACTCCTGATCTCAAGAGAACTACCACTTATTTTTAAATGAACAATTCCAGCCGTATCTATTACGGATAGGCTTTTCAATATGCTGTTGTTTCGTAGATTTATGTTTCTTTTGGCGTCTTGTGATAAAACCATAATTTATCTGCTATGACCAAACACTCACAAAATGTCTTTGGGTTCTGAATGTATAGATACAGCATACCTCTCTACATGCCTTTAATTTTGATGAGAGTATAATAAACCCATTATGAATGGACGTTTACCATCTCCAAATCCTCATGGATAATGGTATAAAAAGTTGCACAGCGCAAACCTGTTACATTAAACAAGTCATTGAATGTGATTCGCCTATTTATAATTATCAAGCCGGAAATATACTGCATATGTGTCTTACGCGCATTTTCTTTTCCGAGCATTGCCTTTGTCACATTTAAACTTTGGAATCTAGAAAAACACAGTTCTGCAATTTGGTGCTGCGTTCTTATGCATAAGTGCTAACTTAGTATAGATGTCTGAAACAGTTACTTCTCATTTTGTAATTTTTCGCTTTGTCCACAACTACACTTACAGCACTGCACGAATGTGTCATTATCTTTTCTCCCGTGTGTTTTAGCAGCGCTATATACTGGCGTTGTTCACACGTATACTGAACGCGGATATTAATTTTAAATTACTTATATGCTTAGTCTACATCATATTGGAAAAACTGCGGTAGCTCTTTCTATATGGTTAAGTATGAAGCATTTGCAAGTGTGTACTAACTTTTAAATACAAAATTATAAGTGTATTCTTCTTCATTAAATTTGGCGAGTCATTTTACATGTAATCTTTAACATTTTCTTATATCTCTTGTTTAATGTTTTACACTTTTCTTAAATCGGGTTGTTAAGTTACTACACAAAAAGTGAATTAATTATAATATGTTTTCAGTGAACACTATTATCGTCTTTAATAAAAATATCTGGTATATAGGTACGTCTTGTTATGAAATAAATTACAGAACAAATCCCCAGGTACTATATTACTAAGCAATAAAAATGCTGAAACCATAGCATAACGGAAAAGAAACAAATTACATATATTTAAAAGGGCTTTCCCCAGAATTTAAATCGTTATCAGCTTTATCTTGTAAAGCATCGTTAGTTCTTCAAGAGTTTGATTTCGTAACTTTTTTGATAGTATAATAATTACCCATATATGTGTCCATTTTAACTGCAATACTGATTGAAGTAGGAGTAGTACAAAGCAACGTGATAATGTTGGAAATATAATTTCGAGAACATGTCATATTAATACATATTTACATTAATAATTAAGAGGCTTTAGTACGTTAACCAGAAATAACCTGTTCATAAAAACGCCACAATACAAAATGAGCAAAGGTATTTCACATAAATTTATTTACTTCCTTATCACTGTTGAATGTAATTTCAAAATGTTTACAGTGCGTCGATTTACACAATTAAGGAAAATTTGTAAATGTATATAATAATTACCAATGAAGAAGATGTGAAGCTTCTTTAGTGCAACATAGTATTAAGAAAAATGTTGTAACGCACTAGTTACTAGTTTGAGTTTTGCTATTGATGTGTCTATTTGTCTAGTTCATGGTCGATAATTAATTATTACTATTAACTTTGTTACTTGGTATTGATACTTATTTTTATGCTATTTTGAATCAAAATAAGGAAAACAGCCGAGTTCAACGAATTCATAACAGTCTAATTTTTGTCGGTACTTTTTTGAGCTTACGTATTTTTGCTAATAAAAATCATTTTACATAATGTCTGTATATTTATTAAATATAAGTTTTATTTACATTAACTTTTTTTCCAGGCACATCTCTGCAAACTATTAATAAATTAATTAGTTTTTAGTTTTAGAAACATAAACAGGAAAAGTGTAAAATTAAAATTTTATCTTAATCTTGATAATGCAAAAGGAAATACATAATTTACTAGCTTAAAACTCAAATATTTGGCAAGATAATTATAGTTATTATGGCAACACTTAGAGCCAGCGTGGTCCCGTGGTTGAGGGACGGTCTGCGATGCTGACGGACCCGGGTTCAATTCTCGGTGCTCTCTGATGCCTGGCGGGTGGCCTACTCAGTCACTAAAAATAATTGAGTACCTGCGTTCATTCGAACAAGGGGTAATAATGGCGGTCGTCTTAGGCGCGGTGCTTGCCACATCGCCCCGCATCAGAGATGGTGCGCGACAACCGGGCAGAGAGCGAACGTATGAGGGCCTTAACCTCTCAGTTCGCAGGCCGTGCTCCCACGCGGGCCGTAGAGCCTTACCATGGTAACACTTAGTGCGCAGTTTTAAAATTATATTCAAATTCTAAAACAGTAAAACAATACATTTTTAAAATCGCTGTTTGTTTTAAATAATTATAATCGAATTAAATAAAATATTACAAGTATATCTAATTTTAATATTTCAGTAAAACCCCAAACACTAGCGTGTTTAATATTTATACGTTCGAATGTTTAAAGCGGTTGCATATTTTGGGAATACTTAAAGTGGCTTGAAAAAATGTTGTAATTATAATTACAATAATTTTAATCACTTAATAATAAGCCTTTTTATATGTTCT